>CM054062.1:17699196-18899196 GCA_028641055.1 Alopecurus myosuroides
TCATGCTCCCAATCCAGGTACCATGGGATATGGAAGCATCAAATCACGTCAAAAAACATGAGAAATAAATTGTAGATGTTTCAAAAGACAAATAGTCTCATAGGAAGATTTGCAACTTATAGTGGAAAGCTCCCATTTTGAAGTGACAATACAATTTTTGTAAGAACATGGCCTATGTTTTATTTTGTATTGTTCCTATAGCTTATTTTAACACAAAACAAAATATACACCACATGAAATCATCTTTTCTATGAAAGGAGAACGTGTTACCATTTCATGGCTCGCGAGACAAGGGAAGCATAAAATCACGCCAAAAAACATCGCAAAAACTTTATTTTTTGTCATGGAGTCCTTATTTAAGACATAAGATTGGTGTAAGGAGTGAAAGCCAATACAAAAATCTGAAGCGGTGATGCTTCAAAAACATGACTGTCTTGCGGGAAGACTCTTAATTATAGTGAGGAACTCCCACTCTGAAGTGGTAGATTTTTTTTGCAATGACTTGACCTACATTTGATTTGGCGTTGTTTCTATGAATTAGTTTAACAATAAAACATGATATTCGCAAATAAGTACCATTTTTTATTTAAAGTTGCGTGTTCCCGTCCTAGGGGTCATAGAATAGAGGACACATTAAATTATGTTGACGAACGGTCGAAAACACCTTATTTGTGGCATGAGGTTCTAATATGTGTACATAAGGGCTATGGTAAGCGGGGAAACGCGAATACACAACGTTAAAATTGTAGATGCATACCAAAGGGGACAATTTTGCAGAAATATTCTGGACTTAGAGTGGAAGGTCCCAGTTCAATTTTTGTCAGAACTTGAACCTATTTTTAGTTCATATTGTTTTTATGACTTAGTTTAACATATAAAAAAGAGGAAAGTCACATTAAATCATAACTCTTGATGAAAACACAACATGTTCCCACGTTGGGGCCCATGGGACATGGGAAGTATGAATCATGTAAAAAAAATGTATATTTTTAGCTCGGAGTCCTAATATGGGTACACAAGGTTGGTGTAAAGAGTGAAATACAACACAAAACTCTCAAATAGTCGATGCTTCATAGACATGACTATATCGATGGAAGATTCTTTACTTGTAGTGAAAAGTCACCCTTTGAAGATACCGACCAATTTTTGTTATTACTTGGCCTAAATTTTATTTGGTATTGTTCCCGTGACTTAGTTTAACATTATTAAGATACTTACAAAGAATCGCCACTTTTGATGAAAAGGCGCGTGTTCAGTTCCCGGAGGCCGTAGAACTAGGTACACATGAAATCACAACAACAAAGGAAAACCCTTATTTTTTCCATAGGGTCGTAATATTTGTATATAAGGGTTTTCTTAAGGGGGAAAATTGAACACACAAATAAAATATATTGGATGCTTCACGAACCACACAATCTCGCACAAAGATTCTAAACTTAGAGCGGAAAGCTCACACTTTAATTTTTTTGCACAAAATATTGTATGTACTTGGTTTACATTTGATTTAGTGTTGTTCATACGACTTAGTTTAATATTAAAAGAGGATAGTCACATAAAATCACGAATTTCGATGGAAATGCACGTGTTCCCGCTCTAGGGCACATGAAGTCACAAGAATAGGATGGGAAACCCCTTATGTCCGATTAACATTCATCGCGAGATACCCTTGTTGTTTCCGCGTCCTCGACCACACTTTGTGCTCGAACACACCGTGTTGGGTCCTCGGACGATCTTTGAGGTGTGATAGATCAAGAGAAACAGATACTGGGAGCTCATGAATTTCGTCGGTAAAAAGATCCATCAAAGAAACTTAGTTTATATTTCTCAGCTTATCTAGTGTCTAACCATAATTTTTTTTTTGATATGCATGATATATCAACTTATATTGCACATGATATAATGCCATTAACAGTTGTATGCCACATGTTAAAGTTACGATAATAATTATTCACCGCTTCTTCATTAACGTGTTCCATTGTCCATAGGGCCTTCCATTAACTTACACATGCTCCTTGCTCCCACTATGATTTACCACCGAGCTCCAAGCCTACGCTCCTTCGGTGGGTCGTGCATCAACGCCATTGCCTAGCTCCATCAATGTGGCCACCCACCACTAGTTATGCTGAAATCACATTAAATTGTATCTTATATATTACTCCCTCCGTCCGGAATTAAGTGTCACAGAGTTTGACAAAAATGGATGTATCTAACACTAAATTATATCTAGATACATTCACTTTTGTCAAACTTTGTGACATTTAATTCCGGACGGAAGGAGTATATATGTAATCACCAACTCTCCATCACGCGTCTCTATTCTTCCTCAAATGCACCACCGTCGACTAGCATACTCAGACTGCAGGCTACAACCGTGTGTGCCCTCGCCCGCCACATCTAGAGCCGCCTCGCCTCATCCATCATGGTTTTTATCCCCCATAACTCATTTTGTTTTAGAATGGTTCGAGAATTTTAGTGAGAGTTTTCTAGGGCAGTTGTAGCGTTTTAGTGCAGTTTTGGCGAGAAATTTTAATCAGTAAATGCTTGAATTAATAAAAAAAAGAGGCTGTGAGGTTTTACTGGCCAAACAGTCCAGATGGACAGTTATTGGGCCGTAGCCCCAGGCGGAGATCGGGTTAGGGATTTGGGGTTAACCCCAAGTCCCCAAGTCGCAGCCCCCGCTCTGTCACTCACCTCCAGCCATTCTCTCTCGCTCCCTTTCTAGCTCCCACCCACCACGACCCCCTCTCCCTCCTCGGCGACGGCCACACCAGGCCACCCCACTCCAGCCTCGCCGGAGACCAGCGCAGCCCTAACCGTCCACGCACCCTCCTGCCTCTCCCTCTCTCCCCAGACCCCTTTTCTTCCCGAGCTCTCGAGCCCCCGATCCAGATTCGCCGCCGCCAACAACCCGCGCAACAGGTCCCTCGCCGCCGGCCGAGCCGATTCCTCGGTGACCCTCCTCCGCCTCCCATCCTCCTGTCTACCTGGTGGAGCACCCAGTGGACGAGGATGCGCGGGAGCATCCGCGCCTCCCGGCGGCCATGCTTGCACTCGTGCCTATGGCCGGCCGAGCCACGGCGGGCGAGCCAAGGCAGGGGGCGACCGAGCCTATACTGGGCATACGGAGGATTTCACGCGTGGTCCTAGGGCCGACGGGGACGATGGGGGTGGGGCAACGGCGGGAGGAGCTCGACGCGGCGTAGAAATTTTGGCGGGGAGGCATATGGGAGCTGCAGGCGTCCCCCCGGAGCTGCTCGTGCCTTCTTCGACCTCCTGCTCGTGCCAGGTCTCTCTTTCTCTCTCTCTCTCTCTCTCACTCCATGTTTTTATTTGACCGCGCTGTGTACGTTCAAGATCCTGCACCCAAAGATTGCATTCTTTAGCGTTTCTTGTCAAGAATTGAGGGGAATGTTCGATATGCACTTTGATATGCTCATCGTTCTAGATCAAGTCCGAAAACCCTAAAATAGTTCTAGTGCCTAATTAAAAATTCCTAATCGTCGTGGTTGAAGCTGAGTGTCATCGCCGGGTCTGAGTTCCGGCCGGCAGGTAATAAAGTAATAGTAACGATATTCATGCATCACGGTTCTTGTCTCCATCCACTAGTGGCGAGGCGTGAAGTATGGATGGATGCATCCACTAGTGAATTAATCCAGTTTGGCCTTCCTTTTTGTCTTGTAGTTCCTCTGTCCAGGTTTGTTTGCATGGATTCGTTTCAGTTTTGGCGTCCCTTTTTTTTCCCCAGCTTGCCCAAGGCATCTCGGCGACCAACGCGGGACATGTGAGAGTACGGATCCACGCCCTTTCTGAACTGTACGCGCGCGTCTTCCGCTGCTCCGAGGAAGGGATCGAGGCGTCGTGTCCGGTTTGCGCCATGCAACCTGTCCCCGTCGTCCAAAGGATCCACCTGCATGCAACGCCAGTACGCAGTCGCGCGGATAGCCTCCCCTTCTTTTTTTCTCCTCGCGCGCGCTGATGGATCGATTCCGTTTCCTATAACTGGCTGCACGAGAGCAGTGGCTTGGCAGCCTCGATGAAGTAGTAGAAGAGCACCAGCGTTTGCTCACCGAGACATATCGACACCTGGTAACAGTAGTCGACACAGCCCCCGATCGCTCCATCCATCTTTTCTCGTAGCTAGTCTCTATGTCCTGGTTGTGCACTCGTCCGTCACTGGCTCAGCTGACCCATCTTTTCTTTTTCTTGTGCTTGCGTCGTTGTGATGAAATAGGCCCAAATATCATTTTGGGCTGACTCTATGCTTGTCTCGTGCCTTTAAAATAAATAAATTACATGTATGTCTATGTAGGAGAAAGTGCCTACTAGATGCAAATACAACGTTCGCTTTGCAAATACTCCCTCCGTTCGCTTTTAATCTACATTCTGGCTCATGATTTTGTTCGGAAATAGTCTACATTCTGGATGGTCCCCACTCTCGTAATTAAGAGGAGAGAGAGGCCACACACCATGCATGGTTAGAGATTGGCCAAATTATATGCAATTTGCATGCATTGCATTAATTAAGATTGGTTTAACCAATAGGATGATTTCTTTCTTGTGAGACCATAATTATGATGCTTAGAAGGTTGTGCAAAGTGTACTAATAAATGGCCCTCTAATTTGTCTGAATTTTTCCAAGATGTAGACTAAATCCGAACGGAGGGAGTATATGTTTCCCCCCTCCTGCACACAACTTTGCATGGGCTTCCCTTTGCATGTAGATCTTTGTGGATTTTAGCTTGTGTTTTTCTTTTCTAATATTTTTCTCTTTCGGTGCTCATACCAAGCTTCGGAAATAGCATTATCTTCGTGCCTTGCCATAAACTAGCTAAGGACTGCCATGCCATAACTAGCTATGGCCTAGTTTCCGGTTGCACTTATCAAGATACGTAGTCGGGCGAAGTTTGTAACTTTTTTTCATGGAGAAGTGTTAGTGATTTAAATCAACGAGTAACAACACAAAAAAAATTAAGATGCATATACAACCACGGTTGCACTTTTCTTAGTGAGGTAGAGTTGCACATTTCTTATAAAAAGTGCAACTTATATTGAATTTCAATCGCTAGTTGCATATATCTTGAGGAAAGCGCAGTTCATATCGAAAACATATTGCTAGTAGGTAGCACGGTTCTTTAGAAAAGTGTAACTCATAAAATAACATGCCAAATTTTTAAAAATAACTACGATTGCACTTTTCTTAGCGAGGTAGTTGCACATTTCTCACTAAAAGTGAAAATCGTGTCAAAATTGGTCGGAGTAGTACATTTCTTTTAAAAAGTGCAACACATATTGAATAGCAGTCGCTAGTAGCACATATCTTGAGAAAAGTGCAGGTCATATTGAAAACCCGTCGCTAGTTGCACATTTCTTTGGAAAAGTGCAAATAAAATAACATCTTTTTTAGAAAAAAGAAAAGAAAGAAAGAAAGAAAGAAAATGCACTTCGAACCATGGTTGCACTTCTTTTAGTGAAGTAGTTGCATATTTCTTGATGAAAAGTGAAAATCATATTAAAACTGGTCGAAGTTGCATATTTCTTTTAAAAAGTGAAAGTCATATTCAATATCGATCGCTAGTTGCACATATCTCGAGAAAATTGTAAGTCATATAACTCAGAAAATTTCTCGTTGCACTTTTTCACCCAGAAAAGTTTAACTCAATGAATTACACTTTTATCCCTAGAAAAGTGTAACTCATTCTCGTTCCACTTTTTCACCCATAAAATTGTAACCAAATGAATTGCACTTTTCTTTCTGGAAAGGTGCAACTCGTTCTCGTTGCACTTTTTCGTCCAGAAAAGTGTAACTAAAAAAACCAACTCGGTGTGAATTGCAATTTTCTATTAATTGTGATTGCACTTTTCTATATTACCCGTGTCTCAGTCGACTCCGATATTAAGTCTCCGTCAACTGAGCAAAGTATAATCATATTTCAAAGAAAAGTGCAACACGTTCGGTGCAAGTGCAACATAACGAATTGCAGTTTTTTATTAGAAAAGTGCAACCGCCTTATAAATGACTGAGACTTAAGAAAATCCTACCGACTGTGATTTCACAAAACCATTACTAAAATAAGAGGAACACATTCTTATGGCTTATAAAAACGCGTTGCTAGTTTATTAAATAAAATTACAACTCGCATTGAAAATTCCTATAAAAGTTAGTCGCACATTTCTTAAATAGTAGTGCAACTCGTATCGAAGCTATAGGTTGAAATTGCACAAAAGTTCCATGTTTCTTCAAAAAAAAAAATGCGACAGAAAAAAGATACATAAGAAATAAGAAGACAGCGGGCAAAAATGAAAACATTATATTCAAATTTTATTTTAGTTTCAGCAAAAAAACAATTTTTTTGGGATATACTCTATAGCTGTAAGCTCGATGGAAAGGGAGCGTTCTCAGGCCCCTTGTGTAGCGCTGTGTCTCTGGCTGTGGGCCCTTTGCTTTTTTGCTCTCGCTGGACTGTGGCCCAGTTTGCTGTTTATTCGACTCGTGGTTGCGTGGATCGCCATCGGCCGGTTGACCGTCTCCTTCTCTCCTTCCTCGTGTCTTCTCTCCTTCCATGGCAGCCGCCCTTCATCTCCAATCCTCGCGGGTAACCCTCGCCCGACGGAACACTGCTCCTTCTCCTCTCTATCCCGCGCCGCCATAGGGGATCGAGGCACCGCCGAGGGAGGTCGAGGGCGTGGCTCGCGGTCCTCATGGCCTACGGCGGCGCAGCGGCATCTGGGCGCGGCCGAACGACGGTCTGCCTGCAGGGCGAGGGCGGAAAGGATGACCGCGGACGCCGCCACCTCTGCCCCCACGACGTGCATCGGCCCCGAGTGCCCAGAGGGCCCCTCGATCTATTTGTGAGGAGGGAGGGAGCTATAGGGGCCTCCATGGAGGTTGCAGGCTGACTCTAGCGCCCGGCATGGTTTCTGCGTGCGGCCATCCAGTGCATCCGCGGCGGCTACTCCCGCCCAAACCACTCCAGCTTTGAGGTATCATTTTCTTTTGAAGCAGAGCAGAGCAGCTGTTGCATGGGATGTGTTGTTGTATGGAGAATTGGGTGCTTTGGGTTCATATCCATTTTTGGCGATATAGCAGGTCTAGAAGCTTTTCAGGTTTGCCATGTATACTGAATATATTTTCTTAGATTGTTACTGCAATTGTATGATTGTGATTCCAGTAGACGAAGACTGTTTTTCAATTGTTGGGTAGCATATGTTAGTTTGTGTCCCTGCGTCGGTTTGAGGTTTGATGTTGATCTGATTTAGTGTCCAGTTTGTAATTGGTCTCGATGATTGATGTTAATTCGGCCAGAGATGTGCAATTCCTAGGTTTGATGTGATCTTTATATGATTTATTAGTGGCTCGATCTGAGTCTGTTCACACGAGCTGCTTTGTGATGTCATGTGTGGCCTCTCAATTTCAGGTGACAAACTAGGAACCTGGTGTTTCTCAGCAAGGGGGGAAGGGGTTGTTTTCTGTGCTTGCGGCGCCCGAGCTTAATGGAGCCAAGAATATGGAGTCTCTCAAGTAGAGGGATTGCGCCCTTGTTGGGACTCCATATGAATCGAGTGCTGCTGGAGTTGATTCTTCTAATACGCCACGTACAGAGCATGTCGAGTATCAGGCTGAGGTACTTATGAAGAAACAATTGTGTGGATTCGTGCTAACTACTGCCTATGGTTGTGTTATGAATAATGTCAGATAGGCAACAATTTGTGTTTGCAGTTTAATACGACTAATTGATGGAAATTTAATTGGACATGAAGGTTCTTAATTGGTAGAACACGTTTGAGTTTCATAATCAGTAGCATCTTTACGGTCCCTCTTGTGGTCTATTACACCGTTTTCTATCACATTAGTACATTAATTAATGAAGATGAGACTAATTTGTACACTTAATCAAGCTTAGACCTTGACGGAGCATAAGAGGCTAAAGTTGAAATTAAGAACCTTAATGTCACAACTAAGAAAGTTTGAAGACCTCATATTTCGGCCACATTATTGAATCTGGGCCTTAGTAGTACAATTGAGTAAGCTTAGGTCTTGAGGAAGACTGCCAGGCTAAAATTGAACTTATGAACCTTAATGCCACAACTAGGCAAGTTTGAGGACCTATCCTCCAGTTTTATATGCTTGGTGAAATTGTATTACTACTTGCTGAACAATAATTATGCTTTTCGGTGGTGTGTTAGCAAGACTAGGTGGCCAACTTCTTCATCAAATAATAAGTGCTATTTATTGCCATGATTGTTGCAAACAAAAAGATAGTGTTAGGTTAATTGATCCTGAGGAATTTATATAAATAAAATGGTCCCAGTATTTGCCTCTATATATCTTCTATGAATTCTGTACAGGATCATACTTTTCCCTGCATTATTCTCTTCAGCTGTAAGTTCCTTAGGCTGCGAGCCATCTCAGGCCTCATGAAGCGTTTTGTGCCTTTGGCTATGTGCCTTTTTGTCTCTTGCTGTCGCTGGGTGTGTGGGAAGGTTCGCTCTGTGTCAGTGCGGCGCAGCTGGTTCCTGAGCTGGCGCTCCACGTGGTGGGCGTGGCTATGTGTAGAGCCGCTGGACGCCGCGCGTGGTATCTCCCTTTGCATTTTCTTGGTCAAAGCGGTGTGTTTCTTTCCGTTCCTATCCTCTTAGCCGAGCAGCCTCTCCGCTACTCGCCCTCTTCTTCCGTTTGATATCTAGGTCATCGTCGGCTCTGATCCGAAGGCATGTCCTATAACCTCTCTATCTTCAATCTGGTTTCCTTCTTATCCCGTTTTCCTTGATGATGATGTTTTCTACCAAATCTCCATGACCGACTCATATGTGCTACTCTGGTACCAAATCAGGTTCTCCAATAAGCCGTACTGGTTAGTGGCTATTTGGGGCATGTTTTTCAGTTTTGATTTGGCCCCGGCCCTCTCGATTCAATGGACGACTTCTCTGATGTGCTACAGATCTGGTTTAACATCAAAATTTCCAGTAGTTTGGACTCGTTGGTCGGGATTTGGGGCATGTTTTCCGGCAGTGCTTTGACCCCATCCTTCTCGATTTGGTGATGGTGCTGGAGCAACTTATCATTTGCCCCTGCATCCAAGAGGGGTTGTTAGAGTGCGTCGCAAATAGTTCGGCGGTGCCGCCGTTTTGTTGGTGGCAGACATGTTGGCTGGCTAAGGAGGTACGGCCTCATCTTTTCCCTTGATGTCATCCCGCTGTCATGTCACTGCACGTCACGCACCGGAAGTACTACATGGTCGTGAATTCGACCGTACGCACCGGAAGTACTACATGGTTGCGAATTCGACCGTATGGCTACATAGATTAATTTAGTATCCATAGATTAATAGTCAGGTAGCGTAATTTGTCGTGCATTAGCCCGTAGGCTTGTCTATGTACTCAAGTGGTGACAAGATCGCATAAGCTATTATAACAGATTTACACCACCTATCTTAATCTATCTCGGTTTTTTAACAAATTTTACTTGGTTGTTAGCACCCACTAACCTAATCTGTATCGTTTTTTTAACAAATTGTACCCTCTTTCAATTATTTGTATGTACATACCATAGTACATATTCGGTTATCTTAGTCTTTGTTTCAGTTAAAGTTCTCTTTTTACGACAGTGATCACTATCCTAATGTCTATGTTCTTACTATTTTTAATTTGTGTTCCATGTATCATGCTAATTCTGCATGGTTGATCAATTAGGCCGAAGATTGGAATGTTTATTCTTTATTCAAAATCTGCATATGATGTTCCACAACTGACGAAAACATATCCCTGTCCAGTACACGTAGCATGAAGATTAGTTGATTCCAGTGATTTTTTTTTCTTCAGAAACACTTCTCATATACTAATCAGGATGATAAAAACTTTAATAGTCATGTAGTGTTTGCTTTGTTGGTTTTTAGCATGATTTCGATGGTAGTATTGAGAAAATTACCGAATATCCTTTGCTTTTTTATTTTAAAGTGTAAGGTGCGCTTGATTGTGCAAGATGGGGCCTCATAGATGAACAGAGTACTCGCCCAGAACATTTTGCTACTACCATTTAGATTTATGCAAATGTGATACTTTTTTTCCTTAGTTTAATTTTCTAACACTATAGTTGATGTTACATTTCTGGAATAAGATGGAAAAAGTTCCGAGTACTCACAAGAAATATATTGGTCTTGGCATTAAGATTGATGCAAGTCTGATATGCTTTACTAGGTTCACTCCATAGTACTATAGCTGTTGTTGCCTTCCTTGAAAGTAAGATGAAAAACTGAGCATTTGGAAGACCAGGGTTATGTCTGTGTTCTCTTAGCTTGACATTCATCTACATAGTGCTATTTTGGTTCATGATTAATAAATATCAAGTATGTATTTCAGTATTGATGTCTTGGATTATGCCGTTTGATTTGGGTCAGGGAAAAGTTATCTGCTAGCAGCAAGTATTCCATTTTTCTATGACAGTTATATTAGTTCAAATTTCATGTATATTTTACCGTGATGGACTAATGGTGAGAGTTCGTCATATATCCATAAAGAAGAAAATTATAATACATATGGAAAATAGCTGATTATAATTAACACTTTTCTCTTGACAACTGGCAAGACATCGGAGGCTTTGGCTCCCTTTGCTGAGAGCTCTGGTGGCATGACATCCCCTCTGCTAATTTAGCTATTCTGGGTTTACTTTATTCTTGCTATATTTGTTACGAATGTCGGTATTGAAGGTTATGGAGATAACGGAATTCATTGGCTGATATAGGCATGCATACTACGCCACCTCCAGCAGTCCAGTTTACTCGGTCTATATACATGGTTACAGATCTTGTTATATTGGTTTGCCAAGGAGCTTTGCTGAAACTTTACTTGAGGAAGCTCCAGGCGATAAGGCTTTGCTCGGCACTGATCAAGAGATTTGCATACTGATGGTGTGAAATCGCCTTTGGGAAGCGTTACCAAAAAGGTATGGTCTCTGTCCAATTGTTTTTTTTCTGATACTTATTAAGTGATGAGCATTATTCATGTCACACAAACTTTTGGCTTTCAGGTTTGATATACCCTGGTATCCGGAAAAAATAGAAATTTGGAGGATGGTCAAATAATTCCGAATTTTTAATGCTTAAAGACGACCAAGTATTCTACTTGTGTAAATAACTTGGCTAGGAAAGATTTTCGTCGACTTGCGGGCAAAAAAAGAAAGATTTCTAACAAATTGGCATGTATATACCACTAATTTGGCCAAAATCATTATCCCAGGGGCAATAGTTGTTATTTTCTTACGATTTTTTTTGTACAGGTACAATGCTTGAAAGTGTTTACCCGAATGTCAGCTTAGAACCTTTTTTTATCCTTTTTTTCAAAGTTTTACATTATTTTTAAATATCAGGGTACGTCCCAGGTTCTCCGATTTTCGATTATTCAATTCTCTTCTTTGTTGCAGGAGGGTATCACCAAAAGGTAGGTATTTCCAGAAGGTACTGAGAAGATAAGGAAGAAGGTATTGAGACACATGCCTGTACGCCTTGTTCCTATTTATTTTCCCCATTCACTCTTACATTAGCTCATTTGGTCCTAATCTTATTTTCAGCCTGCACGGAAGCGCAAATTGTGTTAGGAGGGCGTTTGCTGCATGGCCTGAATGATGTGTGCTTCTTGCATTCAGTAGCTTTATGTGTCCTGCTCTTACACATCAAAACGAGCTGCCTTCCTGTAATACATTATGTAGGTGTATGTGTAAGCATTTTGTGTGTCTATATCTCACTTTGGCTAACCAAGGTCGTAATACATGTGTGTGTCATTCTTTTCTAAATAAAGTATGCTGCTATCTAGGCCGTGTTGTTCTTATATACCATGTCCCCCAACGTGTTAGAAACCTAATCTACAAGTTCCCATATAAAAATCTATCAAACCATGCCCACTTATTTTACAAAAAAATAATATTAAAAGACCGTTAAGCGCAGATTGACGCCATTTCTAGCATGTAGTCCTACACGGTAGAATGGATATGATAGAGCAGATAAAGCTTTGTATTCGGTTAGACCTCGCTGATACAGTTAGCCATAAAAAGTCATGGTAGCAAAAATTCAGAGGATTTGTTTCGGCACCACTGACACACCCATCGTCATGCAGTACAACAACTATTGTCGATAAATCATCCCTGTGCACCACACATGACAAGGGACATAACACAAGCCCTACGCGTCGAGCGTGCCAGCAAAATACACCTAGCCCGCACGGCCATCCTGCTCCAATTCGACCGTCAGCCTAGCGGTGACCATGTTAGCCCAGGTCTTGCACAACGAAATGCAGACGGTGCGGCGGAGCGCGCGTTCCCGACTAGTTCTATATAAAGAGCAACGTACAATCAAAGAATAAGATTGATTGCTGGCCTAGCTGGTCTTACGCGGGAGGCTAATTACGCAGGTCGCATGTACGAATCCTTATGCAGCAGCGCTATTTCTTTTTCTTTGCTACTTATAGCAGTAGCACGAATCTCCAGAAAAAATTCGACGGCTGCCAAGGTCGACTGAGACTTAACAATTTCTCAGTCGCCTGAGGAATAGCAGATCCATTCCTTTTTTTTTGAGTTAGTTGGTCGGTGTTAGATTTTGCGTAAGTAATTAACATGAACATCCAGCCAATATGTACCCCTGCTCGGTTTGTTTCGGATTTGAACTCCAAGTCGTCTCTCGACCAGGATTTTATATATGAATAAAGAACGTGCATGCCTCTAAAAGTATATACTCCCTCCAGGTCAGTTAACAAAATAGCTATATGTAACACTAAAATATGTCTAGATATATCTACTTTTATCTAATTTTGAGACGATTAATATGAGACAAAAAGAGTATATATGGTGTGACAAAGGTTCGACTGAGAAGTACTCCCTCAGTTTTAAGTAACATACTCCCTCCGTCTCAAAAAAGATTTCTCAAATTTGTCTAAATTTGCATGTATCTTGCAAATTTAGACAAAGCTGAGACATCCTTCTCGACAAGGGAGTATTTGATTTTCATTTGTAAACTATGGATGTGTGTACACATTAAAACATGTGTAAATATATTTATAATTTAACAAACAGAAATCAAGTATTTTGGACGGAGGAAATATACTTGGTCGTACTGACGTCACAAGTGTGATCTAGAGAGATATTACTTTATTTTTGAGGGGTAGAACAAGCTTTATTAATCAAAGATATTGTACTTGATACAAAGATCGGCAGG
Source organism: Alopecurus myosuroides (assembly GCA_028641055.1). Lineage (NCBI taxonomy): Eukaryota > Viridiplantae > Streptophyta > Magnoliopsida > Poales > Poaceae > Alopecurus > Alopecurus myosuroides. Next base: position 17,712,396 of record CM054062.1, read on the forward strand.
TGGTTCTATGAGCCATAGCTGACGACCAACACTTTCAGAAAGACTAGAACGAGCTAAGTTATGGGCCTCCTGGTTTGAAGATCGGTTCTCGTGCACAAACGCCACTTCCCTGAACCTTGACTTCTCCAGTTTGATTTCATCGATGACCATGGAGTAAACCCCATGGTATGGTTTGCTGAGATTGTTGACGACTCCCAGGCAATCCGTCGCCACTGTAATCTTCTCCGGCTGTAGGTCTCGGGCCAAAGCCAATGCCTGTAACACCTGGGGTGTTACCTGTTTGTTTTGCTTGCATCATATGCATCACATTGCATTGCACCATGTTTGCATCACAACTGAAAATTTCAAAACAATTTAAACTTTCATCCTTGCTCAAAATTTCCAATTTCAAAATTTCAAACTAAACCACTCAATTGTTTTTTCACTGGTTGAATCTGTTTTAATCAACTTGCTTGTTAATAAAATGTTCCCTGTTATTAAAACCCTAGTGGCTAATTCAAAAATTCAAATCAAATCACTCATTAAATTGTTGGTTTTAATCAAACCATTAATTCACTCAATTAATTAAATCACCTTCACTTTCAAATCAAATGCATCAAACAAGAACACTTTTGAACTTATAAACTTTAACAATCCAATCAACTATTTTCAATCAAATTAATCATAGGGGTTCCCCTATTCAAGGTTTGTTTTATTAAATGATCACTTAATTAAAATGCATCCAAATTTGAATTTCAAACAAACATCAATCAAATTTAAAGTTTTCTGAAAACAAAACTTGGCTACTGTTTTCTTTAAAACTTAACTAGCTTAACTAATTTTTTTAACATTTTTATTAACCAAAATGTCATCTTTTTCTTCCCATTTCATTTGCTACAAAAAAAAACAGGAGAATAGATTTAAAAAAATAAAATAAAATTGGCGCAGAGGGCAGTGGGCAGCCAGCCCACCATCCTCTCCTTACCTTTCGCGCGCGGCCCAGCCCAACTCAAGCTCGTACCGTTTCGCTCCTCTGTGCTTCCTCTTCCTCGCGTACGGCAGACAATCGGAGCCTCCACGTCGGCGGAAGGCATCCATGGACGCCCCCCCCGACGCCCAAGCTCCCTACAAAACCCCCTAGGGTTCCCTCCCTCGAACCCTAGACCCCCTATGCCTAGTCCTACCCTCTCCCCCCGCCGCGGCGCCTCCTTTTTCTTCTCTGCAACCGCGCGAGCTCGCCGTCCCAACTGCCTCACCGTCGACCCACCGTCACCAGTATCTCCGGGACCGTTCGAGGGTACCAGTAGCTGCTCCTCGACGCCCTTTTTTCCTCTGCCCCGGAGAAGTGGAGCCGAGTCACTCCAGGGCCTCGTCGACCTTCTCTTTTCCTCTCCGACCAGCCGTCATCGCCGCCGAAATTCGACGCCTTTGGTCGACCTCGAGCTGGACCAACATCTCCCCAATCCTCCAGGTGATCCTCTCGGCCGATTCCGGCCATCTCCCAACCCTTTCCCCTACTCCTTGTCGCCGCGCGTTTCTGAATCTTTGCTCGGTCCGCCATGGCCCTGTTACAGAGAAGCTCCAGTTCCGGGGGCGTGCAATCTGTTGCTCACCGTCAGCCCGCGTGGATGGGCTGGTCGCCTCGCAACCCCAGCAAGCCTGCTGACCCTTGCTGCACCTCGAGGTCGCACCACGCGCGCGGATCGCCAGCAGCTGCGGTATTTTTCTCTGAACCCGACGACGAAAGCCTGCAGTTTTGGTTGCTGTCCAAAATTCAGTAAGCACTCGATGTCCACCTTATCTTCCGTCAGCCCGCTATGGTATCACAACCACACGATCAACGCACTGGTGCTGTTCCATCCGCGCGAGCAGCGCGTCCCGGGGTCGAATCCCGCGGGCGCAATTTTCCCCCCTTTTTGCAATTCCTTGCGCGCTAAGGAGCAGGCCCACCTGTAAGCCCCTCGTGTGCCACGTGGGCACAGTGAGCCACGGGGCCCCCCTGGCAGTGCCTGTGTAGCTGTTCCAGTGGGTGTAAAACGTTTTTTTAAAACTTTCTGTTTTCAAACTAGGTCCAAATAAATCACAGTTTGGCCCCTGTTTTCAAAACCATCATATCTTTTATTTTATAACACTAAAAACTGCAAATAAAATATGCACACTGATCTAAATTTAATTGTCTATCTTTTGGTAACTTTTGTTTCCTGTTTTGAATTTTCAAAATGCATTTAAAATTCAAATCTAAATAATTCAAATGTAAATTCATAAATTCCATAACTAAATCATTATTAATCCAATAAATACAAATAAAATATGTTTTTCACACCATTTTGAATATTCTATTCAAATATAAAATTTGTTTCATTGTTTGAATAATTTAAATTGCCTAAATAATTTAATACTTGTTTAATTCATTTAAATTTGATAAAATCATAACTTGCTCAAAATAAAATAATTTTGAACATGCAAAATATGTTTTCAAACCATCAAAGTGTGAACTTTTCAAATGTGAGTTTGAAATTATATTTTGCACAAATAAAACTTCAATTAAATTCAAACTTGTTTCAAATCCATTTAAAACTTGTTTAATATTGTTTAATTCATAATTAAATTATCCTAATTCCAATTTCAATATTTGAAACATGTAATCCAACTAAAATTTGATGTTCTTTTCAAATATAAACTTTGTTAATTGTTTTGAACCCTTTAACTTGATGAAAACAACAATTGCTTGTGAGACATGTTTAAGTAACCAAACTTTCCACACTTAACCAATAATTTCCAAACTTGTTGAACCTTATTTCAATTGGTTCTATCGTTGTTATTTTGCTGTTTTCCTCATCCATGCATCATGCTAATCCACCCTCACCTGTTGATTAGTTGGAAAACAAATCATCTAACCATAATTCATGGGCTGTTCATATGCAACTCAAATTGCATATGGGTCCATTTAAATTTGTTTATCTTGTCAACTAGTTTATTCTGGTGCATCTTTAAATTGTCATGCATCCATATCTTGATCATGCTGGATCTTTTGCCGTAGTAGTAATTGTTGCATCCGGTGTTTGTTCGAGGTTCGTTGCTTCTTCTCGGATAGGACGTTGAGATGATGTGAGCAACGACAAGTTCTACTACCTTGCGGGATCTCAGGCAAGTATACTCACTTGCTGCCAAATGGCTGCCTTTCATCACTTGTTACCGATACTTTCCGTTGTTCTTTTCTGCTAGCCTTAGTAGTAGTTGTTTCTGTTACGAACCTATCACATGAATCCTTTAAACCTGATAATGCTTCATCTCCCTTCCTACAACCCATTGTTTGAGCCAGTGTCTTACTAGCATGCTTAGGGTTGTTTTGCTCGAGTCTGTTACCCGTTACTTATACAAAATTATGTCAATATATACAACGTCAAATATATATTGTATACAACTATATTTCATGATGAATCTAATAAAACTGAACTGGTGTTTGTAGATGCTGATATATTGTGAACTTCAGTTAATTTGGAGTGGAGGGAGTACATGATATGGTGTTTTCTCAGAAACACACGTGAGAAACAAGTGTGTATATATGGTATCTAGCTCAACCAAATCACCATTTGGTTGATTTCGAAAAGAAAATAAGGTACCCTTTCCCGGTTTTATTTTAGCAGAAACCAAACACATGACATAGAGCAGGTTCAGTACTTTCTGATAGCATCAGTTTCATGTCCTTGCTGTCGATGAACTAGTGATATGCAGTTTTGTATATGGTCTGTGGGTAGATTTTCGGTAGGGAAAGTCGGCGCACTATTGCTTGGATTTGGATGCAAGGGTGTTCTTTTGTTGTTTGGTGTAAGCCACACGTTTGGGAACTTTGGGGGGTAATTTTTTAGCGGCTGGACAATGAAGTGACGGGTGTGTCTCAGCCTCTCAGGGAATTGTTCTCATCTCAGTTCCACCTTCGCACGCTAAAGCCTCCTGACCTGATTTTCCGGGCATCGAGCCTCACGAAGTCACGATTTGCCGGTAGTAGCGCGGGTGAAGCCACCCTGATACACATTCCTGATCGAAAATTGCGTGCATCCTTTTTTTTTTCAAACAATGCAAAAGATTTGTCCTAGGCAAAATTGCGTGCATTCTTTATGCGTTTGCGGTTACTGAAATGCTCTCTGAAACTAAGGCTTTTGCATGATCAGTAGGAGTGTCGAGAGCGGAATCTCTTATTTAGTGGAGTTGGAATCAAGATGGACGGTGCTACTTGCAGCATAATTGTTGTTTTTTGAAAATTATTTCTTAGGCACGCCAAGTACTAGCGCAAGGGAACTAGTACTATTTTTATTCAAAATCCTATTGAATATCCTAGTTTTTTTATTAGGAAAAATGAACCAAATCCGGTCATAAAGATCAACATATCTGGCTGTATAAGTAATAAATCCATGTGAATTCGATATGTTTATTTTCATACTTGTAGAAGATCTAAAATTGCTTACCGTACAATGAATACACTATGCATGTGATCGGCTCACCGCCCACGCGCAGCCTGGCGTGGCCAATGCCAGGCTATGCCCTCTCTTCCTCCTGCCGCTGGAGCCTCGACGGCGGACACGCTGTGGCTCCTCTGCCTGTGGCAGCTCTGGAAACACCGTAACGAGGTTGTCTTCAACAGTATGTTGCCCTCACTGGCCTTCCTTCTGAAACAATGCCGAGATGATGCCGCTCTGTGGCGTGCTCGACTGCCCCTGGCTCACCGTACAGATGCCGACTTGTGACACACTTTCTTCATGACAAACACACGCTGATCACCTCCCCCCTGTGTTCGGTGATCCCCCTCCCACCCCTTTTCCTTTTTGTGAATGAATGGAAACATACAGGTGGGAGCCGTGCTCCCCCCCCCCCCCGGTGAAACTCAAAAAAAAAGAAACACTATGCATGGTCTATTTCTGAGGCTTGTTTGGGAAAAGAATATTGATTCCTTAAGTGATAACAAAACCCGGCTTTTAAGGGCTAAAATTCTGTATTCCTTCTGTCATAAAAAAACTTGGCTTTTGTATTCCACTATGGAAAAAAGGGTAGAGAACTCAAGATAAGCATATACCTGTAAAAGAGATATATATAATTTCTTATCGTGCCAATGAATACATTCTGCATAGCCTACTTCTTAGGCTTGTACGGGAAAAGAATATTTATACCCTTCAGTGTGACAACAAAACCCGGCTTTTAAGGGCTAAGATTCTATTCCTACTTTCATAACAAGACCTGAATTTTTAAGGCAGATTCCGCCATGGAAAAACGGACAAAAAAAAGCTCAAGATACCTAGCACTTATTTAGCCATATCTGGAGTCATGTCTGCTATGATTGAACCAGCAGTATATATCTGATCGTGCCTGGTTAAACTGATTATGTTTATCATGAGATCCTTTATTTCTTCACAGCTAGCTTCCCTTGTGCCTGAGCCTACCAAGGTTTCGTTTAGTTGATCGGTTACCAAGGATCTGTAGACATAGAATCAACGAGGATACATTCATACAATAGGAACAAACAGCATTATGGTGCAAAGATCCCTTCGCAGCAAGAGGTGTGTGGAATGTTCCTATCTCATCGTCTTCTCCCATCTGGACGAGGCATTTTCTTTTCTTGACCATCACTGTCCCATGCTACCAGAGCTGCATTCGGTCTTGTAAAGTGCGACATTATCACCAGAAGCGACCGCGTCGATGCTAGTGAACGAATCACAATGATACAGCATGTCGAATAGCACCGAAAGTTAGTCGACGAGGAAGGAAGAAGCCGGTGAACGTCGCACACGGCGGCAATATAGTGTTGTTGCATTCTTTGTTTCCCCTAAAGAACCGTGCCTTTTGGTGACATCACAACATGGTGCAAAACTCTGCTGCATCAATCGTTCACCTATGTGGTAACATGTTGCATCCAGCCATGCACCTAGCCTGATACACGTGCCACCTTGAGATGAACTAGTGTACTAAATAAATGTATTAAATAAATGTATCGAACATTTCAGAAAAACAACAGCATTTTTTTTAATAATGGGCTTTATTACCTAAAAGGTTTAACAACAACATTTATATAAAAATGTCCTGTGCCATGTCACCGATTATGGACCCAACTTGGCACATAAGTAAAAAACTAAAATACAAATCCACTTGTAAATAGGCTAACAGTATACTATTCAGCTTATAATTGAGTTTGATATTATTCAGTCTGATTTGGTCTTTCAGTTTATGAAGCTATGTAGGAATCAAATTTAGATTTAAAGTCTTGGTGCTTGCATAGATGGCCAAAAGCTTATCAGTTTGCATGCATCACAAAACCACTTCAAAGCATTTGCACGGTGCAGATCACGATCGCGCGCGGGCAGATGTGTCACTTGGATTTGTTTTCTGAAATCTACAAAAGTATTTGGTGATCGTTATTTTGGTCCGGGCTCATGTCATGTGAGACCTGGGCGACCAAGCGCCGAAGCCCTGGGCTATATATTAGGCCGCTCCTTTCATGCATCCACACGACCACACGGAAGCAGCGAGCTTGTTCTTTTCGAAGGAACTGCAGTTTGAGCTCACGATTTTTCATCAATGTTATTCGGCGGGCCGGAGACGGTGGGGTCCACGACCGAGTGGGCGATGGCGGAGATGATGCGTAGCCCGTCCGACCTACGACGGCTGCAGCGGGAACGCGTAGCCCTCAAGACGGTCTTGTTGCGGCAATCCGCCCGTGCCCGGGTACACGTCCGTAACGTACTGCGACGCCGACGGAGCACACAAACTCTTTTACCGATCAGATCTTGGCCGGGTGGGTGTTTACCGCCATCGCGATACCGGAACGCACGCACGTGGTACGTTAGATGGGAACGATCAGTCAGCGCGCATCTGGGCATGGGCCGCTTGGATGTTTGGTGCTGTGAATGGCCATCAGGACACACGTACCGGTCTTGTCGTCGGGCCGGTGGAAGGCCCGCACCTACGAAACCATATACGTACGGTCGCTTCTTTCTTTGACTTTTTATAAGAAAAAGAAAAAAGGACGGGACACTGATCGATAGGATATTAAGCTAGCGCACGCGAGCGTACGAAGATTTCGTAGGACGCAACTGCCTCGCTGCCGCTCGTGTGCACACATGCATGGGCCAGCTCCCTCAAAAATAGCCTCCAACGTACTCACAGTCAATCAAAAAGGAAAAAAGAAAAAAGGCCTTTGCCCAGTTCTACCTAGGGGCCTTCATCCTTCCAATGGAGAAAAACCGAAAACAAAACAGCAGGAGCAGCCGAGTCAACATGAGATGGGGTGGAACATGGCCGGGGGGCGATCCGCGGGGACGCAACTGCTTCGCCTCCCCTTGCCAAACCAAATCCCAACTCCGGACATGGTTGCCGTCGACTCATCTCCCCTCGCCAAACCAAACCAAATCCAAACTCCAAAGTCAACATGGGATGGGATGGAATACCAGAGCATGGCCTCCGCGGGGACGCAACTGCCTCGCCTCGCCTCGCTTGCCAAAGGAAATCCAAACTCCAGGCATGGTCGCCGTCGCCTCGCCTCGCCAAACCAAATCCAAACTCCAAAGTCACAAGTCACGCACGCGCACCCGCACGCGGTTTGCCGGCATTTGGCTCATATATATAGAGGTGGGGTATGCAAAATATGAGGACCACGACTGCATCTCGCTCGTGCCGATGACAGAGGGCTAAGATGTGTCTTGGCGCGGATTCATGACGTGGCATCTGCCGGCTTAATTAATTAGGTGATCGCAAATGCTAGCCAATCCACCTAATAAATGCTCCACCTATTTTGCATGCCATCGTCGCATCGGCTCCGTAACTGCAGCCGCCCTCCCCGCCGTCACGCTCGGTTTAAAATATTACTACTACATTTCGTCATCACGGCCGGTTTAAAATACTAGTACTAGACTTTCCCATTGGTAGGGCAAGCGGTCGAGAAAAGGCTATATGGACCATATGACATGTTCACATAAGAACCTGATGTTTTCTTTTTTCCTTTCTTTCTTCATTAGCGGCCAGTATTAATTCAAGTCTAATAATTATAAATAAGGTTCAATTTTATTCCTCTCTCGTTTCCATATGCCAATATAAGACACTAGCAAATATTAAGCCATTTATTTGATCTAGATGATCAGCTACCAAGAAATTTCGAACACCTGACCTCCCTCAGTTAGACAGCAGAAAAATACTGTTAGAATTAACTCCATCGACCAACTCAGCAAGCTAGCTGGGAACAAATAGTACATATTCCTCGTCTAAGTAATCGCTAGGCCAAAAGATTCAATTTCCAATATTGCACACGCGCTGCAAATTTATCTACATTCAACATCAAGAGAAATACATCTTCTAGTACTGTATCACAACGACTGTTAATTAATTAATTATTAAGCCCAGCCAGACATCCCATGGGGGATTCCTCCTTCTTCGTCCAACACCATCCAATCAACAAAGATAGCAGCTAGCTGCAAGGGGGTATGGATGCTGGGACGACACCTCGACAGTTGGGGACCTGGGTCCGAGCATTGCATGTCATGGCATCTCTTCCGAGCGTTGGAGGTCACGCTTGCACCGCTGCAGCACCACTCGATCTGAGTGTCGAACTGAGCCTTGGCTGGTCCTGAAAATGCAATAGCAGTTTGGTCGATAAAATGTATTCAGTTGAAGACAACAACAAAAAAGTATACACGGATCACACAGAAACAGAGTATATCTAGACGCGGCCATGCAGGCAGGCAACGATGCAAATAGCACCTGCCTTTAGGACTATCTACCTGCTCATATTAAAACCCGATATATCATCAGCTTATAATATTAAGACGGAGTTTAGTATTACTCGATCAGGCATAAGAAGAAGCTGACAATATTAATCAGCAGAAATCTCGACACTTTTTGAAGAGAAAAAGTCGGCCTATTATTCTGACCTATTAATTGGCAAAGCATAAGGAATCATAAAAATCGGTCTATAAGGCAAATCGAGCCATTGCTCATGCATGCCAGAAACTGATGTAGCTTTTCCTACAGGATCCTGGTGACCTACAGAATGTCAAACCAATAGCATGTCTTCTTCTCTATCCAGCTTAAGAAGATCACATAAAATTAAGAAAACACACTCTACCGGCAGAATCATTTGAGGGCCAACAGCAAGGACAACATTTAAAAGAGGCCTAGCTTATAGTTGCGTATATGAAGTTGACTAGAAAGACACATCTTTCTATCCAAAACACTGGGCCCACTCAAGCCAACATTGAGCAAAGAGCCCAGGCAAGACAAAAGTCAATTGTCATATCAAAATAAATTCACATGTTTACTAGTGCAGCGTCACTGGTCAGCAAAGAGCTGGCGACCCTCGCCGGCATGCAGCACTCTGCAAACAACCAGTCAGGCGCCGTCACTGGTCAGCACCCTCGGTAAGACACCGTGTCACTGAATGCATGCAAGTGAGACAATTCGAATCATGCTCATACTTAACGGTTCATATACAAGCATGGCTGTATCTCAAGATGAAAAGGATTACAATATTTGACGAGTGAGAACCTAAAGTTGTCAATTTTTCACAGATATATGTTTGGTTGGTTGCTAGAAGGGTGTGGTTCCACGGATTACTTGAAGAAGCATAAACCGTTGACTAGTACCACCAAGTGCTGCGTCCGCAAAGCACAAGAGGAGTCAAAACAGTAGCAACGATACATTGAACAACTCGGGTGCTTATGTTAGCTAGCTAAAACGGAAATGGGGCTGCTTCCTGAATAAATAATGCTACTTTCGGTGGGTAATCTTCCTCTTGTTACTAATACTATAGAGATACCTAGTTAGTATAGAGTTCATCTTTAACATACATATGGATGTTAAGTTACCTCCTTGTCGTGCATGAATATTGGTCCGAGCCAGCGTCGTTCCGCCGCCTCCACTCACTGGAACATGCAGCCACCGAGCCGACTCGCCGCCCCGTGTCGAAGAAGCGCCACCGTCGATCATTTGTCGATGTCCAATAGGAATCACCGCCACCGGTTGCTGGACCATGGCACTTATGGGCTTGCTTCATGGTCACCCATTTCCTCCCCTAACATGTACATTTGTGTCTTTTTAGCAACGCATCGCTCTTCTAGAGCCATGTTTCCAGCCCAGCAGCGACGCTCTCGCTCACCTCCACAACCTGCGCACAACAAAGAAGAAACGAGGATCAGCTTGCCAGCGTCCAGTATGCAATCACGTCAACAGACTAAAACTGCCAAGAGAGTGATTCTTTCTCATTAGAATGTGGATGGGTATCCATTATACAAAATCCAGTCATGTTTCATCTAAGTAACATGAAAATGGCCGCCTAGTTTCATCTAAGTAACATGAAAGTACCCATGGAATGATTGATACATCAATCAACAAGAAGATATTTGGTGTTCCAGTTTACTAGTTGTAACAGCACATGAATATAGTATCCCAGGAAACAAAGATAAACCACATGAATAGTTTCACACACAAGCATCCAAACAAAAATATAACTTATGCATCAGATTAAAATACGTGTGTTCTACCGGGCAACAAAGATGAATATGATACCACCATTTCTTCCTTGTCACAAAGGCAAGCTTGGGGAGTCAAATACATGATCACTTAACCAAGATATGTAGATTCCACTAAATGCAAAGAGGCATCATGCTTCCCTCTAAGTAGACAGAAAAATATAACTTTCATAGCATTTGATGTTTTCTCTACAAGAGTGGCTAGATAAAATAGAACATGGGAGATTCGGCCTCCAAGCATCAACCAAGAAATATTCAGTAGCTTGACCCTACAGAATCCTAATGACCTAAGGAAACACGAAATTGGTACGGCAAGCAATATGTCTCCAACAATTTACGACTGCAGGCGGCACCCTACGATAATACTACAAGCATGCCGGTATAACTGTAGTGACTACCACCGCCGAAAAAGTACAACAATATTGAAATGTGTAAGCAACCAGAACGCTCTTGAACCTCAGAAATGGAACAACTTTACATCACGCCGACAATCTGTATACCTAGCCAGTAGACTCCTAATTATCCCCCGCAAAAAAATAGGAGGATATTAATGTGATATAAATTTTCAAGCATTATCAACCAAACAATTCTCCGTCCATCATGCACTGACCAGACAGGAAAAAATATTACCATTCAAACCTCTAGCTAAAGAAGCCAACTCATGAGCAGGTTTATTAGTAGTAACAAAAAATTCTCTCGATCACCTTGTTTCTCACAAAACATTAAACTATGGAGTACCACCTCACCTACATAGCTACTACATCAAGTCCACATGGCATAAAAAAAGCAGTGTGCTCTGCATAGAAGATGTATTTTGCTAGCAAAAGCGGCAGCCCGAGACTATAAAAACTGAAAACAGTCATATAAAGCTCGAAAGGTAGAAACCGATTGAAAAAGTATTATTTCGAATGATTGGTACTTACAACTAGTCATAGATAAACACATGTTATAGAACTCTAGGAAGACCAACGAACAATAATCATAGCACATGAATAAAATCATCACCAACGGTGGGCTAGCAAGCATGATATGGAAGCAGGAGGTATATAATAATTAAGCATCAAACAAACATGTGTACATCCATCCTGCATATATCGAACAGACCAAGCAATACAATATTAGCATTATTAAGACCTCTAGGTAGGTAAAGAACCTGACTCATGGGTGGGCAGGTTTATTACTACTAACAAGTATTCCTCTTGATCTCCCCGTCTCTGTTTCTCACAAACCCAATTAACTTGGTGTTATATTAGTACAGGGGCGGAAAATTCAAAGTCAAGATCCCAGCTCTTGGCCCGTACAAATCTACATCAAGCTAATTTACCCAGCTCTTGGTCGTTCGACAGGAACCAAATCTTGAAACGGAAATGGTGATCCTCACCAGCACGGCAAGCGGGCCGGTGGATGCGAGCTGGTTGGGGAAGTGATCGCCGGTGGCGATGTTGAGACTGGCTCAGAGCTGCGTGGCTGCCATGCAGCCGTAGTCCCCTTCCGGCGATGAAGAAGGAGGATGTAGGCCTCGAGCTGGGATGAGGGCCCTCCCATCTACAAAAGCATCATGCATTGAGAAGGCCTGATGATTGCCAAAATCTTGAGTTAACAACAACTTTCGTTTTTCTCACTTTATATGTCCAGCTAGCTAAAGTTGCATCTACATTGCTACATGATCAAAGAGCGATTGGCCGGTGATATTCTCATATGGAAGTAGGCAGGAGGCATATCATAATTAAGCATCGGGCAAAAAGGGTCCAACATCCATCATTTATATATCGATATGGAGACTAAACAACCATTATCAAGACCTATATATCGCTAGCTAAAGAAGCAAACTCATAGGTGAGCAGGTTTATCGTTAGTACTCACAAAATAGAATTTCTTTTGATCTCCCAAGCTGTTCCTCCCAAAACATAATAATTATTAGCTTGGTTTAATTAGTACTGATGTTGTAGAAAAACTGAGCATTAATGATTTTGTTTTCAGTAGAATTAATCTGACCAGTAGCAGCGCAAACCTTGTGTGTGCGTCAGGAGGATCAGAGCGGACGAGCTCCGACCACCCTCCCTCTTCTTATGCGTCCGGACGAATGCAGGAGGGCAGGAGCTGGGCTGGGGGAGGCCAGCCGTGATTTGATCTCGTCGTCGTCCTCTGCAGGGGGCACGGGCAGGGGCGTGAGTAGAGGAAATCGCGGTTGGGGTGTGGTGAGGAGACGATATTGGAGGCAGGAGGAGGTCCTCCGTTTCCAGCCCTGCTGCTTGGGCGGGTGACGGGAGGGGCTGGGGTCGACCAGGTGCAGGGGAGATGGATCTGATTGAGAGAAAGGAGAGGGTTAGAGGTGAGGCTAGGGTTGCCGGCGACGGGGAGAGAGGGGAGGAAGTGGATAGAGCACATACCAGGTCGGCGGGCGGTGTGGTGTTAGCTGGTGAGGTCGACGGCCGCGTCCTGCCCTTGCAGGCCCGGCGGGATCGCGACTTCCGGCGTCTTCGTCCTTGGTCCGCGGCTCGAAGGGGAGAGAGGACGGCGGCGGCGGTGGATCTGGGTGAGCAGGGGAGAAATGCGAGATGGCATCTGGGAGAGCGAGCGAGCGAGCGAGGAGAGACTCGTCCAGGTCGTCCAAGCCAAGTGCGTGATTTTTTATTCTTTTTGACGTTGTTGTTTTGGTTCTTTCGCGGTTGGATCGTTGGATCTCTGCTAACGGTCAAGATGTATTTGTCTTTGGGCTGATCCGCGTGACCCTAACTTCTCTCATCTCGTTGGATAGCCGAACCGCGTGAGACTACACGCACGCCATGAAGGCGCGCATTCATTACTCCCTATGTTGGGAATTGGGGCTGCGAAATCTCGCCGCCGTCTCTTCCACTTTCTTGCTAATGATTGCACCCTTTAACATTCTTTGCCTTCAATTCTTAATCCGGTAGGCCGTTTCGTCTTCTTTCTAATTAAAAAGGTTTAGTCTATCTTTTCTTCTCCTAACTAATGTTTCTTCGTTCGAAACTTGGATGCATTGGACGGTTTAGATGGAAGTGTTATTCCGAGCCGCGAGCGATTAATAATAATGACATACCACGTGACATGCATGTAAATGTCATATCTCGCATGCATGTAAATATGTACATACACGTGATACCACCAAAATGCATTGTAACCAATAGCTACATGGTTCATTGATCCGCCTCCTCCGGCCGCACATGTCTGACGCGGTCACCGACGAGTTTCCCGAATATCGCAACCATTCCTTCCCTCTTCCGAACGGCGTCGCCGGCCTCACGCTCGACCCAGGAACCTTTCGTCGGTGCCCTACATGGGACTACTACCGCTACGGCGACCACCCACGCAAGGGGAGGGGGTTGCTGATGTCGGCCAAGGCGATGTGCCGCTTGCTCTGCCGCAAGTTCGTCCTCTATGAACCCTCCCCAAGTCCAGCCGACATGCTGGTCACAGGTCCTAGGTTCGGCGTCGCGACCTTCACCATGGGCGACAAATGTGGAGCTCCGACCCTCGCGCGATTACGTCGTCGAGGACAACATCAACTCCAAAGGTCGATCGGTTCAGCTTAGTTCACCGTAGAGGTGCCTATGACAAAGGATCTTGGACGATGTGGACTAGAAGTACCTCCTGGCGGTGTTGCATCTGCGGCTGATGGTCGTGCTCAAGTAATCCGACGATACAAGAGTCAGTGCATAACTATGTGCTCTAGGGCGATGTCGGGGAGTGGAAGGAGAAAGAGGACATAGGCAATTACTTACCATATACGCTTTATTTAGTATGTCGAGACGAGACTTAGTGTGTACTCCCTCCGTTCGGATTTAGTCTACGTCTTGGAAAAATTCAGACAAATTAGGGGGCCATTTATTAATACCACTTTGCACAATCTCCTAAGCATCATAATTATGGTCTCACAAGAAAGAAATCACCCTATTGGTTAAACCAATCTTAATTAATGCAATGCATGCAAATTGCATATAATTTGGCCAATCTCTAACTATGCATGGTGTGTGGCATCTTTCTCCTCTTAATTACCAGAGTGAGGACCATCCAAAATGTAGAGTATTTCCGAATAAAATCATGAGCCATAATGTAGATTAAAAATGAACGGAGGGAGTATATTTCAGTCGTTGTATGTTCTCGATTTTAATTTTGACCATTAACCAAAGGTTTTTCTGTTGTATATTTGTTGCTGTGACACCTCTTCATAATGGTACATGTCTTAAGTATGTTGTGACCAATCTTTTTGTCCTAATAAAGCATAGTAAATATATGGAGAAAATATTGACCCGAACACAGTCCCTTCCCGTGCCATAGACACCACAGCCGTGTTCGTGCCTCTTCTGTCGTCATGAAACCGCCGGGGCTTAGACCCGTCATCATGTTACTGGCTATGTTACTGGCTTTGGCTTGTCCCCGAGTGTCCTTTCCCACCTTCTCATGCCACTGGCGGGTTCGCAATGGCCAGCGTCGCCATTCGAGAGCTTGGACGCACATAGTTTCTTTTGAAGGCAATGTGTTTTCTCTTTTTAACTAGGCAAAACAACCTAAAATAAAAATAATGTTTGGGATATCGCTTATTGTTAACTTATCGGTCGGTCTAAGATAAGAGATAAATCGGTAAATTGATTTTATCGGTCGACTATTTATCAGCTAGTTTTCTTATAAATTCAAGATTTCATCACTAAAACATTTAAAATATGTTATAAAAGTATATCATACTGACACTATTTTTATAAATACGATATATAGATATTATATTCAATAATATAGATTTTTACTATGGATACAATTAATCAGAGGTTCCAACACCGAAAAATAAACATAGCGGCCGATATATCGCTTGTCGGGCTGATAAATTGGTCAAAACGATAAACTCCGCTAATATTTGTTTATCTTATAGTTCACCACCCGATAAGCGATAATTCGACTGATAAATCGCATATCGGAAGATATTTTGAACAATTTATAAAAATAAAAATAAATGTTTAATACTGAATAAATTGCAAATGGCGAAATTCACCTTCACTTATAGTTATTCAACATTACATATACCTTATTTTGATTTAGCAAATATAGTTTGCTAGGGATTTTGATTTTAAACTTGTTTGCATTACAATTTTTGTAAAAATATCATAACAATCAACAATAATGGGTCCTCATCTAAAGATATATTAATAAAATTCAGATTACCGAATGTTGATTTGAGTAAGAGTTAACTAACCAAATTTGGAATAAAAATGATAAGTTCCTGAGACAACCGAGGAAATCCTAATATTTATATGATGAACATAATAGTTATATAATGTTGGTGGTAAAGAGTAAATACAAAACACACATTATTAGGGTTATTATTTAACGCTCGAAGACGGTTATTACATATCATTTAACGTGCTCCTGGCGTTATCATGTTATTAGGGTTATTATTTTATGCTACTGAATTACCAATCATTCCATATGCAAATGACGTTGTGGCATGATATCATGGTCATTAATTTATGCTTTGAAATATAAGTGAAGTTAATCATGTTATCAAACTAATATAATAATCGCTAACCCGAATGACAAACATACAAAGAGTTATCAACAAATGAAACATGAAATGATAGGTAATTACTACTCTGTAGCATAAAATAATGATCTAAACTAATGCACCATTTAAAAGGAGTACTCCCTCCATCCAGGTTTTTAGGGCCCCTAAAACTTTGTAGTGAGACCTAGATGTAATTTTACTAGACACGGTTGTTCACGTCAGGGAATAACCTTTCTCCAGTCAGGATTCTGTTTGTATTTTTTACTCGTCGCATTAATTAGTGAAGGCAAGGAACCATCATGCATTCGCGAAGGAATGGCCTCCGACCGTGCATGCATGCAGAAACCAACTCACGTTCATAGTACATTCCATGGTAACTGTAGGGAGCTGGGAGTAATTCTAGGAGTTACAGTTAATGGAATTAATATCTTTGGGGCCTTATTCTGTTGATGTTTCGGGACAAATAGCTTTTGATTAGGGGCCCTAAAAACCTAGACGAAATGAGTAGAATATTAATCAACTGTACCATAACTAATGATACCCGCACCAACAACACAGAAAAATATTCCATAATAATCTAATCGAAAAGACAACAAGAAGGACTAACATTACTGTGGTAAGCATAAGTCTAGTGACTACAACACGGAAACATAGGCATTTTATAATATGAAAGAATTAAAGAAGCATGCTAATAATTATAGTTCACATGAAACAATAGGCATTAACAGTGGTATACCACAAGTTCAACAATGAGAGCATCAACATTATCAAACAAAAAATGAATAAAATAAACGATATGTCACATTTATTGCGTCTTCATTAAAGTCTCATTCCTTCCCTTATATTATTTTCTGACACTTTAGGCGGACTTCTTTGGATCAAGGATTACAAAACAGATGAATCGAGAAAATGCAGGAATTTGACATGAGTGCAGTTGCAAAACATAAGATCACAAAACAGAGGAAAATTGTGAAAACGATCATTTGGATGGAATCACAGGAAAATTGTCTCATTCCTACGCAAATGTGTGTAAAAAAGGTTAGAGTTATGTTAAAATTCCTATGGGATTGGCATGTGGGAATGCAATCCATAGGAATTTTGTAGGTGTCATTCCTAGGAAAAAATCTTATGGAAAATTTCTTTTAAAATAATTCATTCCAAACAGAGGCCCTTATGAGTCGTTCTTCCACATAGTTGATTAGCTCCACCATTGGCGTTTCCCACCTATAGTCTAGGCCTAACCATCATTTTCTTGGGAGAATGAAATAATAGGCACTAACCATCTATTAGGGCATCTTTAACGGGTTGTAAGATAAACTCGTATGATAGCAGGCCAACTCATCAACCAACAATGTATCAAACAACTAACTCGATGGTTTGTTTGTAGGGTTGTTGGTAAAGTAGTACAATCTATCCAATCATATAGCCAATTTAGTGCGAACAAAGAAAAAAAGTATATTGGCATACGTGCTACCTTGTTGGTTGCACATATCATACAACTCATATTCTCTCACCTTATTATTACTATGCCATGTAGGATTTTAGCTGAGTTGGCATACTATCTTACGATGACATGTACACTGTTGGAGATGCCCTTATCATGAATCAATACCACATATCACTATTAGAACACAACATAGCTTCATGAAAACGTTCCTAGTCTCCTATAAGGACCATTTTCTCCGAACTCAACTTTGTCGCCCAATGAAATTTTTTCAAATTAAGTATTAACTTTAAAATATAAATAGTAATGTTATACAAAAAGAACAAAGAGTCCACCCACATGGTTTTTTAGTCTCTGTTAAGGCGTTGTATAGTTGCCTTGTAATTTTTCTCAAAATCAGGGAAACTCGCGATTATTCATACGACTATGCAACGACTTCTATGGATTATATAGAGATTCCACGCCCACACCCGTCGACGACACAACAAACACACCAGAACCATAGAGAAAAAGCCGCGCCGGGACGCTCCAAAAAATGGTGCGCACTGCTAACAAACGTCGAGAGCAACCTTGTCGCCCACATGCCACAAGGTCAATGGCCTCAAAGCCGCGGAGCTCTTGGGGCCGCCGCCCCGACATCCACCGTTCCAGCATGCCCTGCACACTCAACCGACACCACCTTCCGGGACCGCCAACCCGACATAAAACCGCCCAGCCTCGAGCTGCAACACCGCACTACCCAGTTTCCTATAGCCCGTGATACACATGACCACTGCCCGCAGACCATGGCTGCTACACCATGCCCGGGGCCGCCGCCCAACATATCGTCGAACCATTCCCTTTGGGATGTGTCGACCAAGCCGACAACCATGTTGCCCCAGCCGCTCAAGGTCACCCCCTGAAGTTGTGTCAAGCCGCAACCCTACCTCATGAGCTACCATTGCACTGCTGCCCGAGGCCACTGTCTCGGCTCGGCGCACATTCTGCATCTTGGGGACCCTAGCTCGACATCCACTATCCCATAAGAGATGGAAACCGCATGCAGCGGCAATATATTCGCCCTCCAAAATGATGCCTCCAAGAAGGTCACGACATAACTTTCGCCGTCGCTCGCTCTAGAGGAGAGCTTGGGTTTCACCCGGAGGGTCCAAGCCACTCCAAAGGAGAGAAAATAGAGCTCCATGACAACGCCCTCAAAAAGTTAAACGATACATGAAAGCACCACCGCTGCCGGCACAAACCAAAATTGGGCAAAGATTTCACCGGAGCATATCTCTGCTTCCATCAAGGGCTTGTAGGTTTGAGTAAACGATTGTACCCAACACAACGAGGAGAATGCGCTACAAAGGTCACCGCTCCCACTGTCCGCCACACATCGCACCATGCCCCGTCCGCCGCGCCACAGCGCACGACCCTAGCTGGCCGCCGGCTTGCGTTGAAGCCCCTTCACTCGCAGATGCCGCTCCACACCCGCGATGTGCTGCCGCACGCATATCCGTGCTGGCTCGCCCCGACGCGCGGCCACGCCACACCTGCGCTGCCTCGCCACGCCGCCTCGAGGTTATAATCATGTGTTGTACATACTCGATGATGTGGACGTGTATGTCAGGTATCCAAGTGAGCGGGAGTACAAAGACCGGCACAATCATGTGCCAGGCGCACATGAATTTACTTGCTTATTGATGGCCCTCCGTGAGGGAACACGTGAATCTTCCCAACCATCCACTCTACAAGTCTACATACATACTCCCTCCGTCCTCAAATAAGTGTACGTTTTCCTTTTATGGAAGTCAATTGTTTTTAATTTTGACCAACTTTATTGGGAAACGTAACAATATTTATGATACTAAATTGGTATCGTTAGATCCGTTTTACAATATACTTTCATAATATATGGGTTTTATATCATATATATGGATGTTATTTTGTATAAAGTTGGTCAAAGTTTAAAAGATTTGACCAAGACCAATTCTAGAGGTACACTTATTCGAGGACGGAGGGAGTAGCGTAAGGCTAGCGGATGGCTTTGGTTCTGTTTAGAATTAACATTAATTCTAGCTAGTTACGGTGTTGATCATGGGAGAAACCCAGACCAATGCTTACCTACCATTTTCGCGCATTTTCACGAAAGGTTTGTCAACAGATCAAGCTGCAACCACTCCTTTGCGTCCCGAGAGGCCGACTATCCCTCGTCGTACTAGGCTACTCGGTTTAAATGCTAGGGCTTTGAACCAAGAATGGATGTACTCCTATACATGCATCTATCGTGAGGATACAAGTGTATGCATGCATATTATATATGCATACGACAAATCCATTATGTGGCTAGCTTGCGCATGGTTTGATCTAGCCAACATATTGTCCATGAAGCCAACAATGCAATGGTGTATGTGTTTACTTATGTGGGACCTAACATGCATGCAATCATCGAGTGGGTGTGCAGTCGACAAAGACATGATAGAGCTAGCGGACTTCAAGAGGGTGCTCAAGCACCTTGTTGACAACATCTCTTCCACGTCACCACGCTAGAGATCGATATGTCTATTATGGATATATTTTGATATCACTTATCAAATAAGCACGATACTGTACTATACCGTTATTTTATGCTACGAGATAACTAATACATATCACCATTTCATGTTTTATTTTGTTAATTATTCTTTTTGTTGTACCTATGTTATTCATTTAGCACTTGTTTTAAATTAAATATTGGCGTGGTATTGGGATTAATTTTCATAACCTATTGTATCTTTGTATCATCAAGGAATAATACTCGACAAACAAATCTAATTAGTCACGCATGTCTTCGTTGAGGCGGCACATGGATGCAACCATGCATGCACCTACTAGTAGGAGAATGCTTACTAGTGGGCAACCAAATATAGCTACAGCTGGCGAAGTGGTGTTCGACAGCGGTAAACCGCTAATGGTAATAGGTTACTCCTGGCGAAGCATCCTATTCGCCAGCCCTATTTAGCTACCGATGGCGAACACCTTATTTCGTTTGCCAGCGGTAGGTTCAAAATATATAGAATTTTAAAAAATAAACCTTTTTTGCTTAGGCTTTTCTTTTTTTTTTTGCTTTATTTCAATTTAAATCATCCACTTCCCTTCGGTCACCCATCCTTAGAATACTCTAGCCCTAACACCGTTCACTTCTTAGTTCCCTCCCTATGAACTACCCTATGAACAACTCATACTTTGTGGACAATATAGTCCTATCAATTTTATTAACCAGTCACACTTTGGTGTCACATGCTTTTAATTTTTGGATCCAAAAAATTATTTAAATAAAAAAATGAATAATTAATAATAATCTTGAATTTAAATAGATTTTTTTTTCATTTTTCAATTAATATTGAATAATTCATATCTACAAATTCGTAAATTATTTATTTTTTAAATAACTTTGTTTGACCATAGTTTGATTTATTATTATAATTTTATTTTGTAGGAAAATTTCTTCTTTTCAAAATAACTTTTTCTAGTTTTTGAATTTGGCGAATCTGAGGAAACCTCACTGGGTACGCCGGCGCAAAAAAAATATGTTTGCCAGCAGTAAGTATAACGCCGGCGAAGCTGCATGTTGGCCAGCAGTAAGTTTGGCGCTGACAAAGCGGCATAGATGTTTGTCAGCGGTAGTTGGCATAGTGCTGGCAAAGCGCATATTTGCCCGCCAACGGTGGTTTGTGCCGCATGCGCCTCGGGGCCCACCCTTACCGCTGTCAAACAAACTGGCCAGTTCGCCGGCGGTAACTTTGGCAGCGCCGGCGAACATGAAAATAGTTTCGCCATCGGTAGTAGCACTGGCAAACATGAAAACTGCTTCGCGGGTGATAAGCTGTGTCTATAAGCCTTTTCCTACTAGTGACCTAGAAATAGATATGTTCACACGTGGTATTTGGTTAAGGGTCCTCGAAGGAGGGGAGAGCGAGGGGCTTATGGTGGATCCCGAGGATGAGAGGGACAGCCAAGGGGCTGTGCCCCGGACGACCACCCAACGAGGAAGATCATGTGCATGATGTTCAATTATGGAGTCGATCTGGGGCGGTGTGATTTCTTACCTTGGTCCTAACATGGCCTACACCCAGTGTACAACGATATGGTAAGATTTTTAATAACAAGGCTACATAGTTTGTGAATATACAATGATTTGGTCGTGAAATCATGAACTATGTGAATTTGCCCCGATTTTATTATAAATTTTTGACTTACTTTGTTAATTTACCATGGTTTGGTCCTGTCATATGGGCATTTCAAATTTCCCATAGCACATGGTGAGAACATAGGTTGGACTTGTTTGTTTTCATGTGCACGAAGCAAGCGGCCAGGAGGAAGCGATGAACACACCGAAAAAATGTTTATAATAAGCATATCATACTAAGTATTTTGGAATCATGGAACAATTGAAAAATCCGGTGGATCTCGGTAAACTGTAAGACGCTCGTGAAAACTCGTCGTTTTATTTTTATGTCGACATATTTTTATTAAATGTTTAGTGGGATTGTTTTCGAGTTTTTTTTTTGTCTATTTTGGTGGAACATAATACACCATTTTTAGGGACCGGGTCCAGTTTCAGAGTTGAACATATATTGGAAAATGGTCCTACAACACCACAAAAACTTATCACTTACATGTCGTATACCCATTTTCTGGGCTCTATCACACCATTTTTGGGCCCCGAGACGCCAATGTGGTCTCATAGATCTAGGGAAACAGCTACCAGATGTTCGCGGGAACTTCTTAGTAGAAGGAGCAAAAAAAGCAGGAAATACTTTATATTTCCCGTCATGCATTATAGCTAGTTTCTATGCATAATATAATATTTTATAAACATAGATGCAATTTTAACTTACACTAATTATTATATTGCATACGCATTAATAAGAATTTAGACTGTTATACCACATGCTTTATCGATATGAAAATAAACACGACATAAAAATAGCCATGTCACATTTGCTGCTTCGTGATAAAATCCTATTCTTGTCCTACTATTTTCAAAAGAAAAATATTATTTCATTACCAACATCTCCACCGTGTCAACAACTACAACTAACTAAGTAGTCTCTTTCATGTAAACATACCTCAAGATATTACCGGTTCCATATGCATCGAGTTGGTTTGTATATTATAATCGATGCTTATTCAATGCACACACATAATATGGAATATATTACCCCTATAATTTTTAAGAATTTGCATCTTTTATTAAATCAAAGGATTGCAATTAGGAAAAATGTCATCATAAATTATCCTTAAGTGTTTTTTGCAAGTGAAATATATGCACCAACTATCTCATACCATGACATAACGACCAGGAAGTATACCATGAACAATTAAAATCTTATATGAGTCAGAGAATTTGAGAAGATATAGGGAAATACATTTTGTATAGGACGTATTGGAGACAGGTCTTCTGAGACAGATAATGTAGTTTACACATCCAAGGCGAGACATTTTTTCGATCACTGGAAACATATGACGCCATAAATGGTTATTAAATGTCATTTCTTGTGCCATTTGGTTATCACCCATTATTAGGGTCCTTAAGCCAGGGAAGGGGGTATAGAATGGTAATCTCGTCTATCATTTAATGTCTCATTTCATTATTGTTCATTACTACGATCCTTATTATATGCATTCACAAATAGTTATCATATGTAATTTCATGTGTCATTATGCTGTCACATGCTATAATTGTATGCATGCTAGGATACATTTTATGTTTCATCATCATGGGGAGACAGTGTCTTTATTTTATGCTAGGAGACAATTATTACCTATAATTCGTGTCTCGTTTCGTCACCGAGTATTATCGAGAAACTTATTTCATGGTAGGAGACGATTATTACCTATCTTCATGTGACATTTTTTCAGCGGAAATTATTCAATTAGTTATAGTATTCTCGAAGATGATTATTACCTATCATTTAATGTACCCATTTTGTTGTCGCACGGTACTGAATTTATTTTTTTATGCTAGGAGACAATTGTACATATCATTTCACATAGTAATTTAGTTTTCATACATTATTAGAGTCCTTTTTGTGGGTTACCTCCTTATTGTTTGGGATATAACACACCATTTGGGGGATCAGGCCCGATTTATAGTAGAGTTTATGTTAGATCAAGATAGACCGGTAACTTTTGCATATGAACTCCGATCTGGTAGATTCAGGAGGCGTTGCACATCACAGGGAGTTAGTCCCACAAGGACTTCACTTCACGTGTCATTTGATCACCACACATTATTAAAGTCCTATTTACCAGCTAGGAGACAGTTATGGACCATCATATCATTAAAGTGGCATTTGGTTATCGTGCATTTTTAGGATCCTTATTTTCCAACAAAAAATAACTTATTTTTTACTTCTCAACTTCAATTTCTTCAACATGCATGATGTATTTCCGTGGGAGCCTAAGAACACGGGACGAAAATAAATGGTCGGAACCCCTTCTTTTGACAAATGTTCCTATTATTCGTATATAGGCCATAGTAGGGGGGAATCTAAAACATAATTTTGAAATTGTACATGTTTCACAAATAGGACTATCTCGAGGGAAGGTTTTAAACTTAAATTGGAAAACTCACACTTCAAAGCGATCAAACGAACTTTGTAAGGACTTGGCCCGTTTTTGAGTTGGCATTTTTCACATGTCTTGGTTTAACATAGAAATATAGGAAAGTTACATGGAATCGCCACTCATGATGAAAGGACATCATGCTCCCAATCCAGGTACCATGGGATATGGAAGCATCAAATCACGTCAAAAAACATGAGAAATAAATTGTAGATGTTTCAAAAGACAAATAGTCTCATAGGAAGATTTGCAACTTATAGTGGAAAGCTCCCATTTTGAAGTGACAATACAATTTTTGTAAGAACATGGCCTATGTTTTATTTTGTATTGTTCCTATAGCTTATTTTAACACAAAACAAAATATACACCACATGAAATCATCTTTTCTATGAAAGGAGAACGTGTTACCATTTCATGGCTCGCGAGACAAGGGAAGCATAAAATCACGCCAAAAAACATCGCAAAAACTTTATTTTTTGTCATGGAGTCCTTATTTAAGACATAAGATTGGTGTAAGGAGTGAAAGCCAATACAAAAATCTGAAGCGGTGATGCTTCAAAAACATGACTGTCTTGCGGGAAGACTCTTAATTATAGTGAGGAACTCCCACTCTGAAGTGGTAGATTTTTTTTGCAATGACTTGACCTACATTTGATTTGGCGTTGTTTCTATGAATTAGTTTAACAATAAAACATGATATTCGCAAATAAGTACCATTTTTTATTTAAAGTTGCGTGTTCCCGTCCTAGGGGTCATAGAATAGAGGACACATTAAATTATGTTGACGAACGGTCGAAAACACCTTATTTGTGGCATGAGGTTCTAATATGTGTACATAAGGGCTATGGTAAGCGGGGAAACGCGAATACACAACGTTAAAATTGTAGATGCATACCAAAGGGGACAATTTTGCAGAAATATTCTGGACTTAGAGTGGAAGGTCCCAGTTCAATTTTTGTCAGAACTTGAACCTATTTTTAGTTCATATTGTTTTTATGACTTAGTTTAACATATAAAAAAGAGGAAAGTCACATTAAATCATAACTCTTGATGAAAACACAACATGTTCCCACGTTGGGGCCCATGGGACATGGGAAGTATGAATCATGTAAAAAAAATGTATATTTTTAGCTCGGAGTCCTAATATGGGTACACAAGGTTGGTGTAAAGAGTGAAATACAACACAAAACTCTCAAATAGTCGATGCTTCATAGACATGACTATATCGATGGAAGATTCTTTACTTGTAGTGAAAAGTCACCCTTTGAAGATACCGACCAATTTTTGTTATTACTTGGCCTAAATTTTATTTGGTATTGTTCCCGTGACTTAGTTTAACATTATTAAGATACTTACAAAGAATCGCCACTTTTGATGAAAAGGCGCGTGTTCAGTTCCCGGAGGCCGTAGAACTAGGTACACATGAAATCACAACAACAAAGGAAAACCCTTATTTTTTCCATAGGGTCGTAATATTTGTATATAAGGGTTTTCTTAAGGGGGAAAATTGAACACACAAATAAAATATATTGGATGCTTCACGAACCACACAATCTCGCACAAAGATTCTAAACTTAGAGCGGAAAGCTCACACTTTAATTTTTTTGCACAAAATATTGTATGTACTTGGTTTACATTTGATTTAGTGTTGTTCATACGACTTAGTTTAATATTAAAAGAGGATAGTCACATAAAATCACGAATTTCGATGGAAATGCACGTGTTCCCGCTCTAGGGCACATGAAGTCACAAGAATAGGATGGGAAACCCCTTATGTCCGATTAACATTCATCGCGAGATACCCTTGTTGTTTCCGCGTCCTCGACCACACTTTGTGCTCGAACACACCGTGTTGGGTCCTCGGACGATCTTTGAGGTGTGATAGATCAAGAGAAACAGATACTGGGAGCTCATGAATTTCGTCGGTAAAAAGATCCATCAAAGAAACTTAGTTTATATTTCTCAGCTTATCTAGTGTCTAACCATAATTTTTTTTTTGATATGCATGATATATCAACTTATATTGCACATGATATAATGCCATTAACAGTTGTATGCCACATGTTAAAGTTACGATAATAATTATTCACCGCTTCTTCATTAACGTGTTCCATTGTCCATAGGGCCTTCCATTAACTTACACATGCTCCTTGCTCCCACTATGATTTACCACCGAGCTCCAAGCCTACGCTCCTTCGGTGGGTCGTGCATCAACGCCATTGCCTAGCTCCATCAATGTGGCCACCCACCACTAGTTATGCTGAAATCACATTAAATTGTATCTTATATATTACTCCCTCCGTCCGGAATTAAGTGTCACAGAGTTTGACAAAAATGGATGTATCTAACACTAAATTATATCTAGATACATTCACTTTTGTCAAACTTTGTGACATTTAATTCCGGACGGAAGGAGTATATATGTAATCACCAACTCTCCATCACGCGTCTCTATTCTTCCTCAAATGCACCACCGTCGACTAGCATACTCAGACTGCAGGCTACAACCGTGTGTGCCCTCGCCCGCCACATCTAGAGCCGCCTCGCCTCATCCATCATGGTTTTTATCCCCCATAACTCATTTTGTTTTAGAATGGTTCGAGAATTTTAGTGAGAGTTTTCTAGGGCAGTTGTAGCGTTTTAGTGCAGTTTTGGCGAGAAATTTTAATCAGTAAATGCTTGAATTAATAAAAAAAAGAGGCTGTGAGGTTTTACTGGCCAAACAGTCCAGATGGACAGTTATTGGGCCGTAGCCCCAGGCGGAGATCGGGTTAGGGATTTGGGGTTAACCCCAAGTCCCCAAGTCGCAGCCCCCGCTCTGTCACTCACCTCCAGCCATTCTCTCTCGCTCCCTTTCTAGCTCCCACCCACCACGACCCCCTCTCCCTCCTCGGCGACGGCCACACCAGGCCACCCCACTCCAGCCTCGCCGGAGACCAGCGCAGCCCTAACCGTCCACGCACCCTCCTGCCTCTCCCTCTCTCCCCAGACCCCTTTTCTTCCCGAGCTCTCGAGCCCCCGATCCAGATTCGCCGCCGCCAACAACCCGCGCAACAGGTCCCTCGCCGCCGGCCGAGCCGATTCCTCGGTGACCCTCCTCCGCCTCCCATCCTCCTGTCTACCTGGTGGAGCACCCAGTGGACGAGGATGCGCGGGAGCATCCGCGCCTCCCGGCGGCCATGCTTGCACTCGTGCCTATGGCCGGCCGAGCCACGGCGGGCGAGCCAAGGCAGGGGGCGACCGAGCCTATACTGGGCATACGGAGGATTTCACGCGTGGTCCTAGGGCCGACGGGGACGATGGGGGTGGGGCAACGGCGGGAGGAGCTCGACGCGGCGTAGAAATTTTGGCGGGGAGGCATATGGGAGCTGCAGGCGTCCCCCCGGAGCTGCTCGTGCCTTCTTCGACCTCCTGCTCGTGCCAGGTCTCTCTTTCTCTCTCTCTCTCTCTCTCACTCCATGTTTTTATTTGACCGCGCTGTGTACGTTCAAGATCCTGCACCCAAAGATTGCATTCTTTAGCGTTTCTTGTCAAGAATTGAGGGGAATGTTCGATATGCACTTTGATATGCTCATCGTTCTAGATCAAGTCCGAAAACCCTAAAATAGTTCTAGTGCCTAATTAAAAATTCCTAATCGTCGTGGTTGAAGCTGAGTGTCATCGCCGGGTCTGAGTTCCGGCCGGCAGGTAATAAAGTAATAGTAACGATATTCATGCATCACGGTTCTTGTCTCCATCCACTAGTGGCGAGGCGTGAAGTATGGATGGATGCATCCACTAGTGAATTAATCCAGTTTGGCCTTCCTTTTTGTCTTGTAGTTCCTCTGTCCAGGTTTGTTTGCATGGATTCGTTTCAGTTTTGGCGTCCCTTTTTTTTCCCCAGCTTGCCCAAGGCATCTCGGCGACCAACGCGGGACATGTGAGAGTACGGATCCACGCCCTTTCTGAACTGTACGCGCGCGTCTTCCGCTGCTCCGAGGAAGGGATCGAGGCGTCGTGTCCGGTTTGCGCCATGCAACCTGTCCCCGTCGTCCAAAGGATCCACCTGCATGCAACGCCAGTACGCAGTCGCGCGGATAGCCTCCCCTTCTTTTTTTCTCCTCGCGCGCGCTGATGGATCGATTCCGTTTCCTATAACTGGCTGCACGAGAGCAGTGGCTTGGCAGCCTCGATGAAGTAGTAGAAGAGCACCAGCGTTTGCTCACCGAGACATATCGACACCTGGTAACAGTAGTCGACACAGCCCCCGATCGCTCCATCCATCTTTTCTCGTAGCTAGTCTCTATGTCCTGGTTGTGCACTCGTCCGTCACTGGCTCAGCTGACCCATCTTTTCTTTTTCTTGTGCTTGCGTCGTTGTGATGAAATAGGCCCAAATATCATTTTGGGCTGACTCTATGCTTGTCTCGTGCCTTTAAAATAAATAAATTACATGTATGTCTATGTAGGAGAAAGTGCCTACTAGATGCAAATACAACGTTCGCTTTGCAAATACTCCCTCCGTTCGCTTTTAATCTACATTCTGGCTCATGATTTTGTTCGGAAATAGTCTACATTCTGGATGGTCCCCACTCTCGTAATTAAGAGGAGAGAGAGGCCACACACCATGCATGGTTAGAGATTGGCCAAATTATATGCAATTTGCATGCATTGCATTAATTAAGATTGGTTTAACCAATAGGATGATTTCTTTCTTGTGAGACCATAATTATGATGCTTAGAAGGTTGTGCAAAGTGTACTAATAAATGGCCCTCTAATTTGTCTGAATTTTTCCAAGATGTAGACTAAATCCGAACGGAGGGAGTATATGTTTCCCCCCTCCTGCACACAACTTTGCATGGGCTTCCCTTTGCATGTAGATCTTTGTGGATTTTAGCTTGTGTTTTTCTTTTCTAATATTTTTCTCTTTCGGTGCTCATACCAAGCTTCGGAAATAGCATTATCTTCGTGCCTTGCCATAAACTAGCTAAGGACTGCCATGCCATAACTAGCTATGGCCTAGTTTCCGGTTGCACTTATCAAGATACGTAGTCGGGCGAAGTTTGTAACTTTTTTTCATGGAGAAGTGTTAGTGATTTAAATCAACGAGTAACAACACAAAAAAAATTAAGATGCATATACAACCACGGTTGCACTTTTCTTAGTGAGGTAGAGTTGCACATTTCTTATAAAAAGTGCAACTTATATTGAATTTCAATCGCTAGTTGCATATATCTTGAGGAAAGCGCAGTTCATATCGAAAACATATTGCTAGTAGGTAGCACGGTTCTTTAGAAAAGTGTAACTCATAAAATAACATGCCAAATTTTTAAAAATAACTACGATTGCACTTTTCTTAGCGAGGTAGTTGCACATTTCTCACTAAAAGTGAAAATCGTGTCAAAATTGGTCGGAGTAGTACATTTCTTTTAAAAAGTGCAACACATATTGAATAGCAGTCGCTAGTAGCACATATCTTGAGAAAAGTGCAGGTCATATTGAAAACCCGTCGCTAGTTGCACATTTCTTTGGAAAAGTGCAAATAAAATAACATCTTTTTTAGAAAAAAGAAAAGAAAGAAAGAAAGAAAGAAAATGCACTTCGAACCATGGTTGCACTTCTTTTAGTGAAGTAGTTGCATATTTCTTGATGAAAAGTGAAAATCATATTAAAACTGGTCGAAGTTGCATATTTCTTTTAAAAAGTGAAAGTCATATTCAATATCGATCGCTAGTTGCACATATCTCGAGAAAATTGTAAGTCATATAACTCAGAAAATTTCTCGTTGCACTTTTTCACCCAGAAAAGTTTAACTCAATGAATTACACTTTTATCCCTAGAAAAGTGTAACTCATTCTCGTTCCACTTTTTCACCCATAAAATTGTAACCAAATGAATTGCACTTTTCTTTCTGGAAAGGTGCAACTCGTTCTCGTTGCACTTTTTCGTCCAGAAAAGTGTAACTAAAAAAACCAACTCGGTGTGAATTGCAATTTTCTATTAATTGTGATTGCACTTTTCTATATTACCCGTGTCTCAGTCGACTCCGATATTAAGTCTCCGTCAACTGAGCAAAGTATAATCATATTTCAAAGAAAAGTGCAACACGTTCGGTGCAAGTGCAACATAACGAATTGCAGTTTTTTATTAGAAAAGTGCAACCGCCTTATAAATGACTGAGACTTAAGAAAATCCTACCGACTGTGATTTCACAAAACCATTACTAAAATAAGAGGAACACATTCTTATGGCTTATAAAAACGCGTTGCTAGTTTATTAAATAAAATTACAACTCGCATTGAAAATTCCTATAAAAGTTAGTCGCACATTTCTTAAATAGTAGTGCAACTCGTATCGAAGCTATAGGTTGAAATTGCACAAAAGTTCCATGTTTCTTCAAAAAAAAAAATGCGACAGAAAAAAGATACATAAGAAATAAGAAGACAGCGGGCAAAAATGAAAACATTATATTCAAATTTTATTTTAGTTTCAGCAAAAAAACAATTTTTTTGGGATATACTCTATAGCTGTAAGCTCGATGGAAAGGGAGCGTTCTCAGGCCCCTTGTGTAGCGCTGTGTCTCTGGCTGTGGGCCCTTTGCTTTTTTGCTCTCGCTGGACTGTGGCCCAGTTTGCTGTTTATTCGACTCGTGGTTGCGTGGATCGCCATCGGCCGGTTGACCGTCTCCTTCTCTCCTTCCTCGTGTCTTCTCTCCTTCCATGGCAGCCGCCCTTCATCTCCAATCCTCGCGGGTAACCCTCGCCCGACGGAACACTGCTCCTTCTCCTCTCTATCCCGCGCCGCCATAGGGGATCGAGGCACCGCCGAGGGAGGTCGAGGGCGTGGCTCGCGGTCCTCATGGCCTACGGCGGCGCAGCGGCATCTGGGCGCGGCCGAACGACGGTCTGCCTGCAGGGCGAGGGCGGAAAGGATGACCGCGGACGCCGCCACCTCTGCCCCCACGACGTGCATCGGCCCCGAGTGCCCAGAGGGCCCCTCGATCTATTTGTGAGGAGGGAGGGAGCTATAGGGGCCTCCATGGAGGTTGCAGGCTGACTCTAGCGCCCGGCATGGTTTCTGCGTGCGGCCATCCAGTGCATCCGCGGCGGCTACTCCCGCCCAAACCACTCCAGCTTTGAGGTATCATTTTCTTTTGAAGCAGAGCAGAGCAGCTGTTGCATGGGATGTGTTGTTGTATGGAGAATTGGGTGCTTTGGGTTCATATCCATTTTTGGCGATATAGCAGGTCTAGAAGCTTTTCAGGTTTGCCATGTATACTGAATATATTTTCTTAGATTGTTACTGCAATTGTATGATTGTGATTCCAGTAGACGAAGACTGTTTTTCAATTGTTGGGTAGCATATGTTAGTTTGTGTCCCTGCGTCGGTTTGAGGTTTGATGTTGATCTGATTTAGTGTCCAGTTTGTAATTGGTCTCGATGATTGATGTTAATTCGGCCAGAGATGTGCAATTCCTAGGTTTGATGTGATCTTTATATGATTTATTAGTGGCTCGATCTGAGTCTGTTCACACGAGCTGCTTTGTGATGTCATGTGTGGCCTCTCAATTTCAGGTGACAAACTAGGAACCTGGTGTTTCTCAGCAAGGGGGGAAGGGGTTGTTTTCTGTGCTTGCGGCGCCCGAGCTTAATGGAGCCAAGAATATGGAGTCTCTCAAGTAGAGGGATTGCGCCCTTGTTGGGACTCCATATGAATCGAGTGCTGCTGGAGTTGATTCTTCTAATACGCCACGTACAGAGCATGTCGAGTATCAGGCTGAGGTACTTATGAAGAAACAATTGTGTGGATTCGTGCTAACTACTGCCTATGGTTGTGTTATGAATAATGTCAGATAGGCAACAATTTGTGTTTGCAGTTTAATACGACTAATTGATGGAAATTTAATTGGACATGAAGGTTCTTAATTGGTAGAACACGTTTGAGTTTCATAATCAGTAGCATCTTTACGGTCCCTCTTGTGGTCTATTACACCGTTTTCTATCACATTAGTACATTAATTAATGAAGATGAGACTAATTTGTACACTTAATCAAGCTTAGACCTTGACGGAGCATAAGAGGCTAAAGTTGAAATTAAGAACCTTAATGTCACAACTAAGAAAGTTTGAAGACCTCATATTTCGGCCACATTATTGAATCTGGGCCTTAGTAGTACAATTGAGTAAGCTTAGGTCTTGAGGAAGACTGCCAGGCTAAAATTGAACTTATGAACCTTAATGCCACAACTAGGCAAGTTTGAGGACCTATCCTCCAGTTTTATATGCTTGGTGAAATTGTATTACTACTTGCTGAACAATAATTATGCTTTTCGGTGGTGTGTTAGCAAGACTAGGTGGCCAACTTCTTCATCAAATAATAAGTGCTATTTATTGCCATGATTGTTGCAAACAAAAAGATAGTGTTAGGTTAATTGATCCTGAGGAATTTATATAAATAAAATGGTCCCAGTATTTGCCTCTATATATCTTCTATGAATTCTGTACAGGATCATACTTTTCCCTGCATTATTCTCTTCAGCTGTAAGTTCCTTAGGCTGCGAGCCATCTCAGGCCTCATGAAGCGTTTTGTGCCTTTGGCTATGTGCCTTTTTGTCTCTTGCTGTCGCTGGGTGTGTGGGAAGGTTCGCTCTGTGTCAGTGCGGCGCAGCTGGTTCCTGAGCTGGCGCTCCACGTGGTGGGCGTGGCTATGTGTAGAGCCGCTGGACGCCGCGCGTGGTATCTCCCTTTGCATTTTCTTGGTCAAAGCGGTGTGTTTCTTTCCGTTCCTATCCTCTTAGCCGAGCAGCCTCTCCGCTACTCGCCCTCTTCTTCCGTTTGATATCTAGGTCATCGTCGGCTCTGATCCGAAGGCATGTCCTATAACCTCTCTATCTTCAATCTGGTTTCCTTCTTATCCCGTTTTCCTTGATGATGATGTTTTCTACCAAATCTCCATGACCGACTCATATGTGCTACTCTGGTACCAAATCAGGTTCTCCAATAAGCCGTACTGGTTAGTGGCTATTTGGGGCATGTTTTTCAGTTTTGATTTGGCCCCGGCCCTCTCGATTCAATGGACGACTTCTCTGATGTGCTACAGATCTGGTTTAACATCAAAATTTCCAGTAGTTTGGACTCGTTGGTCGGGATTTGGGGCATGTTTTCCGGCAGTGCTTTGACCCCATCCTTCTCGATTTGGTGATGGTGCTGGAGCAACTTATCATTTGCCCCTGCATCCAAGAGGGGTTGTTAGAGTGCGTCGCAAATAGTTCGGCGGTGCCGCCGTTTTGTTGGTGGCAGACATGTTGGCTGGCTAAGGAGGTACGGCCTCATCTTTTCCCTTGATGTCATCCCGCTGTCATGTCACTGCACGTCACGCACCGGAAGTACTACATGGTCGTGAATTCGACCGTACGCACCGGAAGTACTACATGGTTGCGAATTCGACCGTATGGCTACATAGATTAATTTAGTATCCATAGATTAATAGTCAGGTAGCGTAATTTGTCGTGCATTAGCCCGTAGGCTTGTCTATGTACTCAAGTGGTGACAAGATCGCATAAGCTATTATAACAGATTTACACCACCTATCTTAATCTATCTCGGTTTTTTAACAAATTTTACTTGGTTGTTAGCACCCACTAACCTAATCTGTATCGTTTTTTTAACAAATTGTACCCTCTTTCAATTATTTGTATGTACATACCATAGTACATATTCGGTTATCTTAGTCTTTGTTTCAGTTAAAGTTCTCTTTTTACGACAGTGATCACTATCCTAATGTCTATGTTCTTACTATTTTTAATTTGTGTTCCATGTATCATGCTAATTCTGCATGGTTGATCAATTAGGCCGAAGATTGGAATGTTTATTCTTTATTCAAAATCTGCATATGATGTTCCACAACTGACGAAAACATATCCCTGTCCAGTACACGTAGCATGAAGATTAGTTGATTCCAGTGATTTTTTTTTCTTCAGAAACACTTCTCATATACTAATCAGGATGATAAAAACTTTAATAGTCATGTAGTGTTTGCTTTGTTGGTTTTTAGCATGATTTCGATGGTAGTATTGAGAAAATTACCGAATATCCTTTGCTTTTTTATTTTAAAGTGTAAGGTGCGCTTGATTGTGCAAGATGGGGCCTCATAGATGAACAGAGTACTCGCCCAGAACATTTTGCTACTACCATTTAGATTTATGCAAATGTGATACTTTTTTTCCTTAGTTTAATTTTCTAACACTATAGTTGATGTTACATTTCTGGAATAAGATGGAAAAAGTTCCGAGTACTCACAAGAAATATATTGGTCTTGGCATTAAGATTGATGCAAGTCTGATATGCTTTACTAGGTTCACTCCATAGTACTATAGCTGTTGTTGCCTTCCTTGAAAGTAAGATGAAAAACTGAGCATTTGGAAGACCAGGGTTATGTCTGTGTTCTCTTAGCTTGACATTCATCTACATAGTGCTATTTTGGTTCATGATTAATAAATATCAAGTATGTATTTCAGTATTGATGTCTTGGATTATGCCGTTTGATTTGGGTCAGGGAAAAGTTATCTGCTAGCAGCAAGTATTCCATTTTTCTATGACAGTTATATTAGTTCAAATTTCATGTATATTTTACCGTGATGGACTAATGGTGAGAGTTCGTCATATATCCATAAAGAAGAAAATTATAATACATATGGAAAATAGCTGATTATAATTAACACTTTTCTCTTGACAACTGGCAAGACATCGGAGGCTTTGGCTCCCTTTGCTGAGAGCTCTGGTGGCATGACATCCCCTCTGCTAATTTAGCTATTCTGGGTTTACTTTATTCTTGCTATATTTGTTACGAATGTCGGTATTGAAGGTTATGGAGATAACGGAATTCATTGGCTGATATAGGCATGCATACTACGCCACCTCCAGCAGTCCAGTTTACTCGGTCTATATACATGGTTACAGATCTTGTTATATTGGTTTGCCAAGGAGCTTTGCTGAAACTTTACTTGAGGAAGCTCCAGGCGATAAGGCTTTGCTCGGCACTGATCAAGAGATTTGCATACTGATGGTGTGAAATCGCCTTTGGGAAGCGTTACCAAAAAGGTATGGTCTCTGTCCAATTGTTTTTTTTCTGATACTTATTAAGTGATGAGCATTATTCATGTCACACAAACTTTTGGCTTTCAGGTTTGATATACCCTGGTATCCGGAAAAAATAGAAATTTGGAGGATGGTCAAATAATTCCGAATTTTTAATGCTTAAAGACGACCAAGTATTCTACTTGTGTAAATAACTTGGCTAGGAAAGATTTTCGTCGACTTGCGGGCAAAAAAAGAAAGATTTCTAACAAATTGGCATGTATATACCACTAATTTGGCCAAAATCATTATCCCAGGGGCAATAGTTGTTATTTTCTTACGATTTTTTTTGTACAGGTACAATGCTTGAAAGTGTTTACCCGAATGTCAGCTTAGAACCTTTTTTTATCCTTTTTTTCAAAGTTTTACATTATTTTTAAATATCAGGGTACGTCCCAGGTTCTCCGATTTTCGATTATTCAATTCTCTTCTTTGTTGCAGGAGGGTATCACCAAAAGGTAGGTATTTCCAGAAGGTACTGAGAAGATAAGGAAGAAGGTATTGAGACACATGCCTGTACGCCTTGTTCCTATTTATTTTCCCCATTCACTCTTACATTAGCTCATTTGGTCCTAATCTTATTTTCAGCCTGCACGGAAGCGCAAATTGTGTTAGGAGGGCGTTTGCTGCATGGCCTGAATGATGTGTGCTTCTTGCATTCAGTAGCTTTATGTGTCCTGCTCTTACACATCAAAACGAGCTGCCTTCCTGTAATACATTATGTAGGTGTATGTGTAAGCATTTTGTGTGTCTATATCTCACTTTGGCTAACCAAGGTCGTAATACATGTGTGTGTCATTCTTTTCTAAATAAAGTATGCTGCTATCTAGGCCGTGTTGTTCTTATATACCATGTCCCCCAACGTGTTAGAAACCTAATCTACAAGTTCCCATATAAAAATCTATCAAACCATGCCCACTTATTTTACAAAAAAATAATATTAAAAGACCGTTAAGCGCAGATTGACGCCATTTCTAGCATGTAGTCCTACACGGTAGAATGGATATGATAGAGCAGATAAAGCTTTGTATTCGGTTAGACCTCGCTGATACAGTTAGCCATAAAAAGTCATGGTAGCAAAAATTCAGAGGATTTGTTTCGGCACCACTGACACACCCATCGTCATGCAGTACAACAACTATTGTCGATAAATCATCCCTGTGCACCACACATGACAAGGGACATAACACAAGCCCTACGCGTCGAGCGTGCCAGCAAAATACACCTAGCCCGCACGGCCATCCTGCTCCAATTCGACCGTCAGCCTAGCGGTGACCATGTTAGCCCAGGTCTTGCACAACGAAATGCAGACGGTGCGGCGGAGCGCGCGTTCCCGACTAGTTCTATATAAAGAGCAACGTACAATCAAAGAATAAGATTGATTGCTGGCCTAGCTGGTCTTACGCGGGAGGCTAATTACGCAGGTCGCATGTACGAATCCTTATGCAGCAGCGCTATTTCTTTTTCTTTGCTACTTATAGCAGTAGCACGAATCTCCAGAAAAAATTCGACGGCTGCCAAGGTCGACTGAGACTTAACAATTTCTCAGTCGCCTGAGGAATAGCAGATCCATTCCTTTTTTTTTGAGTTAGTTGGTCGGTGTTAGATTTTGCGTAAGTAATTAACATGAACATCCAGCCAATATGTACCCCTGCTCGGTTTGTTTCGGATTTGAACTCCAAGTCGTCTCTCGACCAGGATTTTATATATGAATAAAGAACGTGCATGCCTCTAAAAGTATATACTCCCTCCAGGTCAGTTAACAAAATAGCTATATGTAACACTAAAATATGTCTAGATATATCTACTTTTATCTAATTTTGAGACGATTAATATGAGACAAAAAGAGTATATATGGTGTGACAAAGGTTCGACTGAGAAGTACTCCCTCAGTTTTAAGTAACATACTCCCTCCGTCTCAAAAAAGATTTCTCAAATTTGTCTAAATTTGCATGTATCTTGCAAATTTAGACAAAGCTGAGACATCCTTCTCGACAAGGGAGTATTTGATTTTCATTTGTAAACTATGGATGTGTGTACACATTAAAACATGTGTAAATATATTTATAATTTAACAAACAGAAATCAAGTATTTTGGACGGAGGAAATATACTTGGTCGTACTGACGTCACAAGTGTGATCTAGAGAGATATTACTTTATTTTTGAGGGGTAGAACAAGCTTTATTAATCAAAGATATTGTACTTGATACAAAGATCGGCAGGTGGTTCTATGAGCCATAGCTGACGACCAACACTTTCAGAAAGACTAGAACGAGCTAAGTTATGGGCCTCCTGGTTTGAAGATCGGTTCTCGTGCACAAACGCCACTTCCCTGAACCTTGACTTCTCCAGTTTGATTTCATCGATGACCATGGAGTAAACCCCATGGTATGGTTTGCTGAGATTGTTGACGACTCCCAGGCAATCCGTCGCCACTGTAATCTTCTCCGGCTGTAGGTCTCGGGCCAAAGCCAATGCCTGTAACACCTGGGGTGTTACCTGTTTGTTTTGCTTGCATCATATGCATCACATTGCATTGCACCATGTTTGCATCACAACTGAAAATTTCAAAACAATTTAAACTTTCATCCTTGCTCAAAATTTCCAATTTCAAAATTTCAAACTAAACCACTCAATTGTTTTTTCACTG
This sequence comes from Alopecurus myosuroides, assembly GCA_028641055.1. NCBI lineage: Eukaryota > Viridiplantae > Streptophyta > Magnoliopsida > Poales > Poaceae > Alopecurus > Alopecurus myosuroides. Next base: position 17,750,194 of record CM054062.1, read on the forward strand.
GTTGAATCTGTTTTAATCAACTTGCTTGTTAATAAAATGTTCCCTGTTATTAAAACCCTAGTGGCTAATTCAAAAATTCAAATCAAATCACTCATTAAATTGTTGGTTTTAATCAAACCATTAATTCACTCAATTAATTAAATCACCTTCACTTTCAAATCAAATGCATCAAACAAGAACACTTTTGAACTTATAAACTTTAACAATCCAATCAACTATTTTCAATCAAATTAATCATAGGGGTTCCCCTATTCAAGGTTTGTTTTATTAAATGATCACTTAATTAAAATGCATCCAAATTTGAATTTCAAACAAACATCAATCAAATTTAAAGTTTTCTGAAAACAAAACTTGGCTACTGTTTTCTTTAAAACTTAACTAGCTTAACTAATTTTTTTAACATTTTTATTAACCAAAATGTCATCTTTTTCTTCCCATTTCATTTGCTACAAAAAAAAAACAGGAGAATAGATTTAAAAAAATAAAATAAAATTGGCGCAGAGGGCAGTGGGCAGCCAGCCCACCATCCTCTCCTTACCTTTCGCGCGCGGCCCAGCCCAACTCAAGCTCGTACCGTTTCGCTCCTCTGTGCTTCCTCTTCCTCGCGTACGGCAGACAATCGGAGCCTCCACGTCGGCGGAAGGCATCCATGGACGCCCCCCCGACGCCCAAGCTCCCTACAAAACCCCCTAGGGTTCCCTCCCTCGAACCCTAGACCCCCTATGCCTAGTCCTACCCTCTCCCCCCGCCGCGGCGCCTCCTTTTTCTTCTCTGCAACCGCGCGAGCTCGCCGTCCCAACTGCCTCACCGTCGACCCACCGTCACCAGTATCTCCGGGACCGTTCGAGGGTACCAGTAGCTGCTCCTCGACGCCCTTTTTTCCTCTGCCCCGGAGAAGTGGAGCCGAGTCACTCCAGGGCCTCGTCGACCTTCTCTTTTCCTCTCCGACCAGCCGTCATCGCCGCCGAAATTCGACGCCTTTGGTCGACCTCGAGCTGGACCAACATCTCCCCAATCCTCCAGGTGATCCTCTCGGCCGATTCCGGCCATCTCCCAACCCTTTCCCCTACTCCTTGTCGCCGCGCGTTTCTGAATCTTTGCTCGGTCCGCCATGGCCCTGTTACAGAGAAGCTCCAGTTCCGGGGGCGTGCAATCTGTTGCTCACCGTCAGCCCGCGTGGATGGGCTGGTCGCCTCGCAACCCCAGCAAGCCTGCTGACCCTTGCTGCACCTCGAGGTCGCACCACGCGCGCGGATCGCCAGCAGCTGCGGTATTTTTCTCTGAACCCGACGACGAAAGCCTGCAGTTTTGGTTGCTGTCCAAAATTCAGTAAGCACTCGATGTCCACCTTATCTTCCGTCAGCCCGCTATGGTATCACAACCACACGATCAACGCACTGGTGCTGTTCCATCCGCGCGAGCAGCGCGTCCCGGGGTCGAATCCCGCGGGCGCAATTTTCCCCCCTTTTTGCAATTCCTTGCGCGCTAAGGAGCAGGCCCACCTGTAAGCCCCTCGTGTGCCACGTGGGCACAGTGAGCCACGGGGCCCCCCTGGCAGTGCCTGTGTAGCTGTTCCAGTGGGTGTAAAACGTTTTTTTAAAACTTTCTGTTTTCAAACTAGGTCCAAATAAATCACAGTTTGGCCCCTGTTTTCAAAACCATCATATCTTTTATTTTATAACACTAAAAACTGCAAATAAAATATGCACACTGATCTAAATTTAATTGTCTATCTTTTGGTAACTTTTGTTTCCTGTTTTGAATTTTCAAAATGCATTTAAAATTCAAATCTAAATAATTCAAATGTAAATTCATAAATTCCATAACTAAATCATTATTAATCCAATAAATACAAATAAAATATGTTTTTCACACCATTTTGAATATTCTATTCAAATATAAAATTTGTTTCATTGTTTGAATAATTTAAATTGCCTAAATAATTTAATACTTGTTTAATTCATTTAAATTTGATAAAATCATAACTTGCTCAAAATAAAATAATTTTGAACATGCAAAATATGTTTTCAAACCATCAAAGTGTGAACTTTTCAAATGTGAGTTTGAAATTATATTTTGCACAAATAAAACTTCAATTAAATTCAAACTTGTTTCAAATCCATTTAAAACTTGTTTAATATTGTTTAATTCATAATTAAATTATCCTAATTCCAATTTCAATATTTGAAACATGTAATCCAACTAAAATTTGATGTTCTTTTCAAATATAAACTTTGTTAATTGTTTTGAACCCTTTAACTTGATGAAAACAACAATTGCTTGTGAGACATGTTTAAGTAACCAAACTTTCCACACTTAACCAATAATTTCCAAACTTGTTGAACCTTATTTCAATTGGTTCTATCGTTGTTATTTTGCTGTTTTCCTCATCCATGCATCATGCTAATCCACCCTCACCTGTTGATTAGTTGGAAAACAAATCATCTAACCATAATTCATGGGCTGTTCATATGCAACTCAAATTGCATATGGGTCCATTTAAATTTGTTTATCTTGTCAACTAGTTTATTCTGGTGCATCTTTAAATTGTCATGCATCCATATCTTGATCATGCTGGATCTTTTGCCGTAGTAGTAATTGTTGCATCCGGTGTTTGTTCGAGGTTCGTTGCTTCTTCACGGATAGGACGTTGAGATGATGTGAGCAACGACAAGTTCTACTACCTTGCGGGATCTCAGGCAAGTATACTCACTTGCTGCCAAATGGCTGCCTTTCATCACTTGTTACCGATACTTTCCGTTGTTCTTTTCTGCTAGCCTTAGTAGTAGTTGTTTCTGTTACGAACCTATCACATGAATCCTTTAAACCTGATAATGCTTCATCTCCCTTCCTACAACCCATTGTTTGAGCCAGTGTCTTACTAGCATGCTTAGGGTTGTTTTGCTCGAGTCTGTTACCCGTTACTTTCTGTTATTACTCTTTTATGTTCTGGGGGCTCGATGGTTAATCAATCAATCATGCTACTGTTATTGTTTAATAATAAATTTGATGATAAGGCACCGGCAGGAGGCCCTTTGTGGTTTTGAGGCCTGCTAGTGTCGACCCTAATAGGAAAAGGGTCTTGTCTACTGATCCATGTTGAGCGCACTACCCGCATGTGGGAAGCGAGTATGGGCGCCCCCCTCAATTTGACTCGATTCGCATCTCGTCCAAATCGCCACATTTAGTTCGGGTGTTCCATTTGCTGCATGCATGATCTTGCGAGCCCTTGGTACCCGGGTGGAACTTTCGTAGTCGGCATTTAAGGCGGCGTGGTCTTCCAGTGCTATGAGGGTCCCCTTTTCTTCGGGGGCTCGATTAGCCGTGCACGCACAACACGTGGTGCTTTGGGCCTGATGCGAAGAAGAGTTGAGTTGTGTAGAGTACCTCGCTTGGTGGGTTAGCTCCCCATCTGGCGGGTTATTCTTGCGTGTACGGCCAAATTGGTGCAACCCTGCAGGGATAATCTTCTCGAGAAGCCGTGTTTTCCGCGGTTATGGATTACTTGGTGAAAGTACTGGCTAACAAGTACTCAGGATAACTTAAACCTAATGATTAACAATCTTACACCCAATGATTATCAACTTGACTAGTAATAGGCTTAATGACACAACAATCTGAACCATCATTAATCCAAACTGTGTGAGTTATCCTTGGATTGCTTCTTCGGATAAGGGGCGAGATCCAGGATGGGTTTGTTTGGGTTTACTTTCAGTTGGTTACAATACTCGATCTTATCCTCTTTCTGTTAGCCGAAAGTGTTAGTATCTCTCTGTAGTTGGTTAGTGCAGCCTGCTGTCGCTTATTTGCAATAACCCCCTCCCTTTTCGTTGATCCCAAAGTATTTGTATCTTGTGATGACTGGCTACGCCGGTATCTTGTGAGTATGGGTTTTATTCCACTTGCCAGTACTTAACCGTACTGACCCACGAATCTTTTTCGTGGCTGCATATTCAACATTGCAGTCAACAGGTTTGAAGTCTGACGACGTTAGCTTGGGAATCCCTCCGGCTTGGCCTGGGCAGGGATTGGACGCTCTCGGTTATCTTCAGGACTCTTAGTCCAAATTTGGATCTTGTCCGTAGCCGGACGCTATGTTGTTTCTTCCGCTGTTATTTGGATCTTTGTAATGTATCAGTTGTAACCCTGGCTCGTTTGAGTCATCTGGTATCTATCTGTTTCTGTTGTAATTGTAGATTATTCGTGAACTGTTGTAATGTTATCACAAGTGGCAACCTGGAATCGGTTATTATGTGGATTTTGGCGGGAATGCTGAAATCTTCATAGTGCCCGACCTCGGGGCGTCACAATGCCTCTCTGCATGCGATGGCTTCAAGCGTCGAAGGTTCCGAGATACCAGCAATAGTCAGGGTCGAGGCCCCCATGAAATCACCCCTTTCGTTTCTGCATATGGTGCTTACTGCGCCTCCTGCTCCCAGTTTCCAGACCGCAGCATCAACATTAATTTTGGCGCCACCACCTTGTGGTGGTATCCATCGTGGCCGAGGTTGCTGCAACCCTCCATGATACGGAGCCCTCTCTGAGGTCGTGATCGAGAGGTCTTGGAGGAACCTCTGAATGAACAAATGTGTCGTCAAGGGACTTTGGTACTCAGCCTCGAAGACAATCTTCCTTCTGGCATACCAAATGGCCCACAAAGTGACAGCCACCCTAGCGAAATCATCCCGGGAAAGGGTCTCCATCATCACAAAAATCCACTCCTTCGATGACGATTCCGCGTGTGCTGCCATGTGCTCGACAAGCTCCTCATCTGCCAGTGCCCATACGCAATGAGCAATGGTGCAGTTTAAGAGCGAATGTCGCCACGAGTCCTCCGCCCCGCATATAGCACATGAGTTAGACTCAGACATGTGCCTGTTGAAACGGACATCCCCAGTTGGTAATCATACCCTGGCTAATCTTCACAAGAAAACGCGCAGTTTGGAAGGAACCTGCACTTTCCAGAGGCGCTGCCAGTTCTTGCCCTCCCTGTCGGAGTTGGAGTTTGCTGCTCGGCTCAGGAGCCAATCCTCTCTTCTTGCCTGAGTATGTACAAGGAGCCGATACATCGACCTGACTGTCAGAATACCTGTCTTTTCATAATGCCAGCACCAAAAATCATCCATTCTTCTGGTGCTTAACGGAATATTACGGATTACCTCCGCGTGAAGCACTTCCTCCTTCCACGTCGCTGATGTTTCATCAATCAGGGAGGACACAAATTCCGGCGACTTTAATCGAGCTATTTGTTGATCCACCTTGTTTCTCCTGGTTCGATGAAAGCGGCCTGGGCCTCGACGCTGCATGTATGTGTTGAGCAAGCTCTTTAAAAGCAACGCCGATAGATTTCTTAGAGCATTTTCAACGCGTCGACGTACTTGGTCCGCACACGCTCAGTTAGTTCTGAAGGGGGCGAAAACACGACCCAACACACGTGATCAATTTAGAATTTTCGGATGTTTATCCGTTTTTCTGTCCGTTTCGATCGTTTCTATCCATTCTCGGTCCAAATTTGGGGTGGATTTGGGTCACCGCAGACGCGTGCGAAACAGCCTCGTGTCATATCTCTAGCCCGCATGTCATCCCCTCCCAATGGCAATCATCCTCATTTAATGTGGGCGATGGAGTTCTTTATATGGCCACCGACGAGCCAAACCTTAGCTCCATCCAAACCCTAGCCCCGGCCTTCATCTTCCAACCATGGCCGCCACCCAAAACCCTAGATCTAGCGGCCGGAATGGATCCCAGCAAGACCTCCTCGATGAGATCGACCGCGCGCGGCATAGCTCGAGTACGCGGTACCGCGACAACTTCTCTCGGCGCATGGCGACGAGCCCGGCGTGGGCCAGACTCATCCCGCAGACGCCGCGCCACGGGGATGCCGAAGCAGATGCGCCGAACCTTGTTGGAGGCGTACATGGATGATGAGGCTCGCTCAGAGGAGGTGATGGGATGTAAACACACGTTTGTTGGGAGACCCCAAGAGGAAGGTATGAACAGTACAACAACAAATTTTCCCTCAGTAAGAAACCAACGTTTAATCGGATCAGTAGGAGAAAGAAATAATTTCTGAAGGTTGATGACAACTGATGTTGGCAGGGCGCACTACGAGGCTCAGCAGCAACGTGGAATCTGCACACAACACAACCAAGATACTTTGCCCCAACGAAACAGTGAGGTTGTCAATCTCACCGGTTTTGCTAACACAAAAAAATTAGATGTATTATATGGAAAATGATGTATGATTGCAGTTAATGAAAAGAAAAACAATGTTTGAAGTGGTTGTATTATCAGTGTAAAAGAATGGACCGGGGTCCACACTCACTAGTGACGTCTCTCCAAAACAGATAGATAACATGTTGGGTAAACAAATTACAGTCGGGCAATTGACAGAAATAAAGGCTGCACCATAGTGCATATGTAAGACATGATGATTACTATGAGATTGATGCGGGATTACAACATAATTCATAGACAGTTATCCAACTACATCTATGACTAATAATCCTCCCTCAGAACGTAATCCAAGCAGACTAACGAGGGGATGACTCCAGGACCTGTCGAGTGAGCCTACCTGGTCTAAGGCCCAACACTGAAGCCCAGCGCAAAGGACTACCCCGTGGCTCTAGAAGTCCCAACAGCGTCCCACCCGCAAGACTTGCGGGGCAAGATGGAAAGCTTCCACCGACTAGAGCTAGGGTTTGTAACCCCCTCGGGTACGGCTTGAGACCCGGCCATCTATTTAAAGGTTGGGAGAGCAACCCGAGGGGGACATCGAATCTTAATTTTTTACCACCATAGCCTTAGCTCGAGGTCCAATCTCTCGGCAAGCGCGTACCCCATTGTAACCAATCCACATAATATAAAGACAAACAAGCAGGAGTAAGGGTTTTACCTCTATGAGGGCCCCGTACCTAGGTAAATCGTGCCCCCTGTTAACCGACGTTGTCACCTGCGCTTACTTCGTTCTCCTACTCGAAACCCTATCGGATCATCCGAGAGATTTGTTGACATGCATAATCGACAATTGGCGCCGTCTGTGGGAACGGCAGGTGCTGGATCCACGGCAGGCGCTGGATCCACGACATCATCGGTCTCATCTTCACTGAGCTTCAACTGGAGCCTAGAGACCTCAGCTCCTTCGCGCCAAGCTGCTTCGGGTCGTTCATCTACAGGCCCCACTCGCCGGAATCTCGCCCGGCGTTCAGCGGACTCCAGGAAGGCGTCAACATGACGTTCGGCGATCTCCGCTTCCGCGCCAGCAAGGAGAGAATCTTACGCTTCCCTGACCAAACTGAGCTTGATGCATCAGATTCTGAATCCATCTCGAGCCCGACAATCCCGGAATCACCACTTAGCGACACCGGCGCAACTCGAAGTTCAGTGGTGGCTCCATCCGCTGCAACACGCGCGTCTTCCACACTATCGCGACTTAGGAACCCTCCAAACTTAGCGAGGATTACTGTCCAATGCCAAAGACATACGAGCCATATCTGGCCCACGTCTACATGGCAGATCTAGTTGAAGAACCCGCCGAAACAGAGGCCAGCCTCGCGGCACGGCAGCAGATTAATGTTTTGCGAGACGCCTGGGTCAAAGCGAAGACAGCGGTACAGACGGGCCACCCGATAGAACCCGGATCTTCCCAGGAAGATCTGGTCGAGTTACGCAAACACGCGGCGGAAGCTTCGAGTGCGTGCCGTGCCGCACTATCCAGGACCCCCTCAACGAGGAACCAGCCCGTCAGGAAGGGAAAGTACGTCTCAAAGACCGTTCACATGGACCAAGGGTCTCTCAGCGAGATTAGCAAAACCATCGACACCTCCCTCATGCACGTGGACGACGAGGGCAACGTGCACCCGACGACTCCTGCCACCGCAGTCCTGGCCGCCGCCACCTATCTACAGGCAAACCAGCCGCCAGAAAACGACCCCCACGTAGAGCAACATCGCCAAGTCCAAAAAGGGCTAGGCATGGCTGGCGCAGCCATCGCCGCCCAGACTCGCAAAAACGCGACAACCCCTGAAGTTGATAAAACGCCTCGAGTGGAAAGAACACCCCGCAGACGGGGGAGTATGCCACCGAGAAGAGGAGACAGGGGATCACCTCACCGTCCCAGGCGCAAAGAAGCGAGACACCGAGGCGACAGCCCGCGCAACGATGACGACAACCCGCGACATCGTGACAATAGCCCACAACACCATGGAAGTCGCTCGCGACATCGCAGCAGGGAACCACGGGAGGAAGATAATCGCGACCGAGCCCAATACGACGCGCGTGGGGACATTGTACAAAGTAAGGTCGATAAGGCGCGCGCGCGTAGAAACCGCGCCCGATCGTTATCCACCTCCTCTGACGAGGACGCGTGCGGCGCGATGTGCTTCAGCAGTAGTACCCGCGAGGCACCGATGCCAAAGAGATTCAAACTCACGACGGAAGTCCCGAAATATGACGGCTCGCAGGAACCCAAGACTTGGCTGTCAGACTATCTGGCCGCGGTGAAATGCCAGCGCGGGAACAAAATTACGGCCATGCAGTACCTAAACCTGCACCTTGTCGGCGCAGCCCAGAGCTGGCTCGAAGGAAGACCACGCGCGTATTACAGATCCTGGGACGATCGCACTTGCAACTTCGAGAAGAATTTCGAGGCAACATACAAGCGGCCAGCGGCTATCGAGGAACTGCGAGCCTGCAGGCAGAAAAGCGGCGAATCTACCCACGAGTACATCCAGAGATGAACCATGCTCAAAAACACGGTGGTGAACATATCAGAGGAAATAGCAGTCGAGGCTATCACCAAGGGCGCTCGACGCGCGGCCTTCCGAGAAGAACTGGGGCGATCTGCACCCAAATCAATCGGTGAATTAATGGTGATAGCAGACAGATGGGCGAATGGCGAAGAGTCCTTACGCAGCGAGAAAGCTTCCTCGCCTGCGCAAGACGAGGATCACAACGGCGACCGCCGGAGGAGGAAGAGGCGGCACTACGATCAAGATGACCAATCGGAGATGGTAGCGGCTGAATTCACAAGAAACCGCGACAACGGATCCCGTGGGAATCGCGAGTGTAAGCCAAAACCAGACGACAAAACGCCCGAGGAAGACCTCGACGGATACTGCTCCTTGCACATGTTCACGGATAAACGAACATGCAATCTCAAGGCCACTCACCTCCTCAAGGATTGCCGAAAGTTCCAAGACATCCATGAGGCGTATACAAAGAAGCATGGGATGGCAATAAACCAAGGATACCCGCAACTGCCGGGAGGAGCCGTTGCGAACCACCCGCCGCCCCTACCTCCACCCTCTGGACACCACAACATGGCTCTAGGCGCCCTTTCTGCACCAGCTAATCCAACCGTGGTAAATCAAGGAGGCAACGGCTACCCAAACCCCCACGGGCTCCTAGGCATGATACAGAAGATCTGCCCGACCCGATGAGTTCAAAAGACGAACACTCACCACGTTAACATGGCGGTGCAAGCACCACCGTCCAAGGTTGAATACATTAAGATGTTCGAGCACCCGATAACCTTCTCACGAGAAGACCATCCTCCACGGGTGTATCGACCAGGGCACGCGACGCTCGTCATCCAGGCGCAAATAGGCAACTACGACCTAGCCAGGGTGTTCATGGATTGTGGCAGCGGAATAAACATCACATACGTGGATACCCTTCGTAAAATGAACAAGAACTTGGAGGGACTCGCAGAATCAGAAACATCCTTCCACGGGATAGTACCGGTTAAAGCGGTCCGACCACTCGGAACAATCAACTTGGAGGTAATACTCGGAGAACCGCGCAATTACAGGAGAGAATTCTTGGACTTCGTGGTAGTCGACTGGCCATCGCAGTACCACGCCATTCTCGGCCGAGCAGCGTTCGCGAGATTCATGGCAGTACCCTACTACGCCTACCTCAAGTTAAAACTACCAGGAGAATACGGCACGATCACCGTAAACGGATACTTCCAAAAGTCATACAAGTGCGACAACGATTTCCACGAAATCGCAAAATCTTTCGGGATGCAAGAAGAGTTGGAAGAGCTGGCAAAAACCACGGACAACTCCGTGATGCCGCTAACCAAGAAAAATGCTCCAGACCTCGAGTTTAGCTCCAATAGCGACACTCAAAAGCATCAAGTCCACCCAACAGATTCCGTGAAGACGGCGATCGTGTCAACTACCCTGTCATCCGCATAGGAAAGCGCGATCGTCGAACTCCTCCGTGAGTACTAGGAGATTTTCGCTTGGCAACCATCCGATATGCCAAGGATACCCAGAGAGTTCGCCGAGCACTCATTAGAAGTATTCAAAGATGCAAAGCCAGTCAAACAAACCACTAGATGCTTCTCCGAGCCAAAGCAGCAAGCACTCGGAGAAGAAGTGAATAGACTCCTAGCCGCCAAGTTCATCAGGGAGATCAAGATTTCCACCTGGTTAGCAAACCCGGTGTTGGTCCCGAAGAAAAACACAGACACCCTTCGCGTGTGCATCGACTACACGTCGCTGAACAAACACTTCCCCAAGGATAACTTCCTGCTCCCGCGGATTGACCAGATTATCGACTCCACAGCAGGCTGTCAGCGCCTCTCCTTCCTAGATGCTTACTCTGGTTATAATCAGATCAGGATAAAACATGAAGACGAGGAGAAGACAACATTCATCACACCACACAGTGTCTACTGCTACACGATAATGCCTTTCGGGCTAAAAAACGCAGGCGCAACATATCAATGCTGCATGCAAAAATGCCTCGCCAAGCTCATTGGCAAGAACGTACAAGTGTACGTTGACGATATCGTCATAAAGACTCGGGTGGAGGACACACTCCTCGAGGACATAAGGGAAATATTTGAAGCCCTCAACGCATATAGAATCAAGCTCAACTCGACGAAATGCGTCTTCGGCGTGCCCACCGGCCAGTTGCTCGGCTATCTAGTCTCAGCTCGAGGAATAGAAGCAAATCCAGAGAAGATTCAAGCAATCTTGACAATGAAAGAGCCAACAAATATCCACGCAGTCCAACAGCTGGCAGGGCGACTGGCAGCCCTCAGCAGGTTTATCGCAAGATTGGGCGAGCAGGCGCTCCCCTTCTACAAACTGCTGAAGAAAACGGATAAGTTCGAGTGGACGCAAGAAGCAAAAAAGGCGTTCGTCGACTTGAAAAGAATGTTGCAGAGCAGCCGCATACTGGCAACACTGCAGGAAAGGGAACCTCTCTACCTTTACGTGGCCGCAACTAATCAAGTGGTCAGTATAGTAATAGTGGTCGAGCGGCCAGAGGACGGAAAAGCATACGGTGCTCAGAGACCAGTATACTACCTCAGCGAGGTACTTTCGCCATGCAAACAATGATATCCCCACTACCAGAAACTCGCGTATGGAGCGGTCCTTACAGCTCGCAAGCTTAAACATTACTTTCAGGAGCATACCGTCACGGTGCTAAACGACACATCACTCGGCACCATCATGAATAACCCCATGGCATCCGGAAGAATCACAAAGTGGAGCATCGAGATAGGCGCCTGGGACATAATATACACAGGACGCAACGCCCTCAAGTCCCAGGTGGTCGTAGAATTCCTTTGTGAGTGGACAGAGCTGCAAACTCCAGGACCCCCAGAGTACACAAGCTCCTGGATCATGTACTTCAACGGGTAAAAAAGAAACGTAAGGGCGAGAGCCAGCGTAATCCTCATATCGCCAAGAGGCTACAAAATACAGTAAGTTCTACGCCTCGACTTCCCTCTCAACGATCCAACATCCAACAACGACGCCGAGTACGAAGCACTCCTACATGGCACGAAAATGGCGATCGCCTGCGGCGCCACTCGACTGATGATATATGGAGAGTCAAACCTCATCATACAACAGACGATGAAGGAATGCGACACCGTCGCGGAAAACATGATCACTTATCGCGACATGTATAACCTGCTCGAAGGAAGCTTTAAGGGGTGCAAACTGAAGCACATTGCTCGGTCAAGTAACGAAGAAGCTGACATATTGGCGAACATCGGGTCAACAAACACCCCAGTTCCGCTAGGAATTTACTTCGAGCAGATCAACAAAAGATCGGTCAAACTGAAGAAGCACACGGAGGTGCCAGCAGCAACAGAAACAGAAGCCACTCAACAAAGCGTCATCATTGAACTCGCCCACAACATCTCAAGGCAAGTCTTCCTAGTCGAGCCAATCTGGACGAACAAGTACCTCGATTACTTGATCCAAAAGCAGCTCCCGGAGGACATCCCTGAGGTAAGGCAGATCGTTCTGCGCAGCAAATCCTTCCGGATGATCAAAGGCGAACTCTACAAACAAAGTATATCGGGAGTCCTCCAATGGTGCATCGCACCTGAAGATGGAAAGGAACTACTACGAGACATACACCAAGGCGACTGCGGACACCATGCAAGCTGGAGAGCCATACTGGGCAAGGCTTTTCGAGCAGGATTTTACTGGCTAACAGCAGCCAAAGACGCGAAGGAACTGGTCGACAGGTGCGACGCTTGTCAACGCTTCTTGCCCAAGCCAGACGCACCGGCCACAGAACTCCACATTATCCCCTTGTCCTGGCCATTCGCTCAATGGGGGCTCGACATGGTAGGACCATTACGGAAGGCAACACCCGGATGATACACTCATGTGCTGGTCGTAGTTGACAAATTCAGCAAATGGATAGAGGCAGTCCCAGTAACATCGCAGCATGCGAAGTGCGCAGTCCAATTCCTCGAAACTATCGTGTATCGATTCGGCGTCCCTCACAATATTATCACGGATAATGGGACCAACTTCACAGCCAAAGAGACGAAGGCCTTCTGTGAAGAAAAGGGGATAACTCTCAGCTTCGCCTCGGTGGCACACCCCCAAACAAACGGGCAAGTCGAAAGATCCAACGGATTAGTTTCAGCTGGCCTCAAGAAACGCCTACTCGACACACTACATCCTGCAGCAGGACATTGGTCCGAGGAGCTACCGTCTGTCCCGTGGAGCCTGAGAACAACTCCAAACAGATCCACTAACTACATGCCATTCTTTATGGTCTACGGCGCCGAAGCAGTCCTGCCTGAGGATGTTCGATTCAGCGCTCCGCGAGTCGTAGCATGCAGCGAAGAATCCTCTAACAGAGCACTCGCGGAAGACATGGACGCACTGGACGAGGCCAGGGACGTCGCACTCACAAGATCCGCAGTTTACCAGCAAGCACTACGCAATCACCACAGTCACCGCATCCGCCGCAGATGCTTCGTAGTAGGCGACCTGGTGCTGCGACTCAAGTAAGAAAGCAGACACAAGCTCGAGCAACCGTGGGAAGGACCCTTCATCATCCATGAGGTCATCCCTGGAGGTGTATATCGCTTGAAAAACCCAAAATCAGGCGGCGTCTACTCCAACCCATGGAACGTGGCGCACCTGCGGAAATTATATCCCTAGGAGAGTAATTCTACTCGCAGAATAAGGCTGTTCCAGCCACATTGTAACCTGAGAAAATACATGGCTTCTCAGCCATCGCAATACAAACATGGTTTCTCAACCATAGCTATAAAGACTACTTAGTCGCACCTTTCCTTTTTTTACTTTTACATGCTAAAACAACAGTCACACCCCAACACAACGGTCACACCCCAACACACGGGGGCTACACCAAACTAGCATAAAAACAATTTTCGAGTGCCTATGCACGACAAACATCTTACAAGGTTACAAACTAAACACCTTAGCACACCTTAATTGACTCAAATACTTCACAAGGTTACAAGATACACACCTTAACACACCTTCAATACAAACATACAAGGTATATACACCTTAAAACGTTACAGTTATCACCGAGCCGCAACCTCTCGAAGAAGCCGCCCAGTCTCTGCAGCGGTCATCCGAATGATCCGCTCCGCCGCAGGCCGCACAACCTGATAGTGCGGAACAAAGTTAACGGATGCTCCTTGGGTCTCAGGAAGCTGCGCCACATAATTGAAATTCACGTCTGGATGCCATAGCCGCACAAAAGCGAGCGTCACCCGAGCGCCGCAAATAATCTAGTGACGCGCGCACTCGCGAACATCATCCATCCGACGAAACAAACGCAACAATCCACTCAGTCGATCGGGAACAACATAGAATGGGTACATCGCCCGATAGACTGAAGATAAAGCCTCCTGACAAGACTCAACGAAGAGTTCCGCCTGACTAACTCAATATTGCAACGTAGCCAGGACAAAGCCTCTGCTGCGATCATACCAGAAGTTGCATGCATGGATGTTGGAGCTGCTCTATTCGCAAGCCACTTTGTTATCCACCCAATGACCTTCACACGCTCCATCAGGTTCAACAACTGCATAGAGAGGAAGCGCGGTAGCCCACAAGCAAGAAAGCACCGAAAATACTCGGGGGCTTGCAAAACTTACAGAGCATATTCTTCGCGACACTCGCTAGCTCCTCCATCACAAACTGCTCATGTTTAGCAGCATGCTTCTGCTTGGACTTGGCAACATCCTCCACACCCTGCAGAGCCTTGAGTTTACGTTCACCATCTGCGACGCGGCCACGAAGCGAAGCAAGCATACTCGCATCAGTAATCAATGACCCAGTCGAAGGAGGAGCACCACCCGACGAGCCACCCCCAGAATCTACAACCTGGAGAGAACAAAGGGAACACGACAATTTCAGTCATAAAGCCACACCCCACTCGACGAGGTACAACAAATATATCTTCGAGTGCTCAGGGGCTACTCCCATTCGGAGAACACAAAGTGAGGCATAATAACAAAATGCTGACACTTTTAAACATCTCGATTGGAAAGAAAAGTACGGGATGCTTCCAAAGTTCATTACACAGACATGCATACAAAAGAAACGGCGCTTATCCTAAGGAACTATGGACTTTCCAGAGGTAGCTCCACTCGCAGCAGGCTTCACGCCACGGCCGCGAGAAACTACCTCAGAGAGCATATTCGCTAGCTTCCCTGCACGATCGCCAAAGGGTCGGAGCGCTACCTTTTTTCCCAACGCATCTCGAGGAAGATCCGAATACACCTTCTCTAGGTCACCCGAGACGTTGTGCGCCAGGGCAAACTGGATAGCCGTCTTGGCTCCACACTCGGTCTGTGCGAGGGTGTACTCCTGAAGGGGATCGGCTTCGCCAAGGAAGAGCTGCAGGAGGCCCCCAAGAGTTGGTGGAACCGGCACTCCCGCAAGCAATCGCTGGTGCAGGTGCGGCAACACTTGGGCAGCATCACATAGAGCGAAGCAAGCCTTGCTTCTGTGCTCTTGCAGCCGAGTGCACACGTTCGTCAGAGCGTCGACTCGGACCCCTCCGGATAGCGCCAAATCAACTCCAAGCGCATCCAAAACAGAAATGGAGCGCATCAATATAGGGAGGAGAAAGAAGCAAGTTACAAGCAAAAGAAATTTGCGGAAAACTTACCAGGCAAAGCCTGGGCTACGGGACGGAGGACGCCGACCAAATCATTGTCGTGCGCCGCACCTGCATCCTCCAGCTGCTTCAAGGACTCGCGAGATTCAGCGAGACGGGCAGCTACATCTTTGCGAGTGGACTCTATGTCGTGGTGGTGTCACGGCAGATGCCATAGGATGGCTAAAGATGTGGGGACGAAGGACGCTGGAGGCGCTCGGGGAGGGATCACGCGACGAGTAGACGCGTGAGGTGAAGATCAAACACTGCAAACAACACGATCTACCCAGGTTCAGGGCCCTCCTGAGGAGGTAAAACCCCTACTCCTGCCTTTCTCTATGTATTCTGGTGTCTCACCGAGTAGCCACAGTACAATGTTTCTTGCTACCGAGTAGCCACTCTTCTCTCTCCGGGTAGAATTAGGTCAAGAACCTCTACGTGTGATCTAGCCCAAGTCTCGTGTGTAGCGTCGTGCCGTCGTGCCTCGCGCAGGAGGCGGCTGGGCACCTTATATACCCGGTGCCCTGCCGGATACAGCCAAATACAAACAAGTGTCGACATTGTGTGCACACCGTCCTTCTTCCGAGTTCCCGATGACAGCTTTGGCTTCTAAGCTTGTCCTGATGCAGAAAGTCGTTGGGCAAAACCAAGTAACCAGTCTGTTATCACTGCGCGAACACAGAGTAGGTCCCCCCTATCCTGCGACGCCCTGCTGACACACTGTCGCTGTCAGGCACGCCGTCCCCAGATGAACAGTGCTGTGAACAGTGCCAAGTACGGACCCGGGATACGCGGGATCCAGTGTCAGAACGGCTCCTTTGACTTCTGGCCCGAGTAGGTTCCCGCCAGTTTTACTCGGACCAACTCTTCTACTCGAACAGATATAACTTGCTTGATATCTCCTTCTGGTCATCTTTTTGTAAGACCGAGTAGCAGTCGACCGGGTAGCAAGTACCGGGTAGGCGGCTACTCGACCAAACTTCTCTTCTGACCCTTTGCCTTTACCCTACTCGGGGGTAACCCCCCGACAGCAGTCCCCGAAGCTGGTAGAGCCCTGCGAACTCGTTCACTGGGCCCTGCCAGCTTAAAACCAAGCTTGGCAACCTTGCCCTTGAACCTCAATATGCCGGGAAAAACCTCTGAGTAGCACTTTGAAGAGTACCTTGAGTTTCCTCCCTTCCGAACAGAGCTAGCTTCCTTCTCTGTAACCGAGTAAAAAGACTTAGGGAATTTCTTCAATCGAATCTGTGCAGCGCAGAGCACAATCCGGCTTTCCGTGCTGCAACTGGGCACGTGTCACGCATCCAGGACTGCGACGCCTCGCTGTCCAGGACCTGACAGGCCACGCGCCCAGTTTTCACGGAGTGCGCCCACTGGCTCGTAATGTCCCATCACGCGCAGTAATCGCCCACGATCTCGTCGTGGGATCTAATGCGGCCGTTACGCGCGCGTTCCGCGCTGTGTGCGTTTCCAACCGGCCACAGACCCCACGCCGCACGATTTATTGCCACGATCGATCCCACTACTCCAATTCGTAACGGTAACCCGGGGTGCGGTATAAATACCCCCTCGGTAACTTCCTCTTCTCCTTCCGCTTCACTTTCCCCTTCTGCCTCCTCGATTCTCCGCCGTCACAGAGCTCTCCGCCGCCGTGCAACTCTTTGCGCCGCCGCGGGCTCGTCCATTCCACCAACTTCTTCCAATCTTCTCCCAACCTCCTACTCGCCGCCATGGCTCGCGGTGATAGTGCTCGCGCCGGCTGGGCCGGTTCCGACGTCACCGCCGAGGACTGCCAGTGGCTCGTGAACACCCGGAGGGTTCCTCCCGGTGTTCGCTGCCGGCCGTCTAACGGCGAGATCGTTCCGGCTCCAGAGGAGGGAGAGCACGTCGTCTTCCTCGCGCACTTCGCGCGAGGATTCGGTCTTCCTGCATCCAATTTCCTCCGTTCTTTCCTGGATCATTATGGTCTCCAGATGCACCATCTTCCTCCCAACGCGGTTGTCTTCCTCTCCTACCATGCTGTGGTGTGCGAAGCTTTCCTCGGCGTTCGCCCCACGACGGAGACGTGGTCGAAGTACTTCTTCTTCCGCCAACAGAGCCAGGCAAGAAGGATGGCACGGACACCAGCAGCCGGGTAACTGAGACCGGCAACGCCATGATGGTGCAGCGCCCGGGCACCAATCATCCTCGCATCAAGGGCCTGGATTCTGTCCGCAAGTGGCAGAAGTCCTTCTTGTACGTGAAGAACATCCCCGCCACGAAGGAGGCCAAGATCGAGGACCGCATCAATCTGCCCCCTTGGAGCAACCGAGCTCCTACCGGGCAGAATTGGAAGAGCAAGCCGTCCAACAACAGGAACTTGATGCAGATGGAGGAGCGGCTCGCCCATCTGATCGGAGAAGGGCTCAAGAGCGACGATCCTGTCGCCTGCTGGATTCGTAACCGCGTGCTGCCTCTGCAACGCCGCTCCCACCCCATGTGCTACATGGGCGGCCCTCGTGACTGTACTCGGACGACTACCTTCGAGCTCAGCAACGCGGATGTCGCCGCTTACGCTCGGTCCATCCTAACCACTGGCCTTCGAGACAACTGGCAGTATGGCTTCATCCCATACAGCCGCACGAAGCCGATTCCACGGGTATGTTCTTCTCAATCTGCTTCTTGTATACGCAATCCGAGTAGATAGCTTCCTCTCCTTGCTGCGACTAGCATTCGCGCTCTGCGCCGAGTAGGGCGTTTAGCGGAACTGCTCAGGCTTAGTGTGCTTGTTGTTTGCACGCCTCGTCGGGTAGCACACTTAGGAGAAACACTTAGGCTTAATGTGCTTGATGTTTGCACGCCTTGCCGAGTAGGACACTTAGCCGAGTCGCTTAGGCTTAATGTGCTTGGTGTTTGCACGCCTAGTCGGGTAGCACACTTAGGAGAAACACTTAGGCTTAATGTGCTTGATGTTTGCACGCCTTGCCGAGTAGGACACTTAGCCAAATCGCTTAGGCTTAATGTGCTTGGTGTTTGCACGCCTAGTCGGGTAGAGTGCCTTCATGCTACTCGGCTAACTTGCGATGTTTCTCTATTCTTCAGGTCCTTGATCGCCAGCTCGCTGAGAGCAGTGAGCGCTTCGAGGGCAACTGGTCAGATGACCGAGAGGAAGACGATGAGGTCTCCTTCGAGACCGCGGACAAGCTTAATCCTCCTGAAGCCGCCCAGGCGAGTAAGCATCGCGTGGACGCGTCTCTTCGTGACTGGTCCGAGGACGAAGATGAAGGTAACTGATTTTATCCCGTCTGATCGCGAGCAGCACCAACTAACTGCTTCCTGCTTCTGAATTGCCTTTCTTCCTTTCTATTTCACAGATGGTGCCGATGCTGAGGACGAAAGCGAGGATGAGGACGAGGACAAGGAAGCCCTGGTCGTCGATCCTCTTTCAGTTGCCGCTCCTCTTACCCGCAATCGCACGGGTAGCGGCGCCCAAGAGCCCCCCGCCAAGAAGAAGAAGCCGGCCGAGAAGACAACCAAGAAGGTCGTGAAGAGGAAACGACCAGCGATTCCTACCCGCAAGGGGTAAGTTCCTTTTCGATTGTACGCTTCGGTTCACTTCGTTCTTCTCGGTTGATTCCCAATCCTTTTACTTCGCCGTTTCCTCTCAGTTTCCTCTGCCCTCTTCTTTATTTCTGAATGCAATTTTCTCTTCAGAGCCCCCTTGGATGCGGATGCCGCTCGTGCGCCCACGAAGACCAAGAAGAAAGCCGCCATTGACGTTGATAAGCTCATCAACCTCGACGGCGATGAGAATGAAGCCGCCACAGCCCATGAAGAGGACTCCGACGAGGCTCGGTACAGGGATACCGACGCCCAGAATGTCGAGCCGGAGCAGCAGTCCCGCGCCGAGCAGGAGGCGCAGGACTCTGCTCGCCAAGAGATGCCACCTTCTCCTCCGGCCACCACGGCCGAGGAGAACCTAGAACGAGACACCGAGATGCACGACGACGCCGCCCTTGAGCGGCAGGAAAGAGAACAAGAGCAGCCAGCAACAGGGGCTGCTGAACAAGAAGACCCCGCGGCCCAGCCGCGGGTAGAAGAACCAGATGCCACACAGCAAGACCCCGCTGCCGGGCAGCGGGTTGAGACCGTTGACGAGACAGAGCAGTACCCACTGAGCGATGCGCAACCAGACACCGCGCAGGGTACTTCCTCCAGTGCAGCCGACTCCTCCTTGGTGCAGAAAACCAAGGCCGCAGCCAGCCCTCCGGCCAAGCCGGTTACAAGGAAGAACGCTCAGGAAGCTGCAGAGAAGAAGGCCGCCGAGGAGAAGGCCAAGAAGGCCACCGAGAAGAAGACCACCGAGAAGCCAACTGCCCAGAAGGAGACTTCGAAGAAGCGGGCTGCCGAGAAGCCAGCAGGCCCGGCAGAAGACACTGTTCGCAGGAACCCGGCGCGTGGTGCCGGTCAAGATGCAGCCGTGATGCCGCCGCCAACGTCAATCGCCAAGTCCACTCAGCTGGCTATCCGCGAGCCTGGCGCGGCTGCTGACGCCGTTGGCGCATCCAGTGTCACATATCCGCCCAGCTTCCCACCTTATATGGTGAAGGTCAGCCAGCAACACCAGGTTGGCTTAACCCCCGCGGAGAGGAAACTTGCTCTTCGGAAAGGGAAGAAAACCGTGGCAGTGGACTCCAGACCCCCGGCCCAAAATCAGGACAAGTCCCTCTCCATTTCTTCGCGCGGGGTTCAGGACAAGGCGGTGACGTCCCAGGGCCTTGAGCAAGTGCTCGATTTGGTTGGCTTCATCGATGCCAAGTGGGACAACAAGGTCCTTGGCAACTCGAACTGGGACGGCACGGATTTGGGCGACTTGGACCATATGCGTGTCGATTGGAACAAAGCAGACTTGGGCTACAAACCCATGACTATCTCATCCAATTCCAGCACGCTTGCCGCCAAGATGTTCGTCCACCGCAAGAACGCAGAGGACCTTGAGCAATCTTACGCGGTAAGCTTCTACTCATCCTCCCCGAGTTGTGTTTCACTTTTCTTCTACTCTTCTTCTTTTCCTTATCCATCACCTAGTCCCCGAGATTCTGGCCGAGTAGGCGGATACACTCCCGAGTTGCCGCCTTCTCGGGTTGAATCTTTATTACTTTGCCTGATTCTTCTTCCTTTTGCTTCTCAGAATAGCTTACTGAAGCGGACCGGCCTGCACCGTCAGCTACTCTGGAACCATGCCATTGCCAAGAGACGCATTGAGGCCCTGGAAAGAGAGCGCGCAGACGACGAGGCAGCCGAGAAGGATGTGATGAACAACACATTGAAACTTTCTGAAGTTGAAGGTACGCTTTTAGCTACGCGGTTCTTGCGTTTGTTGTTTACGCCCGCTTCTGCTTTTTGCGCTAACCACTTCTACTCTGCAGGGAAGTTAAAGGCCCTGGCGGAGGAGCACTCAACCTGCCGCGCCTTTGTCGAGAGTGGCCAAGCCACGCTTAAAAGACTAGAAGGTACGTTGCCGTCTTCTCGGCTTGTCTTTGTGTTTCTTTCTTCGCTACTCTGCTAACCGTGCTTTGCTCTTCTCAGAAGATCATAAGAAGTTTGCCGAGGAGCATCAAGATTGCCTCAAACCTGCTGAGGTGCAGCAGCAGTTGTCCAGCCAGGCTGTCGAGCTGCAGAAAGAACATGCTACCGAGATGGAGAAGCTCCAAGTCCAGCTGCGCACTGCGCTCCAGGATGCTATCAACATTGCTGCCGAAAGGGATAGAATAATCGCCGAGAAGGCAAAGAGCGAAACAGCAGCCAAGGCCAAGGAGAAAGCCCTCGAGCAGGAGTGCGAGGTGCTGAAGAAAAGCAATGCTGATCTCTTTGCTCAGCTATCCGGGCTCCGCTTGATTGAAGAGAGGCACCTAGCCAACGAGGAAACGTGGAAGAACCAGCTGCAAGGGCTGCGCTATGATTTGAACAGTAAGTGTTTTCTTCTGCTCGGCTTTACTTTTCTTCTCTGCTTCTATTTCTGATTTTCTTGATAGCTCTTGCAGAAGTTTTCCCCGATCTCGAGTCTTCTTGCGGGCCTGCTCTGACCAAGACCCGAGCAGCTCGCGCTGAGAAGGGCGAGCCTTCGGACACCAGAGCAGAAATTGAGGAGAGCATCCTGGTTATGCAAGGGCAATTCCAGCGTCTAGCGGGCGTGGGCACCGAGCTGGTGCGCGTCGCTTTCCAGCTGCACGACCTTTTCTGGCCTCATGACTCTGCACCAACGACAATCTGCGGACTTGCCTTGAAGCTGCACCGCGTGAAATCCGAGCTGAAGAAATGGCGCGCATCGGGAGCTCGGGCAGGCGCGGACATGATGCTTCTATTCATCACCAGCTGGTACGAAAATCTCAACTTGCAAATTATCCGCGAGATGCGCCAGGACTCCAAATGGGAGAAGAACCCCGACTGTGTGGCTATCCGCCAGCTGGTCGCTCACGAGGTCGCTCAGTATGCTGATACTGCGACCTTCATCGACGGCTTCACCGAGCCCGACACCGAGGTGGACGAAGGCGAGGAGGAGGACGAAGACGAAGAGACGGACACAGAGGAGCTGGACCTGAGCTGCTTCGAGTCTCCTGGTGGCAAGGCCGGGAAGGGGAAGGCCGCGGTTGTCGCGGGTAGCGATGAGGAGGACGAGAACGAGAAGATGTCGATTGACACCTCCGCGCTCGAGTTCGGCACCTCGTCAGGAGCTGCCCTCGACGACACGATTAGCCTTCGCGCCCAAGCCAGTGGCTCCACCTCAGCGACAGTGCCCGTCTCGGTGGCCACGGCCATTTCAGACCGGGTAGCCATCGAGGCGAACACAGATGCAACAAGGTCCGATATCGCCAACTCGGAAGCAGATGCTGCCAAGGCCAGCACCGAGGACGAAACTACGAAGACCGTTGACGCCAGCTCTGAAGCAGATGCTTGTAACACCCCAATTTGTGATACATTAGGGGGTGTGGTGTGTGTTCATCTCATACATGCATGAAACAAAAATTCAAATCATGTTTTAACCAATTTAAATATTGAATTCAAATGGTTTGGCAAAAATCCCTCAAAAAGTACTTAAAAGGGATTCCAGAATTTTGTACTGAAAAGTATTTCAATTTCACCAAAGCAATACATGGTGAGGTTGGAAATTTCATAAGCTTTCCAAAAGTTATTTTTGCCAAATTTTCTGTTTGCAAAAAGGTCCCCAAAACATCTGTTTAAGTTCTGTTTTCAAAACTGCAGGGGCTTCTTTGTAATTTCTGGGAAAAATTGGGGGTTATCGAAAAATGCCCTTTGTCTTCTACCTCCGGCCGGGAAGCAGCTCGGTGGCACCGTCCCTGCCGTCGATCCCGCGAGGGGATCCCCGCTGTTGCCGCTTCCTGAGAGGGAGGATAAGGCCTCCACCCTCTCCCTCACCCTCGAACCCCCTCCTCTCTCCCTTCCTCCCTGTTCCATGGAGGTGCCCGAACCCTAGCTCCGGCGAGCTGCTGGGCGCCGTCGCCATGGGCCGTCCCTAGCCAAGCCGAGGAGCTCCTCAGAACCCCCTCGACGTATGCTTCCTCCTCAGCGTGTTTGGAGGGCCGGGAGGAAGGGGAACCCGCGAATCGGGTGCATCGTCCTCGTCTCCGGCCGCCGCCTCCATGGGCGATTCCGGCGAGCTCCGTCGCTTCCTCGCCTCGTCGCCTGTCCCATCATGCTCCACGAGCTCCGGTGAGCCTCCTGGTGCCCTTCAATCTTTCCGTCCCTCCTCGCAGCTTCTTTCCGCGGAGGTTGCTGTCCCGCCGCCGCGGTTGCCGCACGCCGGCGAGCTTCCGGCGGCCCAACTCGGGCGGCGGCGCCACCTAAATGCTCACCGTGCTCCCCTCTCCCAAATGCCCCAAACCACTTCGCCCAATTCGCGCCCAATCGCAAGATCGTTTGGCAGCAGAGGGATTCCGGCCATGGCTGACGTCACAGTGACGTCAGCACGACGTCATATATCCCTGTTTTTATTATTTCCAGAAAATGAATTAATCTTAATAATTGAATAACTTCTTTTATGTTTATCAGAAAAATAAAATAAAAATATAGAATTGTTCATAAAAATGTAAACTATCTGAATATGTCATTTTCAATCATATTTGAGAAAGTCCAAAAATGACCATTTATTTAATATTGTTTAATCATTTAAAATAGAAAATAAGTTTTTATTCAATAAAATTAGAAAATTAAAGGTTATATACCAATTTGCTCAAAATGACAAATGCAACCTATTTATGATGTTTTCAAACCAATTTGAGCAACTAAAATGGTACTCACTTTCATAACCGTCCGAAACCCCCTCCGGGGTTTATTTCGGGCTAAATTCAGTAAAAATGCATAACTGACATGCGAACCCTAGCAACCCATCGAACATGTGTAGGGCTTTATTTCAATGCATTAATCTGCTCATGCATACATATTGTGCATTGCATCGATGCCATGGTTGATTGTTCTTCTCTTTCGGTGTTGTTTTCTTCTCGGTAGAACGTGACTCCGAAGAGAAGGCCAGCAATCCAATGGCGAATACTTGATCTTAACCGACAAGTCAAGCACTTATCCCCGAAGATCCTTTATCTGGTTTTCTTATAACCAAGGCAAGCATAACCTCTTATCTGCTCATATATGCTTTCGAACAACATTTGAATCTCGTACTTTGCATTCGATTCCAAAGTATTTGACGCTAGTAGATGTAGTTCACCTATATACCGCATTGCCTCAATATCCTGATCCACTGCTCCTAGCCGCCATAGATTTGCTTGTGCACATCGCTAGAGCCTCATATCTGCTACTGCTTAGTTTCATATGTTTGTTACCTCTGCTCCATCCGGTTGATGAACCAGAGCTGCGATAACCTAGTATGATATGATGACGTGGTGAGATGAGGACTGTGTGGTTAACTTGACTAAGGCTTGGACGGGAGGCCACTTGGGAAGTGGTTGTTCGTTCCGTACTTGCCAACCCTAGGAGTAAGGTCTCGCCGCAGAAACCAAGACTGAGCGTGCAACCACACGCGGGGCCTAACAGACCGCGCTCGACTAACTAACTTGTTTGGTTCTATCCGTGAGTCACGTAGTTTGGGATTTCCATCTGCGTGTGAGTCAAAAACCTTTTGGAGGTGTTTAGGACGTGACCGGGACAAGTGATGGACGTACACGGATCTTGTTCCCGACTCACAGAACAGGTGCCGTCAGGAGGTGGCCAACTCCCTGTTGACGGGGTGGCCCTGTTTGGGTTGACTCATGGATAGGGCTCGACAAGGTAAAGGTTGTGGCCAACCACACTCTGCCGGCACATCGTCGGAATTGTGCCAATAACTTGGCATTAAGAGTCGGATGGTACGTGTGGGTAAAGTGTACCACCCTGCAGGGATAAATCTTTCGGAAAGCCGTGTCCACGGTTATGGACGACTTGGTGAAAGTCACGGGGTCATAGATAACTTGAACGTGACGTAAAAGATGTTGACAATGCATGGAGGTAGTAGATCAAGGGTGCCTCCCCGGAGATGCCGGGAGGGGTGATCCTTGTAGCATGTAAGGTGCCGGGAATGATGTTGGTGGTTTCAAAAGATGATCTCATAAGTTAAGTAGCTTTCTCATCGGTTTTGAAAACATTCTACGAGACGTGCTATTCTTCCTCGATTTAAAAAACAAAGATTGCTTTACGCAAATCAACCTTCATAAAACCCTTTACGAAACCAGCAGATATATAATAGGTTAATTAAGTCTTGTTGAGTACCTCCCGTACTCAGGTTTGCTTAATTTTGGTTCAGGTGGAGTTCGTCACTTCAGTGATGGTTCAACGTGGACATCGACGAGTAGTTTGGGGTTCCCAGATAGCAGCCTGGAATCTATGGGCTGGGACGTCGCCTTATGTTGCGGCCTCTTAGGCCTTCTTGGTTCTTGTTGATTAGCAACATAATTTGTCTTCCGTTGTCTGATGTAATGTTGGGTCGTGTGACCTCTGTTTGTAAGCTATACTCTAGTAACACCTGTTTAATAAAGTTTCTTTGTCTAGAGTGTTGCTTTGATCGGTTGTTGGTTTCGAGCTCATTGTTATACAGTTTTGGCTATGCCTGCATAGTTGTCGCAGTCGAGGGGTTGTGGAGCCGATGATCCATGTCCGAGCCCGCCTGTCGATGTGATCGGCCTGGGGCGAGGTAACCCCAGTAACCCTCGATTGTTGTTGCACTTCCTGGACACATAGCATCTCTGTATAGCTTTGGTCCCGTTTCCTTCAGTTTCATTTGATTCGTGGACGCTTTGATATGCATAGTTGGTTATGACTAGCATGGATACAAGGAGTAGTAGACTGGGGATCCGGACTACGTGCCGATGAATCCAGTCTGCCTGCCGTTGTTTGTTGCGCCTGGGGCTGCCAAGGTCGACTGAGACTTAACAATTTCTCAGTCGCCTGAGGAATAGCAGATCCATTCCTTTTTTTTTGAGTTAGTTGGTCGGTGTTAGATTTTGCGTAAGTAATTAACATGAACATCCAGCCAATATGTACCCCTGCTCGGTTTGTTTCGGATTTGAACTCCAAGTCGTCTCTCGACCAGGATTTTATATATGAATAAAGAACGTGCATGCCTCTAAAAGTATATACTCCCTCCAGGTCAGTTAACAAAATAGCTATATGTAACACTAAAATATGTCTAGATATATCTACTTTTATCTAATTTTGAGACGATTAATATGAGACAAAAAGAGTATATATGGTGTGACAAAGGTTCGACTGAGAAGTACTCCCTCAGTTTTAAGTAACATACTCCCTCCGTCTCAAAAAAGATTTCTCAAATTTGTCTAAATTTGCATGTATCTTGCAAATTTAGACAAAGCCGAGACATCCTTCTCGACAAGGGAGTATTTGATTTTCATTTGTAAACTATGGATGTGTGTACACATTAAAACATGTGTAAATATATTTATAATTTAACAAACAGAAATCAAGTATTTTGGACGGAGGAAATATACTTGGTCGTACTGACGTCACAAGTGTGATCTAGAGAGATATTACTTTATTTTTGAGGGGTAGAACAAGCTTTATTAATCAAAGATATTGTACTTGATACAAAGATCGGCAGGTGGTTCTATGAGCCATAGCTGACGACCAACACTTTCAGAAAGACTAGAACGAGCTAAGTTATGGGCCTCCTGGTTTGAAGATCGGTTCTCGTGCACAAACGCCACTTCCCTGAACCTTGACTTCTCCAGTTTGATTTCATCGATGACCATGGAGTAAACCCCATGGTATGGTTTGCTGAGATTGTTGACGACTCCCAGGCAATCCGTCGCCACTGTAATCTTCTCCAGCTGTAGGTCTCGGGCCAAAGCCAATGCCTGTAACACCTGGGGTGTTACCTGTTTGTTTTGCTTGCATCATATGCATCACATTGCATTGCACCATGTTTGCATCACAACTGAAAATTTCAAAACAATTTAAACTTTCACCCTTGCTCAAAATTTACAATTTCAAAATTTCAAACTAAACCACTCAATTGTTTTTTCACTGGTTGAATCTGTTTTAATCAACTTGCTTGTTAATAAAATGTTCCCTGTTATTAAAACCCTAGTGGCTAATTCAAAAATTCAAATCAAATCACTCATTAAATTGTTGGTTTTAATCAAACCATTAATTCACTCAATTAATTAAATCACCTTCACTTTCAAATCAAATGCATCAAACAAGAACACTTTTGAACTTATAAACTTTAACAATCCAATCAACTATTTTCAATCAAATTAATCATAGGGGTTCCCCTATTCAAGGTTTGTTTTATTAAATGATCACTTAATTAAAATGCATCCAAATTTGAATTTCAAACAAACATCAATAAAATTTAAAGTTTTCTGAAAACAAAACTTGGCTACTGTTTTCTTTAAAACTTAACTAGCTTAACTAATTTTTTTAACATTTTTATTAACCAAAATGTCATCTTTTTCTTCCCATTTCATTTGCTACAAAAAAAACAGGAGAATAGATTTAAAAAAATAAAATAAAATTGGCGCAGAGGGCAGTGGGCAGCCAGCCCACCATCCTCTCCTTACCTTTCGCGCGCGGCCCAGCCCAACTCAAGCTCGTACCGTTTCGCTCCTCTGTGCTTCCTCTTCCTCGCGTACGGCAGACAATCGGAGCCTCCACGTCGGCGGAAGGCATCCATGGACGCCCCCCCGACGCCCAAGCTCCCTACAAAACCCCCTAGGGTTCCCTCCCTCGAACCCTAGACCCCCTATGCCTAGTCCTACCCTCTCCCCCCGCCGCGGCGCCTCCTTTTTCTTCTCTGCAACCGCGCGAGCTCGCCGTCCCAACTGCCTCACCGTCGACCCACCGTCACCAGTATCTCCGGGACCGTTCGAGGGTACCAGTAGCTGCTCCTCGACGCCCTTTTTTCCTCTGCCCCGGAGAAGTGGAGCCGAGTCACTCCAGGGCCTCGTCGACCTTCTCTTTTCCTCTCCGACCAGCCGTCATCGCCGCCGAAATTCGACGCCTTTGGTCGACCTCGAGCTGGACCAACATCTCCCCAATCCTCCAGGTGATCCTCTCGGCCGATTCCGGCCATCTCCCAACCCTTTCCCCTACTCCTTGTCGCCGCGCGTTTCTGAATCTTTGCTCGGTCCGCCATGGCCCTGTTACAGAGAAGCTCCAGTTCCGGGGGCGTGCAATCTGTTGCTCACCGCCAGCCCGCGTGGATGGGCTGGTCGCCTCGCAACCCCAGCAAGCCTGCTGACCCTTGCTGCACCTCGAGGTCGCACCACGCGCGCGGATCGCCAGCAGCTGCGGTATTTTTCTCTGAACCCGACGACGAAAGCCTGCAGTTTTGGTTGCTGTCCAAAATTCAGTAAGCACTCGATGTCCACCTTATCTTCCGTCAGCCCGCTATGGTATCACAACCACACGATCAACGCACTGGTGCTGTTCCATCCGCGCGAGCAGCGCGTCCCGGGGTCGAATCCCGCGGGCGCAATTTTCCCCCCTTTTTGCAATTCCTTGCGCGCTAAGGAGCAGGCCCACCTGTAAGCCCCTCGTGTGCCACGTGGGCACAGTGAGCCACGGGGCCCCCCTGGCAGTGCCTGTGTAGCTGTTCCAGTGGGTGTAAAACGTTTTTTTAAAACTTTCTGTTTTCAAACTAGGTCCAAATAAATCACAGTTTGGCCCCTGTTTTCAAAACCATCATATCTTTTATTTTATAACACTAAAAACTGCAAATAAAATATGCACACTGATCTAAATTTAATTGTCTATCTTTTGGTAACTTTTGTTTCCTGTTTTGAATTTTCAAAATGCATTTAAAATTCAAATCTAAATAATTCAAATGTAAATTCATAAATTCCATAACTAAATCATTATTAATCCAATAAATACAAATAAAATATGTTTTTCACACCATTTTGAATATTCTATTCAAATATAAAATTTGTTTCATTGTTTGAATAATTTAAATTGCCTAAATAATTTAATACTTGTTTAATTCATTTAAATTTGATAAAATCATAACTTGCTCAAAATAAAATAATTTTGAACATGCAAAATATGTTTTCAAACCATCAAAGTGTGAACTTTTCAAATGTGAGTTTGAAATTATATTTTGCACAAATAAAACTTCAATCAAATTCAAACTTGTTTCAAATCCATTTAAAACTTGTTTAATATTGTTTAATTCATAATTAAATTATCCTAATTCCAATTTCAATATTTGAAACATGTAATCCAACTAAAATTTGATGTTCTTTTCAAATATAAACTTTGTTAATTGTTTTGAACCCTTTAACTTGATGAAAACAACAATTGCTTGTGAGACATGTTTAAGTAACCAAACTTTCCACACTTAACCAATAATTTCCAAACTTGTTGAACCTTATTTCAATTGGTTCTATCGTTGTTATTTTGCTGTTTTCCTCATCCATGCATCATGCTAATCCACCCTCACCTGTTGATTAGTTGGAAAACAAATCATCTAACCATAATTCATGGGCTGTTCATATGCAACTCAAATTGCATATGGGTCCATTTAAATTTGTTTATCTTGTCAACTAGTTTATTCTGGTGCATCTTTAAATTGTCATGCATCCATATCTTGATCATGCTGGATCTTTTGCCGTAGTAGTAATTGTTGCATCCGGTGTTTGTTCGAGGTTCGTTGCTTCTTCTCGGATAGGACGTTGAGATGATGTGAGCAACGACAAGTTCTACTACCTTGCGGGATCTCAGGCAAGTATACTCACTTGCTGCCAAATGGCTGCCTTTCATCACTTGTTACCGATACTTTCCGTTGTTCTTTTCTGCTAGCCTTAGTAGTAGTTGTTTCTGTTACGAACCTATCACATGAATCCTTTAAACCTGATAATGCTTCATCTCCCTTCCTACAACCCATTGTTTGAGCCAGTGTCTTACTAGCATGCTTAGGGTTGTTTTGCTCGAGTCTGTTACCCGTTACTTTCTGTTATTACTCTTTTATGTTCTGGGGGCTCGATGGTTAATCAATCAATCATGCTACTGTTATTGTTTAATAATAAATTTGATGATAAGGCACCGGCAGGAGGCCCTTTGTGGTTTTGAGGCCTGCTAGTGTCGACCCTAATAGGAAAAGGGTCTTGTCTACTGATCCATGTTGAGCGCACTACCCGCATGTGGGAAGCGAGTATGGGCGCCCCCCTCAATTTGACTCGATTCGCATCTCGTCCAAATCGCCACATTTAGTTCGGGTGTTCCATTTGCTGCATGCATGATCTTGCGAGCCCTTGGTACCCGGGTGGAACTTTCGTAGTCGGCATTTAAGGCGGCGTGGTCTTCCAGTGCTATGAGGGTCCCCTTTTCTTCGGGGGCTCGATTAGCCGTGCACGCACAACACGTGGTGCTTTGGGCCTGATGCGAAGAAGAGTTGAGTTGTGTAGAGTACCTCGCTTGGTGGGTTAGCTCCCCATCTGGCGGGTTATTCTTGCGTGTACGGCCAAATTGGTGCAACCCTGCAGGGATAATCTTCTCGAGAAGCCGTGTTTTCCGCGGTTATGGATTACTTGGTGAAAGTACTGGCTAACAAGTACTCAGGATAACTTAAACCTAATGATTAACAATCTTACACCCAATGATTATCAACTTGACTAGTAATAGGCTTAATGACACAACAATCTGAACCATCATTAATCCAAACTGTGTGAGTTATCCTTGGATTGCTTCTTCGGATAAGGGGCGAGATCCAGGATGGGTTTGTTTGGGTTTACTTTCAGTTGGTTACAATACTCGATCTTATCCTCTTTCTGTTAGCCGAAAGTGTTAGTATCTCTCTGTAGTTGGTTAGTGCAGCCTGCTGTCGCTTATTTGCAATAACCCCCTCCCTTTTCGTTGATCCCAAAGTATTTGTATCTTGTGATGACTGGCTACGCCGGTATCTTGTGAGTATGGGTTTTATTCCACTTGCCAGTACTTAACCGTACTGACCCACGAATCTTTTTCGTGGCTGCATATTCAACATTGCAGTCAACAGGTTTGAAGTCTGACGACGTTAGCTTGGGAATCCCTCCGGCTTGGCCTGGGCAGGGATTGGACGCTCTCGGTTATCTTCAGGACTCTTAGTCCAAATTTGGATCTTGTCCGTAGCCGGACGCTATGTTGTTTCTTCCGCTGTTATTTGGATCTTTGTAATGTATCAGTTGTAACCCTGGCTCGTTTGAGTCATCTGGTATCTATCTGTTTCTGTTGTAATTGTAGATTATTCGTGAACTGTTGTAATGTTATCACAAGTGGCAACCTGGAATCGGTTATTATGTGGATTTTGGCGGGAATGCTGAAATCTTCATAGTGCCCGACCTCGGGGCGTCACAATGCCTCTCTGCATGCGATGGCTTCAAGCGTCGAAGGTTCCGAGATACCAGCAATAGTCAGGGTCGAGGCCCCCATGAAATCACCCCTTTCGTTTCTGCATATGGTGCTTACTGCGCCTCCTGCTCCCAGTTTCCAGACCGCAGCATCAACATTAATTTTGGCGCCACCACCTTGTGGTGGTATCCATCGTGGCCGAGGTTGCTGCAACCCTCCATGATACGGAGCCCTCTCTGAGGTCGTGATCGAGAGGTCTTGGAGGAACCTCTGAATGAACAAATGTGTCGTCAAGGGACTTTGGTACTCAGCCTCGAAGACAATCTTCCTTCTGGCATACCAAATGGCCCACAAAGTGACAGCCACCCTAGCGAAATCATCCCGGGAAAGGGTCTCCATCATCACAAAAATCCACTCCTTCGATGACGATTCCGCGTGTGCTGCCATGTGCTCGACAAGCTCCTCATCTGCCAGTGCCCATACGCAATGAGCAATGGTGCAGTTTAAGAGCGAATGTCGCCACGAGTCCTCCGCCCCGCATATAGCACATGAGTTAGACTCAGACATGTGCCTGTTGAAACGGACATCCCCAGTTGGTAATCATACCCTGGCTAATCTTCACAAGAAAACGCGCAGTTTGGAAGGAACCTGCACTTTCCAGAGGCGCTGCCAGTTCTTGCCCTCCCTGTCGGAGTTGGAGTTTGCTGCTCGGCTCAGGAGCCAATCCTCTCTTCTTGCCTGAGTATGTACAAGGAGCCGATACATCGACCTGACTGTCAGAATACCTGTCTTTTCATAATGCCAGCACCAAAAATCATCCATTCTTCTGGTGCTTAACGGAATATTACGGATTACCTCCGCGTGAAGCACTTCCTCCTTCCACGTCGCTGATGTTTCATCAATCAGGGAGGACACAAATTCCGGCGACTTTAATCGAGCTATTTGTTGATCCACCTTGTTTCTCCTGGTTCGATGAAAGCGGCCTGGGCCTCGACGCTGCATGTATGTGTTGAGCAAGCTCTTTAAAAGCAACGCCGATAGATTTCTTAGAGCATTTTCAACGCGTCGACGTACTTGGTCCGCACACGCTCAGTTAGTTCTGAAGGGGGCGAAAACACGACCCAACACACGTGATCAATTTAGAATTTTCGGATGTTTATCCGTTTTTCTGTCCGTTTCGATCGTTTCTATCCATTCTCGGTCCAAATTTGGGGTGGATTTGGGTCACCGCAGACGCGTGCGAAACAGCCTCGTGTCATATCTCTAGCCCGCATGTCATCCCCTCCCAATGGCAATCATCCTCATTTAATGTGGGCGATGGAGTTCTTTATATGGCCACCGACGAGCCAAACCTTAGCTCCATCCAAACCCTAGCCCCGGCCTTCATCTTCCAACCATGGCCGCCACCCAAAACCCTAGATCTAGCGGCCAGAATGGATCCCAGCAAGACCTCCTCGATGAGATCGACCGCGCGCGGCATAGCTCGAGTACGCGGTACCGCGACAACTTCTCTCGGCGCATGGCGACGAGCCCGGCGTGGGCCAGACTCATCCCGCAGACGCCGCGCCACGGGGATGCCGAAGCAGATGCGCCGAACCTTGTTGGAGGCGTACATGGATGATGAGGCTCGCTCAGAGGAGGTGATGGGATGTAAACACACGTTTGTTGGGAGACCCCAAGAGGAAGGTATGAACAGTACAACAACAAATTTTCCCTCAGTAAGAAACCAACGTTTAATCGGATCAGTAGGAGAAAGAAATAATTTCTGAAGGTTGATGACAACTGATGTTGGCAGGGCGCACTACGAGGCTCAGCAGCAACGTGGAATCTGCACACAACACAACCAAGATACTTTGCCCCAACGAAACAGTGAGGTTGTCAATCTCACCGGTTTTGCTAACACAAAAAAATTAGATGTATTATATGGAAAATGATGTATGATTGCAGTTAATGAAAAGAAAAACAATGTTTGCAGTGGTTGTATTATCAGTGTAAAAGAATGGACCGGGGTCCACACTCACTAGTGACGTCTCTCCAAAACAGATAGATAACATGTTGGGTAAACAAATTACAGTCGGGCAATTGACAGAAATAAAGGCTGCACCATAGTGCATATGTAAGACATGATGATTACTATGAGATTGATGCGGGATTACAACATAATTCATAGACAGTTATCCAACTACATCTATGACTAATAATCCTCCCTCAGAACGTAATCCAAGCAGACTAACGAGGGGATGACTCCAGGACCTGTCGAGTGAGCCTACCTGGTCTAAGGCCCAACACTGAAGCCCAGCGCAAAGGACTACCCCGTGGCTCTAGAAGTCCCAACAGCGTCCCACCCGCAAGACTTGCGGGGCAAGATGGAAAGCTTCCACCGACTAGAGCTAGGGTTTGTAACCCCCTCGGGTACGGCTTGAGACCCGGCCATCTATTTAAAGGTTGGGAGAGCAACCCGAGGGGGACATCGAATCTTAATTTTTTACCACCATAGCCTTAGCTCGAGGTCCAATCTCTCGGCAAGCGCGTACCCCATTGTAACCAATCCACATAATATAAAGACAAACAAGCAGGAGTAAGGGTTTTACCTCTATGAGGGCCCCGTACCTAGGTAAATCGTGCCCCCTGTTAACCGACGTTGTCACCTGCGCTTACTTCGTTCTCCTACTCGAAACCCTATCGGATCATCCGAGAGATTTGTTGACATGCATAATCGACAATTGGCGCCGTCTGTGGGAACGGCAGGTGCTGGATCCACGGCAGGCGCTGGATCCACGACATCATCGGTCTCATCTTCACTGAGCTTCAACTGGAGCCTAGAGACCTCAGCTCCTTCGCGCCAAGCTGCTTCGGGTCGTTCATCTACAGGCCCCACTCGCCGGAATCTCGCCCGGCGTTCAGCGGACTCCAGGAAGGCGTCAACATGACGTTCGGCGATCTCCGCTTCCGCGCCAGCAAGGAGAGAATCTTACGCTTCCCTGACCAAACTGAGCTTGATGCATCAGATTCTGAATCCATCTCGAGCCCGACAATCCCGGAATCACCACTTAGCGACACCGGCGCAACTCGAAGTTCAGTGGTGGCTCCATCCGCTGCAACACGCGCGTCTTCCACACTATCGCGACTTAGGAACCCTCCAAACTTAGCGAGGATTACTGTCCAATGCCAAAGACATACGAGCCATATCTGGCCCACGTCTACATGGCAGATCTAGTTGAAGAACCCGCCGAAACAGAGGCCAGCCTCGCGGCACGGCAGCAGATTAATGTTTTGCGAGACGCCTGGGTCAAAGCGAAGACAGCGGTACAGACGGGCCACCCGAAAGAACCCGGATCTTCCCAGGAAGATCTGGTCGAGTTACGCAAACACGCGGCGGAAGCTTCGAGTGCGTGCCGTGCCGCACTATCCAGGACCCCCTCAACGAGGAACCAGCCCGTCAGGAAGGGAAAGTACGTCTCAAAGACCGTTCACATGGACCAAGGGTCTCTCAGCGAGATTAGCAAAACCATCGACACCTCCCTCATGCACGTGGACGACGAGGGCAACGTGCACCCGACGACTCCTGCCACCGCAGTCCTGGCCGCCGCCACCTATCTACAGGCAAACCAGCCGCCAGAAAACGACCCCCACGTAGAGCAACATCGCCAAGTCCAAAAAGGGCTAGGCATGGCTGGCGCAGCCATCGCCGCCCAGACTCGCAAAAACGCGACAACCCCTGAAGTTGATAAAACGCCTCGAGTGGAAAGAACACCCCGCAGACGGGGGAGTATGCCACCGAGAAGAGGAGACAGGGGATCACCTCACCGTCCCAGGCGCAAAGAAGCGAGACACCGAGGCGACAGCCCGCGCAACGATGACGACAACCCGCGACATCGTGACAATAGCCCACAACACCATGGAAGTCGCTCGCGACATCGCAGCAGGGAACCACGGGAGGAAGATAATCGCGACCGAGCCCAATACGACGCGCGTGGGGACATTGTACAAAGTAAGGTCGATAAGGCGCGCGCGCGTAGAAACCGCGCCCGATCGTTATCCACCTCCTCTGACGAGGACGCGTGCGGCGCGATGTGCTTCAGCAGTAGTACCCGCGAGGCACCGATGCCAAAGAGATTCAAACTCACGACGGAAGTCCCGAAATATGACGGCTCGCAGGAACCCAAGACTTGGCTGTCAGACTATCTGGCCGCGGTGAAATGCCAGCACGGGAACAAAACCACAACCATGCAAAACCTAAACCAGCACCTTGCCGGCGCAACCCAAGGCTGGCTCGAAGGAAGGCCGCGCGCGTATTATAGATCCTGGGACGATCTCACCCGCGGCTTCGAGAAGAATTTCCAGGCAACATACAAGCGGCCAACGTCTATCGAGGAACTGTGAGCCTGCAGGCAGAATAGCGGCGAATCTACCCGCGAGTACATCCAGAGATGGACGACGCTCAAAAACACGGCGGGGAACATATCAGAGGAAATAGCAGCCGAAGCTTTCACCAAGGGCGCTCGACGCGCGGCATTCCGAGAAGAACTGGGGCGATCCGCACCCAAATCAATCGGTGAATTAATGGTGATAGCAGACAGATGGGCAAATGGCGAAGAGTCCCTGCGCAACGAGAAAGCTTCCTCGGCTGCGCATGATGAGGATCACAACGGCGACCGCCGGAGGAGGAAGAGGCGGCACTACGATTAGGATGATCAATCGGAGATGGTAGCGGCTGAATTCAGGAGAAACCGCGATAGCGGATCCCGTGGGAATCGCGAGTGGAAGCCAAAACCAGATGACAAAACGCCCGAGGAAGACCTTGACGGATACTGCTCCTTGCACATGTTCACAGATAAACGAACATGCAAGCTCAAGGCCACTCACCTCCTCAAGGATTACCGAAAGTTCCAAGACATCCATGAGGCGTATACAAAGAAGCACACGATGACAATAAACCAAGGATACCGCAACTGCCGGGAGAAGCCGCTGCGAACCACCCGCTACCCCTACCTCCACCCGCTGGACACCACAACATGGCTCTAGCCTCCCTTCCTGCACCAGCTAATCCAGCCGCAACAAATCAAGGAGGCAACGGCTACCCAAACCCCCATGGGCTCCTAGGCATGATACATAAGGTCTGCCCGTCCCGACGAGTTCAGAAGAGCAACACTCACCACGTTAACATGGCAGTACAAGCACCACCGTTCAAGGCTGAATACCTTAAGATGTTCGAGCACCCGATAACCTTCTCATGAGAGGACCATCCTCCACGGGTGTATCGACCAGGGCACGCGACGCTCGTCATCCAGGCGCAAATAGGCAACTACGACCTAGCCAGGGTGTTCATGGATTGTGGCAGCGGAATAAACATCACATACGTGGATACCCTTCGTAAAATGAACAAGAACTTGGAGGGACTCGCAGAATCAGAAACATCCTTCCACGGGATAGTACCGGTTAAAGCGGTCCGACCACTCGGAACAATCAACTTGGAGGTAATACTCGGAGAACCGCGCAATTACAGGAGAGAATTCTTGGACTTCGTGGTAGTCGACTGGCCATCGCAGTACCACGCCATTCTCGGCCGAGCAGCGTTCGCGAGATTCATGGCAGTACCCTACTACGCCTACCTCAAGTTAAAACTACCAGGAGAATACGGCACGATCACCGTAAA
Source organism: Alopecurus myosuroides (assembly GCA_028641055.1). NCBI lineage: Eukaryota > Viridiplantae > Streptophyta > Magnoliopsida > Poales > Poaceae > Alopecurus > Alopecurus myosuroides. Next base: position 17,787,095 of record CM054062.1, read on the forward strand.
CGGATACTTCCAAAAGTCATACAAGTGCGACAACGATTTCCACGAAATCGCAAAATCTTTCGGGATGCAAGAAGAGTTGGAAGAGCTGGCAAAAACCACGGACAACTCCGTGATGCCGCTAACCAAGAAAAATGCTCCAGACCTCGAGTTTAGCTCCAATAGCGACACTCAAAAGCATCAAGTCCACCCAACAGATTCCGTGAAGACGGCGATCGTGTCAACTACCCTGTCATCCGCATAGGAAAGCGCGATCGTCGAACTCCTCCGTGAGTACTAGGAGATTTTCGCTTGGCAACCATCCGATATGCCAAGGATACCCAGAGAGTTCGCCGAGCACTCATTAGAAGTATTCAAAGATGCAAAGCCAGTCAAACAAACCACTAGATGCTTCTCCGAGCCAAAGCAGCAAGCACTCGGAGAAGAAGTGAATAGACTCCTAGCCGCCAAGTTCATCAGGGAGATCAAGATTTCCACCTGGTTAGCAAACCCGGTGTTGGTCCCGAAGAAAAACACAGACACCCTTCGCGTGTGCATCGACTACACGTCGCTGAACAAACACTTCCCCAAGGATAACTTCCTGCTCCCGCGGATTGACCAGATTATCGACTCCACAGCAGGCTGTCAGCGCCTCTCCTTCCTAGATGCTTACTCTGGTTATAATCAGATCAGGATAAAACATGAAGACGAGGAGAAGACAACATTCATCACACCACACAGTGTCTACTGCTACACGATAATGCCTTTCGGGCTAAAAAACGCAGGCGCAACATATCAATGCTGCATGCAAAAATGCCTCGCCAAGCTCATTGGCAAGAACGTACAAGTGTACGTTGACGATATCGTCATAAAGACTCGGGTGGAGGACACACTCCTCGAGGACATAAGGGAAATATTTGAAGCCCTCAACGCATATAGAATCAAGCTCAACTCGACGAAATGCGTCTTCGGCGTGCCCACCGGCCAGTTGCTCGGCTATCTAGTCTCAGCTCGAGGAATAGAAGCAAATCCAGAGAAGATTCAAGCAATCTTGACAATGAAAGAGCCAACAAATATCCACGCAGTCCAACAGCTGGCAGGGCGACTGGCAGCCCTCAGCAGGTTTATCGCAAGATTGGGCGAGCAGGCGCTCCCCTTCTACAAACTGCTGAAGAAAACGGATAAGTTCGAGTGGACGCAAGAAGCAAAAAAGGCGTTCGTCGACTTGAAAAGAATGTTGCAGAGCAGCCGCATACTGGCAACACTGCAGGAAAGGGAACCTCTCTACCTTTACGTGGCCGCAACTAATCAAGTGGTCAGTATAGTAATAGTGGTCGAGCGGCCAGAGGACGGAAAAGCATACGGTGCTCAGAGACCAGTATACTACCTCAGCGAGGTACTTTCGCCATGCAAACAATGATATCCCCACTACCAGAAACTCGCGTATGGAGCGGTCCTTACAGCTCGCAAGCTTAAACATTACTTTCAGGAGCATACCGTCACGGTGCTAAACGACACATCACTCGGCACCATCATGAATAACCCCATGGCATCCGGAAGAATCACAAAGTGGAGCATCGAGATAGGCGCCTGGGACATAATATACACAGGACGCAACGCCCTCAAGTCCCAGGTGGTCGTAGAATTCCTTTGTGAGTGGACAGAGCTGCAAACTCCAGGACCCCCAGAGTACACAAGCTCCTGGATCATGTACTTCAACGGGTAAAAAAGAAACGTAAGGGCGAGAGCCAGCGTAATCCTCATATCGCCAAGAGGCTACAAAATACAGTAAGTTCTACGCCTCGACTTCCCTCTCAACGATCCAACATCCAACAACGACGCCGAGTACGAAGCACTCCTACATGGCACGAAAATGGCGATCGCCTGCGGCGCCACTCGACTGATGATATATGGAGAGTCAAACCTCATCATACAACAGACGATGAAGGAATGCGACACCGTCGCGGAAAACATGATCACTTATCGCGACATGTATAACCTGCTCGAAGGAAGCTTTAAGGGGTGCAAACTGAAGCACATTGCTCGGTCAAGTAACGAAGAAGCTGACATATTGGCGAACATCGGGTCAACAAACACCCCAGTTCCGCTAGGAATTTACTTCGAGCAGATCAACAAAAGATCGGTCAAACTGAAGAAGCACACGGAGGTGCCAGCAGCAACAGAAACAGAAGCCACTCAACAAAGCGTCATCATTGAACTCGCCCACAACATCTCAAGGCAAGTCTTCCTAGTCGAGCCAATCTGGACGAACAAGTACCTCGATTACTTGATCCAAAAGCAGCTCCCGGAGGACATCCCTGAGGTAAGGCAGATCGTTCTGCGCAGCAAATCCTTCCGGATGATCAAAGGCGAACTCTACAAACAAAGTATATCGGGAGTCCTCCAATGGTGCATCGCACCTGAAGATGGAAAGGAACTACTACGAGACATACACCAAGGCGACTGCGGACACCATGCAAGCTGGAGAGCCATACTGGGCAAGGCTTTTCGAGCAGGATTTTACTGGCTAACAGCAGCCAAAGACGCGAAGGAACTGGTCGACAGGTGCGACGCTTGTCAACGCTTCTTGCCCAAGCCAGACGCACCGGCCACAGAACTCCACATTATCCCCTTGTCCTGGCCATTCGCTCAATGGGGGCTCGACATGGTAGGACCATTACGGAAGGCAACACCCGGATGATACACTCATGTGCTGGTCGTAGTTGACAAATTCAGCAAATGGATAGAGGCAGTCCCAGTAACATCGCAGCATGCGAAGTGCGCAGTCCAATTCCTCGAAACTATCGTGTATCGATTCGGCGTCCCTCACAATATTATCACGGATAATGGGACCAACTTCACAGCCAAAGAGACGAAGGCCTTCTGTGAAGAAAAGGGGATAACTCTCAGCTTCGCCTCGGTGGCACACCCCCAAACAAACGGGCAAGTCGAAAGATCCAACGGATTAGTTTCAGCTGGCCTCAAGAAACGCCTACTCGACACACTACATCCTGCAGCAGGACATTGGTCCGAGGAGCTACCGTCTGTCCCGTGGAGCCTGAGAACAACTCCAAACAGATCCACTAACTACATGCCATTCTTTATGGTCTACGGCGCCGAAGCAGTCCTGCCTGAGGATGTTCGATTCAGCGCTCCGCGAGTCATAGCATGCAGCGAAGAATCCTCTAACAGAGCACTCGCGGAAGACATGGACGCACTGGACGAGGCCAGGGACGTCGCACTCACAAGATCCGCCGTTTACCAGCAAGCACTACGCAATCACCACAGTCACCGCATCCGCCGCAGATGCTTCGTAGTAGGCGACCTGGTGCTGCGACTCAAGTAAGAAAGCAGACACAAGCTCGAGCAACCGTGGGAAGGACCCTTCATCATCCATGAGGTCATCCCTGGAGGTGTATATCGCTTGAAAAACCCAAAATCAGGCGGCGTCTACTCCAACCCATGGAACGTGGCGCACCTGCGGAAATTATATCCCTAGGAGAGTAATTCTACTCGCAGAATAAGGCTGTTCCAGCCACATTGTAACCTGAGAAAATACATGGCTTCTCAGCCATCGCAATACAAACATGGTTTCTCAACCATAGCTATAAAGACTACTTAGTCGCACCTTTCCTTTTTTTACTTTTACATGCTAAAACAACAGTCACACCCCAACACAACGGTCACACCCCAACACACGGGGGCTACATCAAACTAGCATAAAAACAATTTTCGAGTGCCTATGCACGACAAACATCTTACAAGGTTACAAACTAAACACCTTAGCACACCTTAATTGACTCAAATACTTCACAAGGTTACAAGATACACACCTTAACACACCTTCAATACAAACATACAAGGTATATACACCTTAAAACGTTACAGTTATCACCGAGCCGCAACCTCTCGAAGAAGCCGCTCAGTCTCTGCAGCGGTCATCCGAATGATCCGCTCCGCCGCAGGCCGCACAACCTGATAGTGCGGAACAAAGTTAACGGATGCTCCTTGGGTCTCAGGAAGCTGCGCCACATAATTGAAATTCACGTCTGGATGCCATAGCCGCACAAAAGCGAGCGTCACCCGAGCGCCGCAAATAATCTAGTGACGCGCGCACTCGCGAACATCATCCATCCGACGAAACAAACGCAACAATCCACTCAGTCGATCGGGAACAACATAGAATGGGTACATCGCCCGATAGACTGAAGATAAAGCCTCCTGACAAGACTCAACGAAGAGTTCCGCCTGACTAACTCAATATTGCAACGTAGCCAGGACAAAGCCTCTGCTGCGATCATACCAGAAGTTGCATGCATGGATGTTGGAGCTGCTCTATTCGCAAGCCACTTTGTTATCCACCCAATGACCTTCACACGCTCCATCAGGTTCAACAACTGCATAGAGAGGAAGCGCGGTAGCCCACAAGCAAGAAAGCACCGAAAATACTCGGGGGCTTGCAAAACTTACAGAGCATATTCTTCGCGACACTCGCTAGCTCCTCCATCACAAACTGCTCATGTTTAGCAGCATGCTTCTGCTTGGACTTGGCAACATCCTCCACACCCTGCAGAGCCTTGAGTTTACGTTCACCATCTGCGACGCGGCCACGAAGCGAAGCAAGCATACTCGCATCAGTAATCAATGACCCAGTCGAAGGAGGAGCACCACCCGACGAGCCACCCCCAGAATCTACAACCTGGAGAGAACAAAGGGAACACGACAATTTCAGTCATAAAGCCACACCCCACTCGACGAGGTACAACAAATATATCTTCGAGTGCTCAGGGGCTACTCCCATTCGGAGAACACAAAGTGAGGCATAATAACAAAATGCTGACACTTTTAAACATCTCGATTGGAAAGAAAAGTACGGGATGCTTCCAAAGTTCATTACACAGACATGCATACAAAAGAAACGGCGCTTATCCTAAGGAACTATGGACTTTCCAGAGGTAGCTCCACTCGCAGCAGGCTTCACGCCACGGCCGCGAGAAACTACCTCAGAGAGCATATTCGCTAGCTTCCCTGCACGATCGCCAAAGGGTCGGAGCGCTACCTTTTTTCCCAACGCATCTCGAGGAAGATCCGAATACACCTTCTCTAGGTCACCCGAGACGTTGTGCGCCAGGGCAAACTGGATAGCCGTCTTGGCTCCACACTCGGTCTGTGCGAGGGTGTACTCCTGAAGGGGATCGGCTTCGCCAAGGAAGAGCTGCAGGAGGCCCCCAAGAGTTGGTGGAACCGGCACTCCCGCAAGCAATCGCTGGTGCAGGTGCGGCAACACTTGGGCAGCATCACATAGAGCGAAGCAAGCCTTGCTTCTGTGCTCTTGCAGCCGAGTGCACACGTTCGTCAGAGCGTCGACTCGGACCCCTCCGGATAGCGCCAAATCAACTCCAAGCGCATCCAAAACAGAAATGGAGCGCATCAATATAGGGAGGAGAAAGAAGCAAGTTACAAGCAAAAGAAATTTGCGGAAAACTTACCAGGCAAAGCCTGGGCTACGGGACGGAGGACGCCGACCAAATCATTGTCGTGCGCCGCACCTGCATCCTCCAGCTGCTTCAAGGACTCGCGAGATTCAGCGAGACGGGCAGCTACATCTTTGCGAGTGGACTCTATGTCGTGGTGGTGTCACGGCAGATGCCATAGGATGGCTAAAGATGTGGGGACGAAGGACGCTGGAGGCGCTCGGGGAGGGATCACGCGACGAGTAGACGCGTGAGGTGAAGATCAAACACTGCAAACAACACGATCTACCCAGGTTCAGGGCCCTCCTGAGGAGGTAAAACCCCTACTCCTGCCTTTCTCTATGTATTCTGGTGTCTCACCGAGTAGCCACAGTACAATGTTTCTTGCTACCGAGTAGCCACTCTTCTCTCTCCGGGTAGAATTAGGTCAAGAACCTCTACGTGTGATCTAGCCCAAGTCTCGTGTGTAGCGTCGTGCCGTCGTGCCTCGCGCAGGAGGCGGCTGGGCACCTTATATACCCGGTGCCCTGCCGGATACAGCCAAATACAAACAAGTGTCGACATTGTGTGCACACCGTCCTTCTTCCGAGTTCCCGATGACAGCTTTGGCTTCTAAGCTTGTCCTGATGCAGAAAGTCGTTGGGCAAAACCAAGTAACCAGTCTGTTATCACTGCGCGAACACAGAGTAGGTCCCCCCTATCCTGCGACGCCCTGCTGACACACTGTCGCTGTCAGGCACGCCGTCCCCAGATGAACAGTGCTGTGAACAGTGCCAAGTACGGACCCGGGATACGCGGGATCCAGTGTCAGAACGGCTCCTTTGACTTCTGGCCCGAGTAGGTTCCCGCCAGTTTTACTCGGACCAACTCTTCTACTCGAACAGATATAACTTGCTTGATATCTCCTTCTGGTCATCTTTTTGTAAGACCGAGTAGCAGTCGACCGGGTAGCAAGTACCGGGTAGGCGGCTACTCGACCAAACTTCTCTTCTGACCCTTTGCCTTTACCCTACTCGGGGGTAACCCCCCGACAGCAGTCCCCGAAGCTGGTAGAGCCCTGCGAACTCGTTCACTGGGCCCTGCCAGCTTAAAACCAAGCTTGGCAACCTTGCCCTTGAACCTCAATATGCCGGGAAAAACCTCTGAGTAGCACTTTGAAGAGTACCTTGAGTTTCCTCCCTTCCGAACAGAGCTAGCTTCCTTCTCTGTAACCGAGTAAAAAGACTTAGGGAATTTCTTCAATCAAATCTGTGCAGCGCAGAGCACAATCCGGCTTTCCGTGCTGCAACTGGGCACGTGTCACGCATCCAGGACTGCGACGCCTCGCTGTCCAGGACCTGACAGGCCACGCGCCCAGTTTTCACGGAGTGCGCCCACTGGCTCGTAATGTCCCATCACGCGCAGTAATCGCCCACGATCTCGTCGTGGGATCTAATGCGGCCGTTACGCGCGCGTTCCGCGCTGTGTGCGTTTCCAACCGGCCACAGACCCCACGCCGCACGATTTATTGCCACGATCGATCCCACTACTCCAATTCGTAACGGTAACCCGGGGTGCGGTATAAATACCCCCTCGGTAACTTCCTCTTCTCCTTCCGCTTCACTTTCCCCTTCTGCCTCCTCGATTCTCCGCCGTCACAGAGCTCTCCGCCGCCGTGCAACTCTTTGCGCCGCCGCGGGCTCGTCCATTCCACCAACTTCTTCCAATCTTCTCCCAACCTCCTACTCGCCGCCATGGCTCGCGGTGATAGTGCTCGCGCCGGCTGGGCCGGTTCCGACGTCACCGCCGAGGACTGCCAGTGGCTCGTGAACACCCGGAGGGTTCCTCCCGGTGTTCGCTGCCGGCCGTCTAACGGCGAGATCGTTCCGGCTCCAGAGGAGGGAGAGCACGTCGTCTTCCTCGCGCACTTCGCGCGAGGATTCGGTCTTCCTGCATCCAATTTCCTCTGTTCTTTCCTGGATCATTATGGTCTCCAGATGCACCATCTTCCTCCCAACGCGGTTGTCTTCCTCTCCTACCATGCTGTGGTGTGCGAAGCTTTCCTCGGCGTTCGCCCCACGACGGAGACGTGGTCGAAGTACTTCTTCTTCCGCCAACAGAGCCAGGCAAGAAGGATGGCACGGACACCAGCAGCCGGGTAACTGAGACCGGCAACGCCATGATGGTGCAGCGCCCGGGCACCAATCATCCTCGCATCAAGGGCCTGGATTCTGTCCGCAAGTGGCAGAAGTCCTTCTTGTACGTGAAGAACATCCCCGCCACGAAGGAGGCCAAGATCGAGGACCGCATCAATCTGCCCCCTTGGAGCAACCGAGCTCCTACCGGGCAGAATTGGAAGAGCAAGCCGTCCAACAACAGGAACTTGATGCAGATGGAGGAGCGGCTCGCCCATCTGATCGGAGAAGGGCTCAAGAGCGACGATCCTGTCGCCTGCTGGATTCGTAACCGCGTGCTGCCTCTGCAACGCCGCTCCCACCCCATGTGCTACATGGGCGGCCCTCGTGACTGTACTCGGACGACTACCTTCGAGCTCAGCAACGCGGATGTCGCCGCTTACGCTCGGTCCATCCTAACCACTGGCCTTCGAGACAACTGGCAGTATGGCTTCATCCCATACAGCCGCACGAAGCCGATTCCACGGGTATGTTCTTCTCAATCTGCTTCTTGTATACGCAATCCGAGTAGATAGCTTCCTCTCCTTGCTGCGACTAGCATTCGCGCTCTGCGCCGAGTAGGGCGTTTAGCGGAACTGCTCAGGCTTAGTGTGCTTGTTGTTTGCACGCCTCGTCGGGTAGCACACTTAGGAGAAACACTTAGGCTTAATGTGCTTGATGTTTGCACGCCTTGCCGAGTAGGACACTTAGCCGAGTCGCTTAGGCTTAATGTGCTTGGTGTTTGCACGCCTAGTCGGGTAGCACACTTAGGAGAAACACTTAGGCTTAATGTGCTTGATGTTTGCACGCCTTGCCGAGTAGGACACTTAGCCAAATCGCTTAGGCTTAATGTGCTTGGTGTTTGCACGCCTAGTCGGGTAGAGTGCCTTCATGCTACTCGGCTAACTTGCGATGTTTCTCTATTCTTCAGGTCCTTGATCGCCAGCTCGCTGAGAGCAGTGAGCGCTTCGAGGGCAACTGGTCAGATGACCGAGAGGAAGACGATGAGGTCTCCTTCGAGACCGCGGACAAGCTTAATCCTCCTGAAGCCGCCCAGGCGAGTAAGCATCGCGTGGACGCGTCTCTTCGTGACTGGTCCGAGGACGAAGATGAAGGTAACTGATTTTATCCCGTCTGATCGCGAGCAGCACCAACTAACTGCTTCCTGCTTCTGAATTGCCTTTCTTCCTTTCTATTTCACAGATGGTGCCGATGCTGAGGACGAAAGCGAGGATGAGGACGAGGACAAGGAAGCCCTGGTCGTCGATCCTCTTTCAGTTGCCGCTCCTCTTACCCGCAATCGCACGGGTAGCGGCGCCCAAGAGCCCCCCGCCAAGAAGAAGAAGCCGGCCGAGAAGACAACCAAGAAGGTCGTGAAGAGGAAACGACCAGCGATTCCTACCCGCAAGGGGTAAGTTCCTTTTCGATTGTACGCTTCGGTTCACTTCGTTCTTCTCGGTTGATTCCCAATCCTTTTACTTCGCCGTTTCCTCTCAGTTTCCTCTGCCCTCTTCTTTATTTCTGAATGCAATTTTCTCTTCAGAGCCCCCTTGGATGCGGATGCCGCTCGTGCGCCCACGAAGACCAAGAAGAAAGCCGCCATTGACGTTGATAAGCTCATCAACCTCGACGGCGATGAGAATGAAGCCGCCACAGCCCATGAAGAGGACTCCGACGAGGCTCGGTACAGGGATACCGACGCCCAGAATGTCGAGCCGGAGCAGCAGTCCCGCGCCGAGCAGGAGGCGCAGGACTCTGCTCGCCAAGAGATGCCACCTTCTCCTCCGGCCACCACGGCCGAGGAGAACCTAGAACGAGACACCGAGATGCACGACGACGCCGCCCTTGAGCGGCAGGAAAGAGAACAAGAGCAGCCAGCAACAGGGGCTGCTGAACAAGAAGACCCCGCGGCCCAGCCGCGGGTAGAAGAACCAGATGCCACACAGCAAGACCCCGCTGCCGGGCAGCGGGTTGAGACCGTTGACGAGACAGAGCAGTACCCACTGAGCGATGCGCAACCAGACACCGCGCAGGGTACTTCCTCCAGTGCAGCCGACTCCTCCTTGGTGCAGAAAACCAAGGCCGCAGCCAGCCCTCCGGCCAAGCCGGTTACAAGGAAGAACGCTCAGGAAGCTGCAGAGAAGAAGGCCGCCGAGGAGAAGGCCAAGAAGGCCACCGAGAAGAAGACCACCGAGAAGCCAACTGCCCAGAAGGAGACTTCGAAGAAGCGGGCTGCCGAGAAGCCAGCAGGCCCGGCAGAAGACACTGTTCGCAGGAACCCGGCGCGTGGTGCCGGTCAAGATGCAGCCGTGATGCCGCCGCCAACGTCAATCGCCAAGTCCACTCAGCTGGCTATCCGCGAGCCTGGCGCGGCTGCTGACGCCGTTGGCGCATCCAGTGTCACATATCCGCCCAGCTTCCCACCTTATATGGTGAAGGTCAGCCAGCAACACCAGGTTGGCTTAACCCCCGCGGAGAGGAAACTTGCTCTTCGGAAAGGGAAGAAAACCGTGGCAGTGGACTCCAGACCCCCGGCCCAAAATCAGGACAAGTCCCTCTCCATTTCTTCGCGCGGGGTTCAGGACAAGGCGGTGACGTCCCAGGGCCTTGAGCAAGTGCTCGATTTGGTTGGCTTCATCGATGCCAAGTGGGACAACAAGGTCCTTGGCAACTCGAACTGGGACGGCACGGATTTGGGCGACTTGGACCATATGCGTGTCGATTGGAACAAAGCAGACTTGGGTTACAAACCCATGACTATCTCATCCAATTCCAGCACGCTTGCCGCCAAGATGTTCGTCCACCGCAAGAACGCAGAGGACCTTGAGCAATCTTACGCGGTAAGCTTCTACTCATCCTCCCCGAGTTGTGTTTCACTTTTCTTCTACTCTTCTTCTTTTCCTTATCCATCACCTAGTCCCCGAGATTCTGGCCGAGTAGGCGGATACACTCCCGAGTTGCCGCCTTCTCGGGTTGAATCTTTATTACTTTGCCTGATTCTTCTTCCTTTTGCTTCTCAGAATAGCTTACTGAAGCGGACCGGCCTGCACCGTCAGCTACTCTGGAACCATGCCATTGCCAAGAGACGCATTGAGGCCCTGGAAAGAGAGCGCGCAGACGACGAGGCAGCCGAGAAGGATGTGATGAACAACACATTGAAACTTTCTGAAGTTGAAGGTACGCTTTTAGCTACGCGGTTCTTGCGTTTGTTGTTTACGCCCGCTTCTGCTTTTTGCGCTAACCACTTCTACTCTGCAGGGAAGTTAAAGGCCCTGGCGGAGGAGCACTCAACCTGCCGCGCCTTTGTCGAGAGTGGCCAAGCCACGCTTAAAAGACTAGAAGGTACGTTGCCGTCTTCTCGGCTTGTATTTGTGTTTCTTTCTTCGCTACTCTGCTAACCGTGCTTTGCTCTTCTCAGAAGATCATAAGAAGTTTGCCGAGGAGCATCAAGATTGCCTCAAACCTGCTGAGGTGCAGCAGCAGTTGTCCAGCCAGGCTGTCGAGCTGCAGAAAGAACATGCTACCGAGATGGAGAAGCTCCAAGTCCAGCTGCGCACTGCGCTCCAGGATGCTATCAACATTGCTGCCGAAAGGGATAGAATAATCGCCGAGAAGGCAAAGAGCGAAACAGCAGCCAAGGCCAAGGAGAAAGCCCTCGAGCAGGAGTGCGAGGTGCTGAAGAAAAGCAATGCTGATCTCTTTGCTCAGCTATCCGGGCTCCGCTTGATTGAAGAGAGGCACCTAGCCAACGAGGAAACGTGGAAGAACCAGCTGCAAGGGCTGCGCTATGATTTGAACAGTAAGTGTTTTCTTCTGCTCGGCTTTACTTTTCTTCTCTGCTTCTATTTCTGATTTTCTTGATAGCTCTTGCAGAAGTTTTCCCCGATCTCGAGTCTTCTTGCGGGCCTGCTCTGACCAAGACCCGAGCAGCTCGCGCTGAGAAGGGCGAGCCTTCGGACACCAGAGCAGAAATTGAGGAGAGCATCCTGGTTATGCAAGGGCAATTCCAGCGTCTAGCGGGCGTGGGCACCGAGCTGGTGCGCGTCGCTTTCCAGCTGCACGACCTTTTCTGGCCTCATGACTCTGCACCAACGACAATCTGCGGACTTGCCTTGAAGCTGCACCGCGTGAAATCCGAGCTGAAGAAATGGCGCGCATCGGGAGCTCGGGCAGGCGCGGACATGATGCTTCTATTCATCACCAGCTGGTACGAAAATCTCAACTTGCAAATTATCCGCGAGATGCGCCAGGACTCCAAATGGGAGAAGAACCCCGACTGTGTGGCTATCCGCCAGCTGGTCGCTCACGAGGTCGCTCAGTATGCTGATACTGCGACCTTCATCGACGGCTTCACCGAGCCCGACACCGAGGTGGACGAAGGCGAGGAGGAGGACGAAGACGAAGAGACGGACACAGAGGAGCTGGACCTGAGCTGCTTCGAGTCTCCTGGTGGCAAGGCCGGGAAGGGGAAGGCCGCGGTTGTCGCGGGTAGCGATGAGGAGGACGAGAACGAGAAGATGTCGATTGACACCTCCGCGCTCGAGTTCGGCACCTCGTCAGGAGCTGCCCTCGACGACACGATTAGCCTTCGCGCCCAAGCCAGTGGCTCCACCTCAGCGACAGTGCCCGTCTCGGTGGCCACGGCCATTTCAGACCGGGTAGCCATCAAGGCGAACACAGATGCAACAAGGTCCGATATCGCCAACTCGGAAGCAGATGCTGCCAAGGCCAGCACCGAGGACGAAACTACGAAGACCGTTGACGCCAGCTCTGAAGCAGATGCTTGTAACACCCCAATTTGTGATACATTAGGGGGTGTGGTGTGTGTTCATCTCATACATGCATGAAACAAAAATTCAAATCATGTTTTAACCAATTTAAATATTGAATTCAAATGGTTTGGCAAAAATCCCTCAAAAAGTACTTAAAAGGGATTCCAGAATTTTGTACTGAAAAGTATTTCAATTTCACCAAAGCAATACATGGTGAGGTTGGAAATTTCATAAGCTTTCCAAAAGTTATTTTTGCCAAATTTTCTGTTTGCAAAAAGGTCCCCAAAACATCTGTTTAAGTTCTGTTTTCAAAACTGCAGGGGCTTCTTTGTAATTTCTGGGAAAAATTGGGGGTTATCGAAAAATGCCCTTTGTCTTCTACCTCCGGCCGGGAAGCAGCTCGGTGGCACCGTCCCTGCCATCGATCCCGCGAGGGGATCCCCGCTGTTGCCGCTTCCTGAGAGGGAGGATAAGGCCTCCACCCTCTCCCTCACCCTCGAACCCCCTCCTCTCTCCCTTCCTCCCTGTTCCATGGAGGTGCCCGAACCCTAGCTCCGGCGAGCTGCTGGGCGCCGTCGCCATGGGCCGTCCCTAGCCAAGCCGAGGAGCTCCTCAGAACCCCCTCGACGTATGCTTCCTCCTCAGCGTGTTTGGAGGGCCGGGAGGAAGGGGAACCCGCGAATCGGGTGCATCGTCCTCGTCTCCGGCCGCCGCCTCCATGGGCGATTCCGGCGAGCTCCGTCGCTTCCTCGCCTCGTCGCCTGTCCCATCATGCTCCACGAGCTCCGGTGAGCCTCCTGGTGCCCTTCAATCTTTCCGTCCCTCCTCGCAGCTTCTTTCCGCGGAGGTTGCTGTCCCGCCGCCGCGGTTGCCGCACGCCGGCGAGCTTCCGGCGGCCCAACTCGGGCGGCGGCGCCACCTAAATGCTCACCGTGCTCCCCTCTCCCAAATGCCCCAAACCACTTCGCCCAATTCGCGCCCAATCGCAAGATCGTTTGGCAGCAGAGGGATTCCGGCCATGGCTGACGTCACAGTGACGTCAGCACGACGTCATATATCCCTGTTTTTATTATTTCCAGAAAATGAATTAATCTTAATAATTGAATAACTTCTTTTATGTTTATCAGAAAAATAAAATAAAAATATAGAATTGTTCATAAAAATGTAAACTATCTGAATATGTCATTTTCAATCATATTTGAGAAAGTCCAAAAATGACCATTTATTTAATATTGTTTAATCATTTAAAATAGAAAATAAGTTTTTATTCAATAAAATTAGAAAATTAAAGGTTATATACCAATTTGCTCAAAATGACAAATGCAACCTATTTATGATGTTTTCAAACCAATTTGAGCAACTAAAATGGTACTCACTTTCATAACCGTCCGAAACCCCCTCCGGGGTTTATTTCGGGCTAAATTCAGTAAAAATGCATAACTGACATGCGAACCCTAGCAACCCATCGAACATGTGTAGGGCTTTATTTCAGTGCATTAATCTGCTCATGCATACATATTGTGCATTGCATCGATGCCATGGTTGATTGTTCTTCTCTTTCGGTGTTGTTTTCTTCTCGGTAGAACGTGACTCCGAAGAGAAGGCCAGCAATCCAATGGCGAATACTTGATCTTAACCGACAAGTCAAGCACTTATCCCCGAAGATCCTTTATCTGGTTTTCTTATAACCAAGGCAAGCATAACCTCTTATCTGCTCATATATGCTTTCGAACAACATTTGAATCTCGTACTTTGCATTCGATTCCAAAGTATTTGACGCTAGTAGATGTAGTTCACCTATATACCGCATTGCCTCAATATCCTGATCCACTGCTCCTAGCCGCCATAGATTTGCTTGTGCACATCGCTAGAGCCTCATATCTGCTACTGCTTAGTTTCATATGTTTGTTACCTCTGCTCCATCCGGTTGATGAACCAGAGCTGCGATAACCTAGTATGATATGATGACGTGGTGAGATGAGGACTGTGTGGTTAATTTGACTAAGGCTTGGACGGGAGGCCACTTGGGAAGTGGTTGTTCGTTCCGTACTTGCCAACCCTAGGAGTAAGGTCTCGCCGCAGAAACCAAGACTGAGCGTGCAACCACACGCGGGGCCTAACAGACCGCGCTCGACTAACTAACTTGTTTGGTTCTATCCGTGAGTCACGTAGTTTGGGATTTCCATCTGCGTGTGAGTCAAAAACCTTTTGGAGGTGTTTAGGACGTGACCGGGACAAGTGATGGACGTACACGGATCTTGTTCCCGACTCACAGAACAGGTGCCGTCAGGAGGTGGCCAACTCCCTGTTGACGGGGTGGCCCTGTTTGGGTTGACTCATGGATAGGGCTCGACAAGGTAAAGGTTGTGGCCAACCACACTCTGCCGGCACATCGTCGGAATTGTGCCAATAACTTGGCATTAAGAGTCGGATGGTACGTGTGGGTAAAGTGTACCACCCTACAGGGATAAATCTTTCGGAAAGCCGTGTCCACGGTTATGGACGACTTGGTGAAAGTCACGGGGTCATAGATAACTTGAACGTGACGTAAAAGATGTTGACAATGCATGGAGGTAGTAGATCAAGGGTGCCTCCCCGGAGATGCCGGGAGGGGTGATCCTTGTAGCATGTAAGGTGCCGGGAATGATGTTGGTGGTTTCAAAAGATGATCTCATAAGTTAAGTAGCTTTCTCATCGGTTTTGAAAACATTCTACGAGACGTGCTATTCTTCCTCGATTTCAAAAACAAAGATTGCTTTACGCAAATCAACCTTCATAAAACCCTTTACGAAACCAGCAGATATATAATAGGTTAATTAAGTCTTGTTGAGTACCTCCCGTACTCAGGTTTGCTTAATTTTGGTTCAGGTGGAGTTCGTCACTTCAGTGATGGTTCAACGTGGACATCGACGAGTAGTTTGGGGTTCCCAGATAGCAGCCTGGAATCTATGGGCTGGGACGTCGCCTTATGTTGCGGCCTCTTAGGCCTTCTTGGTTCTTGTTGATTAGCAACATAATTTGTCTTCCGTTGTCTGATGTAATGTTGGGTCGTGTGACCTCTGTTTGTAAGCTATACTCTAGTAACACCTGTTTAATAAAGTTTCTTTGTCTAGAGTGTTGCTTTGATCGGTTGTTGGTTTCGAGCTCATTGTTATACAGTTTTGGCTATGCCTGCATAGTTGTCGCAGTCGAGGGGTTGTGGAGCCGATGATCCATGTCCGAGCCCGCCTGTCGATGTGATCGGCCTGGGGCGAGGTAACCCCAGTAACCCTCGATTGTTGTTGCACTTCCTGGACACATAGCATCTCTGTATAGCTTTGGTCCCGTTTCCTTCAGTTTCATTTGATTCGTGGACGCTTTGATATGCATAGTTGGTTATGACTAGCATGGATACAAGGAGTAGTAGACTGGGGATCCGGACTACGTGCCGATGAATCCAGTCTGCCTGCCGTTGTTTGTTGCGCCTGGGGCTGGTAACCCTGAAGCCCTTGTGAGTCCATGGCTAGGAGCACATAACAGTATGTATATGTCCGGGGTCGTGACAATGCTACCACGGCCAATACTAAAGATGAAGCAGCCAAGGCCGCCATTGAGAACGCCGCCTCGACCTGAATCTGTCCTGCAGCTCATTCCTCAAACACTTATCAGATCTCCGGGATGCCGGGTGCAAATGTATCAAACTACTTATGCCGTTTGATACTTATTTTTATTCACACTTGTTGCTTTCAACTTAATCATTTTGTTCAGCCTTGGCTCAATGCCGGGTTGCGTTATCATGCGAGTCCCCGAGTTGCATTTCTTATTCACTCTCTCTTTTCGTCTCAGCTCTACCCGCAACTTGTTGCTTTTTTGGTATTCGAGTCACAAGAGTTAAAGAGCAGAGCTGCAAATACTTAGCCGGTTAGAAACAATCATAGTAACGCAGCCCACCACTTAACCGAAAAGAAAAGACAGAGAACAAAAGTAAATGCACCCTACTCGGTTCCTGCACTCTTTTCTTCCTTAGCAATTTTTCTTGTGCTCATTGACCTTTTGCTTGTTCTCTTGCTTGCCATGAAGCTGGGTTTCGGACAGCAGCAGAGTCGAAGAGTTGGCATGTAGGTTTAAACACAGTACTCAATGTACTTACTGAATTTTAAGCAGAGCAACCGAGTAGAGAAAAGTAAAGCCGGGTAGGAACACACAGAACAAGTTTTGGGCGAGGGCAGTCCCCGAGCTGAATTTCAGATTGCAGGGTAGAATTTTAACTCGGATAAGAGAGTACATACACATCTTTGCTCATGAATGAAAGCGACGAAGTAGAGCTACATTCCAGGGACACTTAGATTCCTCTCCAGCTTTATCTGCCCTGTTCGCCTGTGATGGGCGCACATCTACAAGGTAGTATGCATCGTTGTGCAGCGCTTTGATCACAATGAAGGGCCCTTCCCATGGAGGAGACAGTTTGTGCATCCCGGCTATGCGCTGCACAAGCCTAAGGACCATGTCTCCTTCTCGGAAAACCCTTGGGTTCACCTTTCGGCTATGATAACGCCTCAGGTTTTGCTGGTAGATAGCCGAACGTGACAGAGTCAGCTCTCTTGCTTCTTCAAGCAGGTCAACGTCGTCTTCTCGAGCTTCTCTCGCCTCTACCTCAGTGTAGAGGGTTACTCGAGGGGAGTCATGCTCCAAGTCTATTGGCAACACGGCCTCAGCCCCGTATACCAAGAAGAATGGCGTATAGCCGGTTGACCGGTTAGGGGTAGTCCTTAGACTCCACAACACCGCTGGCAACTCGTCTAACCAACACCCAGGTGTTTTCAGCAGTGGCTCAATCAGCCTTGGCTTTATGCCTGCTAGCACCATGCCGTTTGCTCTTTCCACTTGCCCATTCGAGCCGGGGTGCGCCACGGACGCAACATCTAGTCGGATGTGCTTATCTCTGCAGAACCGCACCATTGCCCCCTCTGCGAAATTTGTGCCGTTGTCGGTGATGATGCTGTGCGGGTAGCCATATCTCAGGATCACATCCTTCAAGAATTTCACAGCTGTGGCCCCATCGCACTTCCGAATAGGCTTCACTTCGATCCACTTGGTGAACTTGTCCACCATGACCAAGATGTGTGTCATGTTACCTTTAGCCGGCTTGAAGGGGCCAACCATATCCAGGCACCATACGGCAAACGTCCATGTGATAGGAATTGTCTTCAGCTCGGAAGCAGGCATGTGAATTTTACTCGCGAACATCTGGCAGCCATTGCACTTCCTCACGATGTCTTCAGCTTGCTGCAGAGATGTGAGCCAGTAGAAGCCATGCCGAAAAGATTTCTTGACCAATGCCCGAGAAGAGGCGTGGTGCCCGCATTCTCCTTGGTGTATCTCCAGCAGAATTTCTCCTCCTTCTTCTGGGTCCACACAACGTTGTAGCACGCCGGTGGCACTTCTTTTGTGCAACACATCTCGGAGTATAGTGTAGCCCTTGGATCATCTCTGAATCTGTCTTGCGGCCACCTCATCCTCTGGCAGAGTACCGTCCCTTAGAAAGGATAATATGGGCATGGCCCAACTCGGTGTCTCCCGTGTGGGAAACACCGGTTCGTCCACTTCCATTGGGACAGGCACCTCTGGTTGCTCTTTAGGGTTGGGAGCACTTCTCTGGAGCCCTGATCGATTGGCGAGGACCTCCTCAATGAATGCGACAGTCCCCGGGTTAAGGACAGCAGTCCCCGAGTATGGAGTGGCAGTCCCCGAGTAGGGAGTGGCAGTCCCCGAGTAGGGAGTGGCAGTCCCCGAGTAGGGAAAGGCAGTCCCCGAGTAGGGAACGGCAGTCCCCGAGTGGGGAGTGGCAGTCCCCGAGTAGAGAACGGCAGTCCCCGAGTAGAGAACGGCAGTCCCTGAGTTGGGAGCGGCAGTCCCCGGGTTTCCTGTAGCATTCTTGATGGAGGGATAATAACCCGGTAGGCCAACTCCAAGGTGTAACCCGGCCCAAAGGACACGGCGCAGGATCCGGCTAAGGATGACGAAACTTCTGGAAGGCCCAAAGTTTGCAAGCCTCGTAACCCGGATTGTGGGTTGCGGTAAGGAAAGCTAGGGTTTGTAAGCGGTGTCCGGGTAGGATTCAGGATGCGTCTTGGAGGGCAAGCCAGGGGGTACGGTGCTTTATAAACCAACCCCTAGGTCTAGTTTAAGAAGATCCAAGAGTTCTAGCAATCTCGCCTAATATCGAGTATCTAGTGTAACACGCAATTTGAGTTGTTATCTTGAGATCGGAGACTCGGCGACTTGATTGCCGGCTACCAGATCAAAGTTCATCATCATGTTTTCCTCTGAGCTAAACCCTCTCCCAAACGCCTGTGTCGTCTTGCCCCAAGATCAGTTACCCCCGGTAACGTCTGCCGTGATTATCCCACGACAGTTGGCGCCCACCGTGGGGCCTGCGTCCAAAGGTGTTTACGTCACGGGAGAAGCTCGGAAGAACATGGAGAATCTCGTCGTCGGCGAGATCTACATCGACCACAAAGGAGACAAGATGGTGGACGATTCCGGCTGGGGGCCAGAGTCGGATCACCTCGAATCCGGATCCGTCGTGACAATCGGCCGGATCAGCGTCTTCGTCGGTATGGTATGTACTTCTGGTTCGATCCCTGACAATTTTGGATCTGATTCTATGTCAGGGGAGGCCGCTTGTATCCAGCAAGATGGAGAAGAATCAGTTGGAACGGCAGATCCGACAGAAGAACCCGTCACGAAGTGGGAACAGCCGGGGGAGCCGGCATGGACCCCGCGTGACCTGGTTGAGAGAGAAGATGATACTGAATCCATCCTGGATCTGGTGGAGAACCGGTATGAGGAGAATAATAGCGAAGAGGAACAACATGAATTTACGCCAAGCATCATACGCCGAGTTGCGGTCTACACGGCACCTGCGGCCAACCTCAATCAAGAGAACGGGGCCACGACCGCAGTCGGAGCAGCCCAAGCGTTGGCCCAGCAGCAGGGTGCGGCCAACGGAAACCCGGTTCTGATCCGGGTTGAAGGAGAATCGGCATCGGTTACCAGCCGCGCGCCAGACGAGGAGTTGCAGGAAAATACATTAGGATTCCTAGCAAATCGGGCACCAGGGGCGGGTCCTTCAAATCCACGACACCCGGCCCTGTTCGATAACAACCTGATCCTAGATCCCACCGTTCTTGCCACGGTTATCACCCCAGAGAACGCCGCAGAGCGCGCTAGGGATCTAGATGTAGCCCGCCGTGCGTTGGAGCAGCAGAGGAGGCAAGTAGAAGCAGAAAGACAAGGGATGGCCACGCGCCAACATGAGCTGGACGCGTTGGAAACCCGGCTCCGAGAGGAAACAACCAGAATACATCAAAGGCACCAAACCAGGTTACCAGCGTTGGGTGGAGTCATAAATCCGGCTACATTGTTTGTCACGCCTCAGGACCAACCGATCCCAACGGCGAACCAAGGAACTGCACCTCGGCCAGCAACCACGGGAATACAGCCGGCAAACGAGCAGGCCGGGTTACCCTTGCCACAGACTGGGGTTACAACCGGCAACGCATTGCCACCGCCACCACCGTCGGGTTTTCGCACACCCGCAGGATCACATGTTTCCCGAGTAAGGCCAGCTTCTACCATTCTCGCAGGACCTAAGTGTCTCTCGGACAACATCAGGGCTGAACCTTACCCGGAAAAATTCAAAGAACCAGGAAAGGTAGTGAATTATGAGCCGACTATGGACCCAGAAACATGGTTGAGTAGTTATGAGATGGCAATGTCGATTCGCAATGCATCCGAGAATCTTCAAGCCAATTTCATGTACCTGATGATGTCAGAGGGAGCAGCGAAGTTATGGTTCACCAATCTGCCGGAAGGGTCGATCAAGTCCTGGGAGGAATTGAAGACCGCGTTTGTCAAGCACTTTCATGGGACGTGCAGAAAATTGTTCACTATTGATGATCTAGAGCGATGCGTTCAGAAGAAGGGAGAGTCGGCGCGCAGTTGGGTGCGCCGGGTTATGGAGATACTTCACTCGTCCACAGATATTCAGCCCAAGGATGCACTACAAGCTATGGCAAAAACATGCAAGTATATACCTTTAGTGCAAAAGTTAACTCGCATGAAATCCAGTCGGAATGCGTCGGAGGTTACAATGGGAGAATTGATGGATGCGTGCAACAAACATGCTGCAACAGATACTACAGAGGAGGAAGTTGATGACAAAAAGGCAAAAGCAAACACAAGTAATAGCGGAAGAACCGGCAATGGATCAGCACCGGGTAATAACGGAAATAGCCAGAACAAGCGCCCGTTTGAAGGAGGCTCCGAGTTTGTCGCCAACACAGAGGCCGGGTCTTCGAGACCCAGATCTGAAGGGAATTTTAACACTGGAAATCACAATGGAGGACACTATCAAGGGCCTCCAAGGCCAGGTAACAGTTGGGACATCTTTAGAATGGCATGCCCAAAGCACAGCAGGAACGACAAGCCGGCTAATCACTCCTTGGAGCAATGCGCCGACTTACAGAGGTGGAAGAACGAGGAAGTGAACAGAGCCATACGAGGTGCGGGTCGGGGAGGAGGACCGGGTCAGGGTGGAAACCCGGACAACGGCCCACCCCCAGCCGGTAACCCGGCAGCCGGAAATCAGGGCAACAATCAAGGGGGAGCTGGAGGTTTCCAGGCCAACCCCAAACAGTTGGGTCAATATCACGTGCATACTACCGGAGGCTCTAACAAGGATAAAAAGATACTGAAGCAAGCGGTCAACTCAATCTCTTCGGCTATCCCGAGATATTTGAGGTGGTCAGAACAAGATGTAACATGGAGCAGAAGAGATCACCCGGAAAGAGTAGAACACCCGGGAGTCTTAGCATTGGTAGTTGCACCACAGGTCAATGGGTACGAGCTGAAAAAGGTCCCGATGGATGGAGGAAGCAGCATCAATATCATGTATTGGGAAACCTTTCTACGCATGGGTCTCAAGGAATCTCAGCTCCAAAAAAGTACGACAGTTTTCCATGGCATAGTACCGGGTCATTCAGCATGCCCCGAGGGAAAAATCGCATTGGAAGTAGCTTTTGGGGAATCAAAGGACAATTATCGAGTTGAGTGGCTTACTTTCGAGGTGGTTAAGTTGCGTAGTCCGTATCACGCGCTATTTGGAAGGCCGGCTTATGCTAAATTCATGGCGAGGCCATGTTATGTGTATCTACAATTAAAAATACCGGGTCCTAAGCAGACCATTACCATACATGGAAATCGAGATATAGCAGCTGAATGCGATGAAGGAGATGCAGCAATGGCCGAGCAAGCCTGTAGAAAAGAGGAACTCAAACATTACCGGTCTCAAGCAGACCCGGAGGACAGGACCACCCCAAAAAGGCCAAGCACTGAAGAAGAAAAAGCAAAACCCAGGTCAGAACAAGATGCTAAGATGGTGGCTTTCATCAAGAACGATTCCTCTAAACAATCTGGCATAGGAGAAGAAATCACACCGCCGTTCACAACTAGCCGCGTTATGGGAACACCTCACCCGGATTGGCTAGCAAACCCGGTACTCATCATGAAAAAGTCCAACAAATGGAGAGTGTGCATCGGTCGCGTCAGCCCGGGACCGATTCCCAAGAAGAACTAAACAATGTAACGGGCAGCAGGTTTCAGACGCGCTCTTTTCCTACCCAGGGTACCTAAGGGGACTGGAAGGTTTTTAATGAGGCGGCCTGCTGACCCAAACTTTTTCGTATCAGTAAAAGAGATGGTTATCAAGTCTTATTATGATCTTTGCTTCGATTACAAGTAAGTAGTATTCACTACTATCAGTACATCAGTATCATCAAGTATATTGCATATATATAGGTCTTGGGGGCTGGTTGCTTGAATAGCACAGTCACAAACCCAAAGGCCCGGCCTTGATGCCTATGAGTTATAAGGGCCGACTACTCGCAAGACGAGTACGGCTACAATCTTATAACCGGACAAAGGAGCCAAATTTTCTTGACTATTCTTACTTAAGCTCGATGTGACTCGCACTAAAGTGGCATGATCTGTTTGCTTACGATTACAATCAACCGTGCAGCCCAATGGGACTTGCCTGACCCTGTTTTTCGTATAGATGTAACAACATGGTATCCACGCGAAAACCGGCTTACAGTACAAGATAGTCAAAAGGGTCATCTAAACCACAAGTTATGCAGAGTACATGGCTAATAGCCAAAAACTCAACGATTATCAAGCATAACTTCAGTACCTACACGGGACGGCTATAGGTTTTCGGCTCGGTAGAAAACAATTTGTTCTCTGAGAAAGGCCACACCCCCCTGACTCGGACTTTGGGTCATGGGGACTGGGGACTTCGAAACAGAAACAAACTGCTTGGCTATCAAAGCTCGAAAGACCCTAGCATCCGAGTCTTGGGGACTTAAAGAAAAGTCCGCTTATCAAAACCCGTGGTACTCGGAAGACCGAGTCTCACAAGGGGAACCAAAAAGAGAGTCGGGTATCGAGAATAAGTTCAAGAATAGACAAGTATCAAGATTATCAAAAGGCCAGGAAAGGCACAAGTACATCACGGAGTAAAAGTACGTTACAAATTGCGATACCAATATCAAGGGTGCACAGGCGCACCATCAAAAGTATACTAGTTTCGAATACACAATATCAAGTTATCGAGGTATTATGATGGCGTTGCCCTATTCGGCCTCCTGAGTAGGGCCCTCCGGGTCTTGGTTTTGGGCTTGCTCCTTAGCTTTCCCGGCGGCATCACCCGGACTCCCCGCATCAGGACGGACAGGCGGAGGGACAGATGGTGTAGAGGTGGTTGGCCCTGATCCTAACTCGGCCTCTCTCTTAGCGGTTTCTTCCTTCTTCCTGGCCAAATCAGCCGCCCATCTCTCCAAAATATCAAAGGGAGGGGGTGCGTCCTCCTGTATGACGTTGCCTTCAGCATCGTATGAACTCATAATCATGCCCAGATCCATCTTATCGGCCAAAGCGGTTGCCGAGTGGCGCACCGAGGATTCTATGGCCTTGAAATCCTTGGGTACAAACCTGGAGCCATCAGCTTTGAATTCGGGAAACCCGGATGTTACCTTTGCCGGGTCAAGCTTCGGAAAATAAGCTTTAGCTAGTGTAAAGGCCCGGGTCATACCAATCCGGCAGGCCGAGCGTTTCCATATCTCGATCCACCCAGGCACTGTGGAGCAGGCTTGAATAAGGTTTTCCTCACCCGGGTATACCTCGGTAGGCCATTTCACGGCATCCAATATAAGCTTTGTACCGACAAAAGAGGTCCGGAGCACAGTCTTCAATGTTTTAGCCTTGGCAACAACATCTTCTTCTGGGGCCGCAAGGTTGGCACCTACAGTTGAAGCAAAGGAAGGACATATCAGTAATCCAGAGTATCATATGACAAAGTAAAGGCACGAAGTCAGTCGGCAGCGAAAACTCACTAAGCAAGATGCGATAAGTATCGGCAATCTGGTCCGATAATTTTTTCAGCGCGGTTTGGGCAGTACTGCACTTCTTCTTGTATTTGGAAACGTCTTTCTTCAAAGTTTCCACGTCAGCTTCAAGGGCCTCTCTTCGTTTTACCTCGGCAAGCAGGAGTCGTTCAGTCTTGAGTAAAATCTCATCGGACCGGGTCACCTCCGCCTGTAAGAAACAGAGAGCGAAAGTGTCAGTCGGGCATCATAGCAAGCCGAATGTTGCACAAAGTACCAAGCACAACTTTAGCAAGCTATGCTCGGAACTTGGGGACTAGGCGTATACTAAGAGATATCAAGTATTATTACCTGATGCGCTGCAACCATGCGCTCTAGGACACTGCTCTCTGAGGCCTTCATGGCGAGGAGAGCGCTCATCAGCTGATCAAAATTATCGTTACCCGAGTTAGAAGACCCGGGGTCGTGGAAACTCGGAGAAGAAGTTTTCTTCTTAGCAGGAGACGGCACCCGGGTCATCCGAATGTCGGAGTCTGGTCCTCCTCCTCCCACGCCCAAAGTTGCGGCTTTTTCCTTCTCGCTTGCGTGCGAGGCTATCGGATACCCGGCTTCTTGCCTGGCCGGGTTTGTTGGTGACGCTTGTTCGTCGCCAGATGTGGCTAACACATCATCAGTCGGCTTCTGTTTACCCGGGTCATCGGTCTCCATGTCTTCCTGGTCGCTAACAATGACCGTGGCCCTAAAGAAGGTATGAGTGGGTCTTTAGCGTATAATTAAGAAAGGGCGATGAAAGTGTGATATAACATCAGGAAAAGAACTTTACCCGGGGTTCACCGCAAAGTCCACAGGGAATTCGCTGCTGGACCCGGATGAAACTGAAGAATACCAAACGAGACATGAGATTACCCTGTGAAGGAATGGTTTGGAAAGATTTTTTATGTCTAAAGAGGGGTATGGTGAATACCAGCGCGCTGAGTTGGAGACGATGGAATACCCGGGTTAAGAGCATCATTACCCGGGTAATTCCGAGTCGCCCTGCGCTTGGTCATAGGCGACTCCTTCAGATACGGCCAAAGGGATAACATCAGGGTTAGCTCATGCATGTTATCACAGGAATCCAAATTGGACGCAAGGAAATGATATAGAACCTTGAAGACGACCCCTTGAGGTTTTCTCTTAGATCCGACCTTGATTGTCGGCTCTGCTTCGTCTTCGTCGCTGGCGGACTCCACCTTGCCGTCAGCTTCTTCTTCCTTGTCCTTGTCTTCTTGTTCTGGAAGTTATCAAGGTTATAGTTGGGAAATGAAAAACAGGACACGATGAACTCAAAAGAACTAAGTGAAATTTAGAATGTACCCTCATCCGAGTTAACGGCATCCTCTTTCTCCTCCGTGTTTCCGGAGTTAGGAGGAGTGTCAATCTTCCAGAAATCATCATCAGCCTGAAGTGAAGGCATAAGAACAAGGGTTATTAGCTGTAATAGGTGGAAAGGATGAAGTTGAAGATGTGAAAACCAGGTCTTTACCGCGGGGGCCGGATTCTCGCGGGTGAAGGGCTCTAATCTGGCTATATTCCGGATTACCTCCAGCTTTTCTGTTAAAAAGCCTTTGATAGTTTTATTGGTATCACCAGGTGCGAAACTGTTGGTGGAGTACCGGATCGGGTCCGTGGTTTGCCCCGAGTATTTGCACACTAATTTTGTGCGGATGGAGTTGGGCTGGATACGGAAATCGACCCAAGTTTTCACCAGGTTAAGCCCGATGAGGCCTTGGGCCGAAAGAATGGAGATTTTAGCCAATAAAGGCAGGATTGCTTCCCTGTCCGAGTCAGGGGCAAAGGCGTTAAAGGTCTCGGAGATGTCAAGCAGGCCTTCCGAGTAACCCGGCAATTTCTTTTCACCGGGTGGGGAAGTGTCCCGGCAGTAAAAATAGGAAAGCTGCCAATGTTTGACGTGAGAGTTGAGGGTAAGAGGTGGCATTAGAGAGTTCTTGCGGCGCTGGATAGAAACCCCGCCGCAAGCGAGAAGTGCCCCGTCGCCGCTTTCGCGGCACGGTTTGCACTGGAAAAGTTCAACGAAAAGAGCCAAACTTGGCGGAGTGCACAAGTATGACTCGGAGAGGACGATGAAGTGAGAGATATTTAACATAGAGTTAGGCCCTATGTCAAATATGCGAAGGCCATAATGGCTCAAAACATCATGAAAGAAAGGGTGACCCGGAGGACGGAAGCCCCGGGTCACGTGCTCCACAAAGCATATTACCTCATTTTCTGCTGGTGTAGGTCGGGTCTCGTTACCCGGCACCCTCCAGTGAATATTTTCTTGAGGGGGAAGAACCCCTAACTCGACCAATTCTTCTAACTTGGCCTTGGTGACCGAAGATCGCGCCCAGTTGGCGGATATGGAGTTGGTAGTCTTGGCCTTGGTCGGCTGCTTCCCCTGCTTCTTGGGCGCCATGGGGTCAACCTGCAGAGTACCAGGTAGAAGGACATGAGGAATAAGACTCGGGAACTGTCAGTTGGTCGAGTATTGACGAGCGGTATCGAGACAACATGAAAGCTAAATATTATCCGGGTATCATTTTGCGGAGCAAGGTTCAAATTATCCGGGTGTCATGCATTGATATAAAAATTATAGAGGCTTATGTGTTAATAAGTGTTCGGGAATGATGAATGGTTGCCCGTGTATCTATCGCAAGCAAAAGAACTGGAAAAAGGAGGATTTTCCGGGTGACAGGAACAAGGGCGGAAAATTTGGGTGGCCCGAGCCCAGATTGGAATTCCCATTTCTAGATTTGTGGCGAAATTAATGATTACAGGTAGTAGGAGAGTGAGCTGAAGTCTATATCCTATCCATTGGATGAGCTGGAACGAATACAAGCCGCCTAATTCGGCGTGACCCGAGAAATGATAGGCGGGTCGATTCAGATCAGGTCTAAGGTAAAATCCTGAAATTGCAAGGGCAAAATTAATGGGTGCGAGAGACTTACCGGAGGAGATCGAAGTGAAGCCCTGCGGAGGCAAATGGCACAAGCCTGGTGTCCCTTCGCGATTCCTGGCGGGCAGGTTGGGGGTCTGGTGGCGGATCTTGGCGGCGGGGCGGAACGCACTGTGGCGGAGCGCAGCCGGCGACAGATGGGCTCCGGCGATGCGCGCGAGGTTTCCGTAATGGCGCTCAGTGGGGTTGAGCACGGAGGAAGGAAGGAAGAGGAAGGGGGGAAAGTGAGCCGTTGGGGTTAGGGTTACCCCTAGGGGCCTATTTATGATGGCACGGGTGGAAAAACTCAGCCCAACGGGTGGGACCCAGAAATTACGGGGTAACGGCTACCTGTTCGAAGTTTGCGAGATATGCTTCAAATACTGAGCAAGAGATCCTCTCCGGGGTATCAGGATCAACTATTGAGCAAAGTATGGAGTTTTGGCATTTTATCAAAGCTTAAACCGGGAAAGTTAAGCAAAGTATCTGGAGAAAAAGCCGGGTTACTATATGGCTGCCATGGAGTTAAGCCTAGCTATATAACAAAGCACTTTAACCCGGCCTCCCTACACTTGAGCGTTTGATATTTTTGCAGGGAATAGCCAGTGCTTCAGGGAAGAATCCGTGAAGCCCAAGCTATTCTGGGGACTACTGATGGAGGGATAATAACCCGGTAGGCCAACTCCAAGGTGTAACCCGGCCCAAAGGACACGGCGCAGGATCCGGCTAAGGATGACGAAACTTCTGGAAGGCCCAAAGTTTGCAAGCCTCGTAACCCGGATTGTGGGTTGCGGTAAGGAAAGCTAGGGTTTGTAAGCAGTGTCCGGGTAGGATTCAGGATGCGCCTTGGAGGGCAAGCTAGGGGGGTACGGTGCTTTATAAACCAACCCCTAGGTCTAGTTTTAGAAGATCCAAGAGTTCTAGCAATCTCGCCTAATATCGAGTATCTAGTGTAACACGCAATTTGAGTTGTTATCTTGAGATCGGAGACTCGGCGACTTGATTGCCGGCTACCAGATCAAAGTTCATCATCATGTTTTCCTCTGAGCTAAACCCTCTCCCAAACGCCTGTGTCGTCTTGCCCCAAGATCAGTTACCCCCGGTAACGTCTGCCGTGATTATCCCACGACAATTCTCCCAGTCAATCTCCATGGGGTCAGATTCCTCACTTGGCAGAGAAGGAACAAATATGGATTCCGAGTTGGGAGAAGGCTTGATGGATGGCTTCCTCAAGTGCTCCAAGGCAACTCCCGCCGGGATGGATTGCCGAGAAGATCCCAACTTGGACAGCTCGTCTGCTGCCTCGTTCTCTGCTCGGTGAATGTGCTGGAACTCGCATCCTTCGAAGAATCCAGTCATAGACTGTACCAGGAAGCGATATGGCGCCATGTTGGCATCTAGAGCATCCCAAGTGCCAGAGACTTGCTGCACCACCAGATCTGAATCGCCATAGCATATAATGCGCTGCACGCCAACCTCCTTGGCTACTCGCAAACCATGCACCACTGCCTCGTACTCTGCTACGTTGTTGGACGCCTTGAAATGAATCTGCAGCACATACTTAAGTTGATCTCGCTTGGGTGACGTAAGCACTACGCCAGCACCAAGGCCTTCCTTCACCTTCGAGCCATCAAAGTGCATCTTCCAGTAATTAGAAACTGGAGCAGGAGGTTCATACTGCACCTCGGCCCAATCCACCAGAAACTCCGCCAGAATCTGAGACTTGATAGCTTCTCTTCTCGCATACGCGGGTGCATATGCGGCCAACTCGATTGCCCACTTGGCTACTCTGCCATCGCTTCCTTGTTGCCCATGATATCCGAGATGGGCGCAGAGCTCACAACCGTGATGGGATGCTCTTGGAAGTAATGCTTTAGCTTCTTGGCGCCCAGGTACACGCCATAGGTCATCTTCTGGTAGTGCGGGTAGTTTTGCTTGGAGCTAGACAGCACTTCACTGAGATAGTACACTGGGCGCTGCACACTCTTGCCTTCTTCTTCCCGTTCCACCACAATCACCACGCTGACTACTCGGTTAGTAGCAGCAATGTATAGCAGCATTGGCTCTTTGGGTAGCGGACTAGCCAAGATGGGAGCGCTACCCAGCATTGCCTTCAGCTCATTGAATGCCACATCCGCTTGCGGAGTCCAGACAAACTTGTCACTTTTCTTCATCAGCTGGTATAGAGGCAGGGCCTTCTCGCCCATTCGGCCCAGGAAACGGCTCAGAGATGCCAAGCAACCAGTGAATTTCTGCACGTCTTTCAGGGATCTCGGCAAAGACATGCTCTCAATAGCTTTTATCTTCGAAGGATTGGCTTCAATGCCCCGACTAGACACCAGGAAGCCGAGTAGCTTGCCAGCCGGGACACCAAAGGTGCATTTACTCGGATTCAGCTTCATTTTATACTTGCGTAGGTTAGCAAAGGTTTCCTCCAGGTCGGCAAGCAGAGTATGTGTTTTATTCGTTTTGATGACAATGTCATCTACGTACACCTGCACATTCTTGCCGAGCTGGTCGTGCAAGCATTTCTGCATGCATCTCTGATAGGTTGCACCCGCATTCCTCAAGCCAAAACACATGACACGATAGCAATAAGCCCCGTACGGGGTAATGAAAGCAGTCTTTATTTGATCAGCAGGATTGAGTGCAATCTGGTGGAAACCAGAGTAGGCATCTGATCGATCACCTGATCGATGCGAGGTAACGGGAAGGGATCCTTGGGGCACGCCTTGTTCAAGTCGGTGTAGTCGACACACATGCGCCATGCAGTGGCAGCCTTGGGATCCTCCTTCTTCTTCTCGACCATTACCGGGTTGGCTAGCCAATCC
Source organism: Alopecurus myosuroides (assembly GCA_028641055.1). Taxonomy (NCBI): domain Eukaryota; kingdom Viridiplantae; phylum Streptophyta; class Magnoliopsida; order Poales; family Poaceae; genus Alopecurus; species Alopecurus myosuroides. The sequence continues at coordinate 17,816,698 of CM054062.1, forward strand.
GGATGCAGCACCTCCATGATGAAGTTGCTTATCAGCAGCTTGGTGATCTGGTCACCAATGGCCTTCCTTCTCTCATCTCCGAAGCGGCGCATAGCCTGCTTCACTGGCTTGGCGTCAGGACGCACATGTAATGAGTGCTCAACCAACTCCCTCGGGACTCCTGGTAAATCTTCATTGGACCAGGCGAATACATCCCGATTCTCACGGAGGAAGTGGATGAGCTCGCTTTCCTATTTCTCCGCCAACCCGGAGCCAATGATGGCTACGCGGTCGGGGAACTCGGGGTCAACCTGGACCTTCTTGGTTTCCTGAGATGCCTGGAACGCGGTCCCGTGTTGGGTACTCGGCACGCCTTGCGCACCGGCCTGCGCGGATTGCGCCATAGCCACCACCTCATACATCTTCTTCTTCTCGGCAGCAATCACCATTGACTCCGCCAACTGGGAACCAGCAGAGGCACACTCCATGGACTTTTTGTAATCACCAGCGATGGTAATCACACCGTTGGGACCAGGGATCTTCATCTTCAGATATGCAGTGTGTGTAGAAGCCATGAACTTGCTCAGAGCAGGCCTGCCGAGTAGAGCATGGTAAGGGCTCTTATGATGAACCACCTCGAACTGCAGGCGCTCTGTGCGGCAGTTCTCCCTTGTACCGAATAGCACATCTATCCATACTCGGCCAATCGGGTTGCACGAGACTCCCGGCACAATGCCATGGAAGGTGGTCTTGCTAGGCAGTAGCATGTTCTCGGCCAGCCCGAGCTTCTCGAGTGTGTCTTTGTACACGATGTTGATGCTGCTGCCGTTGTCGATTAGCACCTTGCTGAACCTCACATTCTTCTTGGGACCCAGGAAAGTAGGATCCAACACCAAGGCGTAGCTACCCGAGTTGGGCATCACCTTGGGATGATCTACTCGGGACCACCTGATCTCTTGGTCACACCAATACATGTAGTGAGGGACAGCAGGAATCACTGCATTGACCTCCATAGCGCGCCTGTGCTGTGATTGCTTGTCGACTGGCTCAGAGGTGAAGATCATGTAGCTCTCGTGGTGCTCTTGGTACTGGTTGGAGCCTCCGCCCCCATTGTTGCCGTTGTTGTTGTTGCCCTGGTAGTTGTTGTTGCCTCTGTTGTTGTTGCGGTTGTAGTAGTTGTTGTTGTTGCGGTAGCCTTCATTGTTGAAATGACGGTTGGCTCCTAAAGCCACTTGGTTCACATTTTCCCTTCTCGGAAACACTGGCGGCCGAGCTGCGGGTGCGCGAGCAGGCTGCACATTAGCATTGGCCGCTGGTAGAGGAAGAGGAGGAGGCAAGCCTTCATTCTTGATCAGATCCCACCACTCGCACTGCCGGGTAGTATGATTGGCTGGCCTTGAAGGGTGCTGAGTGTGAAAACTGCATGGGCCATCCTTCATGTCGGCAAAGACGAACTTCCTCGGCTGCTCGGAGTTGCCTCTACCCGACTGAGGAGCACGGAATGGTTTCTTGTTGCCTTGGCCCTGGTTCTGGTTCTGCCCATAGGCTCCAGCAGGTTTCTGCCTTTGGCTACCCCCAGCTCCAACAGCCACTGCATTCACCTCCTCGGGGTCATACCGAGTATCTATTCGGTCACCCCTGCGCTTGTTGCGGAACTCGTTGCGCTTACTGTTGCTGAAGTTTCTTCTCGGCTCAGAGGAATCCATCAGGGGCTGAGTAGGGTCACCGAGTGCGTACTGATCCGCAATCTTGATGGTTTCCGCCAGAGTGTTCGGCATCTCCCTCTGCAACCTTTGCCACAGCATACTGCCATGTCTGCAAACCTGCGCGAACCAAGTAATGGCCTGGGCTTCATTCACACCTTCACAGGTGTTCCTCAATGTGCTCCACCGAGTAAGGTACTCGCGGTCCGTCTCGTCTTCTCGCTGCCGGCAAGCGGACAGCTGTTGCGGCCTATTCGGCCTCTTGTAAGTGCTTGTGAAGTTGCTGATGAAGGCGTCCGAGAAATCCAGCCAGCAATTGATGCTGTTCTTGGGAAAGTTGTTGAGCCAAGTGCGAGCTGGACCCTCTAGCATCTACGGGACGTAGCGCACCGCCCATCTCCGGTTGCCGTTCGCGATATGAACCGCGGTGACATAGTCATTGAGCCAATCTTCCGGCTTGGTGCTGCCATTGTAGCTCTTGGTGCCCCTTGCGAGCTGGAAGTTCTTCATGGACGGCTCGTTCATGATGCGCGGGCCGAAGCACTCGGGGCCAGGGGGACCCGTGTTCTCAAGCCGCGCCGACAAGCTGATCCGGTCCAGCTGGTGCCTTGCATCTCCAGGTGCCAACACGCGCTCGCCAACACGATCCAGAATATCATAGCCAGCCATCTCCATGGCCGAGTAGCCGTCATCATATCTATCCACCTGCACAGCTGCAGGCTGCTCCACCGGGTTGGCGACTTGCGCTACTGCGCGCGGCTGCTGCCTCTGCCGAGTAGGCTCAGCGGCGGGATGCCGAGAAGGTCCTGGGCGCTCTCCAGCTCGGACCTGGCTTTGAGCTTTATGGGCTTGAGAGCCTGCTCCTGCAGCGTTGTGTTTCTGACCGGGCTGCTGCGGCACAGCGAGCTGTTTCGCGGCAGCAGTCGGGTCGTACACCTGCATTTGCCTATCTCTGCCAGAACGTCCGCTGCGGCTCTTCTCGCGGCTGGGGTGCGGAGATGAGGCCTGATCGTTAGATCTAGCCACGTGCGAGTGCACCACCTGAGAAGCTCCGGCACCCGGGTTGGCTTTTCGGAACTCCTCGTTCTGCCTGGCGGCCTCCAACACTAACTCGTTGAGCCTCTCCTGCTGCCTAACGCGCGCGTCACCGTCGAGATGAGGTAACTTGGCGGCCACGGCCTCTGCATCTCTAAGTGTCTTGGCGGGTGTGCTATACCTAGGCCTAGTGGAGGTGTTTGCGGTGGCGGACTGAGCGGGAGCCTCTACAACCGTTGCCATCTCGGCACCTAGGTTACGCCGCGTGGCGCCTACTCTGCTAGCTCTCCTAGTGACTGGCGTGAAGCCGTGAGCCTTGTTGTACTCAAGCTGGTCTAGACTCAACTCAAGCCTAACCTTATCCAACTCCGCCTGTTCGGTGAGCAACTCCTGGCGCTGCCGGTCGAGCTGCTCCTTCATGGTCAAGAGCTCAAGGTCGGTGGGAGGCGGCATGCCATTCCGCCCAGCCGACGCGGGAATGGTTGGAGTGGTGGAGGGAGGGAGGTTGCAGTCCTTCTCGTAAGACCTGTGGGTCCTGCCACCAGCGCTCGAGCCAGCAAGATCCTTGACGACGACCGCGGCGCCAGCAGCACCCGTGCCGGCGTCTGCAGCCAGGCCAGCCACCATCACCTCCACGCTGTGCGCAGAACGGCCCAACGGCCTTCCGCGTGCAGCGATGACGGCAGGAGGATCCTCCGCGACATGCACCACCTCAGGATACTCGCGGTCGACAACAGTGACGACGTAGACGAGGTGAGAGCCGAAGGAGATCACCGAGCCGCCCTCCGGCACGGCCTTGCCGCCGAAATCGCCGGCGTTGTCGGTGACGAAGTCGAAGGAGCCGAATCTGTGGACAAGGCCACAGACCACACGCTCTCCAGTAGCAGAAATCGATCCCGTCCGAACGGAAACTCCAGCCAGCGCCGCTGGTAGCCCCACGGTGGGCGCCAACTGTCGTGGTGGTGTCACGGCAGATGCCATAGGATGGCTAAAGATGTGGGGACGAAGGACGCTGGAGGCGCTCGGGGAGGGATCACGCGACGAGTAGACGCGTGAGGTGAAGATCAAACACTGCAAACAACACGATCTACCCAGGTTCAGGGCCCTCCTGAGGAGGTAAAACCCCTACTCCTGCCTTTCTCTATGTATTCTGGTGTCTCACCGAGTAGCCACAGTACAATGTTTCTTGCTACCGAGTAGCCACTCTTCTCTCTCCGGGTAGAATTAGGTCAAGAACCTCTACGTGTGATCTAGCCCAAGTCTCGTGTGTAGCGTCGTGCCGTCGTGCCTCGCGCAGGAGGCGGCTGGGCACCTTATATACCCGGTGCCCTGCCGGATACAGCCAAATACAAACAAGTGTCGACATTGTGTGCACACCGTCCTTCTTCCGAGTTCCCGATGACAGCTTTGGCTTCTAAGCTTGTCCTGATGCAGAAAGTCGTTGGGCAAAACCAAGTAACCAGTCTGTTATCACTGCGCGAACACAGAGTAGGTCCCCCCTATCCTGCGACGCCCTGCTGACACACTGTCGCTGTCAGGCACGCCGTCCCCAGATGAACAGTGCTGTGAACAGTGCCAAGTACGGACCCGGGATACGCGGGATCCAGTGTCAGAACGGCTCCTTTGACTTCTGGCCCGAGTAGGTTCCCGCCAGTTTTACTCGGACCAACTCTTCTACTCGAACAGATATAACTTGCTTGATATCTCCTTCTGGTCATCTTTTTGTAAGACCGAGTAGCAGTCGACCGGGTAGCAAGTACCGGGTAGGCGGCTACTCGACCAAACTTCTCTTCTGACCCTTTGCCTTTACCCTACTCGGGGGTAACCCCCCGACACTCTAGGTCCTTTCGGGTAGATTCCAGTTCCTTCTCAAGATCTTTCACCCGAGAATTAGCCTCGACATTCTCGGATTTCAAGCGAACCTCGTGTGCAACATGGATTGCGCATATCAAGCGACTGTCGCGGCCAGAAGAAACAGACCCAAAGTAAGGAGCATATATTAACTCACCCAGTAAAGAACGAGCATCCTGAAGAATCTGGTCGCGCTCTCCCCGAAGAGAAACGCACTCCGCCTTGGCCATGACAAGGCGGCGCCCAAAGCCAGCCAGAGAATCGAGGATAGCCTGCAGAATTCCCTATGGGTTAGAAAGTTATCTCTTGAGCCTATACATGACTGTACACAGTCAAGTATAGCCTCGAGGGCTACTCCCATCGGGAGCACAGCCGTGCACCCGATAAAAACCAAAACCAAGAAGCGAACAAGTAAGCAAAAGTCTCGACTTGAGTCTATAGCCTACTGCGAGGAGTCGACCATAGACTTGGGGGCTATTCCCATCGGGTGCACTGTCGTGCACCCGATAAAAAAGGACAAAGTGCAGAAAGATGAGAAAACACCACCTTGCTATGCGGGTGTCACGACCCCGGACCCAGAGATATACATACTGTTATGTGCTCCTAGACATGGACCCACAAGGGCTTCAGGGTTACCAGCCCCGTACGCAACAAACAACGGCAGGCAGACCGGATTCATCGGCACGCAGGCCGGATCACCACGGTACTATAACTCCTTGTGTCCATGCTAGTCATAACCAACTATGCATAACCAAGCGTCCACGAGTCGAATGAAACTGAAGGAAATGGGACCAAAGCTATACAGAGCTGCAATGTGTCCAGAACGTGCAACAACAATCGAGGGATACTGGGTTACCTAGCCCTAGGCCGAATCACATCGGCAGGCGTGCTCGGAAATTGATCATCGACTCCACAACCCCTCGACTGCGACAACTATGCAGGCATAGCCAAAACTGTATAATAATGAGCTCGAAACCAACAACCGATCAAAGCAGTACTCTAAACATGGAAGCTGTATTAAACAGATGTTACTAGAGTATAGCTTACAAACAGAGGTCACACGACCTAACATTACATAAGACAACGGAAGGCACGTATGTTTCTAATCAACAAGAACCAAAAAGGCCTAAGGACATCTCCAGCGGCAGTGCTCATTTGGCCCGGACAGGCTCGATTTGAGCAGGCTCGGACAAAACGAGGCCCCAGCGGGGCTTCTCAACCCACGGCCTGGTCCGTTTCCCGTCCGCGGATGCTCAAACCCTGACCAAATTTGGGTCAGATTTGAGCAGCCCATAGACGCGAAAAGGACGCGCGCGCGCGGCCGCGCCATATGGTGACGTCCCAGCCCATAGATTCTAGGCTGCTACCTGGGAACCCCAAAATACTCGTCGATGTCCACGTCGAACCACGACCGAACTGAGGAACTCCACCTGAACCAATTTGAAGCAAACATGAGTACGGGAGGTACTCAACAAGACTTAGTTAACCTATTATAAATTTTCTTATTTTAGAAAGAGTTATGAAGGTTATTTGCGTAAAGCCATCTTTGTTTTCCAAGTTGAGGAAGGAATAGCACGTCTCATGGAGTATTTTGAAAACAGATGAGAAAGCTACTCAACTACTGATATCATCATCTTTTTAATCCACCAAATCATATCAGCACCTTGTGCTTCAAAGATCACCACCTCAAGTTGTTTCGTTACCTCATGCTACAAGGTAACCCCTCTCGGCATCTCCGAGGAGGCATCCTTCATTCATTATCAGCAAGTTTTAGTCATTCCGTTCAAGTTGTCTATGATCACAGAATCCGTCACCAAGTCGTCCTTAACCGCGGACATGGCTTTTCGAAAAGATTTAACCCTGCAGGGGTGTACAACTTTAACCACACGTACCAACCAACTCTTAATGCCAGATCATTAGCACTAGTCCGGGAAGTGCCGGCAGATGGAGGATGACCACAACCTTTCCTTTGCTTCGCCTATTCCATGAGTCTCTCCGAGTATAGATGGACCGCCAATAGGGAGTGGCCATCTCGTGCCGGGTCTCTATCGTTGTGCGCAATGCTCGACGGTTACCTACCCGCAGAGCGCCGATACATCCCCACATCCTAGTTTTGAAAGTGTTTTAATATCCCCGCAAATCCAAATGGAAAGCCCTAACTAGGCGACTCATGGAACAAACTAGGCAAGTTGAGACCGAGGGAAATTCAATCCCCGTGTGGATGCACGCTCAGTCTTGGCTCGAAGACGAGAACTCGCTCCTAGGGGCATGAACGAGACAAAAACCGCAGACCCTCTGTGGTCTCGTCATCCACACCTTTAAATCACGTTAAACAAGTTATCTTAACTTTCCACAACATCCTATCGTACTAGATTCTTTCGTAACTCTGATTCATCAACCGGATGGAGCAGAGATAACAGGCATTTATGACTAAGCACAACATATTTCAGGCTTTAGCGCTGCACACAAGCAAACCTATAGCTTCTAGGAGTAGTGGATCAGGATATTTAGGTTATGCATAATATAGGACAACTCTAACTACTGACACAAAATACACTAGAACCGAATGCATTGTATGAGAGTCAAAAAGTCTTTCGAAACAATATATGGCAGATAAGAGGTTATGCTTGCCTCGCTTCAAGAAAACCAGAGAAAGTCTTCAGGAATAAGTGCTTGACTTGTCGGTTAAGATCAATTATTCATCATGCCGTTGTCGATCTTCTCTTCGGAGTCACGTTCTACCGATCAGAAGCAAAACACCGAAAGAGAAACAACAATCAAACATGGCATCGATGCAATACGCAATATGTATGAAAGCAAATTAATGCATTGAAATAAAGCCCTAAACATGTTCGATGGTTTGCTAGGGTTCGTATGTCAGATATGCAATTATGTTGAAATTAGCCCCGAAATGGACCTCGGAGGGTGTTTCGGGCGATTCTGAAGGTGAGTACAATTTTAATTGCTCAAAGGGTTTTGAAAACATCAAAAATGTATTGCATTTATCATTTTGAGAAATTTGGTATATAACTTTTAGTTTTCTAATTTTATTGAATAAAAACTTATTTTCCATTTTTAAATGAATTAAACAACATTAAATAAAGGTCAAAATCAACTTTGGCAAACATGTGTGAAAATGATATATTCAGATAGAGTTTATTTTTCTAAACATTTCAATATTTTTATTTTATTTTTTTGATTAATATTTCAGGAGATATTCAAGTTACAATTTTAAGTCATTTTCTAGAATTCTATTAAACATTTATGGAAATAAGAAAACAGGGTTATGACATCACAGTGACATCACTCGGAGGAGCTCTCCTCTATTGATCATGCAATTGATCGATTCCGCGGAAATTTCACGAATTGAGATGCTCCATAAGCTAGAGGAGGCGACGACGAACGCAACGGTGGTCGCGCCGCTCGGGTATGTCCATCGGAGGCTCGCCGGCGTGCAGATTTGCGGAGACCGACGGCGGCGCACGACGGTGATGACGAAAACGACGATGAGGAGCTCAACGGAAAGCACAGGGAGGGATCCTAGCTCACCTTAAACACGATGGAGAGGACGGAGAGGTAGGAGGAGGTCAGGAACGCCGGCAATGGCGCCCGGCGCAGTTCGGCCGTCCGTGGAGGAGACGCCGGAATTCTCGACCTCTAGGCCATCTCCACTGCTCCGCTCGAGGTGAAGGAGGGGACCAAGGCAAAGATCGTAGGTGTTTCAGAGCGGAGAGGGAGGCGACGTAGCGGCGGCGGCGACGGATCCCGGCGAGGTCGGATTTTCGGCTAGGGTTTGCCCTTGGCAGAGAGACAGTGAGCGAGAGGGAGGGCGGGAGTGAGCGAGAGAGGAGTGCGGGTCACGGCTTCTCTCCTTTGGAGTCATCTACGAAGGGGGGGGGGGGGGCGGTAGCAGGACGTGGCGGCGGCGGTCGGCGGCGACCTGGCTGCCTGTCGTGCGCGAGGAAGAGACAAAAGGGCCAACTTGCAAAAAAAAACCATGCAGTTCGCAGATTTGACAGAAAAGCCCTTTTCTAACTTAAAACAGAACAGAACATAAAGTTTTGAGGACCTTTTTGCAATCAGAAAAATGGGCAAAATTAGTTTTTGGAAACCTTGTAAAATTTCAACCTAACCATATTTTTGTTTTCTAAATTTGAAAATGTTTTTCAAACAATTTTTGGGTGACCACTTTAAGTGGTTTTTGGTCAATTCATTTGTTATTTTCAAATGCAAAATTTGAACCCATGCTTTCATGCATGTATGAGATGCCAACAACACACCACCACCCTATTGTAGCAAATTTGGGATGGTACAAATCTACCCCCCTTACAGGAATCTCGTCCTGAGATTCCTGAAGGAGAAAGAAAGAAGGAACACCGGCTTTGAACGATCTTCTCGAATCTTGCAGTTCTCTTCTTGAAGAGGTTGCTCCGTAGCATCACGAAGTGTTGATTGGCTACACCTTAGGTGGAAGGAAAAAATCGTAGGATTTCATCTTCACAAAGATCGAGTATCTCATGGACAACTCATGGCAGGAATGTTCGTAAAGAACTGTTGAGTTATCGTGCATGAAACATATCAAGATAACAGAGGAAACAGAAGAAGGTTTCAAGTTTGTGGACGATGGTTCTTGAAAGGATTTAGAATATGAGCTTTGCACAAGACTTTAAATCCTTTTGGAAAAGATAGGTTGGACAACTTATGACATCGAGGTTTCTTCGAAATAGAATACCAAGATGGGGAGGATGGTCTTGGATACCACAAAGTAATATCCGTAGACGAGAGAGAACACAAAGATACGATGGAATCACATCCAATATGAAGGTTTGATACTAGATCATGTTCACTCTTTAGGGTGGACACGAAAGAGGAAGGAACTTTCATTTTGTCAAAATTTGTCGATATCCTTGTCAAGGACCGGGATATTACTTCACGACAGAAGATGAGTAACCAAAAGAAGTTGGAACAGCGTAACAAAGAAAGAATCCTTGGTCACACCGTAAGGATGTGTAACCAACAAGGATGGGAACATCAGGAGGAATAAGGAATCTCTTTCCTATTGTGGTTTGGATGTAGCAGTACATCTACCACATGGTTAGGACCCCATGGCTGGAGTGACAAACAAATTCACACAATGTGTGAGAAGAACAGAACTTCAAGTATAAACAACTTGAAAAAGGGAACTGATCAAAGGAGGTTACAAAACACCACGAGATGTTTTTCACGATGAACTTGTTTCCACCAGAACAAAAAAATTGGAGGTTCAATGGGGAGATATTGGAAAGATCAACTTCCAAGTTATCCTTGATGTTCTGGATGCCGACAACAGGCTCATGACAAGCCTTCTATAGGTCATCAAGTGAATGTAGAACTCCGGTTTTGGAAGAACGGTAAGAAAACTTGCTAGAATGAACCACACAAGAGTTCTCATGGGGAGTGGATGTTCTTACTGATTCAAAGAGATATGACATTAGGCCTTCCGGCTAATTGTGTCAACCACAACATCAACCATGCCGGATTCTGAAAATACCTAATTTAATACCCTTGAGGAAAACACCAACCATCATTGTTGCTTGAGATTCAACTCTAGTTAATTGGTTGATAACTCAGACTCGGTAGATTTGAGAAGGGAGATTGCACCGGTTACCAGAGAGATACATTTACTAGATTCTCAAGATATGGACTACGATGGCACACTCAAGAGGATGAGTGAGATTGTAGAACTCATGTATTAGCAACTTGCGAAAGACGGTTGCACCTACATGGACTACTTGCAATGAAACACATCGGAGTCCTTGTTGGTAAGACGGTACAAAAATAACGAAGTTCTTGGACTTCTTCTCTTTTACAAATGATCAGTCAGTGGCCTAGTGTGGACGGAAACTTCTTCCAGTAGACGGAGGTAACAACCAACCATCTCAATAATAGTCCACACATGCATAACTAACTTGAGATTATTCCTGAGGGAACAAGAAAGCTCTACTCGGATTCATGGCGACAACTTTCACCATAAGCACATGAACCAGAGAAAGTTACTGCAAACATCCAGAACACAACTTCGTGATGACACAAAGATGGTTCTCAAAAGTTTCCAATATTGTTGCCATTTGTTTAGCATGAGCCTCTTGCAACTTGGAAAAAAATAGGAATGTCATCGACGAGCTCAACAACACCTTATCAGAACATTCCAAGAAGAGGGGTTCATATGATACATGAGCGAGGCAAGGTATTGGTCAGACTAAAGGACATGAAGGTGTACCCGGCAAAACACCATGAGTGAAAACACCGTAAAGATAGTCCTTGGATTTGGACTTGATCTGACGATAGCCCAAATCAAATTAAGGTAGGATGATAGCATGTCCACGGAGGAGATACTATCCTTCTTCAACAGCATGAGAACCAGATATCCCATTGCAAAGGAACAAGTTAGAATGAGCTTTTGTCTTTCAACTCTCCAAGTTGTTGTTTTAAGCTCAACCAACTAATCCAGAGTATCCAGCAAGTTTCTTGGAGGAAGGAGTGGTTAAATTACCCCTTGTTTAGGCATCACGGTCAGGTAAAACCTGGTAATACTTCTGGAAAGACAACCAGAATATCACAACCTACCGGTATGTCTTAGAGTTTGAAAGGAGGCTTGCTTTTCAAAGCAACTGATATGGTCTTGAGAGCTTTGGTACAAACATATCTCTCTGACCAAAAATGTGCACCGGATTGAACGGATTTGGATAACACGGTCTACTTAAATTAAAGACTGTTTGATTAGTAGTGCTAAGAAGGATACAAATGTTTCTTAGATTCTTCAGAGCAATAAGAATTGCTAGGAATACCTGATACACACCTCAATACACACCCAACATTCTCGAGCATTCAAGCTTGGAGGAAAGGTGGGTAAAGATGTGTAAGAGCATCACTTCATCAATAAGGACCTGAGACTCAACATGACCTCTTGATATAAAAGGGTGTGATACTCGAAGCTGGAACAAAACAGAAGCTAATGAAACTTCTTTAGTATGCGAATTACAAAACTTTGACCTGGTAATATAGATGAACGAGGTACTGGAGTTTGTTTCTCCTGACATCCCAAGGTGGAATGTTTTGACGGAAAACAAGAGCAAATGCATTGGAAGAATCCAACACACATATGCAACTTGTATTCCAAATAGTAGATGAGGTTTGGAAGCAAGCAAAGAATAGGAACGTGCTCTTGGAAAATCCTGAGATCACGTTGGATGCACAAGGTCATACTCATTTGTATAACCCATGCTAAGACGATAGGTATAGTAGAGTCAAGAACAAAGATATGGGTATCATAAAGAACACTCTTGTGGTGATCCCTTTTGATTCCAAGAGAAAGCCTATGGCTAGGAGAGTTGAAATTTCTTAACCACCCTGAGGTGGAACAGATTCCTCAGGATCCAAACAAACAGAACTTGGGTTAAAGGTCGGCACCCTGTAATGTTAGCATGAGCATCGGATAGTTAAGAAACCACATGATCCAACCCACTGTTATTCAGCACATTCCGGGACCTTCGTTCAAGTCCATGGTTAAAACACAGAGAAATGAGGAACTACTATTTGAGTTCTTTAAAGAACACCATGAATAGCAATCACGAGGTATATTCTAGAAACCATACGTAGCTACGGAAGTATCGGATCAAAAGACAAGGAATACATTTGAGATGGAAAGGAAATCTCGAGATTCTGTAGTTCAAACTTAAGAACATAGGAGTGTGGACTTCGAACAACTCTGAGAGATTATGATGGAAAGGAATCCCCCAGTTGAATAAGGAGATAACGGAATATGAAACACACACGACTCTAGAAACTTTTTAACACTAGGTCAACATGGGTAAAAGACGTCCTTGCCAAAGAAGGCACCTAACTTTTGAATGAATAGAACCTTTTCAAATCCAAAACAGGTAAGGAGACCCAGAGTTAGAGCGATACCAGATACGGAGTAAAAAGAGTCCTAAGAAGGTTTTCACAACTCATTTGGAGTTTCAAAATAGTTTTCACAAACACTAGACTCAACATCGACCAACCAATAAGGTTTTCCTACAGGCAGTCCTGCTCTGATACCACTTTCTGTCACGACCCCGGACCCAGAGATATACATACTATTATGTGCTCCTAGACATGGACCAACAAGGGCTTCAGGGTTACCAGCCCCGGTCGCAACAAACAACGGCACACAGACCGGATTCATCGGCACGCAGGCCGGATCACCACGGTACTACTACTCCTTGTGTCCATGCTAGTCATAACCAACTATGCATAACCAAGCGTCCACGAGTCGAATGAAACTGAAGGAAACGGGACCAAAGATACAGAGCTGCTATGTGTCCAGAAAGTGCAACAACAATCAAGGGTTACTGGGGTTACCTATTCCCAGGCCGAATCAAATCGGCAGGCGTGCTCGGAAATGGATCATCGGCTCCACAACCCCTCGACTGCGACAACTATGCAGGCATAGCCAAAACTGTATAATAATGAGCTCGAAACCAACAACCGATCAAAGCAGTACTCTAAACATGGAAGCTGTATTAAACAGATGTTACTAGAGTATAGCTTACAAATAGAGGTCACACGACCCAACATTACATCAGACAATGGAAGGCAAGTATATTGCTAATCAACAAGAACCAAAAAGGCCTAAGAGACCGCAACATAAGGTGACGTCCCAACCCATAGATTCCAGGCTGCTACCTGGGAACCCCAAACTACTCGTCGATGTCCACGTCGAAACACTACCGAACTGAGGAACTCCACCTGAACCAATTTGAAGCAAACATGAGTACGGGATGTACTCAACAAGACTTAGTTAACCTATTATATATCTTCTTCTTTAGAAAGAGTTATGAAGGTTATTTTGCGTAAAGTCATCTTTGTTTTCCAAGTTGAGGAAGGAATAGCACGTATCATGAAGTATTTTGAAAACAGATGAGAAAGCTACTCAACTACTGATATCATCATCTTTTTAATCCACCAAATCATATCAGCACCTTTTGCTTCAAAGATCACCACCTCAAGTTGTTTCGGTACCTCATGCTACAAGGTAACCCCGCTCGGCATCTCCGAGGAGGCATCCTTCATTCGTTATCAGCAAGTTTTAGTCATTATGTTCAAGTTGTCTATGATCACAGAATCCGTCACCAAGTCGTCCTTAACCACGGACATGGCTTTTTGAAAAGATTTAACCCTGCAGGGGTGTACAACTTTAACCACACGTACCAACCAACTCTTAATGCTAGATCATTAGCACTAGTCCGGGAAGTGCCGGCAGATGGAGGTTGACCATGGCTTTTCCCTTGCTTCGCCTATTCCATGAGTCACTCCGAGTATAGATGGACCGCCAATAGGGAGTGGCCATCTCCTGCCGGGTCTCTATCGTTGTGCACAATGCTCGACGGTTACCTACCCGCAGAGCGCCGATACATCCCCACATCCTAGTTTTGAAAGTGTTTTAATATCCCCGCAAATCCAAATGGAAAGCCCGAACTAGGCGACTCATGGAACAAACTAGGCAAGTTGAGGCCGAGGGAAATACAATCCCCGTGTGGATGCACGCTCACTCTTGGCTCGAAGACGAGAACTCGCTCCTAGGGGCATGAACGAGACAAAAACCACAGACCCTCTGTGCTCTCGTCATCCACACCTTTAAATCATGTTAAACAAATTATCTTAACTTTCCACAACATCCTATCGTACTAGATTCTTTCGTAACTCTGATTCATCAACCGGATGGAGCAGAGATAACATGCATGTATGACTAAGCACAACATATTTCAGGCTTTGGCGCTGCACACGAGCAAACCTATAGCTGCTAGGAGTAGTAGATTAGGATATTTAGGTTATGCATAATATAGGACAACTCTAACTACTGACACCAAATACATTGGAACCGAATGCATTGTATGAGAGTCAAAAAGTCTTTCGAAACCATATATGGCAGATAAGAGGTTATGCTTTACTTGCTTGAAGAAAACTAGAGAAAGTCTTCAGGAATAAGTGCTTGACTTGTCGGTTAAGATCAAGTATTCATCATGCCGTTGTCGATCTTCTCTTCGGAGTCACGTTCTACCAATCAGAAGCAAAACACTGAAAGAGAAACAACAATCAAACATGGCATCGATGCAATGCGCAATATGTATGCATGAGAAAATTAATGCATTGAAATAAAGCCCTAAACATGTTCGATGGTTTGCTAGGGTTCGTATGTCAGATATGCAATTTTGTTGAAATTAGCCCCGAAATGGACCTCGGAGGGTGTTTCGGGCAATTCTTAAGGTGAGTACAATTTTAATTGCTCAAAGGGTTTTGAAAACATCAAAAATGGATTGCATTTATCTATACCTAATAATAAATGCATTAAGGTTTCTTGCAAAATTTTCGTCCAACACAAATTTACGGTTTTGCCCTCCCACCAAATCCCATATTACATAAGTTGCCATTGAACCGGTTAATCCCTGAAAATTACACGGAGATTGCCACCGAATATGTCGCCCTCAAGTCCTGCCATCGCACAAGTAGAGGCCTGCTTTCATACGTTTTGATTTTGTTTCGTCCACGGTTTGGGCTTCACTCACGGAATCGATCGCCCAACCTCTACATATACAGAAGAGCGTTGAGAACGAGCAAAGAAGACTTGATTTCTGAATCGATCTAATTTTCTTCTTGATTTCCGAATCGATCTAACTGGCGTAACCGTCGTCCCCGCCGAATAGCTCACCGTCGACCGCTGGACCTTGACTCCATCCGCTTCTGCAATTTCTGGTAAACGAGGGCCTCGGAGACTTCCTGCTCGTGGACTCGTATGGTGACACTCAGGACATCCTCGAATCGTGCCTTGGCACCAACATCTCCATCCAGATTAGGAGATCGTGGGCTCAGGAAAAACCTGGATGACTTCCTTCGTCCATCGCGCCCCGCGATTAAAGACTGCGCCATTGCAAACTGGGGAGTAAGAGAGCGAGGATGTGTTCATAGAATCCCGGTTGACGAAGCAATGAGAGGATCGGTATCTATGGGCTCAGACTGCACCGCCACCGAGACGAAGGGTCTCCTAGGACAATCAACGCCTAATTCGCGTCCTGGTTGCGATTGATTTATGGAGAATCTGCCGCTGGCTATCTCCAGTACCAATTTCATTCAAGAGTCTGCATTCCTTGGCCCTGATGAGAGAAGAAGATAACAAATGGATCTCTGGGCCACCCTTGGCTGTTGCTTAGATGACGCCGAGCAGATCATCTGCAGGAATCGACCGGTCATGGGGTGCCCGGGTGGCCAAGTTTCTCACACGAATCTGATCCTGGCGGCGCCCGCTCCCACTACCATCGATGGCCTAGCTCCGAGAGCCACCCGCTCTCTCTCGCGGCGCCGTCCGCCGGCGCTCGCACCCGTCGCCATTACCACCAGCAGAGGCGAGGAAAATCGTCGATCGTGATCGCAGCGAAGTACTCGACACGGCAGGCACCCTGGCTAGGTCCACGAGAGAATTTTGAGACGCGCGGATGAAGCGGATCTAGCTGACCTCATGTCCTCATCTCACGACCTCTGAATAAGTAGTCCATGAGGCCACATCTTTGGAGGAGATGACTGATTGGATATTGCTATAGCCTACAGGTACATAACGTGAATATTGTTGGCATGTTATTTTCGTTAGTCCGGGAGTCCGGGACTTTAGATTTGCATTTCACAATTTTTTTACTGTTTCATCTGTCCATGTATATGTAGATAGCGGCGGTGTTCTAATCGATCTGGATTTATGAATGTCTCTATACGTATTTCCCTCTTATATCAAATGCCTAATTGGTTAATGATTATGTAATAGGGATGCAGGCGGCCGTCCGCCAGCATCTAAACGTCTAGCTCGTTCCATCCGCCAAGATGGTATGTGTATACATTTTTTCTTATCGCTAGCTTTGTTTCTTTCCCCGATGTAACTAGGAATTCTGGCGGACAGTCCACCCAGTCCAGTGGACTGGCGGCTTGTATCCTGATTATGTAATAGCGATGATATGAGGAAGGGGGGTGTCAGAACGATATGAAATCAAGACGATATAAAAGCAAACGACCGCTGACTGATTTAGAATTCAGCCATGCAGGTACTCTAGCAGGTGTAAGTAAGATATTGTTACTGCTCTTGCCAAAAAAAATTACCCGAGCTCTTTAATATTCTATTTTAAAGCATGAAGTTCACAAAACGTGGTTGCCATGAAATTTCCTACACAAAAATAATGGTGTATGAAGG
Source organism: Alopecurus myosuroides (assembly GCA_028641055.1). NCBI lineage: Eukaryota > Viridiplantae > Streptophyta > Magnoliopsida > Poales > Poaceae > Alopecurus > Alopecurus myosuroides. Next base: position 17,833,516 of record CM054062.1, read on the forward strand.
AGGTTTGAGTAAGCTGTTGATTATACTTGGTCTATGTTATGCTTGCAGTTCAATACAACAGCTGAATCTTCCCGTCTATCTTTTCTTAAAATTTCCATTAATTTTTTTTTCAATTTTTTTTAGTGTTATAACCATCTCAAATCTAGAAGAGTTGTTTTGGCTATTATCAAACTTCATGGAAATGCGATGTAACTTGAGCACAAGGTTTTATTTTTGTGGCCAATTTTATCGACAACATTACCCTCTTTTCCTAACCAGAGAGACATGTTAATACATTCTTGACAAGGCATCTTACAACGTGTTAAGAAGCCCATGCATGACTAGGGGTGTGTTCGGGAACGAGTTATTAGCACAAAACCGCCACATTTGTGGCAGATTTTCCCAAAAACCACCACCGGGTGTCGCAATCGCACAAAACCACCACATTTCAAATTTTCCGTAGCAATGTGCACTGATACCTCTTCGCGCACGAATTGACACTGATTAAGGAAGTTAGGCCCACCCGTCAGGCTGATGTGGCACCAGGCATTTTAACGAACACCCTCTGTACACACAAACAGAGCGGACACCAAGCACGCCGCCCATGGCCGGAGCTCGCCCACGTCCGCCCTGGCCGGAGCACCGCGACCGCTCAGGCCGGAGCTCGCCCGCGTTACCGGAGCAGGCGGGCAGACAGCAGCGACCACCTCTGGCCTGGCCGCAATCGCTTTTCTGACATAGGCTACCATGTCCACGCGAGCGGCACGTCCGATCGACGAGCTCCTCCATGGAAGTACCGACCCGACGCAGTCGTATCCTTCACCGGAATCACCTCCGAGAGAGCCAGCAGCGCTTGCGCGCTCTCCATCTCCGGCGCGCGTGGCGTCATTCCTTCGGGATCTGGATCTCCGGCGCGAGAGGAGTAGCCGGCGGTCGGCGGATCATTTCCAAGTTAAGACACATTTCCAAATTGGATCGGATCATGATCAGTTTCACTTTCAGCCGGTAAATCGTTACACAAAGAGAGCTATCCCGTGGATCAAGTTGAACTAGCGTGGTCTCTGCGCTGATGGCCATGGAGCAGCAGTTACTATTAGCTAGCTCACTCGAGGGACGGCGAGCGGCATGTCGGTACTGGCCATCCTGCCGGAGCCGGCGAGCGAGAGCCTGCCGGGGAACACGTCGACGCGGCCGAACGAGTCGGTGCCGGGCGGGCACTCGAGCGCGGCCTCCAGGGTGCGGTGGTGCTGAAGTCGTACGCGTCCAGGAGCACGAACCTGTACCCGGGCCACGGCGAGAATTCGTAGTAGGCGCGCCCCGGCATCCGCAGCACGGACACCAGCTCGTTCCGCGGGAGGTTGTACAGGCAGTGGTTGCCGAGCATGTGGTACGCCGGCTCAATGAGTTATTAGCACAAAACCGGCCTGAGCGGTCGCGGTGCTCCGGCCAGGGCGGACGTGGGCGAGCTCCGGCCATAGGGCGGCGTGCTTGGTGTCCTGCTCTGCTTGTGTGTACACAGGGTGTTCGTTAAAATGCCTGGTGCCACATCAGCCTGACGGGTGGGCCTAACTTCCTTAATCAGCGCACAAAGAGGTATCAGTGCACATTGCTACGAAAAATTTGAAATGTGGTGGTTTTGTGTGATTGCGACACCCTGTGGTGGTTTTTGGGAAAATCTGCCACAAATGTGGCGGTTTTGTGCTAATAACTCGTTCGGGAACCCGTTGGCTTCCAGATTCGCGTCAGAGCAGTCTGGAGCAGCCACGTCCGCTCCGCGAAGCGAAATCCGGGAAGCTGGACAGAATTGTTGTGTAATGTGCGGATCACCTCTTTTGCGAATCCGCGGATCAGCAAATATCGGAGCAGCCAGAAATTACGAAGGCATACCACCGCCAAGTCAAATAAAACGATTCGGTCTATTCCTCTATTCCACATCAGCGAGGTCATCGCATCTTCTGGATCGAATCTGGAAAACTCCCAAGCGAGACAGTCTCCCGTCTAGGGATGGCAATGGTACCCATGACCCGCATACCCTGCGGGTAAAAACCCTATTAGGGGAAGGGTATGGGAAAAAATAATACCCATGGGTATGTAAGTGGGTAAATCTCGTACCCATCGGGTAGAGCGGGTAAGGGTACGGGTTCGAGTGACCCATACCCTTATACCCATGTACCCATCTTAATTTATGACAATAGCAAACGTGCCCGTGCGTTGCTACGGATGGGGCAGCAGACAAGTCGAAGAGGGACATGATGCTTCCATGCCCACTGATGTTTTTGAGGTCCACCTTGTTAAATAAAAGTGTGTTGGACAATTTTTTAATGAAAATGAAAGCATTAGAAAATATCGAATTCTATCCCATTTTAGAAGAGTTTGTCTAGAAACACATGAGCCCTAAGTTGATATAGATGTCATCGTAAGCTGAATCCAATCCAATATAGGAGCACATGAGAACTAAATTAAATACACTTCGAAAAGTAAGTGTATGGATTATGATTTTTTTCCGGTACAATCTGCACTTGACTGGACCTAGCTAGCCTGTGATTCACGCTTCCCCATCGCTTTCTAGGTTTGAGTCGCATGTGAGGGCCCGGCGAGCTGCAGCTCGTTCTCCGGCGGTGTTGCCGGCCGGCGGCGAGGGGGATGCTGCGCGCGGGATGTACAGAGTAGATGTAGGTTTCCGTTCTTCCTTGTTGTGTTTGCTTTCCTGCAGGTTGACGCTATGTCGTCGAGGTGGTGTCTGCCCTTGTGCCCGAGCCGCACGGGTGGGCTGTTCGTCGTGCTTCTTCCCGAGCGGATGCTCTAGTGGATGGAGATGCTCGAGGAGAATCATGTCGCCTCTTCTCTCCCTCATAAGCTCGAAGTCCACCTTCTGGTTCTAGAAGATGGAGGTTCCTTCACCGGTGGAGTCGATGCCGGTGCTGCTGCTCGCTTACTCTACCTCAAGCCTCAAGGAGGGGAAGAGGGGAAGTTGGAGAGCAGGGAGTTGCTTCGATTTTGCCGGTGTGCTGCTCGTTTTTTCAGGAGTTAATCAGCTGCGGACTTCGCGATGGTCATGTCCATCTTGCCGCCGCTTTCAATGGTCGTTGGGCGACTCTCCTCGGCCTCATGTGCTAGGCCGTTCTTCCTCCGGGCGGAGGATCTTCAGCTCCGGCAAGGGATCTCACAGTGGAGCTTGCCCAAGTGGTTCGTCCCTGGCGCTTGCCCCGTTGCCCTGGTCGCTGAGTTCTTTGGTGTTGCGGTGGAGAAGAAGCTGGAGGACCCGATTGCTTTTCCTATTTCTTTCCAGTGTTCTTTCTGTAAAAAGGAAGGTCTTGACTGTAATTTCTTTTCTTATGTGGACCTTGCTGTAATCTGTAATCCCACCGTAGGTGAATGAATGAGCAGCTTCGGGGTCCTTCGGGACCCTTCCTTGTTCAAAAAAAAAGCATATGCACCTTCAGTGGTTTGGAAAACACGAAAGGAATTAAACTGAACCTTAGGTTCTCCTTAACAGTGAACCTGATGTAGGTTCCAATTGAATCTGATATTGTTCCTCTACTCCCTCACAGATTCCAAGTAAATTTGATATTCTCAAAAAGTTACACACCTCACTTTTCCAACTCACTACTGATAACCCAATCCTATTATCCACTAAAACCATGGATAAACAAGCGATCAATCCCATCGAAGCACTCCTAGCATCCTACTCGTACATAACATCCTACTGCTACACCTACCATTTATCTATCATGCTATATAATTGCTTATGCAATCTCAGAAAACAAATTGAACAGAGGACAAAACGTACCTTTTGTAGATCACGGGTGGCCGGAATTTCGGCGAAGTCGGATGAACGGCGAGTACTAACCATGAGACAGCAATCTCAAACACGGACGCCAAAGTCGTGAAAATTTCCGGCGAAGTCGGCTGAACTGGGAGACGGCGCTGTCTAGAACAACCAGCAAAGTCTACGTGTTGTTTCTCCGGGAACACCATGTCTGCATGTTTATAGGTGAGATGCCGAATCGATCCAGAGGTACTGTACCATATACTATTTCGGTTGGACACGGTACCCTTAGAGGACTCGATCCGTACGTAACACATCTTGACGAGCTGCTCGATCCGGGCGCATTACATCTTTCACGAGCTGCCCAACACGGCGCTAAACGTGCTGCAGGACGTGGTACTTGACGAGGTGCAGGCGACGGCCATGTCGGTGGAAGCACAGGGTGGCCGCGCCCGCTTGACGCGCTGCCGGACGCAGGCCATGGCAACGACAGCACACGGTCGGCGCGGGTGCAACCTTGAGGAACTGCCGGACGCGACATATGACGAGCTGCAGCACGTGGTCATGGCGGCAGTTCGCGCGGGCGCCCTTGACGAGCCGCCGGACGAGGCGTTTGACGAGCTACAGCATGTGGCCATGGCGGCGACAGAACAGGACCGTTGTCGGCAAGGGCACTCCAGCCGTATGCGGAACCCTGGGTTCCTGCCTGTCATTGTTGTTGCCCATGGCGCCGAATTCTCTGAGCATGACCTCTGTGATACATTCAGCTACTCCCAAGAACAACTTTAGTTGACAGAATGGGCTCCTCAACGCAAGGGCTATCCAGTAGGAGCGTACGTAATTAAACCCTCTAGAGACGTTGTCACCTTGTCCACGGAAGGCCGGTCTTTGCCTCGCATTCTGACACAGTTGCATGCAATGGCTGCGATAGCCTACATACCAGAGAGATGAAATAAGGCTAGATCAAGGATGTCAGAAATGTCCCCAGCTTTGATTAACATGGCTGCCCATTCAACAATATTCACTTCCTCAAGCTGCACCTGCCCGCGCATCGCGTTTGCTTTTTTTTTTCTCTTTTACCTGCGCAGCGCGTTGCCTTTTTTTTTTCCCTGCACCACGTTGGCTCTGAACTACCAGAACAGAACACGAGCCTTGGACGAACGTGAAACGTTTTCTGTTAAAACTTAAACCGATGGCATTGGGTGTAATTAGGATAGAAAAACAGGGCAATAATAGAACGGACGAAAATTTCGCAAGAAGGCTTAGTGCCTTTATTATTAGGTAAAGATTAGCTTCTCACGTATAATAACAACGACACTTTCTCCAAAAAAAAAAAGAATAACGATGATACATAACGATACATACAAATATTTTGGCCTTAATGCACCGAACAACCCACCTGACCATGAAAAAAATTGTCCACCAAGCGTAAATATAGGTATCAATTGTGATCGTAGAGTGTAAAAGTGTATGACTATGTTTTCTTGTTTTGTGACTGTATGTTGTTTATGCGCAAGTTCTGTTGTACAATGTGTTGGTATTTTAAATGCGCTAATGGTTAAAAACATTGCAATTTATGACAATTTTGAACTCAACGTGTTATGCTACAAACACGGGTATTATTTACCCGCGGGTACCCTTATACCCTGTCGGGTGACGGGTATGGGAAAAATGTATACCCGTCAAGGGTATGGGTACGGGTGGCGGGTAAGATCAAGGCAGACGGGTAAGGGTATGGGGTGGCTCCACCCTTACCCATACCCTGCGGGTGCCATCCCTACTCCCGTCCCGTCCCCATGACCACCGGCACTACTTCTCTCGCTACAGGATCCCTCGCCACTTCCTTCGTCAACTCCGGTCGCCTTGCCGACCTCGGCACGAGAAGCTCCCATGGCCGTATCTACTCGGCGCCCCACCAAATACCAGGATTGACGCCCGGCGCTCGAGCTCGGCTTCTTGGAAGGTCATCCGGCCGTCGTGTCCTCGAACTCCTCCGGCTACAGATCCGGCCGCCGTCGGCCGCCAACCATCTCGTGGCGCACCGGCTCCGTCCCGTGCAGCTCCGAGGCGACCTCGTTGTGTCGCACTATGTTCCGAACGGGTTGAAGTGGCTGGAGCCTCTCACAGGCCGAACGTGTTTCATCTGGGCTATGTTAGACAGATGGGCTTTTAGCCCAGCAAAAACCGAGGCGAAAGGAGGAGCAACACCGAACGTTATTTGCTCCGCTAGCGACGCAGGATTCAGCAAATTGGAGCCGGATCGACGGATTTCGTGGAGCCAGACCGTTCCCGAACACGCACTATAAGTGCAATCTCTATCATTCGTAAATCTATTTGTATGTGCCAAAATAATTGTGTTCATATAACAACCACAAAAAATCCCGGAAATTTGTTTCACCGTGGCAACACATGGGCATTTTTAATAGTTAGATTTTAAATTTTAGCATCTTGTTACTTCACCAGTAAACCTTACCGCATCAGTTGACCATATTCGGAGGCGTTGGTCATCAGGTGCACGCCATTTCCACTGTCAGCAATAGCGAGAAGGAGGATAAGCGGTGCAATATTCAAATAGATGTCATATAAACTTTTTGTTCCATTGCAACGTATGGGCATGTTTACTATATATACCTAATAATAAAGGGAGGAAGGTTTCTTCCTCCCTTTTTCGTCCGTTCTCGTCCGTCCTTTGGTTTTACGTTTTGGTCCGTTCCCCTTTACGTATTCCTGCTAATTTTGTTCGGTCGCAACTTTAGAATTTGTTCACGATACGATCAATCCGTAAAAAGTTGGACCCGTATAGGAAGCAATATGTCGCACCCTGGCCCTGGCTTTCCTTAGTTTGCTAGCTGGGCCGTGTAATTTCCTAACTCCCATCCCGGCCCTGCTTTTGTGCGACCGTGGACAACCTGCGGTGCCGGCTGCGCTGAGTCGGGCATCCCGATCAATTTCGGTTGGCTAGAATCGAGCGGCACGATACGGCTGCCGTGGTCGATCTTCGTCGGCGAGATTCGACCGGCGCAACACGGCGGCCGGGCTTGATGTCGGACGGTGGGTATCGAGAAGAGATGACGACTTTGTAGGTGGGAGACGGCAGGTTGGCGGCGGTAGCCCGCCGACAGGTCACGGACGGCGCAAGGGTCACACGCATTGGCGTGGGAACGATTACAGAGCATCGTCTTCCTCAGCAGCGTAGAACTCTCGCCGGCCGCTGAAGGCGACAGTATTGATCGATCCCCTTCTTTATTCATGAACGATCTCAATATCTGATCATTGGTAGCGACCTCACAAGCTCACAGGTCACAGCCGAAATCTTTAGAACCTTCAGAACCTGCGCAACATCATGGTGCTACCGTGGATAGTGTCAACAGTCGCGGATAATTGCTGGAAGTCATGAGCGCACCACCATTATGTTGGTCTTCATGTCTGGCCACAGGTCCTGCCTGCACGGTTTGGAGATCAGCTAGCATAGCAAGAAACAAGTGATAGGAGACTATGCATGATTATGAAGGACATGCGTGAGGAAATTCATCTTAACTCTTCTATACATGACTAAGGTCATGAACCGGTCAGTAACATTGCTGGAAACCAGCAGATCCGTCTTGGTTGGCTTTCGTAAGATTTTTTTCCCTTGTCCTAGCGCCATCAACGTTGGCCAGTCAGGCAACCACGACACCCGTGGACGACCCCACTAGAGTTAGACCACGGGTCCTGCCTGCAGTGGACAGCCAGATGACCAGATCGACAAAGGAGACACACTATGAGCAATGGCCGGCAGTGACACATGGAGCGCGGACGGGCGGGCGGCGGGGCGTGAGGTAGTCGGCATGTCAACGGGTGGCGGAGCGCAGACGGGCGGAGAGAAAGGGGTTAGTTTTGGGGTTGGTGGCTGGCCTAGGCATTGGGCAACTTTGGCTGGGCCTAGCTAGGCTTGTGGACCGAACAGGTATGACCGCCTCTTTCTTATTTTTCTTCCTGTTTTTTCATTTTTAATTTTTTTACAATTATTTTTTAGAAAAAGGTAGAAATAGAAAGAGAGGGCTTGGAAGACATTAGACCACCTATGAAAGAATCTTATAATATGCTTGGAAAATGATATCCTAGCCTTATAGATGCAGGTGGAAGTAGTTGTAACTGATGTTTAAAATATTTATTTTCTCCAAGATGGTGTTTGTTGTATGCACATGCATGTTTTTTCATGCAGAGTATTCTGTCAAATACTTTACTATGTGACTTGCACCAAAGCAAAAAAAAAAAAAAAATTATCTCGAGGCAATACGGCTCATGGTTACATTATTTCGATGGTCGCAAATCCCTAATATGTTCAAATTGCGTTATGTGATTTTATGACACATATTTGTTCTCCCGTTGCAACGCACGGGCATGATTCCTATATACGCTAAAAATAGAGCAACTGCAACTCAAAGTATTTTAGCGAAACTTCCAATTTTTTCAGCACCATCTTAGCTCTTCCCATGTACCTCCCCAAAATATTTTAGCGATGTCCAAAATAGACCAATATGTCTCCGGAAGTTTATTATATTGTTTCTCTTCATAATTACCATGATTGTAATATTTTATTTAGTGTTTTACATAACTATTGAGATTTTCTAGCAAATTCTCATTTTCTGTTATCAAATACTCCCGTCGGATCTAAAAAAAAAGTCTCTCTGATACATATTAATTATCATTGAATCGAATGTACCTATAAAAGTTTTAGCGTCAGATACATTCAATTCTATGACAATTAGTAATATGGATCGGAGAGAGTATTAGAAAGGAAAAGAGATTATGGTGTTGCTGGTCACGGAACTTACCCTATTTTGGTCACAAACTCGTGGAATGTTGTCCGCATGTGAAGAAACTTGGCAGGGATGAGTAACACGGTCTAAACTACGCCAGGGGAGCTGACTGACGCTGAGGTGACACGTTGGCTGAACTTTGACGGAAGAAATCGTAGCCGCGGTATCCAGACAAATCATCGAGGGCGGATGTTCCAGCTCCGACAGCACGCGACATGGCTGTGATGGATGAGGTCGTCGCCGACGATACGGGCGGCAGGGAGAGCACCCACGGAGGGCAGGCGTCCATCGGGAAGGAATGAGACTACCGCGACAGAGATATCCGTGGGTTAGTTTGGGGCTAATCGAGGGCAGGTAGGATGTGCATCGTTCAGCGTAGCTGTAGATTTTGTAGAGATTTCGTTTTCGGCAGCGATTTGTAGCTCCAATTTTGCCTATTTTTCCTCTTTCGGTTTCTATTTCCTGGGCACCCGAAAGTTAGTTCTTTTAGATCTATCTAATCGAATTGTCTTGTAATGTACGACCACTTGACGATAGATTCAGCGTAGAAGTTCACCATCGTGGTTTCTTCTATGGACTTGAGGAGAATCTATCTAATTTGGACGGAAAAATTGACAGCTTTTGATGTAACATCCCTGATTTTTGAAAAATTCAAAAATCTTAAAAATTTGAAAATTTTGTTCTTGCTAAAAGAAACTCGCCAAAACAAAAACAAGACAAAAGAAATATTATGACCTACTGATGGCGTGAAATCACACGCCCGTTGGGAGACCCCAAGAGAAAAGTATGATGTAGCCAGCAGCAAATTTCCCCCACTTAAGGAATCAGGGTGATCAATCCAGTAGGACTTCGAAGTCTATCAGTAGGTTGCTTGTGGCAACAGCATCAGAAATATAGTTGTTGACGAGAGCCAAACGTGGACCTTCACGCAAACACAAACTCTTTATTGCTCCCAACTTTCCGAGAAGGTTGTCAATCTTCCCGTCTTGCTGAAAACTAAAGAATCAATTGTATTAAATGAATGGAGAATATTAAATTAAAACAGAACAGCGAGCGAGTGATGATGAAAAGCAAGTAAACAAGATTGTAGTCAATGAAAAAAATATGACCGGGGGCCATAGTTTCACTAGTCATTTTGAGAAATTTGGTATATAACTTTTAATTTTCTAATTTTATTGAATAAAAACTTATTTTCCATTTTTAAATGAATTAAACAACATTAAATAAAGGTCAAAATCAACTTTGGCAAACATGTGTGAAAATGATATATTCAGATAGAGTTTATTTTTCTAAACATTTCCAGATTTTTATTTTATTTTTCTGATTAATATTTCAGGAGATATTCAAGTTACAATTTTAAGTCATTTTCTGGAATTCTATTAAAAATTTATGGAAATAAGAAAACAGGGTTATGACATCACAGTGACATCACTCGGAGGAGCTCTCCTCTGTTGATCATGCAATTGATCGATTCTGCAGAAATTTCACGAATTGAGATGCTCCATAAGCTAGAGGAGGCGACGACGAACGCAACGGTGGCCGCGCCGCTCGGGGATGTCCACCGGAGGCTCGCCGGCGTGCTGATTTGAGGAGGCCGACGGCGGCGCACGACGGTGATGATGAAAACAACGATGAGGATCTCAACAGAAAGCACGGGGAAGGAGCCTAGCTCACCTTAAACACGATGGAGAGGACGAAGAGGTAGGAGGAGGTCAGGAACGCCGGCAATGGCGCCCGGCGCAGTTCGGCCGTCCGTGGAGGAGATGCCGGAATTCTCGGCCTCTAGGCCATCTCCACTGCTCCGCTCGCTCGAGGTGAAGGAGGGGACCAAGGCAAAGCTCGTAGGAGTTTCAGAGCAGAGAGGGAGGCGACGTAGCGGCGGCGGCGACGGATCACGGCGAGGTCGGGTTTTCGGCTAGGGTTTGCCCTTGGCAGAGAGACAGTGAGCGAGAGGGAGGGCGCGAGTGAGAGAGAGATGAGTGCGGGTCACGGCTTCTCTCCTGGGGAGTCATCTACGAAGGGGGGGTGGCGGTAGCAGGACGTGGCGGTGGCGGTCGGCGGCGACCTGCTTGCCTGTCGTGCGCGGGGAAGAGACAAAAGGGCCAACTTGCAAAAGAAACCTGCAGTTCGCAGATTTGACAGAAAAGCCCTTTTCTAACTTAAAACATAACAGAACATACAGTTTTGAGGACCTTTTTGCAATCAGAAAAATGGGCAAAAATAATTTTTGGAAACCTTGTAAAATTTCCAACCTAACCATATTTTTGTTTTATAAATTTGAAAATGTTTTTAAAACAATTTTTGGGTGACCACGTTAAGTGGTTTTTGGTCAATTCATTTGTTATTTTCAAATGCAAAATTTCAACCCATGTTTTCATGCATGTATGAGATGCCAACAACACACCACCACCCAATTATAGCAAATTTGGGATGTTACAGCGGGGTCGACAAGGGGTTAGGCGAGCTAGCCGAAACTTCCTTGCTCGCTGATGCTCTGGCATCCTCGGGCTGCCCACCCGCCAAGCTAGGAATCACCTTCGCAGGGCTTGGAGTTTGTCGAGTAGAACTTGGAGCTGGAGCGGGATCCGCAACGACCTCCTTCTTCTTCACAGACGGAGCCGAGGACGCGAATTGATCCGCGCTGATGGTCACAAGGCTAAAACAAAAGTTATAATCAGAAGAGAAAAGAGTAACCCATTCCAAAAGAAAAAAATACGAGACTCACTCGTCCTCATCGTCCTCGTCAAGGTTTTCCACGTCCCAGGCGGTGGGAATCTTCGATTGGTGGATGGCGGGAGGAAGCACGTTGAGTGGAGTCGCCTGAATGGGCCTAATCTCCTCGACCACGTCATCACTCAAGGAATTATCCCTGGAAGTGACCTCATCCTCCTCCGCTTGGCGACACTTGTGGCGGCAAAGTGGAAGCTATTCTTCGTCTTCCCCCTCCTCCACCTCCTTTCGCTCATTGCTAAACGCTGGCTTCTGGTGGAGCCTCAAAGTTGCTCGCCAGAATATCTGAACCTCCGTCGTCCATGGAGAGTGGTGGGTAGCACGTCGCCACATCTTCGTTCTGCAACGAAGAAGAAGGAAGAAAGAACATGTTTCACGAAAGAGAAAAATTAAGAAAAGAAAGAACAGAAAAGTCTACCTTAGTCCGAGAGTGTTGGGCGTCGAAAGGAGTGAAGGGACACGATGAGTGGATCTCTCCCTCTTCAGGCTGGTGATCGCGACAATCTTCTTCTCTAACTCAACATTCGAGAGAATGTCGTCGCACATCCGGCTCGGATCGTTGATGCCCGAGAACTCCCACATGGGAGTTGGCCTGTCCTGGAACAGTTGGATCCTCTGGCGCAGGAAGACATCCGCCAGGTGCATTCCGTTCAGAAGAGGTCCTTGATCCTTTCGACAAAGCCGCCCGAATTTTAGAGACACTGCCTTCGACTCTTCGGCTGATACCTTGTGCATCCAAGACTTCCTTCACTTCAGAATAGCGAATGGCTTGAACTCTGGCATGCCACCCGCGTCATCGTCGTGGACATAGAACCACTTCCGGCGCCATCCTTGCGCCGACTCGACGAAATTCATCTCCAGGTACGGAAACTCCTTCTTCGTCTGGATCCTGAAGACGCCAGTCGCTAGGGGCTCCCCCACTCGCTCACCCGCTAGGGGCTTCCCCCGGAAGATCCTCACCTGGAAGATAGACTTCCAGAGCTCCCAATGTGGGCGAATGCCGAGAAAGGACTCGCACAACACGATGAAGCACGAGATGTGCTGCACCGCATTGGGAGGAAGATCGTGCAGCTGTCTGCCATAGACATACAACAGCCCGAGGAGAAATGGGTGGAGTGGGAAGGACATACCGCGAGCAACGTGGTCGGAGAACACGACGCGCTGGTTCGCGTGTGGATTGGGCACCTCCTCGCCCTTCGTTGAAGTGCGGACGCGCCCGGAAGCTTCTGAAGGGAGCATACCCTCCCTCTGCATCTCCATGGCGCTTTTCTTCGTCACGTTGGACGGGCGCCACTCGACCGTCCTCTTCATTGGGGCCGCCGTGGAAGCGCTGGCCGCCTCCTTGCCGGAACTTGCTGCCGCAGCACGTTTCTTGGGAGGCGCCATTGGTGTTCGCTCTCTTGCAGAGGAAGGCGGGCGCGATGAAAGGAGGAAGAAGAATAATAGAGGCCGGGAAGGGTAAATTTCCCCTAAGGCCCACTATTTATATTGCTGCTGAATCACTGGGAGTCGTCGATCTACGTACGTTGGTCGCATCCCGGCTGCCACGCGGTGAGCCAAAACAAAGCGGTGTGGAACGGCTACTCCGCACGATCTTTAACGCAAGATCGTGCGTAATTACTGCACAACCTGCGGAAAAACCGGCGCACGACGACACGCTTCTGGTCAAAAGCTGACATGATGGGCCCTACGCGCCCTGTCCCATAGCGTCACGTCCCATCGGGAGCAGGCGAGTGCGCAGTGACGTCATTGCGCACATCACTATGCAAAAATTCTTTCGCATGAAACCTTCACAAACACGAAATCTCTTTCGTATGAACTCAGAAGTAAAGCTCACCTCAATCGAGGATTGCAGGGTGAAAACATCGGCACTCACCACTATTCGGAGACAAAAGACAACACTTGCTGCGCATCCAAAAGAAAATTGCGAGTACGTGGCTCGCGGAACTCCGCATTACGATGTACTAACACATCATCTTACCCTGGATTGTTCCGCCGACTAGGCACATCCAGATGCTGTATTCTTCGAGTACGAAGGTAATACCCAAGGATCTCTCCTATGGGCCTGGAATCGCACTCGAGCTGCGTCCTCCAGTAAATTTTCCGTGTCAAGAACACGAAGAAAAATCCTAGCGGACGTGCCGGGTACCCCCTTTATGGTTAAGCTCGACTCGATAAGACCTCCACGGCCCAGTCGTAATGATCACCTCGCTGAGTTCGAGTCGAAGGTCTCAAATTCCTGTTGCCAGAACTATTTTTACCCGAGAAGCAATTAGTTGGCCCTGATCTTTCGGGAGAGCCAAGCGACTGAGCCATACCCTTCTGCGAAAAAAGCCAAACGCAAGGCGCACTTACTGCTCGATACTCGAGCAGGTGCACACCCTTCGGATCAAGTATTTGAGTGACTCGGTCGTGAGGTCCAGAAATAGGCTTTGATTGCTTACTCGACTATTCTCAGTCGAACAAACACTCGGGGGCTACTGACAAGGGGATGACTCCAGGACCTATCGAGTGAGCCTACCTGGTCTAAGGCCCATCACTGGAGCCCAGCGCAAAAGACTACCCCGTGGCTCAAGAAGCCCCAGCAGCGGCCCACCCGCAAGACTTGCGGGGCAAGATGGAAAGCTTCCACCGACTAGAGATAGGGTTTGTATTCCCCTTGGCTACAGCTTGAGACCCAACCATCTATTTAAAGGCTGGGAGAGCAACCCGAGGGGGACATCCAATCTCAGATTTTCACCACCATAGCCTTAGCTCGAGATCCAATCTCTCGGCAAGCGTATCCCCCATTGTAACCAATCCACATAATACAAAGACAGACAAGCAGGAGTAAGGGTTTTATCTCTACGAGGGCTCCAAACCTGGGTAAATCGTGCCCCCTGTTATCCGACGTTGTCACTAGCGCTTACTTCATTCTCCTACTCGAAACCCTATCGGATCATTGATTTGTCATAAACGTACCCTTAATTTCGGATGTTCCATGTTGTTTTCTTATTGTTTCCCACATGTTTGCTATACACTTTATGTCATTTTTATTGATTTTACGGACTAACCTATTGACAAGATGCCACATAGCCAGTTCCCCGTTTTCTGTTGTTTTTAGGTTCTGAAAAGTTGTTCTTGAAATATTCTCGGAATTGGAAATTTAAAGCCCGGAAGTCTTAGAATTCCCGAAGGTTCCACGGAGTCCCGAAGAGACCCGGAGGGGGGCCTCAGTGGGCCCACACGATAGGGCGGCGCCCCCTCTTGGCCGCGCCGGTGGTGGTGTGGGGCCCCCAGGCCTCCATCGCCTTTGCCCTTTTGCCTATTTAATCCCCCCGAGACATAAACCCTAGGAGGATACCACTTTTACCCGAGAAACACCCGAGGCCGCCTTCACCGTCATCTCAAGATTGGGAGGGGTCTGGAGCTCTCCCCAGCACCCTGCCGGAGGGGGAAATCATCACCGGAGGGGTCTACACCACCATGCCCTCCTCCGAAGTGACACGTGAGTAGTTCATCCCTGGACTACAGGTCCATTGCAGTAGCTAGATGGTTTTTCTCTCCACTTTGTACCTCATGTTTAGATCTTGTGAGCTTCCTATCATGATCAAAATCATCTTTATGTAATGCTACATGTTGTGTTTGCTGTGATCCGATGAATGTTGAATGCTATGTCTTCTGATTATCAATCTATCTTGTAATCTTCATGCTATGTCTTCTTATGTTATTTATGATCTTGCATGCTCTCCGTTATTAGTAGATGCTCTGGCCAAGTAGATGCTAGTAACTCCAAGAGGGAGTATTTATGCTCGATAGTGGGTTCATGCCTCCTTTTCATCTGTGCTCGAGTGACAGAAATGTGAAGGATGGAGGATGCGTTGTTGCCATTAGGGAGAAAACAACAATGCTTTGTCTACGGATGATGTTATTGTTTACATTACACACTTTTCTTACTGTGATTATCTGTTGCTTGCAACTTAATACCCAACGTTTGTTCGGATGATATTCAGAGTGTGGATTTTTAGTCATAGATGTAGTTGGATAACGGTCTATGTATCTTGTTGTAATGCCTGCATGAATCACATAGTAATCTTTATGTATTGCATATGCACTACGGTGCAGCCTTCATTTCTGTCAATTGCCCAGTTGTAATTTGTTCACCACACATGTTATTTATCTTTCACGGAGAGACACCACTAGTGAACTGTGGACCCTGGTCCTTTTTCTCATACTGATAAAACACCTACTGCTTTCATACTGCTCTCATACTACTTTCATACTGTTTTCCTACTGTTTTCCACACCACACGTTTAACCTCTTTGTGTTCAGCAAAACCGGTGAGATTGACAACCTCACTGCTTCGTTGGGGCAAAGTGATTTGATTGTGTTGTGTAGGTTCCACGTTTCTTGTGAACCGGTAGTGCTCCCTGCCATCTCAGCTGCTTCAACCTTGTGAAGTTACTCCTTCCTCCTACTAGTTGATTAAACCTTGGTTTCTTACTGAGGGAAAACTGCTGCTGTGCTCCTCATACCTTCCTCTTGGGGTCTCCCAACGAGTGCAAGATCTGCACCATCAAGCTATTTTTCTGGTGCCGTTGCCGGGGAGGAAGAGAATTTCTGTAAGGGGAGTCTCTCACTTCCAATCTCTTTACTTTGTTTTAGGTTTGTTAGTTTATTTAATTTTGTCTAGTTAGCTTCTCTTTATCGAAAAACACAAAAATAATTAGTTCTTATTCTAGTTGGTATTTTTGTCACTTCGTTGTTATTTTTCATCATGTTGTTCCCTAAGTTTACCCTGAAAGATTTGCCGGTAGGAAGTGGTTCTATACTTGGAAAGGACACTATTAAAGAATTCTTTGATCATGTTAGTAAGCATGATAATCTTGAGGAAAAATCCATAGTAGAACTTGCTCCCAATTATGAGACTGCTGCAACTTCTTTAGTTCACATATTAAAAGCTAGGTTTGTTAACCTCCATCCCATATTACAACATATGTTCCTCAACTTGAATAACATTGAAGATGCTAAGAAAAGAAATTTTATCCTAGAAACTATGCTTAAAGAATTTGGAGATATTGCTATAGAATCTAGAAAAGTCTTTGCTCGTTTCAATATGCTTGGCTCATGTGTAGACATTGTTGGTGCTCTAGAAAAAACTGAATCTAATAACGAAAAGGAGGATAAAATACCAATTCTCTTTAAATTGGTAGCACTGCATGAAGCCCAAGAGAATTTTTTTGATTGGATTGTTCGTGAGAATCTATTTGATGAAGATAGTAAGCCTAAAATTTCTAAGAGAGGAGGCTCTGAAACTCTCTTAGATAAAATACAATGCATTATTAAGGAATTTCCAAATCTTGATTTGAATGCCCCTCCATTTGAAAATACTTGATTCAACTTTTCTAGGCCTAGCTAAAAGGCGTTAAAGAAAAGCACTTCTTTGGAGATAACCCATGGTTTTATTTTTGCTTTGTTTTTCTATGTTTTTTAGTAAAGGGGTTGTATACTTCTGTAGAAACTACTTTGTATCTTTCTTATCATGTTCTAGTAGTGCCAAGTAAGGTTTCTGACGAGAGTTGGAGTTGGTTTTCGGATTTCTGCGAGTAAACAGATTTCTGCTGTCCAATGTAAAAAATCGTATAAAATCCTCGAACATTAGAATGATCTGAAATTGTTTATGCTTATTCCTCAGCTAATTCCACAACTTTTTCGTTCTTTAAGTTTTTTCGATCTGAGCAACGTAAGTGCCTCAAAAAAATTCGTCTTTACAGACTGTTCTGGTTTTGACAGATTCTGCCATTTTTCTTGCATTTGCTCTTTTGTGATGTCAAGTGGATTCCTTTGCTTCACGAAACATCAGTGGCTGTAGCTAATGTTTAAAAGTATCAATATCACTTGTTCCATACAGAACCAATGGTTTTTTAATTGTTGTACAAACCCTCTAATGCGAATTAATGTTTGAGTGTGGTGTGAAGGAAGTTTTCAAGGGTTAAGAGAAGAGGTGATATATGTGATCAAGAAGAGTGCAAGGTCAAATCTTGGGGATGCCCCCATGGTTCATCCAAGCATATTTTAAGAAGACTCAAGCATCTAAGCTTGGGGATTCCCAAGGCATCCCCTTCTTAATCAACTCTCTATTAGGTCACTTCTCGTGAAACTATATTTTTATTCGATCACATCATATGAAGTTTACTTGGAGCGTCTGTTTGTTTTTATTTTGTTTTCTTTTGTTTTCCTTGCTGAAATAATATAGTTGGATCCTAGCATTCTTTGTTTGGGAGAGAGACACGCTCCGCTTTTTCGTTTGAACACTTGCTATGCTAGTATTCTTAGTTTTTCTTCTAGCTGCTGCAAAAATTCCTGTTCAGCTCTTGTTTTCATTGCATCCCTTATTCAGAGCTGTTAGTTTTAGTAGTGTTATGTGAGTCCTCTCATGTTTGCTTGCTGTAGCATTTAGAGAGTTTTTGTTGAAGCATGTTTTGTATGGTGCTTTTTGGGAAAAGAAACTACTGCTTGAGGTAGAATTTTTAACGGTGCAAGTAGAAGCTTGTATAGACTGTGGCTAGAAATTTGTCATATAATGCTAGATGTTATTTTAGTTTTAAATTCTTGTGGTTATTGATTAGAATGATTAGCCTCAAATATACGATAGTGTTTAATGTGCCATTGAAAGAATCATGAGTTGTTCTTGTCATATTGAACTATAAATTTGTGGTGTTCTTCTTTGAATGTTTTATTTGGTTGACTTTGCGCATGCTCACACCATGTTTATGACTATGAACCAGTCACGAATAGCCTCCATGATCATTTAGTTTTTGAACTTTTGGTACCACTTATGGTTTGATTAATGATGTTTATGTCGCTATGCATGATTATGGCTCTTATGCTCTTTTGATTTGTCGCTCCCAGTCTTTTGCTAGCCTCCACCTATACTGAGTATGAGATCTACTCGTGCATCCAACTCCCTAAAACCAAAGTTTTCCCATTGTGTCGACCATACCTACCTACATGTGGTATTTAACTGCCACTCCAAAGTAAATTGCTCATGTGTTACCTTTAAAACTTTCAAAATTACTCTTGTTTTGTGCTCCTATTTCAGCTCCTGAGGACGTAAATAGAGATTCTTTATCTCACTTGTTGATTGGACTTTCACACCCCGGACTAGTGGCTTCATCCGCTTATCCAATGATAGAAGAGCTGGCAGCGGGGTGCCCAGCCACAAATTAATAACACAAATTCTCTTCACTATTTTTGCCCTTGATTTATCAGTCAAAGCATAACTGTGTAAACAAAAGAGAAAGATGGATGACCTTCTACCCAGATGCGTCCTTCTATGGGAGCCGCTCTTTGAGTCTAGTTGGCTTGTGACGTACTGTATTTTCTGTTTACCATTCGTTGACATAAGCATACACCTCTCTTAAAATATAGATACTCCTCCAAGGCATGTGATTGTTGGCAGGCACCCGAGGATTTGGTTAGCCATGGTTTGCGTAAGATGGTTGGGAGGAGTGTCAAGCTTTTTATAGCTGTGTTTAATAAAATAAAAAGCTCTAACACATGAGTGATCCATGCTTCCCTCTGTGAAGGTCCTTTCTTTTACTTTTATGTTGAGTCTCCATCTTCTAACTTTATGCATAGTTGATACAGCATTTGTTCCATTCTGAGTTTTATGTGCATTTGTCCCAGAAACATTATTAATTGATTCATGATGTGTTATTGCCTGTTTTCTAATTATTTGTTCTAGTCTTCCTCATGAACTTTGAAGGTGTCCTAGCATTTATGTTTTGCCCCACTCTTAAGAACTAGCGAAATATCACCTTGACATGTTCTCTCTATACTTGAAACAAACATATATCTTTCTTTGCATTGTTATTCATGATCTTTTATTTGAGTTACTTCTCATGATGCAAAGTGTTTGCTATGCTTTCTTATTAAATTTCTATTTATCATGCTTGTGTTTAAGTTCTATGATCTCAGCTTACTTATGCTTTTACATTATTGATGATCATGTTATGTTGGTAGCATGTCACCTCAGAAATTATTATGTTTTTTATCATTTACCTACTCGAGGACGAATAGGAACTAAGCTTGGGGATGTTGATACATCATAAACATATCCTTAAATTCTGATGTTCCATGTTGTTTTCTTATTGTTTCCCACATGTTTGCTATACACTTTATGTCATTTTTATCGATTTTTCGGACTAACCTATTGACAAGATGCCCCAGAGCAAGTTCCCTGTTTTCTGCTGTTTTTAGTTTCAGAAAAGTTGTTCTGGAAATATTCTCGGAATTGGAAAATTTGAAGCCCGAAAGTCTTAGAATTCCCGAAGGTTCCACAGAGTCCCAAAGAGACCCAGAGGGGGGCCTCAGGGGCCCACGCCATAGGGCAGCACGCCCCCTTGGCCGCGCCGGGGGGTGGTGTGGGCCCCCCAGGCCTCCACCGCCTTTGCCCTTTCGCCTATTTAACCCCCTCGAAACATAAACCCTAGGAGGATACCACTTTTACACGAGAAAAATCCGAGGCCGCTGTCACCATCATCCTGAGATCGAGAGGGGTCTGGAGCTCTCCCCGGCGCCTTGCCGGAGGGGTAAATCATCACTGGAGGTGTCTACACCACCATGCCCTCCTCCAAAGTGATGCATGAGTAGTTCATCTCTGGACTACGTTTCCATAGCAGTAGCTAGATGGTTGTTCTCTCCACTTTGTACCTCATGTTTAGATCTTGTGAGCTGCCTATCATGATCAAGATCATCTTTATGTAATGCTACATGTTGTGTTGCTGAGATCTGATGAATGTTGAATGCTATGTCTTCTGATTATCAATCTATCATGTTATCTTCATGCTTATGTTATTTATGATCTTGCATGCTCTCCATTATTAGTAGATGCTCCGGCCAAGTAGATGCTAGTAACTCCAAGAGGGAGTATTTATGCTCGATAGTGGGTTCATGCCTCCATTTCATGTGTGCTCAAGTGACAGAAACGTGACGGATGGAGGATGTGTTGTTGCCATTAGGGAGAAAACAACAATGCTTTGCCTAAGGATGATGTTATTGTTCACCTTACACACTTTGCTTAGTGCGATTATATGTTACTTGCAACTTAATACCCAACGTGTGTTCGGATGATATTCGGAGGGTGGATTTTTTGTTATAGATGCAGTTGGATACGGTCTATGTATCTTGTTGTAATGCCCGCATGAATCACATAGTAATCTTTATGTCTTGCATATGCACTACGGTGTAGCCTTCATTTCTGTCAGTTGCCCAGCTATAATTTGTTCACCACACATGTTATTTATCTTTCACGGAGAGACACCACTAGTGAACTGTGGACCCCGATCCTTTTTCCTCATACTGATAAAACACATACTGCTTTCATACTGCTCTCATACTGTTTTCCTACTGTTTTCCACACCATATGTTTAACCTCTCTGTGTTCAGCAAAACCGGTGAGATTGACAACCTCACTGCTTCGTTGGGGCAAAGTGATTTGATTGTGTTGTGTAGGTTCCACGTTGCTTCTAAACCGGTAGTGCGCCCTGCCATCTCAGCTGCTTCAACCTTCTGAAGTTACTCCTTCCTCCTACTGGTCGATTAAACCTTGGTTACTTACTAAGGGAAAATTGCTTTTGTGCTCATCATACCTTCCTCTCGGGGTCTCCTAATGAGTGCAAGATCCGCACCATCAATCATCCGAGGGATTTGTCGACATGCATAATAGACACAGACTTTGGGTATTAAGTCGCAAGCAACAAATTATTACATTAAGTAAAGTGCGTAATGTAAACAGTGAAATTATCCTTAGACAAAGCCTTGTTGTTTTCTCCCTAATGGCAACAACACATCCCCCATCCGTCACGTTTCTGTCACTCGAGCATAGATGCAAGGGAGGCATCCCTCTTGGAGTTACAAGCATCAACTTGTCCAGAGCATCTATTAGTAACGGAGAGCATGCAAGATCATAAATAACATAAACATGATATATTGATAATCAACTTGACATAGCATTCAATATTCATCAGATCCCAGCAAAACAACATGTAGCATTACAGATAGATGATCTTGATCATGTTAGGCAGCTCACAAGATCTAAAAATGGTGGCATAAAGAGGAGAAGACAACCATCTAGCTACTGCTATGGACCCATAGTCCAAGTGTCGATTATGCATGTCGACAAATCCCTCGGATGATCCGATAGGGTTTCAAGTAGGAGAACGAAGTAAGCGCTGGTGACAACGTCGGCTAACAGGGGGGGCACAATTTACCCAGGTTCGAGGCCCTCGTAGAGGTAAAACCCTTACTCCTGCTTGTCTGTCTTTGTATTATGTGGATTGGTTACAATGGGGGATGCGCTTGCCGAGAGATTGGATCTCGAGCTAAGGCTATGGTGGTGAAAATTTGAGATTGGATGTCCCCCTCGGGTTGCTCTCCCAGCCTTTAAATAGATGGCGGGTCTCAAACCGTACCCGAGGGGGTTACAAACCCTAGCTCTAGTCGGTGGAAGCTTTCCATCTTGCCCTGCAAGTCTTGCGGGTGGGCCGCTGCTGGGTCTTCTAGAGCCACGGGGTAGTCCTTTGCGCTGGGCTTCAGTGCTGGGCCTTAAACCAGGTAGGATCACTCGACAGGTCCTGGAGTCATCCCCTCGTCAGTAGCCCCCGAGTGTTTGTTCGACTGAGAATAGCCGAGTAAGATCTCAAAGCCCGTTTCTGGACCTCACGACCGAGTCAGTCGAATACTTGATCTGAAGGGTGTGCACCCCGTGTAATATGTACTCGAGTATCAAGCAGTAAGTGCGCCTTGCGTTTGGCTTTTTTCGCAGAAGGGTATGGCTCAGTCGCTTGGCTCTCCCGAAAGATCAGGGCCAATTAATTGCTTCTCGGGCAAAATAAGTTCTGGCCTACACGAATTCGAGACCTTCGACTCAAACTCGGTGAGGTGATCATTGCGACTGGGCCATGGAGGTCTTATCGAGTCGAGCTTAACCTTAAAGGGGGTACCCGACGCGTCCGATAGGATCTTTCTTCGTGTTGTTGACACAAAAATTTTACTGGAGGATGCAGCTCGAGTGCGATTCTGGGCCCATACCAGAGATCCTTGGGTCTTAACTTCTTACTCGAATAATAGGGCATCCGGATGTGCCTAGTCGGCCAAACGATCCAGGGTAAAATGATGTGTTAGTACATTGTAATGCGGAGTTGAGGGAGCCGCATACTCGCAATTTTCTTTTGGATGCGCAACAAGTGCTGTCTTTTGTCTCCAAATAGTGGCGAGTGCCTCTCTTTTGTTCTTGGAAAATGGAGAGTGCCAATGTTTTCACCCTGCAATCCTCGAGTGAGGTGATTTATTACTTCTGAGTTCATACGAAAGAGATTCTTGTTTGTGAAGGTTTTATGCGAAAGAATTTTCGCGTAGTGATGTGCGCAATGACGTCATTGCGCACCCGCCTGCTCCCGATGGGACGTGACGCCATGGGACAGGGCGCGTGGGGCCCATCATGTCAGCTTTTGACTGGAAGCGTGCCGTCGTGCGCCGGTTTTTCCGCAGGTCGTGCAGTAATTACGCACGATCTTGCATTAAAGATCGTGCGGAGTAACCGTTCCGTGCTGCTTCATTTCGGCTCACCGCGTGGCAGCCGGGATGCATGCCACGTACGTAGATCGACGGCTCCCAGTGATCCAGCGGCAATATAAATAGTGGACCTTATGGGAAATTCGCCAACGAGCGCGTCGTCTTCTCCGACCATGTCACCTGCGGTATGTCCTTCCCCCTCCACCCATTTCTCCTCGGGCTGTTGTATGTCTATGGCATACAGCTGCACGATCTTCCTCCCAACGCGGTGCATAACATCTTGATGGAGGGATAATAACCCGGTAGGCCAACTCCAAGGAATAACCCGGCCTAAAGGACGCTGTGCAGGATCCGGCTAAGGATAAAGAAACTTTCGGAAGGCCCAAGTTTGCAGGCCCAGTAACCCGGATTGCGGGTTACGGTGAAGGAAAGTTAGGGTTTGTGCGCCGTGTCCGGGTAGGATCCAGGGTGCGCCTTGGAGGGTAAGCCAGGGGGTACGGGTGCTTTATAAACCGACCCCTAGGAGTAGTTGATAGAGATCTAAGAACCCTAGCAATATCGCTTGATATCGAGCATCCCGTGTAAACCGAGAGTTGAGTTATTATATCAAGATCGGAGACTCGGCGACTTGGATTGCCGACTACCAGATCGATTACCATCATGTTTTCCTCTGAGCTAAACCCTCTCCCAAACGCCTGTGTCGTCTTGCCCCAAGATCAGTTACCCCCGGTAACGTCTGCCGTGCTTATCCCACGACAGTTGGCGCCCACCGTGGGGCCTGCGTCCAAAGGTGTTTACATCACGGGAGAAGCTCGGAAAAACATGGAGAATCTTGTCATCGGTGAGATCTACATCGACCACAAAGGAGAAAAGATGGTGGACGATTCCGGCTGGGGGCCAGAGTCGGATCACCTCGAGTCCGGATCTACTGTGACGATCGGCCAGATCAACATCTTCATAGGTACGGTACGTACGCCTGATTTAAAGGGACAATATCATGTGCATACTACTGGAACTTCTAGCAGGGACAAAGAGACGTTAAAGCAAACGGTAAACTCGGTTTCATCAGCCGTGCCGGGATACCTGAGATGGGCGGAACAAGAGGTAACGTGGAGCAGAAGAGATCACCCGGAAAGAATAGAGCGCCCAGGAGTCTTGGCATTGGTGGTTGCACCACAGGTCAATGGTTACGAACTGAAAAGGGTCCTGATGGACGGTGGAAGTAGCATTAACATCCTGTATTGGGAAACCTTCTTGCGCATGAGTCTCAAAGAGTCCCAGCTACAGAAAAGTTCGACAGTATTTCATGGGATCGTGCCGGGTCACTCGGCGAGCCCCGAGGGAAAGATCACCTTGGAGGTTGCTTTCGGAGAATCGACGGATAATTATCGAGTTGAGTGGCTCACGTTCGAGGTGGTCAGATTGCGCAGTCCTTACCACGCGCTGTTCGGAAGACCGGCTTATGCTAAATTCATGGCTAGGCCGTGTTATGTATATTTGCAGCTAAAGATCCCGGGTCCTAAACGGACCATCACCGTGCACGGGAACCGGGATATAGCGGTTGAGTGTGACGAAGGAGATTCAGTAATGGCCGAGCAAGCGTGCAGAAAGGAAGAACTCGAGTATTACCGGTCTCAAGTAAATCCGGATGATAGAACAGCCCTGAAAAAGCCAAATACTGAGGATGAGAGAGCAAAATTCAAGGCAGCACAAGACATCAAGAAGATAGATTTTGTTGAAGGTGATTCCACTAAGCAATTTACCATAGGGTCTAATTTGGGAAAAGAGCAGGAGAAGGCACTTGTGGAGTTTATTCGTTCAAATGCAGACGTGTTCGCCTGGACACCTAGCGACATGCCGGGTATCCCTACAGAGCTGGCCGAGCATAGTTTGCATGTAGATCCCAAGTCCAGGCCCGTGAAGCAGGGCTTGAGGAAAATGAATGAGGAAAGAAGGAAGGCTATAGGCGAAGAGATCGCTCGGCTATTGGCAGCCGGCTTTATCATGGAAGTATTTCACCCGGATTGGTTAGCAAACCCAGTTCTAGTGATGAAAAAGACCAATGAGTGGAGGATGTGCATTGATTTTACGAGTCTCAACAAACATTGCCCAAAGGATCCGTTCACACTACCAAGGATAGATCAGATTATAGACGCAGTAGCTGGAAGTGACCTATTATGCTTTCTGGACGCATATTCTGGGTATCATCAGATTAAGCTCAAGAGGGAGGATTGGGAGAAAACATCGTTTATAACCCCTTTTGGGGCCTTTTGCTATAAAACCATGACATTTGGATTGAAGAACGCTGGCGCAACTTATCAACGGTGTATTCAGAAGTGCTTCGAGGACCAAATCGGACGTAATGTCCATGCTTATGTGGATGATGTGGTTATCAAAACTAGGAAGGCAGAGACGTTTATCGATGATCTAAAGGAAACGTTCAAGAACTTGAGAAGGTACCAGATGAAGCTTAACCCGACAAAGTGCGTGTTTGGAGTTCCAGCCGGGAAATTACTCGGCTTTATCGTCTCCGAGAGAGGAATTGAAGCCAACCCGGATAAAATCAAAGCTATCCAAAATTTGAAAAAGCCGGAAAATTTGAAGCACGTTCAAAAACTCACGGGCTGCGTGGCAGCCTTGAGCCGATTCATATCAAGACTCGGAGAAAAGGCAATACCCTTGTACCGGCTCTTGAGAAAGTCAGACAAATTCGTATGGGATCAGGAGGCGGATGAGGCGTTCGAGGCACTAAAAAAGCAATTATCTGAAGCGCCAGTACTAGCGGCCCCGGGTCCTAAAGAGCCTATGTTGCTGTATGTGGCAGCAGGCCCCCGAGCCGTCAGCGCAGTAGTGGTTGTGGAGCGTAAAGAAGATGGGAAAGGTTATCCAGTTCAGAGGCCGGTTTATTATGTCAGTGAGGTATTGTCGGAAGCAAAGCAGCGCTATCCGCATTGGCAAAGGCTGGTTTTCGGGGTCTTTATGGCCAGCCGGAAGTTGAAGCCATATTTCCAGGAACACCCCATAATGGTGGTTAGCTCAATACCAATGTCGGATATCATCAGGAACTCGGATGCGACTGGAAGAGTAGCCAAATGGGCGATAGAAATGGGGGATTATCACATCAGTTACGATCCCAGGTCAGCAATCAAATCTCAGGCTTTAGTTGATTTCATTAACGACTGGACACATACAGGCATGACTACGACGGTTCCAAGCTCCGAATCATGGATCATGCACTTCGATGGATCTAAGCAATACGAGGGATCAGGAGCTGGGGTGGTGCTAACGTCACCCAAAGGAGATAAATTAAGTTACGTACTACAAATTCACTTTGACTGTTCCAACAACGTGGCCGAGTATGAGGCCCTATTGCATGGCTTGAAGGTAGCCAAGGAGATGAACATCAAGAGGATACGATGCTTCGGAGATTCGGACCCTGTGGTACAGCAGGTGTCAGGAACTTGGGATAGAAAGGATGCAACCATGGCAGCATACCACAGGGAGGTTGATAGGGTTGCAGGATGCTTTTCCGGGTATGAGGTGGAGCATATAGACAGAAGAAAGAATGAAGCAGCAGACGCCCTTGCTAGACTCGGCTCGCGCAGAGAGCCGGTTCCACCTAACGTGTTCCTGGACGAGTTATGGCGACCATCGGTTAAAATCGAGTCCGAAGAGGAACTGGCAAGTAAAGACCCGGATACGGAACTCGTGGCCACTATACGCGCTATTCCCGAGTGGACAAAACCGTTTTTGGCCTACCTATCACGGGGCGAGTTACCACAACAGGAGGTTTTAGCAAGGCAAATTTTGCGGAGAGCAAAGGGATATTCTATCATTAATGGGAGTTGTACAAAAGAAGTGCAGCAGGAGTCTTTTTGCGCTGCGTAGCACCAGAAGAAGGCCGGCAGATTCTCAAGGAAATTCATGAAGGCGATTGCGGGCATCATGCATCCACAAGATCCCTTGTGGCCAAGGCTTATCGACACGGATTCTTCTGGCTGATGGCTCTAGCAGACGCGGAAAGATTAGTAGCAAGGTGTGACGGATGTCAAAGGTACGCTCGCCAAACCCATGTGCCGGCTATGGAATTACGGACCATCCCGTTAACTTGGCCGTTCGCTGTCTGGGGGATGGATATGGTTGGAACCTTTCATATGTCACCTTGCAAAAAGACACATCTTTTAGTGGCCATTGATAAATTTACAAGGTTGGTTGAGGTTATGCCAGTTACTAATTGTGAAGCAGCTACAACAGTCAAGTTCTTAAAAAAGATTATCTACCGGTTCGGGTATCCCCACAGCATAATTACCGACAATGGAACCAACATGTCCCTTGGTGAGATGGAGAAGTTCTGTAGCAACAATGGAATCCGGCTTGATGTTGCATCAGTGGCTCATCCGCAGGCCAATGGACAAGTGGAGAGGGCAAACCAAGAATTGCTTCGCGGATTAAAACCACGATTGCGAGTCCCTTGTATCAGGGCCGCTGGCGCATGGGTCGAAGAACTTCCTTCTGTGGTTTGGGGCATCAACACTACGCCTAACAGGTCCACTCAAATGACACCCTTCTTCATGGTCTATGGCGCGGAGGCAGTACTACCGAGTGATATTATTCATGATTCACCACGAATATCAGCTTACGCCGAAGTGGAGAACGAAAAGACCCGGCAGGATGCCGTAGATATGTTAGAAGAACAAAGGGAACAAGCCCTGGAGAGATCAGCCATTTATCAGCAAGGTTTACGGAGGTATCATAGCCGGCGTGTGAAAACCCGGGTCTTCCAGGAAGGAGACCTGGTTCTGCGCCTGGTACAGTCAAACGAAGGAAAACACAAATTATCACCACCATGGGAAGGACCGTTTATCATAAGCCGGAATCTGCATAACGGATCATATTACTTGGTAGATGCAAGGGAAGAGTCGGCTACAGTTAATGACACCGCTCATACCACTTCATCTATGCAAGAAAGAGACAGACCATGGAACGTGGCGCAGCTACGTCCGTATTATACTTAGTAAAGATTATAGTGGCAAGTGGAATTGCACGGTGTAACAGGCAGTAGGTTTCAGACGTACTCTTTTCCTATCCAGGGTACCCTTGGGGACTGGATGGGTTTTTAATGAGGCGGCTTGCTGACCTAACTTTTTCATATCAAGTAAAGAGGTGGTTATTATCATGTCCTTCACTCTCAGCACGTCGCGTACATATATAGGTCTTGGGGGCTGATTGCTTGAATAACACAGTTGAAAACTCAAAGACCCGGCCTTGATGCCTATGAGTTATAAGGGCCGGTTACTCGCAAACGAGTACGGCTACAATCTTATAACCGGACAAAGGAGCCAAATTTTCTTGACTTTTCTTACTTAAGCTCGATGTGACTCGCACTAAAATGGCATGATTTGCTCGCTTACGATTACAATCAGCCATGAAGCCCAATGGGACTTGGTTGACCCTGTTTCGTACAGATGTAACAACATGATATCCATGCGAAAGCCGGCTTATAGTATCAGAGAGTCAAAAGGGTCATCTAAACCACAAGTTATGCAGAGTACAGGGCTGATAGCCGGAAACTCAACGATTATTAAGCATAACTTCAAAACCTATGTGAAACGGCTCTGGGCTTTTTGGACCTAGTAGCAAACAAATGCGTTCTCCTTGAAAGATCACGTTTCCAAGACTCGGAATCCGGGTCTTGGGGGCTCGGGATCTCGAAAACGAGAAAGATTGTTTGATTGTTAAAGCTCAAAAATCCAGAAATCCGAGTCTTGGGGGCTTGCGGACTTAGCAGCAAGTCCGCTTGTCAACACCCACGAGACCCGGAAACCGAGTTTCATAAAAGGAGCAATAAAGAAAGCCGGATATCGAGAACAGATGAGTTCAAAGATGGATAAATTTAAAAAGTCCAGAAGAGGCATAGAGTATATCAAGACCTTAGCGTACATTACAAAATCCCGGTGAAAAGATATCAAAGGTGCACAGGCGCACCACCCAAAATATAATTGTTTAAACAGCACATTTGCCGACTGACGCATACGAAGAGGCATTAAATATCAGATATCACTCGGCGTCCACCTTGGCCTTGCCCTTGCCATCATTGGTGGTAGCAGCAGCACCCGGATCAGTAGTACCAGCCCGCGCAGGAGGTGGAACGACCGGTGTTGAGGTAGCGGGGGCAGAGCCGGCTTCAGCTTGCTTCTTGGCAGCCTCCGCCCTCAACGCAGCAGCTTCCTCCTTCCACCGAGCCAGCATATCATACGGCTCGGGAAGATCCGACTTAACCGCTTCACCAGCAGCATCATATGCAGGAACAAGGATATCAACATCCAGGTCGTCAGCGATCACACTGGCCGGGTAACGGACCTCCTTCTGGACAGCCTGAAAATCCTTCACTGAGAACTTGGACCCATCAAGCTTGAACTCCGGGAAGCCGCCCATAAGCTTCACTAGCTCGAGCTTAGGGAAATAAGCCTTGGCAAGTGCAAGCCCCCGGGTTACTCCAACCCGGCAAGACGAACGCTTCCAGTGCCAAATCCACTCAGGAATAGTGGAGAAGGCATCCAGCATTCTCTTCAGATCGACATGTCCCTTACCCGGCCACCGTAATTCCTGAAGGATCCATTTGGTTCCGGCGCATAGCTGCCGGATAACGCTCTTCATAGTTTTCAGCCTGGCAACATCATCCTCATCCGGCATCGCTTCGTCCGGGCCTGAAGAAATGGAAACATAAGTCGGGAAAACTCTGGCTATTTATCAAAAGGATAACCCGGAGGAAGAAACGTACCAAGTAAAGCACGATACGTGTCAGCAATTTGGACAGAAAGGCTTGTTAGATCATCCTCTACTTTGTGAGCCCTTTTCCTATACTTCCTCATTATCATCCTAGTCCTCCTGGCCTCAGCCTCGGCTGCCTCACGCAGAACCACCTCCTTTTCAATGAGCTTGGTGGCATCTGCCAGTTTCTCCTCAGATTGAGTCACGAAAGACTGCATGGATGCAACGAAGGATTAGCCGGGTAAAGGGGCAAGTTATCAGTCGCTTGTATCATAAAGTCCCAAGCAAATTATGAATCAATTCACTCGGAACTTGGGGACTGGATAAGGACGCAAGCAACGTTAGTCGGATTTACCTCGTGTTTGGCTATTAAAGCCCCCAAGATGTTTTCTTCATTAGCCCTCAAAGTGCGCAGGGTTTCCAGCATCTGGGTAAACGTCAAGTCCTCGGGTCGAGCAACGGAAGAGCCGGCAGCCTGGTCGCCTGGTGGGGGAGCTCTCCCCGCCCTTGGGGTCGAGACCCGGACAGTTTGAGTATCCGGGTTGGGAGAACCCATCCTTGTATCCAGAACCTCGATCTCCTCGTCCACTGGTTCCGACGAGGAAGGAGATCCGGCGGCTCGGTGAAGTGGATCGTTCAGGGGGCCTTGTTCCTGGTTATTCTCAGTATCACCGCGAGTTGCGGCGTCTACGTTCTCAGTCGGCTCCTCTGCCCGATGGTTATCCGTCTCTACGTTCTCCGGATCACTGACGGTGACTTGAGTGCTAAAAGAAAGATGAGAGGAGGCAGTTAGCAGTGGTGATTGAAAATTGTCAGGCATCAAAGGAAGTCATATAGCAAAAACTTACCCGGCATTCACGGTGTAGTCCGGCGGGAGCTCGCCGCTGGAAGCAGATGAAGTTGTCACAGGGACCACTAATGGAACCCGGAATTGCCCGGCACGTGGATGGTTAGGAGAAGGGTGGCGTCGAGGAGAGTCGGAAGGACGAGACGGAGGAGCGCTGGCACGATGGACGGAGGAGGTAGAGATGCCCGGGTTAAGGGGATCTTCACCCGGGGAGCTCCGAGTTACTCTGCGTTTGGCTGGGAGAGAATCCTTCAAGCACGACGAGTTTGATAATTGATGGTTAAGTCGTCGCATGGCGTCAAAGGAGTAAGGTTCAGAGGATAACGAGGAGAAAGGAACCTTGGACACTGCCCCTCTGGTCTTCCTCTTGGCTCCAACCGTTGCCTCTTGATCAGATTCGGTAGCCTCCGGGTCATCCTCGTTGGTCTCACCTTCGTCCTCCAGCCCTGCGAACCGAGTGTGTGTCCGTGGGAAAAAGTTAAATGGGAGGAAAATGATGCAAGTAAAAATAATACAAGTTCCGGGCAGGTACCTTCACTATCATCGGCCGGCTCGTCCTCTTCTTCCGGGTCTCTGGAAGGGGGGAGGGTTCAACTCTCCAGAAGGGGTCATCAGCCCGAGACAAAGGGATGAGACTAAGGGTTAGAAGCTGTATCAAGTCAAAATGTGGAAATAAGTTATGAATATAGGATATTACCGCTGGAGCCGGGTTTTCCCGAGTAAATGGGGGTAACCCGGCGATGCCCTTTATCACCTCTAGCTTCTCTGTCAAGAAGCCCTTGATGGTCTTGTTGGTGTCGCCGGTCGCAAAGCTCTTGGTGGAGTATCGGAGTGCATCCGTGGTATGCCCCGAGTACTCGCACATTAATTTGGTGCGGATGGAGTTGGGTTGAATTCGAAAATCAACCCATGTTTTCACTAAATTGAGCCCAAGGAGGCCTTGGGCTGAGAGGATGGCTATTTTAGCTAACGAGGGAAGGATCGCCTCCTTGTCTGAGTCAGGTGCAAAGGCATTGAAAGACTCGGAAGGCTCGAGGAGGTTCTCCGAGTAGCCCGGCAGTTTCTTTTCGCTGTCTGGGGAAATATCGTGGCAATAAAAGAAAGACAGCTGCCAGTGTTTGACGTGGGAGTTTAAATTGAGGGTTGGCATCGGTGAATTCTTGCGGCGTTGGATGGATACCCCGCCGCAGGTAAGAAGTGCTCCGTCACCACTTTCGCGGCACGGCTTACACTGGAATAGTTCGATGAAGAGAGTCAAACTTGGCGGTATGCACAAGTACGACTCGGATAGAACGATGAAGTGGGTAATGTTCAACATAGAGTTAGGCCCTATGTCGAATACCCGGAGGCCATAATGGCTTAGGACCTCCCTAAAGAAAGGGTGACCCGGAGGACGGAATCCCCGGGTCACGTGCTCTACGAAGCAGATTACCTCATTATTGGCGGGTGTGGGCCGGGTCTCGTTTCCCGGTGCTCTCCAGTGAATGTCCTTTTGAGAAGTGAGAATTCCTAATTCGGCTAGCTCATCCAGCTTGGCCTTTGTAGTTGTGGAACGCCCCGAGTTGGCGGATATGGTCTGGGTAGTCTTTGCCTGAGTCGGCTGTTTTCCTTGCCGTTTGGGAGCCATGGGATCAACCTGCAAAACACAAGAAAAGAGGTATAGGAAATAAGACTATTGGATTATCCGAGTATGTGGTATCAAGAAAGTATGAAACTAAGAACTATCCGGGTATCACGCTATGAGGTGGAGGTTACAAGGTATCCGGGTGTTAAGTATAACTGTGGAGATTATTGGTCACTTACGTACGGAAAAGCATTTGGGGAAGATGGATGGTTGCCCATGTATCTACTGCAAGCAAAATAGCTGGAAAAGAAGGATTTTCCGGGTGTTAATGCAATGAGCGGAAAATCGAGGAGGAATGGATCTAGATGGGAAAACTTGCGAACGATTCTACGGGGATTTGGTGATTAGTAATGGTAGGAGGATGAGTTGTAGTCATCAAGCAGGTGGTTAAAGGAGTTAGCGAGCATCAAATCGATCTAATTCGATGCAACCGGAAGAACGACTCACAGGCTGACCTAGATCCAATCCTCGATGAATCGAAAAATTGCGGGGCTAAATTAAACGAGTGCAAGGGACTTACTGGAGATATTGGAGTCTAGCGCGACGGCGGTGGACGGCGTGGCTCGAGTGCCCCTTCGCGACTCTTGGCGAGTGGAACAAGGGCGCGGCGGTGAAGCTTGACGGCGGCGCGAGATGGCTTGAGAGCGAGCGCGGCCGGCGGCGGCTTTGCTTCGATGGCGAGCACGAACTTCTTGCGGTGGTGTTACAAGGGCGTAAGGAGCAAGGAAGGAAAGGGAAAACTGAAGTGGAGCGATGGGTTTTAGGTTACCCTCGGAGCACTATTTATAAGGTGAGGGTGAGTCTATCCCAACGGCCGGAAGCCGGAAATTGTGGGGTAATGGCTATCCACGCGGATTCTGCGAGATATGCACCAAGTACTGAGCAAAGTATCTGGACAAAAAAGAGAAGGAGATCCATCCCGTGATATCAGGGTCAGTTATCGAGTATGGAATCTTGACATTTTTATTAGGGTTTAGACCTGGAAAGTTAAACCAAAGTATTTGGGGGAAAAGCCGGGTTACTATATGGCCACCATGGAGTAAGGCCTAGCTGTCTATCAAAGCATCTTAACCCGGCCTCCATATGCTTGTGTGTTTGATATCTTTGCAGGGAATAGCGAGCGCTTCAAGGAAGGATCCGTGAAGCCCAAGCTATTCTGGGGACTACTGATGGAGGGATAATAACCCGGTAGGCCAACTCCAAGGAATAACCCGGCCTAAAGGACGATGTGCAGGATCCGGCTAAGGATAAAGAAACTTTCGGAAGGCCCAAGTTTGCAGGCCCAGTAACCCGGATTGCGGGTTACGGTGAAGGAAAGTTAGGGTTTGTGCGCCGTGTCCGGGTAGGATCTAGGGTGCGCCTTGGAGGGTAAGCCAGGGGGTACGGGTGCTTTATAAACCGACCCCTAGGAGTAGTTGATAGAGATCTAAGAACCCTAGCAATATCGCTTGATATTGAGCATCCCGTGTAAACCGAGAGTTGAGTTATTATATCAAGATAGGAGACTCGGCGACTTGGATTGCCGACTACCAGATCGATTACCATCATGTTTTCCTCTGAGCTAAACCCTCTCCCAAACGCCTGTGTCGTCTTGCCCCAAGATCAGTTACCCCCGGTAACGTCTGCCGTGCTTATCCCACGACACATCTCGTGCTCCATTGTGTTGTGTGAGTGATTTCTCGGCATTCGCCCGCATTGGGGGCTCTGGAAGTCTATCTTCCAGGTGAGGATCTTCTGGGAGAAGCCCCTGGTGGGTGAGCGAGTGGGGGAGCCGCTGGCGACTGGCGGCTTCGGGATCCAGACGACGAAGGAGTTTCCGTACCTGGAGGTGCATTTCGTTGAGTCGGCGCAAGGATGGCGCCGGAAGTGGTTCTACGTCCAGGACGATGACGTGGGTGGCGTGCCAGAGTTCAAGCCATTCGCTATTCTGAAGCGAAGGAAGTCCTGGACGCACAAAATATCAGCCGAAGAGTCGAAGGCGCTGTCTCCTCTGCTCGCGCAATTCGGGCGGCTTCGTCGAAAGGATCAAGGACCTCTTCTGACCGGAATGCACCTGGCGGGTGTCTTCTTGCGCTGGAGGATCCAACCGCTCCAGGACAGGCCCACTCCCATGTGGGAGTTCTCGGGCATCGACGATCCGAGACGGACGTGCGACGACATTCTCTCGAATGCTGAGTTCGAGAAGAAGATTGCCGCGATCACCAGCCTGAAGAAGGGGGAGAGCCACTCGCCGTGTCCCTTCACTCCTTTCGACGCCGAGCACCCTTGGACTGAGGTAGACTTTTCTGTTCTTTCTTTTCTTAATTTTTCTCTTTCGTTGATTTCTGTCGATTGAAACGCGTTCTTTCTTCCTTCTTCTTCGTTGCAGAACGAAGATGTGGCGACGTGCTACCCGCCACTCTCCACCCGAAGCCCGCATTGCGGACGCAGAGTCCAGCGATGAGCGAGAGGAGGCGGAGGAGCAGGAAGAGGAAGAAGAGCTTCCACTTCGCCGCCGCAACCGTCGCAAAGCGGAGGAGGATGAGGTTACTTCCAAGGATAATTCCTTGACCGATGACGTGGTCGAGGAGATTAGGCCCATTTAGGCGACTCCTCTCAGCGTACTTCCTCCCGCCATCCACCAATCAAAGATTCCCACCACCTGGGACCTGGACAACCTTGAAGAGGACGATGAGGACGAGTGAGTCCCGTATTTTTTCTTTTGGCATGGGGTTAGTCTTTTCTCTTCCAATTTTAACTTCTGTTTTAACCATCAACGCGGATCCATTCGCGTCCTCGGCTCCGTCTGTGAAGTAGAGGGAGGTCGTTGCGGACCCCACTCCAGCTCCGAGTTCTACTCGACGACCTCCAAGCCCTACGAAGGTGATTCGTAGCTTGGCGTGTGGGCAGCCCGAGGATGCCGGAGCGTCAGCGAGCAAGGAAGTTTCGGCTAGCTCGCCTGACCCCTTGTCGACCCCGCATGGCAAGGTGATGTCTTCTCATCTTTCCGCACTTTGTCCTTTTTTATCGGGTGCACGACAGTGCTCCCGATGGATTAGCCCCCGAGTCTATGGTCGACTGCTCACAGTAGGCTATAGACTCAAGCCGAAACTTTTGCTTACTTGTTCGCTTCCTGCTTTTGGTTTTTAGCGGGTGCACGGCAGTGCTCCCGATGGGAGTAGCCCCCGAGGCTATACTTGACTGTGTACCGTCGTGTATAGGCTCAAGTGATGACTTTCTAACCCATAGGGAATTCTGCAGGCTATCCTCGATTCTCTGGCTGGCTTTGGGTGCCGCCTTGTCAAGGCCGAGGCGGTGTGCGTTTCTCTTCGGGGAGAGCGCGACCAGATTCTTCAGGATGCCCGTTCTTTACTGGGTGAGTTAACATATGCTCCTTACTTTGGGTCTGTTTGTTCTGGCCGCGACTGTCGCTTGACGTGCGAATCCATGTTTCCCGCTTGAAATCCGAGAAGGTCGAGGCTAATTCTCGGGTGAAAGATCTTGAGAACGAGCTGGAATCTACCCGAAAGGAGTTAGAGTCCTCCTGCAAGGATGCAGCTGCCCGTCTCGCTGAATCTCGCAAGTCCTTGAAGCAGCTAGAGGATGCAGGTGCGGCGCACGATGATGATTTGGTCGGCATCCTCCGTCCCGTAGCCCAGGCTTTGGCTGGTAAGTTTTCCGCAAATTTCTTTCGCTTGTAACTTGCTTCTTTCTCCTCCCTATATTGATTCCCTCCATTTCTATTTTAGATGCGCTTGGAGTTGATTTGGCGCTATCCGGAGGGGTCCGAGTTGACGCTCTGACGGACATGTGCACTCAGCTGCAAGAGCACGGAAGCAAGGCTTGCTTCGCTCTGCGTGATGCTGCCCAAGTGCTGTCGCAGCTGCATCAGTGATTGCTTGCAGGAGTGCCGGTTCCACCAACTCTTGAGGGCCTCTTGCAGCTCTTCCTTGGCGAAGCCGACCCCCTTCAGGAGTACACCCTCGCACAGATCGAGTGTGGAGCCAAGACGGCTATCCAGTTTTCCCTGGCGCACAACGTCTCGGTTGACCTGGAGAAGGTGTATTCGGAGCTTCCTCGAGATGCGCTGGGCAAAAAGGTAGCGCTTCGACCCTTTGGCGATCGTGCAGGGAAGCTAGCGAAGATGCTCTCAGAGGTAGTTTCTCGTGGCCGTGGTGCGAAGCCTGCTGCGAGTGGATCTACCTCTAGAAAGTCCATAGTTCCTTAGGATAAGCGCCATTTCTTTTGATTGCCTGTCTGTGTAATGAACTTTGGGAAGCATCGCGTACTTTTCTTTCCAATCGAGATGTTTAAAAGTTTCAGCATTTTGTTATTGTGCCTTACTTTGTGTTCTCTCGATGGGAGTAGCCCCCAATCACTCGAACATATATTTGTTGTAACTCGTCGAGTGGTGTGTGACTTTATAACTGAAATTGTCGTGTTCCCTTTGTTCTCTCCAGGTTGTAGATTCTGGCGCTGGCTCATCGGGCGGTGCTGTTCCTTTGACTGGGCCGTTGATTATCGATGCGAGTATGTTCGCTTCGCTTCGTGGCCGCGTCGCAGATGACGAGCGTATGCTCAAGGCTCTGCAGGGTTGGGCGGATGTTGCCAAGTCCAAGCAGAAGCTTGTTGCTGATCGTGAGCAGTTAGTGATGGAGGAGCTGGCGATTGTCGCGAAGAATATGCTCTGTAAGTTTCGCAAGCCCCCGAGTATTTTTGGTGCTTTCTTGCTTGTGGGCGGACGCACTTCCTCTCTATGCAGTTGTTGAACCTGACGGAGCGTGTGAAGGTCATTGGGTGGATAACAAAGTGGCTTGCGAATTGAGCAGCTCCAACGTCCATGCATGCAACTTCTGGTCTGATCGCATCAGAGGCTTTGTCCTGGCTACGTTGCAGTATCGAGTAAGTTAGGCGGAACTCTTCGTTGAGTCTTGTCGGGAGGCTTTATCTTCAGTCTATCGGGCGATGTACCCATTCGATGTTGTTCCCGATCGACTGAGTGGATTGTTGCGTTTGTTTCGTCGGGTGGATGATGTTCGCGAGTGCTTGTGTCAGTAGCTTATTTGCGGCTCTTAGGTGGCGCTCGCGTTTGTGCGGTTATGGCATCCAGACGTGAATTTCAATTCTGTGGCGTAGCTTCCTGAGACCCAAGGAGCAGCCGTTAACTTTGTTCCGCACTATGAGGTTGTGCGGCCTGCGGCAGAGCGGATCATTCAGCCGACCATTGCAGAGACTAAGCGGCTGCTTTGAGAGGCTGCGGCTCGGCGATAACTGTAACGTTTTAAGGTGTATATACCTTGTATGTTTGTATTGAAGGTGTGTTAAGGTGTGTACCTTGTAACCTTGTGAAGTATTTGAGACAATTAAGGTGTGCTAAGGTGTTTACCTTGTAACCTTGTAAGATGTTTGTCGTGCATAGGCACTCGAAAATTGTTTTTATGCTAGTTTGGTGTAGCCACCGTGTGTTGGGGTGTGACCGTTGTTTTAGCATGTAAAAGTAAAAAAGGAAAGGTGCGACTAAGTAGTCTTTATATCTATGGTTGAGAAACCATGTTTGTATTGCGATGGCTGAGAAGCCATGTATTTTCTCAGGTTACAATGTGGCTGGAACAACCTTATTTGCGAGTAGAATTACTCTCCTAGGGACCGAATTTCCACAGGTGCGCCACGTTCCATGGGTTGGAGTAGACGCCGCCTGTTTTGGGGTTTTTCAAGCGATAGGCACCTCCAGGGATGACCTCATGGATGATGAAGGGTCCTTCCCACGGTGGCTCGAGCTTGTGTCCGCTTCTTGCTTGAGTCGCAGCACCAGGTCGCCTACTACGAAGGATATGCTGCGGATGCGGCGACCATGGTGATTGCGTAGTGCTTGCTGGTAGACGGCGGATCTTGCGAGTGCGACGTCCCTGGCCTCGTCCAGTGCTTCCATGTCTTCCACGAGTGCTCTGTTGGAGGCTTCTTCGCTGTATGCAACGACTCGCGGAGCGCTGAATCGAGCATCCTCATGCAGGAATGTTTCGGCGCCGTAGACCATAAAGAATGGTGTGTAGTTTGTGGATCTGGTTGGAGTTGTTCTCAGGCTCCACAGGACAAACAGTAGCTTCTCGGACCAATGTCCTGCTGCAGGATGTAGTATGTCGAGTAGGCGTTTCTTGAGGCCAGCCGAAACTAATCCGTTGGATCTTTCGACTTGCCCGTTTGTTTGGGGTGTGCCACCGAGGCGAAGCTGAGATTTATCCCCTTTTCTTCATAGAAGGCCTTCGTCTCTTTGTCTGTGAAGTTGGTCCCATTATCCATGATAATATTGTGTGGGACGCCGAATCGGTACACGATAGTTTCGAGGAATCGGACTGCGCACTTCGCATGTTGCGATGTTACTGGGACTGCCTCTATTCATTTGGTGAATTTGTCGACTACGACCAGCATATGAGTGTATACTCCGGGGTGTTGCCTTCCGTAATGGTCCTACCATGTCGAGCCTCCATTGAGCGAATGTTCAGGATAAGGGGATCATGTGGAGTTCTGTGGCCGGTGCGTGTGGCTTGGGCAAGAAGCGTTGACAAGCGTCACACCTGTCGACCAGTTCCTTGGCATATTTGGCTGTTGTTAGCCAGCAAAATCCTTCTCAGAAAGCCCTACCCAGTATGGCTCTCCATCTTGCATGGTGTCCGCAGTCGCCTTGGTGTATGTCTCGTAGTAATTCCTTTCCATCTTTAGGTGCGATGCGCCGTTGGAGGACTCCTGATATACTCTGTTTGTAGAGTTCGCCTTTGATCACCCGGAAGGATTTGCTGCGCTGAACGATCTGCCTTGCCTCAGGAATGTCCTCCGAGAGCTACTTTCGGATCAAGTAATCGAGGTACTTGTTCGTCCAAATTGGTTCAACTAGGAAGACTTGCCTTGAGATGTTGTGGGCGAGTTCAATGATGGCGCTTTGTCGAGTGGCTTCTGTTTCTGTTGCTGCTGGCACCTCCGTGTGCTTCTTCAGTTTGACCGATCTTTTGCTGATCCGATCGAATTAAATTCCTGGTGGAACTTGGGCGTTTGTTGACCTGATGTTCACCAATTTGTCAGCTTCTTCGTTACTTGAACGAGCAATGTGCTTCAGTTCGCACCCTTTAAAGCTTCCTTCGATCAGGTTATACATGTCGCGATAAGTGATCATGTTTTCCGTGACGACGTCGCATTCCTTCATCGTCTGCTATACGATGAGGTTTGAGTCTCCATATATCATAAGTCAACTGGCGCTGCAGGCGATCGCCATTTTCATGCCGTGTAGGAGTGCTTCATAGTCGGCATCGTTGTTGGATGCTGGATCGTCGAAGGGGAAGTCGGGGCGTAGAACATACTGTAGTTTGTCGCCTTTTGGCGATATGAGGATTATGCCGGCTCCCGCCCCTTCATTTCTTTTCGACCCGTCGAAGTACATGATCTAGGAGCTTGCGTACTCTTGGGGGTCCTGGAGTTTGCAGCTCTGTCCACTCGCAAAGGAATTCTACGACCACCCGGGACTTCAGGGTGTTGCGTCCTGTGTATATTATATCCCAGGCGCCTAGCTCGATGCTCCACTTTGCGATTCTTGCGGATGCCATGGGGTTATTCATGATGCTCCTGCAAGTAATGTTTGAGCTTGCGAGCTGTAAGGACCACTCCATACGCGAGTTTCTGGTAGTGGGGGTATCGTTGTTTGCACGGCAAAAGTACCTCGCTGAGGTAGTATACTGTTCTGTGAGCACCGTATGCTTTTTCGTCCTCTGGCCGCTCGACCACTATTATTGTACTGACCACTTGATTAGTTGCGGCCAAGTATAGGTAGAGAGGTTCCCTTTCCTGCGGTGTTGCCAGCATGCGCCTGCTCTGCAGCACTCTTTTCAAGTCGATGAACGCCTTTTTTGCTTCTGGCGTGCACGACCACTCAAACTTATATGTTTTCTATAGCAGATTGTAGAAGGGGAGCGCCTGCTCGCCCAATCTTGCGATGAACCTGCTGAGGGCTGTCAGTCGCGCTGCAAGCTGTTGGACTCCGTGGAGATTTGTCGTCTCTTTAATTGTCAGGATTGCTTGAATCTTCTCTGGATTTGCTTCTATTCCTCGAGCTGAGACTAGACTGCCGAGCAACTGGCCGGCGGGCACGCC
This sequence comes from Alopecurus myosuroides, assembly GCA_028641055.1. Taxonomy (NCBI): domain Eukaryota; kingdom Viridiplantae; phylum Streptophyta; class Magnoliopsida; order Poales; family Poaceae; genus Alopecurus; species Alopecurus myosuroides. The sequence goes on from CM054062.1 coordinate 17,873,709, forward strand.
GAAGACGCATTTCGTCGGGTTGAGCTTGATTCTGTATGCGTTGAGGGCGTCGAATGTTTCCCTTATGTCCTCGAGGAGTGTGTCCTCCACCCGAATCTTGATGATGATATCGTCACCATACACCTGTACGTTCTTGCCAATGAGTTTGGCGAGGCATTTTTGCATGCAGCGTTGATATGTTGCGCCAATGTTTTCTAGCCCGAAAGGCATTGTCGTGTAGAAGTAGACACCGTTTGGTGTGATGAATGTTGTCTTCTCCTCGTCTTCCTATTTCATCCTGACCTGATTATAACCCGAGTAAGCATCTAGGAAGGAGAGGCGCTGACAGCCTGCTGTGAAGTCGATAATCTGGTCAATCCGCGGGAGCGGGAAGTTATCCTTGGGGCAGTGTTTGTTCAACAACGTGTAGTCGATGCACACGTGAAGGGTGTCTATGTTTTTCTTCGGGACCAACACCGGGTTTGCTAACCAGGTGGAAATCTTGATCTCCCTGATGAACTTGGTGGCTAGGAGTCTGTTCACTTCTTCTCCGAGTGCTTGCTGCTTTGGCTCGGAGAAGCGTCGAGTGGTTTGTTTGACTGGTTTTGCGTCTTTGAATAGTTCTAATGAGTGATAGGCGAACTCTCTAGGTATTCCTGGCATATCGGATGGCTGCCAAGAGAAAATCTCCCAGTACTCACGGAGGAGTTCGACAAGCGCACTTTCCTATGCGGATGACAGGGTAGTTGACATGACCGCCGTCTTCGTGGAATCTGTTAGCTGGAATTGATGCTTTCGAGTGTCTCTATTGGAGCTAAACTCGAGGTCTGGAGCATTTTTCTTGGTTAGCGGCATCACGGAGTTGTCCGTGGTTTTTGCTAGATCTTCCAACTCTTCTTGCATCCCGAAAGATTTTACGATTTCGTCGAAATCGTTGTCACACTTGTCTGACTTTTGGAAGTCTCCGTTTACGGTGATCGTGCCATATTCTCCTGGTAGTTTTAACTTTAGGTAGGCATAGTGGGGTACTGCCATGAATCTCGCGAACGCTGTTCGGCCGACCGAGAATGGCGTGGTACTGCGATGGCCAGTCGACTACCTCGAAGTCCAGGAATTCTCTCCTATAATTGCGCGGATCTCCGAGTATTACCTCCAAGTTGATTGTTTCGAGTGGTTGGACCGCTTTACCCGATACTATCATGTGGAAGGATGTTTCTGATTCTGCGAGTCCCTCCAAGTTCTTGTTCATTTTACAGAGTGTATCCGCGTATATGATGTTTATTTAGCTGCCACCATCCATGAACACCATGGCTAGGTCGTAGTTGCCTATTTGCACCTAGATGACGAGCGTCGCGTTCCCTGGTCGATACACCCATGGAGGGTGGTCCTCTCGTGAGAAGTTATCGGGTGCTCGGACATCTTCAGGTATTCAGCCTTGGACGGTGGTGCTTGTACTGCCATATTAACGTGGCGAGTGTTGGTCTTCTGAACTCGTCGGGACGAGCAGACCTTCTGTATCATGCCTAGGAGCCCGTGGGGTTTGGGTAGCCGTTGCCTCCTTGATTTGCTGCGGCTGGATTAGCTGGTGCTGGAAGGGCGGCTAGAGCCATGTTGTGGTGTCCAACAAGTGGAAGTAGGGGTGGCGGGTGGTTCGCAGCGGCTCCTCCCGGCAGTTGCGGGTATCCTTGGTTTATTGCCATCCCGTGCTTCTTTGTATACGCCTCAGGGATGTCTTGGAACTTTCGGCAATCCTTAAGGAGGTGAGTGGCCTTGAGCTTGCCTGTTCGTTTATCTATGAACATGTGCAAGGAGCAGTATCCATCGAGGTCTTCCTCAGGCATTTTGTCGTCTGGTTTTGGCTTCCACTCGCGATTCCCATAGGATCCGCTATCGCGGTTTCTCATGAATTCAGCCACTACCATCTCCGATTGATCATCCTGATCGTAGTGCCGCCTCTTCTCCTCCAGCGGTCGCCGTTGCGATCCTTGTGTTGCGCAGGCGGGGAAGCTTTCTTGTTGCATAGGGACTCTTTGCCATTTGCCCATATGTCTGCTATCATCATTAATTCACCGATTGATTTGGGTGCGGATCGCCCCAGTTCTTCTTGGAAGGTTGCGCGTTGAGCGCCCTTGGTGAAAGCTTCGATTGCTATTTCCTCTGATATGTTCCCCGCCGTGTTTTTGAGAGTGGTCCATCTCTGGATGTACTCGCGGGTAGATTTGCCGTTCTGCCTGCAAGCTCGCAGTTCCTTCGAAGTCGCGGGTCGCTTGTATGTTGCCTGGAATTTTTTCTCGAAGTCGCGGGTGAGATCATCCCAGGATCGGTAATACGCGCGCGGTCTTCCTTCGAGCCAACTTCGGGCTGTGCCGGCAAGGTGAAGGTTTAGGTACTACATGGCTGTGGTTTTGTTCCCGCGCTGGCATTTCACCCTGCGAGCCGTCGTATTTTGGTACTTCTGTTGTGAGTTTGAATCCTTTTGGCATCGGTGCCTCGCGGATGCTACTGCTGAAGCACATCGCACAGCACGCGTCCTCGTAAGAGAAGGTGGATAACGATTGGGCGCGGTTTCTGCGCACGCGAGCCTTCTCGACCTTACTTTGTACAATGTCCCCACGCGTGTCGTATTGGGCCCGCTCGCGATTATCTTCCTGCCGTGGTTCCCTGCTGCGATGTCGCGAGCGACTTCCGTGGTGCCGTGGGCTATTGTCACGGTGTCGCAGGCTATCATCATCGCTGCGCAGGCTGTCGCCTCGGCGTCTCACTTCTTTGCCCCTGGGGCGGCGAGGCGATCCCATGTGTCCTCTTCTCGGTGACGTACTCCCGCGTCCGCGGGGTGTCCTGTCCATTCAAGGCGTTTTATCTACTTTAGGGGTTGTCGCATTTTTGCGAGTCTGGGCGGCGATGGCTGCTCCAGCCATGCCTAGCCCTTTTTGGACTTGGCGATATTGCTCTGCGCGGGGGGTCGTTTTCTGGCGGCAGGTTTTCCTGTAGATAGGTGGCGGTGGCCAGGACTGCGGAGGTAGGAGTCGTTGGGTGCACGTTGCCCTCGTCGTCCACGTGCATGAGGGAGGTGTCGATGGTTTTGCTGATCTCGCTAAGAGACCCTTGGTCCATGCGAGCGGTCTTCGAGACGTACTTTCCATTCCTGACGGGCTGGTTCCCCATTGAGGGGGTCCTGGATAGTGTGGCACGACGCGCACTCGAAGCTTCCGCCGCCTGTTTGTGTAACTCGAGTTCCTTGCAGGCGTCCGTTAAATGGCGGCTCCTTAGCGTTAGGTGGTAGTGGTACGCGGCCAGATCTTCCTGGGAAGATCCAGGTTCTATCGGGTGGCCCGTCTGGACCGCTGTCTTCGCTTTGACCCAGGCATCTCGTGAAACATTAATCTGCTGCCGCGCCGCGAGGCTGGCCTCTGTTTCGGCATGTTCTTCGACTGGATCTGCCATGTAGACGTGGGCCAGATATGGCTCGTATGTCTTTGGCATTGGCCAGCGATCCTCACTGAGTTTGGAGGGTTCCTCCGTCACGATAGTGTGGAAGTCGCGCGTGTTGCAGCGGATGGAGCCACCAGTGAACTCAGAGTTACGCCCGGTGTCGCTAAGTGGCGATTCCGGGATTGCCAGGCTCGAGATGGATTCAGAATCTGATGCATCAAGCTCGGTTTGGTCAAGGAAGCATAAGATTCCCTCCTTGCTGGCACGGAAGCGGAGATCGCCGAGCGTCATGTTGACGCCTTCCTAGAGTCCGTTGAACGCCGGGCGACATTCCGGTGAGTGGGGCGTGTAGATGAACGACTCAAAGCAGATTGGCTCCAAAGGAGCCGAGGTCTCCGGGCTCCAGTTGAAGCTCGGTGAAGATGAGGCCGATGATGCCGTGGATCCAGTGCCTGTCGTTCCCACAGACGGCGCCAATTGTCGATTATGCATGTCGACTAATCCCTCGGATGATCCGATAGGGTTTCGAGTAGGAGAACGAAGTAAGCTCTGGTGACAACATCGGCTAACAGGGGCACTATATACCCAGGTTCGGGGCCCTCGTAGAGGTAAAACCTTTACTCCTGCTTGTCTGTCTTTGTAATATGTGGATTGGTTACAATGGGGGATGCGCTTGCCCAGAGATTGGATCTCGAGCAAAGGCTATGGCGGTGAAAATCTGAGATTGGATGTCCCCCTCGGGTTGCTCTCCCAGCCTTTAAATAGATGGTCGGGTCTCAAACCGTACCCGAGGGGGTTACAAACCCTAGCTCTAGTCGGTGGAAGCTTTCCATCTTGCCCCGCAAGTCTTGCGGGTGGGCCGCTGCTGGGCCATCTAGAGCCACGGGGTAGTCCTTTGCGATGGGCTTCTGTGCTGGGCCTTAGACCAGGTCGGCTCACTCGAAAGGTCCTGGAGTCATCCCCTCGTCACCAAGGATGAACTACTCACGCAGGACTCCGGAGGCAGGCATGGTGATGTAGAGACCTCAAGTGATGATTTCCCTCCCGGCAGGGTGCTGGGGAGAGCTTGAGAACCCTCCCGAACTAGGGTTGACGATGACGGCAGCTACGAAACTTTTCGTGGATGGAAGCTCGGGTATTTAGGGTTTTCCCAAGAAGAAGTATAAATAGGCGAAAGGGCGATGCCGGTGGGCTCCCGAGGGACCCACACCACCTGGTGGCGCGGCCGGGGGGGCCACCCTATGGTGTGGCTGGTCTAGGCCCCCCCTCCGAGTTTCTTCCGGACTCCGTGTTCGTGACGGAAAAATAAGACCCTGGGATTTTGTTTTGTCCAATTCCGAAAATATTTCCAGAACAACTTTTCTGAACCAAAAAAACAGAAAACATGAACTGGCTCTATGGAATCTTGTTAATAGGTTAGTCCTAGGAAATCCATAAAAATGACATAAAGTGTATAGAAAACATGTAGCAAATGGCTTGAAAACAACATGGAACATCAAAAATTATAGATACGTTTGAGACGTATCAAGCATCCCCAAGCTTAGTTCTACTCGTCCTCGAGTAGGTAAAACGATAAAAACAAAATAATTTCTGAGGTGACATGCTACCAACATAATCTTGATCATCAAATTTGTAAAAGCATTTGTAAGCTGAGATCATAGTACTCTAAACATAGGCATGATAGATATAATTCGAACAATGAAACTTAGCAACTATGTTGCAACATGAAAAGTAGCATAAAAATAAGATCATGAATAATTATGCACTTGAAAGTTATATGTCTGTTTTGAGCATAAAGACAAAATAGCAAAGTGGTATTCCGTTTGTCCTTAAAAGTGGAAGCAAAACATAAATGCAAGGACACCTTCAAAGTTCAAGTGGTGACTAGAAACAATTAATTTGAGAACAAGTAATAACAAATCATGAATAAATCAATAATAATCCTTGGGACTAATGCATATTATACTTAGAATGAGAACTATGCTCTCTTAATTGTGCATAAAGTTAGAAGATGAAGACTCAATATGTCGAATCTTCTTAGTCAAGTTCATGGCCGGGGGTGCCATAATCCTACTGGTAGAACCGTGCGTGGAAACGTGGAAGTATTGGAAACGAGGACACAATTTACCCAGGTTCGGTACGTCGCATCTATGGAAGCGTTCCCACTCCTGCAATCTCACTAAGTCAGGGTTGAAGCCTGAAGTATACAAAGTATAATTGTGAGTATGGTTTCGCTAACTCAGCGAGGATGAACTTCCCGGCGAGTTAGCTTCTAGCTATTTGAACCTCTGTTCTTTGTTCTGTCTCTTGCTCCCGTCCGGCTTTATATAGATAGCTGGACTAGGGATTACAGAAAGGAAACCTAGAAGACTACGAAAATTAATCATATTCTTGGAAAGTAAGGCATCCGGCCACTTCTCTAAGCCGTACCACGTAGTGGGCTGTGGTACGGGTTCTTCTAGAATCTGGATTCTTGCGCGTCAGCTTACTGGGCCGCCCAATGGACCTTGCTCCATTGTCTGCGAACCACCCTGGTAATCCGGCCCTCGTCCAATACCGTACATACCCCTAGTTGGAATATATCTGATAGTAGCCCCCAAGGAGAATTAAGACCTCATCCTGTCGTCCTTTCCTAACTTGTATTCCTTTCAGAAAAGTTGGCGTTTTAGTCTTTAATCTCCTTTCATTGAAACTTCCAATGCCGAACTCAGATTTTTGAAATCCGGCATTTTTTCCACAAATCTTCGTAGAGAAGGAACCTGTGACGTAAACGAGAAAATCAGGCTTATGTCACGAACGTTTGGTTTCAGTCAAAAGATTGAAACCGTATCTCTGACAGATTTTGGGCGAGAAACAAGGAGATAGACATTATCACCCTGTCTCCTCGTATCCCAGATTTTTTTGTGTGACGCTCGTCAATTATTCAACGGCTAAATTAGCCGTTGGGAGGAATCTTGGCGTAAACGGATATAAATATCCCGCCTCGGCTCCTCCGGTCATTCTTCCACTTCCCTTCGATTCACCAAGCCCCCACAGAGCACTTGCGCGCTTCTGTTTCTGAGAGACAAGAGAACGAGCAAGAACCTCGCCGGAGTTCCAATCATCAGCGGCCGAAGTTCTATTCTATGGCTGCGCCACCGAGAAATGGCCACCGGAAGCCCTTCACGTTTGCCCGAGACCACGGTCGACCCTGAGCCCGAAGTTGAGATTCTTTCTTCCTCTGCTGTCGGCTCCCCCCGAGCACCTCCATGAGGGCGCCGAAGGTTCCCGCGAGCGCATCGGCGGGCGGAGGCCTCAGCTCCGCGGCCGGATCCATGCCGCCTCCGTCCTCTGTTCCTCCGCCTCCTCCTGTCTCTGAATCGGTTGACGGGGAAACGTCTGCTCATGCCGGAGAAAACACGGTGGTTGTCGCCATCGCCGGAGGCAAAGACGAAGAAGGAGAAGGTTCCGTCAATTAGAGCAAGTGCAACAACGCACCGACTGTGATGAGGAGTCTGGAAAAAGATGGCTTTATCACTCAAGACAAATGGCGGGTGGATGAAGACAACAACGAGCCACAAACCAAGGACGGGGACGGGTCATCCTTGCCTCTCACATTCTGAGAGGCATGGGATTTACGCCATCCACTTTCTTCATCCAGGTTCTTCAACATTATGGGGCTCAACCCCATAATCTGCCTCCCAACTCTATTCTTTACATTTCTGGGTTTCAGGCTCTGTTCGAAGGGTACTTAGGCATAGAACCTAGGTTACAGTTTTTCCAGTACTGCTTCAATGTGAAGCGTAACACCTTAGATGGTGTTCTTCCGCCTTGTGGGACCATATTGTTCAACCTACGTAGATTCAGGGAGATATGGTTCCCAAAAATCAAAACTTCAGAATCCATCAAATTTGGACGATTTCTTTCTTTTACCACCCATATGTCCCATTTCCTGGAAAGGAAACGGGAATTCCACCTTTAGAGAACTCTTCCGCCACTCCTAGAGAAAACTGGGTTTTGGATGCAGTCCAGGTTCTTCCTCCGAACCTGCTACGGATCAAAAGGCGGATCGCAAAACTCGGCGTTTTTTCTCCTCCTTTAACCGGCATGGATACAGTCCTTTGCTGACACGAAAGGCGGATCCAACCTCTCGCCTTCCATGGCGGCCGTCTCCTCTACGAGTATACGGGGCCGGACGATGCGATGAGGGTAACCAAGAAGGCCATGTCCGAGAAACAGTTCAAGAAGCACGTCAACCACTTGGTGGCTACTCATGATCAATATGAGGAAAGCCTACCAATTTTTAACGCGGAAAATCCTCCTCCCAAGGTATGCTTTTTTCTTCTGTCTTTTGGGAAGGTTTTCATACTTTGCCTTTCACGAATGTATGCTAACAACTTATCTGTGTTTTGGCAGTTTGAGACTCTCTCAGAGGATCAACTTGTATCTATAGGGGAGGAGGCGGAACTAAAAGCCTGTTTTCAGCGGCCGGTGGACGCAAGTGGAAGAAAATTTCAGCGTCCACCAAAGTCATTGATCTTGACGGGGTTCCCATCGCTACTTCCAGGTAAAACTTGGAATTGTTTCACATACTTTCCTCTTTTCTTGCACAAATTTCCTCTCTGATCTTTTTCTCGACTTTTCTTCTTTGCAGCGTTTCTCCTGCCCCTTTGAAGGGAAAAGGCTGGAAGAAGCTAAAGACTGCTGCTCGCCGGGGACCAAAACCTTCCCCTGCCACTGCCCCGGACATACCAGTAGCAGCTGGAGCAGGGGACCATTCCGCCCCATTGGAGGATTTCGACCCCTTCTCAAAGTCAGCCCAGCCAGCCTGATACGCCCACTCCGGACGGGTGGGAAAGGGCGGCAACTTTTGAAGAAGGAGGGCCTTCCCTCGTACAGACTAACGAGGAGATTTCTTGTTTTGACGAGAATTTCAAGGTAAAGCAGGAAGCTTGCTTCGATGAAAACGGCTTTATGCATCCATGGGAAAAATCAATTTGCTCGAGCCCCCTTGATTCGACCTTGGCCGAAAGTCGACTTAATTGTGCGGAATAATCAGACTTTCTCGCCTTGGCAGGTTATTCAAGACGGCATCCACCATATGAATATTTCCTTCTCGGAATACTCCAAGGAGTTCACCGATATGCTCACTGGGCTACAAAGGATGAGCCAGGTATATCTCTAGCCCCAAGTATTAAGACGGAAGCATTCTTTTCATTTTAATACTTTTCAACTTTTCCTGCTTATCTTTCTAACAAGTCTTTTCCTTTGTATGCTTTCAACAAACTGCCGAGAGCATCAACGTGGAAGTTTTCGAGAAACTCACCATGAAAAACAGAGAGGTGAAATCCCTTCTTGCTATCACGAATGAGGAAGGACTCGGAAATTGCCGAGCTTCAAAACAAGTTTAAGGAGAATGCTGGTAAATATCTCATACAATCCTTGCTTTTGATTTTGATCTTGCGAACTTTTCATTTAAGAACTTTTCGTGTTTTAATTTTTTTCCTTCTTTTCATTTCAGCCTTATTGGCTGAAGCTCGGCAATTAGCCGCGGATGATGGGAATGCCCAAAATTGTCGCAATGAGAACTTGGAGCTTCACAAGATTAATGTGCATCTGCAAAAGGATTTGGAGGAAACCCATCTACTCTTCATCTCCGGCTTGAGAAGGTCACCGAGATGGACAAAATCCTTGGTAAGTTTTCAACTTTTACCAGTTTTCTCATTCATTTGCTCAAATGCATACTTTGCATCTGCATTCTTGGCTTACACTTGCTCTTCTGTACTTTGCAGCAGAAGGCGAGCCTTCATCTTCCCGGATTGACCGCTGATGCATGTAAAATGCATACATGAACTTTGCATGTTATTACTTGTTTTTCCTACATATTAGCAACTTATATTCATGTTTTATAATGATTTGGGGGATTTTCTGAACAATCCCCCTTCTTTTGGTTCTAACCCTGTTTTTCCAGAAAACGTACTTTTTAGTGTTTCAGACTTTCCGGGAGCTTCGGGACTCCAAAAAGGGCAAGGCCAAAGAGCACGGTTCAGAATTTTTGAGACGAAGACCATGGGCCAACGTAGAGGGCCAAAAGGCCAACCAGGTGGAAAAGAGGACCCTCCATGCGGCCAGATTCCTTGGCCGCGTGTGGGGCCCCCTTTTTGCCCCCGTGGCTCCGATGACGTCGATCTTTCTTCTCCCGAGTTTCTCGTGACCTAAAAACGACTATATAAAGGGTCCCATGGCCTTTTCGAGAAGGGGGCGGCGCCGAGAGACGAAACCACGAAACAGAGAGACAGAAGGCTGCCACCGGAGAAGATCGGAGGGGGGAAACGCCGCCGGGATCACCCCCGGAGGGCTCCACCCCCTCCGTCGTGTTCATCATCAACATCTACAGCAAGATCAGCTCCATCTCTCAACTATAATCTCTTGGCAAACACGATGTATGATGCAATAATATATCCCCTTGATGTATCGTGTCTCCCCGTCTATGTTTGAGTAGTGAATTGTTCTTGGCAATGGTGAAATAGTTCGTTGATTGGTTGCATACAAGTTTGTTATCTTCTATGATTGTATTTATGTACAATATATGAGTGCACGCATATGTTGGGGAATGCATGTAAGGTGATCACCGGTAGCATAATGGAGTGGTGGTGACTTGGGAGTGATAGTAACCTGAGACCGAGCTACAAAGTTAAGTTATTGGGGGATATATATAGGGGACCTTAGAACGTAAGGCTATGGTGGGACTTTATGTCTTAATCAATCTTGTGCAGTCATTTACTTGGCCACATGATCCATCATAAGGGGTTGTAGATCATTTACTTGACTATACCTATTCATGGCTCCTTCCTATAAGAAACAACTAAGACTAAAACATGTGCTTCACTAATTGTGACAACCACACGAACGAAACACCTATTGCTAGAACACTTGCTCCCTTGAGATACTTGAGATATTTGCTGCTTGCTACTTGTGAAACTTGCTTAGAAACTTGCTTTAGAAAATTGCTTTAGGATTACTTGCATTTTAAACTTGCTTCACTAGTTACTAGACAAACCACACTCCACGTCACTTGCTTTTAATTAGTTAGTTCCTTTTAGTCAAACTTATTGCTTTGCATAAACAGCCATATAAGAGGGTTATAGGGCTTTAGAGAATAGATAGCTTACCTTCAGCTCCTCGTGGGTTCGACACTCAAATACTTATCGAAAGGTACTACAATTGATCTCCTGCACTTGGGAGTCATCAACCGCATCCGAGTTTTTGGATATTTTGTCACTGAATTGAAGAAAGCCAGTATGCTAATTATCAATAAGTGCCTTCTAGATAAACATGATGAATTCTCGGATGCGGGCAAGCTCCCGGAAGCCTTTGCGAAGGTTATCAACCAACGCAAAAGCTGGCTAAAATATGCTGCCCGCGGTGGGGTGTGCATGGCCTTAGGGCTCATGAAGATGCAATATCCCACCGCCAAGTCCTGGCGCATTGCCACCGACATTCCTGAAGGATACAATGAGGCGCAAAGGGTGGAGATTTTTGACTCCATCAAAGGGCACGCCACGGAGATTGCTCAGATGATTTCCACCGCTACATTCTACCCGGAAGAAGTAATCCCTTCTACTCCGGAGAATCCGAGCGACTGTGAAGGAGATGATGATGATGACAACTTTGTCGATGCCGTCTAGGACCAAGCCCTACAATGCTGGAAGCCAATAGAATGCATTACTTATTTCTATGATGTAAAATTAATATGTAATGCATTCTTTATTTTGTATAAATAAGATTATCCTTTTGCAGTTAAACAACTTTGCAAGTTTAAATTTTATCTCCCTTTCTTCTAAGTTCTCTGGTTTGTATGCTTTGACTTTCGTTAGTGTTTAAGTGATTCCAAAAGTATGAAATCTTCATGCCGAGTGACCGGGTTAAGTAACCAATCAGTCGAACCTCGGAATCATGGATTATTCTTTGGCACTTTACTTACTAGATCAAGTGACCCAGCAAAACAAACAATCAGATAATACTTAGGAAAATTAGGAGTTTTTAAGAATATGAACTCCAGGCTTGCGGGCACAATCTGGTGTTTTGTAGCCTTTTAGTCTAAAAGCATTCAGTTTTCTAACTCCAAGAACACATGCAAAATTTGGGTTAACATTGAAGCGAATTGGAAGACCATTGGGAAATAGAAAAGACAGAACAAGCTTTTAACAGTAAAGACAAAAAAATGCATGCTTTTCCGAGAGACTTTATTTCGTGATCTCAATAATGTTTACATAGAATTGGACTAGGTATAGAAAGGACGTAACTGTTGGATGCTCCAGGGTCTGTTTGTCTCTCCTAGCTCTACATCTCTGCTTCTTTTCCTCTTGCGATTTGACTTTTTCAGGTCATCTTCAGTATCCCGAATGTCTACAAGGTAATATGACCCATTTTTCATAGCTTTTCTAATGAAAAATGGTCCCTCCCAGATTGGGGCTAATTTGTACTTTCTTTCTTGCACCAATCTTAGCACTAAATCGCCTTCCTTAAAAGAGCGATGTTTGATTTTCTGGCTATGATATCGCCGTAAACCACGCTGATAAATGGCAGATCTTTGTAGCACAGGCTCTCGTTCCTCTTCTAAAAGATCAACGACATCTTGTCGCGCACTTTCGGTATTCGTCTCATCGTATGCCTGCACTCTGGGGCTATCATGGATCTTGTCTGTTGGAAGCACCGCTTCTGCACCATAAACCAGGAAGAAAGGTGTCTACCCTGTTGATCTGTTCGGTGTTGTTCTTATGCTCCAAAGCACAAACGATAGTTGTTCTACCCATGCCCCAGCTGCTCTATGAAGAGGGGATTTGAGTCTTTGGCGTATACCATGCAAGATTGAACTATTCATACGTTCAACCTGGCCATTGGACTAGGGGTGTGCCACAAATGCAAGATCTAGGAGATTTCCTGTCTGCTGGCAATATTTTGCCAGCTCTCCAATTGCAAAGTTAGTCCTGTTATCAATTATTATGCTATGTGGGATGTCATATCTCATGACTATGTCAATTACGAAGTTTCTGTCAGTCACACCATCATGTTTTTTGATGGGTTTGGCTTCCATCCACTTGGTATACTTATCTACTGCAACGAGTAGATACGTAAGTCCGCCTCTTGTTGTTTTAAATGGTCCCATCATATCTAGCTCCCAGACCGCAAATGGCCATGCTATCGGAATAGTCTTGAGTGATTGGGACGGCATTTTGTCTGCTTGGCATAATACCGACATCCGGCCCATGTGTTAACTATATTCTCTGCGTATATCTTGGCTGTAAGTCAGAAAAACCCTGCATGGAATGCTTTCTTAACTATGTGTTTTGATTGAGCGTGATGTCCGCAGTCTCTGGCATGAATTTCTTGCAGGATTTTCCGACCTCTTCTCGCAAAATACATCGCTGAATTTTTTGATAGTACTGCGTTTATACAGGAAACCGTTAATTATCCTTTGCACTGACGTTTTATCTGCCTTTGCAATACTTCGTCTGCTCCCTTCGGGACCTTATGATCAACTAAGAAGTACAAGTATGGAATTGTCCAATCCGGGATAACGAGCAGAACCTCTATTGACTCGGATACTAAGGGATACTCAACATCTCTGCCTTTAATCGATGATTCATACAAGTGTTGTACGAATACACCAGGTGAACAGACAACGATGTCTCCTAGAGGGGGTGAATAGGCGATTAATTTTTTTCCGGTTAAGGCTTGCTAAAGCAGAAATAAACTAGGTGTTTAAATTAACAAGCACACAACCTAAATATTCTAGGGACAACTAGGTGCACCAACAACTTATGCTAAGCAAGACAAGTAACAAGGTGATAGAAAGATATATAACTTCAAGCACGAGGACTATCACAATGTAAATGCATAAATAAAAAGCTCGGGTAAGAAATAACCGAGGCACATGAAGTCGATGATGTATTCCCGAGTTCCTCCCACAAGGGGAGTACGTCTCATTGGAGGGCTGTGAGCTCGCCACAAGAGGCCTACTCAACTCCACAAAGGCCTCACCCTATTCTCTGATGAACCTCGCTACAAAGGCCTAGTTCACCTTCCACTATTGGCAAGCTTCGATCGAGGCACACACCCACAACTTAATTGGAGGCTCTCAATGTCACCACAATCTTGGGGCACACATCCACCACTCAATTGGAGGCTCCCAAGAACACCACAAGTCGTCTAGGGTCCAAGACCTAAGAGTAACAAGCTCACAAACTTTCAACTTCCACAAATCCTCGTGGAGAGAGCAAACCGATGCAACCGATGCAAATGGCAAGAGCACAAGTGCTCAAATCCTTCACTCTCAAATTCCAATAAAGCAACAAATGCTTATGGGGGAATAAGAGAGGAAGAACAATGGAGGAGAAACACCAAGAACTCCAAGATCAGGATCTACTAGGTTTCCCTCACTAAGAAGGAAGATGGATTGGTGGAAATGTAGATATAGATCTCCTCTAACTTCTCCCTCAAAGATATGCAAGAACCATAGGAGGGATTGGGAGAGGGGCAAGCTTTCCAAGGTCAACAATGGTGGAGAGAGAGAGGGCGGAAATCGTGCTTAGGGAGATTAGGGACCAATGGGGAAGAAGACCCCCTTAAATAGGTTCCTCAAAAACTAGCCGTTGGAGTGCTGAAAATGGGACCGAATTTACGGTTCAAACTTGAACCGCATATTACGGTTGCTTGTTTTTCCTCAGATCTAGATTTCGACTTCGTTGACTTCTACCGGAATATCCGGTTGGAGCGAATAATCCAGTTTGAAATATTCGGCTCGCTTCTGTCCCAAACAGGCTCCAGAACCGGATATTCCGGTTAGTATGGAATAATCTGGTTGACTTCTGCGCTAAAACCTTCTAGTCCTTAGCCAAAAACGTGCTCCTCATCATAACCGGATATTCCAGGTAGGACCAAAATTTCCGATTGGAAATTTCCGGTCAACTTCTAAATCATTGAGGCTGAACTAGAAACCTTATAACTTTTGCAAACAAACTCCGAATGAGGTAACTCCAATTGCGTTGGAAAGATAACATCAAGGAGTATCCAAAGTATGGAGAAGTTACCACGCATGGAAGGTGCGGTAACATTCTCAAAGACGAATGGAATTTTTTCACCACCGAAAATGCAACAAGTTTTTCTCACAAAATCCGTTTTCGAGAAACCAAGGCTTGTCATGAAGATCACAACAAGCACTTAAAAACCAAGGAGACAAAAGCCAAATAAGAACTAAGAAACAAGATATGCCAAGTATGCAATGGTTTGAGATCTGCACAACAAATCGATCAAGTTACTCACCTGAGAACCCCTCTTGATAGTACGACTATCTATCCTATAACCCGGTCTCCCGAAGAAACGAGACCAATAAAATAGAAAACCTATCAAGATCATACCTTTGCCTTGAGAATTCCACTTGAGCTAGATGATGAAGATCTTGAATCTCTCAAGTTGGATCCTCTTTATTGATCGTGCTTGCTAGCACATTCTACGCTTGATGAGGACTTGCAAGTTTCCCCCCCATACACCATTATGGGAGAGACTATCTCCTCCATACACCATTATGGGAGACACCCTTCTCTGCAAATCTTCACAAGGCCACAATCTCCAAAAGGATGGAAAGCATCAAGCATAGGATTTCTTCGAGATGCCTCACTTGAGCTTCAACGTCAAGCTTGATGAAGAACACCGCTTGACGACAACATAGACCATGGGATAGGAAATCTTTCTTTTGATGCATGCCCATGGAAAGATAACTAACCACACATATAGATGACACACACACATATAAGGGTTAGTTCACAAAGCTATATGGTCAAATGCTTACCATACCACGAGATACACAATTCCACTTGGTACATCTTGTAGCTTTGTGTGTGGATCGCAAACTTTATCAACTTTGTATCTTTTCTTCATTCTTCATATGATGATGTCTTGAATATAATCATGAAAGACCATCTAATCATTTTCTTCAAGACACATACAATAAGCTCAACTCAAAACATGACTATTCTTCATATAAAACCTTGAATGTAACAATGGTCATCATGAAAGCTTCTAGAGTCCAACACATGAACTCCAAACTTTTCTATGGATAGGATCTATAAGAATATTTCAATGAAAACATTAGTCCATAAGGATTGTCATTAATTACCAAAACCACATATGGGGGCACCATGCGCTTTCACCAGGTGGCAATGTTTTGACCCTTTCCGAGCCCATTGGGGCTAGAGCATCCGCGTTCTAGTTTTCTTCCCTTTTGACGTGATTTACCTCAAATTCTAGGAAACAAATGGCGAATTCGTCGGCAGTTCTCTGATATTCCGCCATTATGGGGCTTTTAGTATCCCATGTCTGGTTAAGCTGGTGCTATACTAGATCTGAGTCTCCATAGAAAAGTATGCGTTTGACACCTATTTCTTTTGCAATATGCAAGCCATGAAGCAATGCTTCGTATTCTGCCACGTTGTTACTGGCGTTGAATTGGATTTGTAATACATACTCCATTTTGTCCCCTTTTGGAGATTTTAGCACCACCCTTGCACCAGCGCCTTCTTTCATTTTGGATCCATCAAAATGCATGATCCAATATTCCGTCTCCGGCACTGGTGTGTTTTCCATGGTTTCTGTCCAATCAGCTAGAAAGTCTGCCAACACGTGGGATTTAATTGCCGTCCGGGGTTGGTACTTAATGTCGAATGCAGCAAGCTCAATGCCCCCATTTGGCTACTCTGCCTGTTGCATCCGCATTGTTTATAATATCCCCTAATGACGTAGTTTTCGAGATGCAAAAACTACACCATATGCCAGCTTTTGGTAATGTGGATACCTTTGTTTTGACTCTGAGAATACTTCACTGACGTAGTACACCGGGTGTTGATTTGGAATACTTTGTTCGTCTTCCGCCTTTCCAAAATTACCACTGCACTAATAACCCTGTTTGTTGCTGTTAGATACAGTAACATGGGTTCTTCGTCTTTTGGAGATGCCAAAATTGGAGCTTTCATTAAAGTTTCCTTTAGCTGGGTTAATGCTTTGTTCGCTTCTTTTGTCCATTCAAACTTGTCGGATTTCTTCAATAGTTTGTATAATGCCAGAGCTTTGTCACCAAGCCGGCTTATAAACCTGCTTACGGCGTCTACAGAACCCGTCAATCTTTGGATGGCTTTTAGACACGCAGGTCTTTTGATGTCCAAAATCGCTTTGATCTTTTCCGGGTTTACCTCAATTCCTCTGTGAGAAATGATAAAACCCAGAAGTTTTCCTGAGGGAACCCCGAATACACACTTTAATGGATTTAATTTCATTTTATAAGTGCATAAATTATCAAAGGTTTCTAGTAGATCATCAAGGAGCATATGCTTTTCCTCGGAAATGAGGGCAATATCGTCCATATAAATGTGAACATTTTTACCAATTTGATTATGCAAGCATCTTTGCGTACAACGCTGTTATGTGGCTCCAACATTCTTCAGGCTAAAAGGCATAGTTATGTAATAAAATGTTCCATAGGGTGTTATGAAAGAGGTTTTTATTTGGTCTTGTTCTTTCATGCGTATTTGATGGTACCCGGAATAAGCGTCCAAAAAGCATAAAAGCTCAGAGCCAGCAGTGGCATCTATTATTTGATCGATTCGCGGTAACGCAAACCTATATTTTGGGTAAAATTTGTTCAGACTGGTATAATCTATACACATCCTACGAATAATAGTATCCTTCTTCGGGACTAATACTGGGTTTGCAGACCAATCAGTACGTATAACTCTCGGATAAAATCAGCTGCTAAAAGACGGATGATTTCCTTGCCAATAGCCGTCCGCCTTCTTCCATCAAAAAGACGGAGACCTTGTTTGACGGGTTTTGATCCTAGAATAAACTTCAGTTGGTGCTCAGCAAGTTTCCTAGGTACGCCTGGCATATCAGCTCGACACCAGGCGAAAATATCCCAGTTCTCATGAAGAAACTTGATGAGTGCGCTTTACTATTTGTCGGTCATTCCTATTCCCACCTCGACTTATTTCGTTGGGTATTCCGGATCTAGGATAATCTGTTTTATATTCTCGGATGCTTTGAAACTGTCGGCTGGCTTCCAGCTTTCTTTTCCTGCCGGCATTTCTGTCGTTGATACTTCTTTAGCCAGCTTTTTTCAATTCCTCCTTTTCTATTACCTGCTCGACGCACAGGGCGTTTCCCAGCTCTAGCTTGTTTTCCAATTTGAAGTTTCCTTCAATGGTTATTACTCCACCTGTTGGCCCTGGCATCTTAAGCTTGTTTTAGATGTAGCACGACCTAGCCATGAATTTGGCAAAAGCCGGACGTTCAAGTATTGCATGATACACACTTTCAAACGACAACACCTCAAACGAAATCATCTCCTGGCGGAAGTGATACGCCTTTCCGAAGATTACTTCCAGGGAAATTTCTCCTAGAGAATGTGCTTGCCTGCCAAGAAAAATATCGTGAAAACATACATTGTTGTGCTTGAGGTGGGCCTCTGAGAGATGCAATTTCATAAGAGTACTTAGGTACATGATATTGATGTTTGATCCTCCGTCTATTAGCACCGTTTTTAGCCTAGTGTTTTGCACAATAGGGATAACTATCAAGGCGTGTGTGCCGAGTTCTGGGATATTACTGGGATGGTTAGACTGATCCCAAGTAATTGGCGTCTTTGAATACTTTAGGTACTTCGGAGTTGGCGGAACGACAGCGTTGATTTCTCGCAATGTTCGCTTCGCCTGTTTGGCTGATGGGATCGCAAGGAAAGTTAAATTGCATTCTCCTTCGACTCTCGGAAATTTAGATTCGCCTTTCCGTTGCTGCTCCTACATATTGTCGTTAGTGTTAGACTCGCTTTCGTCTTTATCAGCTTCCGGCTTTTGCTTGCTGAACTTCCTTTTGGAATTCTTTCCTTCATTCCCAGATCTAATGCTGCCTTTCATGTGCTTGTTAAGCCAGCATTGCTGGTTTGTATGGGTAGGCTTTCCAAATTGCGCGCGGTGAATGCAGGATTCCCCTTTCATTTTTCCCACTCTTCCTTAGACTAGGAGATAGGTTCTCTGCTTTTTGCACTTTTGCCTTTCCATCTGCTGGTATTATCCTTTCCAAAGGCTACATTTACCTCTTTGGGATTTTGCTGCGTTTCTGGAGAGGCTTTCTTTTCAGAACGAGAGGCTTTTTTTTGGCTTGAACCAATGCATCAATATTTCTGCCTCTTGCTCTAATATCGTCTTCGGCCGCTGCATTCTCATTGGCGGTTGTGAGCATAGAACCTAAATCTTTGTTCTCTTTCGAACCAACCATGAATGATACGAGGCCGGGTTTTAGGCCATTGACGAAAGCATGCATTGCTTGTACGTCACTTACTCCAGAACAGTTATTCTTCATTGCAGTCCATCTTGAGATAAAGTCGATATACGACTCGTCTTCATATTGGACGCAACGGTTCGGTTGACGCTCTTGGGGCGTTTATACGTACCCCAGAAGTGCTGAGCAAAAATTCTAGCCATATCCTCCTAGCTAACCATCATTCTTGACGGAAGGCCATTAATCCAGTCTCGAGCTCCATCAAAAAACATTAGGGGCAGGAATTTTACAGCTTCCAAGTCTTTCGCTTTGTTGATTTGGATGGCAGTATAGTAATCAGAGAGCCATGTTTCCGGGTTTGTACTTACGATATATTTTTGATAAGTTGGCCCAAATTTGGCAAAGCCAGAATGTAGACTGATTTTCCGGATCCTGTCAGTAAAACATTTTGGACCAAAATACAAATCGTCTCTTTCCTCCTTATCAACATGTGCGGAATACCTTCCAGCTGAATGGACAGAGGGGGATGTGCTCCGCTCTGGTCCATTGTTGCGTGAGTATGCACTTCTGAGATCATCCCAACTTCTTCCAGCATCCCGTCCTTTGGAATGAGGCGGATTTTTATTCCTTACCCGTTCTTTATTCCTTATAGGGGTTTGGGATATCTCACGCCTATGAGGATGGTCATATCTTCTGGCTTTATCAGCCGAGTGTCTCGGAGGCGGCATTGTTTTTCCGTCACTCAAGTTTTTTCTCTTCCCGTTCTTTATCAGCACGGAGTTTTGTGTTGTTTCCACCTTTTGGCGGATGGGATCCTGTACTGGACGCTGCATCCTTGTTATCCAGGATTTTCTTGTCCTTCTTGGGATTTCCCTTCTTTTCCTTCGAATCACCTGAATCTCCGAGTTTGACTGGGTCAGGTGCTCCAGCGGCGCACGTGGCAGTTTTGCACAAGGCTGAATCATCATGTAGCTTGCCTGAACATGCTTGCCCTCACTGTTGCTGTTATAATGCTTTCCCTAAGAAAGCATACACTCCCTGCAGCTTTCCGTCATTGGAGTACAGATCATTGTTAAGGATGGAGAAGGCGGCTTCTGTGTTTTCAGCTGCATTTTTGTAGATGCGTCCGCCCTTAGAGTTTGTGTTGTTAACGTGCCTTTGCCAAGATGGTTTTACAAACCGATGTCTTGCTGGCAGTTCTTCCGGTTTTGAAATTTCGGGTAACCCCGTGGGTTTAACTCCCGATCTGTTCCAGCGCTTGAATTCCTTGATTTCTTCCCGCTGCAATTTAATGTCAGCTTGAGTTTTGTGGAGGTTTTCCCGAGTCTGGAAGAGATGTTGTTGTTGCCACATTATTTCTTGTCTCCTGGCTTCCAGCACTTCCGGTGCCTCGTCTCGTGCGGCCGGGGTTTGGATTAGATCGATTTCTTCCTGTTCTGACATTTGGGGAGCAGGGATTTCAAGCGTTTTCTTCTCCGCCATCTTTGTGCCACTGCTGCCTCCAACCTCCAGGTTTTGGTTGGATACCTTTTTCTTCTGGGTCTTGGTAAACAGCTTCTTGGCAGATTTTTCTTCTTCTTGGAGGATGGAGGCTTGTTGTGTGGTTCATCTTCTGTTAATTCCTGAACATCACGATAAGGCGGGCTTTTTTCAGCACCTTGTTCATCTTCTTCTTCCTTTTCAGCTGGCGGAGGTGTCTTAGGATCTTCCCCTTCCTCGGCATCCAAATTTGCGGTTGGCTTTGCCATGAGTACTTCATGGAAGCTTCCTTGCATGGATTTGACCTTTCTTTCGAAAGCATCTTCGCCTTCATATTCAGAATATGTGTCTGCAGATGCAGTTTCCGAGTCCAATGTTTCTATGGCTGCTAGTATAGTTTAACATCCCACTTTTGCTAAAGTAGGGTTTGTGGTGTTGTGTTCATGGCATTCATGCATGAAAAATTTGAACAAGAATTGAATTTGAATTTTTATTAAAACTTGCCCAAAAATCACTTAAAGTGATTAATGAAAATTTGATTTCAAAACAATTTCAACTTTGTAAAACCTTCATATGGTGAGGTTGGAAATTTTACAAGGATTCCAAAAACTATTTTTGCTAATTTTTATATTTGCGAAAAGGCCCAGAAAACATTGTTTCCCCTCAGCTTTTATAAACAGAAGGACCTTCCTGAAGTTTCCTTTTCTTTTCAGGGGTTTGTTTTTGCAAAATTCTTGTTTTATCGTCTTCCACCTCCTGCCAGAAGGAGAGATGGCCGCCGACGTCGTCGTGTGCCACCTCCTGCTAGTCTCCTCGGGAAGATAAGAGAGGAAAGGCATCTCGATCGCCTCCTCTCCTCACTCGCCCTTGCCCCTCGCTCTCTATCATCTCTCCTCTCCCTATGTATCTCGCCGAAACCCTAACCCTGGCTATACGGCCACCGCCGCCGTACGCTCGTTTCAGGCGGCCCCACGACCAATGAAGCTTTCCAACAGCTCCGTGAGGCCCTCCTCTACCCCCCCCCCGTCGAATCTCACTTGCTGTGATGGCCTCATACGCGCGAATCGGGTCGTCTCCTTCCTCTCCGGCTGCAGGCTTCCTGCAATTGCAATCGCCAATTCCGGCACCTCCTCACCTTGCCCTCGGTGCGCACCTGTGTGAGCTTCCCCATTTGTTTTACGCCGCAGGAGCTCCATTGCCTAGCACATCCGAGGTCGCCGGTGACTGCACAACTCCGTCGGTGCCTCACCTCCGTCCGAGGAAGCGAGGGAGAGCGCCATCGCCACCATCTTCTTCGCCGTGTCGCGCTGAGCGTCACCGTGGTCTTCCCCGAGCCCAAGGATCACCGGAACGTTGCCGGCGTGAAGATCCCGAGCGCCCGCACCACCGCGCCACCATTCTCCAACGGAAAATCCCGGTGAGCCACCTCTCTCTCTCTTTGATCGTCTGTCGCACCCTGACTTCTAGGGGATACTCACCGTACGAACTGGATAGCAGATGCTTGGATTATGGGGCATAACTGCTCCCACGTCCCAGCTTCCTGGTAGGCCTGCGCTTATGCGCGACAACACAAGCCCTGCTATTCCATCGTCGATGTAAACTATCCACTAGAGATCAAAGGCACTTCCGTCGACGTACTTCAAACCATACACACATGGTACGTCAACGGCGTTTAACAAGTGATATCACAACAGATCTCTACGACACAAAAGATTGAAATAAGTTGCAAATGGCTCTCATTAGAGCAGAGATAGCAAATACAATCATTCAGAGGACACATGTCCCAACAATACATCATTACAATATAGCGGAAGCATTCAACATGTCTGGGTACAGACAAGAACCAAATATGCCTAAGAGGCCGGAAACAAACAGACGGAGCCCATCCACGAAGTCTCGGATCCTGCCCGGGTCCGCTATCTACTCGTCAGCAGTCTCGTCCAACTTCACGTAGTTGCCACCATGAAGATCCTCGGAAACGTCGTCTGCGTAAACCACAGCCCCAAAGGGGTCAGTACACCAACGTACTGGCAAGCAAGACTCACAGTTCACCAAAGTGTAACCCGTCAACACCAAGCACAGATGCTTTGGGTTCAACGGAAGGAAAGGGATATAAAAGATGCTGCAATTGGCTGCTCTAAACAACTACAGAGATTCTACCACTTCCGGCTATCAGAAAGGAGATAAGATCGAGGATTGTAACCAACTGAAAGATAACTTCAAGCAAACCCATCCTGGACCTCGCCCCTTATCCAAAGAAGCAATCCGAGGATAACTCACACAGTTGAGTTAATGATGGTTCAGATTATTGTGTCAATAAGCCTATTACTAGTCAAGTTATTAATCATTGGGTGTAACATGTTTGATCATTATGTTTAAGTTGTCCTGAGTACTTGTTAGCCAGTACTTTCACCAAGTAATCCATAACCGCGGAAAACACGGCTTCTCGAGAAGATTATCCCTGCAGGGTTGCACCAATTTGGCCGTACACTCAAGAATAACCCGCCAGATGGGAATCAAACCCACCAAGCGGGGTACTCTACACAACCAACCATTCCTCGCATCAAGCCCAAAGCACCTTGGGCGCACGGCTAATCGAGCCCAGAAGAAAATGGACCCTCATAGCACTCTAAGAACGTGTCCCCCTATATGCCGACTACGAAAGTTCCACCCTGGCCTGGGCTCGCAAAAACATGCATGCGGCAAATAGAACACACGAACTAAATGAGGCGATTTGGACGAGATGCGAATCAGGTCAAGTTGAGGGGGGCGCCCATACTCGCTTCCCAAATGCGGGTAGTGCGCTCATCATGGATCAGTAGACAAGACCCTTTTCCTATTAGGGTCGACACTAGCAGGCTTCAAAACCTCTCATGGGCCTCCTGCCGGTGCCTTATCATCAAATTTATTATTAATAGTAACATTAGCATGATTGATTGATTAAACATCGAGCCCCCACAACGTAATAGAGATAGTAACAGAAAGTAACGGGTAACAGACTCGAGCAAAAGCAACCTAAGCATGCTAGTAAGACACGGGCTCAAACAATGGTTGTAGGTATGGAGGTGAGGCAATATCAGGGTTCAGGGTATCATGTGATAGGTTCGCAACAGAAACAACTACTACTAAGGCTTAGCAGAAAAGAACAACGGAAAGTATCGGTAACCAATGTTGAAAGGAACACAGTGGTTCATGTGAGTGATAACTTGCCTGCAAAACCCAGTAGCCTGGTACTGAGCTAACTCCTTAGAAGGGGGTGTCGTAAGTATCGTCGGTCTCAACGTCGTCGTATATCCAGGAAGAAGCAAACAACCAATGGCAGAAAGATAAACAATCAATATAATGGCATAGGTGCACAAACATGGGATGATGCATGTCATGTTAATAGATGCATCAAAGTAACTTGCTTGATATGAAACACAAGTTTAAATGGATTCCATATGCAAAGATTGCATATGGCAAACCCATGCATTAGAGTTGGATTAATTGTTCTACCACTAAGCATTAGGTGTAGTTGAGTTAGCATGATGCATGCATGATGAAAACAATAAGATAACAATTTAAATGCAATTAGAATGATAGTTAACCAATTAAGAAATCATTTATTAGTTTTGGAAAATTGGTTACTTAAACATGTCACACAAACAAATATTGTTTTCATCAAGTTAACTTATTTAAAACAGATTACAAAGTTGATATTTGAAAAGGTTATCAAATTTTAGTTGGATTACATGTTTCACAATTTGAATTTGGACTTTGGATTATTTAATTATGAATTAAACAATATTAAACAATTTTTAATTGAATTAAACAAGATTTAAATAGTTTAGGCAATTTAAATTATTCCAACCAGAGAACAAATTTTATATTTGAATAGAGTATTCAAAAAGGTGTGAAAAACATATTTTATTTGAATTATTTGGACTTAAGAATAATTAGTTATGAATTATTACAAATGGCATTTGAATTATTTGAATTTGAATTTAAATTGCATTTTGAATATTCAAAACAGAACACAAAGTGAATATTTGGAAAGAGTATAAGATTTTGAACAGAAAACATATAAAGTTTGTGTTTATTGAAATTACAGAACGAAAGATATTAAAGTTTGAATTTTTAGGTTCAAATATGCTATTTAAAAGATTTTGGATTAAACAGAAATTCGCAGAAATCTTTTGTCACTCAGCTGGTACCTACACGCGCCCACTGACGCGTGGGCCAGTGGCCAGCGTGGCGTAGTGCACGCCCGCGTGGCAACCAGGCCCGCTGACGGGTGGGCCACTACGGGGAGAAAATTCTCCAAAAAGGTGCGCGTCGGGGACTCGAACCCACGACGGCTCGCTTGCGCGCTCGCGGCCTGAACCAAGTGTGCTGTGTGCGTTCGCTTGTCAGTATACGCCGCGCGGGGAGGATAACCTGTTGCTGCGCTAACTGAACCTGTTAACTGAACAAAGTTCAGACAGTGGACAGGGAACTACCGGCGGCGATCACCTGACGTGCTCGTGCTCGATGTGTGTGTGTGCTGCTGCGATGAGGTGCTGGATGCGTGCGCTGTGGAGGAGGATGGAAACGGAGGGAAAAAGCGGTCGCTCACCGCGGCTGTAGTCGAGCAGGGGCCCGGTGTAGCTCGACGGCGGCGACAGTGACGAGGGCGTGGACGGCGGCGACAAACCAGACCCCCTCGAGCTCGATGTAGACGTCCAGACGGTCGACGATGAGGTGCCGGTTCGATCCCTGCGATCAGCGTGGAAGGAGGAGGTCTGTTGCGACGGCGGCGTGCACGGGTTCAGCCCCGGTGGCGCCGGAGAGGTTGAGGATGGCGGCGACGGTGAGGATGCTCTGCGGCGTGGCTACGATGTCAAAACTAGAGAGGAGGCAGCGGGCTTTGGTTCCCGTGGTCGGTTTGGGAGGGTGGAGTTCGGTAGCGGCGGCGCTCGCCGGAAATTCAGAGGAGCGCGCCGGAGAGGGGAATAGCGGTGAGGTTCAGAGACTGGTTTCGCTGGGAGAGAGGGAGGAACAGCGGCGGCGCGAGGGGGAAGGTGTAGCCTAGGGTTAGGGCAGGCCAGAGAGGGCCCTAGGGCTAGTTATAGGCGCGGACGTCGAGGTTTTAGCCGTCGGTGTGCTCCCGCTGCCGCCGTGGCATGCGTGGATGCACGCCGTACAGGAAGAAGGAGACGGGGGCGTCGCCGAACCGGTACGCGGGCCAGCTGGGCTGCTGCGCGCGCGGTGGTTAGCTAGGTGGGCTGGGCTGGGATCTAGGCTTAGCTGCTGCGCGCCGTTTTTTTCTCTTTTATTATTTCTTTTTTTTTTTTTTTTTGTAGCAAATGCTTTAGGAAGAAAAACATGGCTTTTGAGTTAATAAAAATTCTGGAAAAATTTGGATAGCTTCCCTAGGTTAGTAGCAATCATTTGGTGGCTTTGGTTTCCAAAAAGTTGAAAGTTTGCTGGCTGTTTTAAAAAGGAACCAATCTAATTGAAAATTGCAATATTAGTTATTATTGGAAAAAAACAAGGCAAAAATCAATAGGGTTTCCCCTAGGGTTTAAAGTGATTTAAAGGATTCAAATTAGTGGTGCACTTCATGGATTCAAAAAGGTACTGATTTTGAGGATTGATTTGAATTTGAAATGATTTTAGAATTATTTGATTGGATTAATGGCTTGATTAAACCAACAATTTAATGAATGATTAACATGAAATCAAATGGAACAATTTGGTTGTTTTCACTTGTTATTTTTATTCCAAAAGTTGTAACAGAACAAGTATGAAAACATTGTTTGAATAAGGTTTGAATTTGAGTTGTGAAAACAGTGGAAAACAAATGCAACAATTTAGAAACAAAAGCAAACAACAAGGAAACAATATGATGACATGATGCAATACCTTAAATAAACAGGCAATCAAACATTCTATAGGGTAGTTTTCATACTTGGGATGTTACAAAACGCCCCCCCTTGAAGGAATCGCGCCCCGAGATTCCTACTGAGAAAAGAAAAGGTCCGGAAACTTCTTGGGAAGATCCTCTTGAGCTGTGACACGTGAAACACATCGTGCACAGTGGATAGACGTCAGGGAATTAGCAAACCACCGGAACATTTTCAAGTAAAGGGAGAGGTTTTGTATTGAGGGTGTATAGCTGAATGGAACTTGATTCATTTGTAGAATAGATTATCTGGCTAGAATGGTGGAACAGAGTTATTGACATCAATGCAACACCAAGAATAAATCATCAACATAAGAGTATCGAGGAATATGTGGCCTCCCATTAGAATTGGATTGAGATTCCGGAGAGTGAACAGAGATTTGATTGCTTAGTGGAACCAGAATTGGGTTGTATATTGTGGAAAATATTGTTGACACAAAGGAATGTGATGCTCCGGTATCAAATAGCACCTTAGCTGGACAAGAGTTTACGAGGAAGTTTTGATTAGACGCCGGTAGAAGATTTGAAGTGGAAAACAACAACAAGATTTCAACGGACGAAAAGGATGTTGAGAAGAACAGGATATCAACATCGGGGAAAACGAGAACAAAACTCCTGAGGTACTACAGAAACCCCATCCGGGCTTCTAAAGGATCAATATCTACTGCTTAAGGAATAGAGGATCCGCTTCCGGGGCTTACACGCCCCCGTTCTCAATCATGAGTAGGCAACATGATAAATCATGTCACAACCACCTCCATTCCTATGGTCTAGTAGATATAACCATCCTAGAGAAACCAGAATTCGTGAAATCCTAACTTGAAAGTTTAGATGAGAAGGGAAAAATCAACGTTGCACTTCCTTACCAGAAAAGGGTGGGAGGGTGGGGAAAGAAGAAAAAGAACAGAATTCCTACTCTCACGTTTCATTTTTCCTATATAGCTACAAAATAGTTTCTAGACTCAACTGCGACCAGTAAAAAGGGATCCTACAGGCAGACAGGCTCTGATACCATTTGTCGCACCCTGACTTCTAGGGGATACTCACCGTACGAACTGGATAGCAGATGCTTGGATTATGGGGCATAACTGCTCCCACGTCCCAGCTTCCTGGTAGGCCTGCGCTTATGCGCGACAACACAAGCCCTGCTATTCCATCGTCGATGTAAACTATCCACTAGAGATCAAAGGCACTTCCGTCGACGTACTTCAAACCATACACACATGGTACGTCAACGGCGTTTAACAAGTGATATCACAACAGATCTCTACGACACAAAAGATTGAAATAAGTTGCAAATGGCTCTCATTAGAGCAGAGATAGCAAATACAATCATTCAGAGGACACATGTCCCAACAATACATCATTACAATATAGCGGAAGCATTCAACATGTCTGGGTACAGACAAGAACCAAATATGCCTAAGAGGCCGGAAACAAACAGACGGAGCCCATCCACGAAGTCTCGGATCCTGCCCGGGTCCGCTATCTACTCGTCAGCAGTCTCGTCCAACTTCACGTAGTTGCCACCATGAAGATCCTCGGAAACGTCGTCTGCGTAAACCACAGCCCCAAAGGGGTCAGTACACCAACGTACTGGCAAGCAAGACTCACAGTTCACCAAAGTGTAACCCGTCAACACCAAGCACAGATGCTTTGGGTTCAACGGAAGGAAAGGGATATAAAAGATGCTGCAATTGGCTGCTCTAAACAACTACAGAGATTCTACCACTTCCGGCTATCAGAAAGGAGATAAGATCGAGGATTGTAACCAACTGAAAGATAACTTCAAGCAAACCCATCCTGGACCTCGCCCCTTATCCAAAGAAGCAATCCGAGGATAACTCACACAGTTGAGTTAATGATGGTTCAGATTATTGTGTCAATAAGCCTATTACTAGTCAAGTTATTAATCATTGGGTGTAACATGTTTGATCATTATGTTTAAGTTGTCCTGAGTACTTGTTAGCCAGTACTTTCACCAAGTAATCCATAACCGCGGAAAACACGGCTTCTCGAGAAGATTATCCCTGCAGGGTTGCACCAATTTGGCCGTACACTCAAGAATAACCCGCCAGATGGGAATCAAACCCACCAAGCGGGGTACTCTACACAACCAACCATTCCTCGCATCAAGCCCAAAGCACCTTGGGCGCACGGCTAATCGAGCCCAGAAGAAAATGGACCCTCATAGCACTCTAAGAACGTGTCCCCCTATATGCCGACTACGAAAGTTCCACCCTGGCCTGGGCTCGCAAAAACATGCATGCGGCAAATAGAACACACGAACTAAATGAGGCGATTTGGACGAGATGCGAATCAGGTCAAGTTGAGGGGGGCGCCCATACTCGCTTCCCAAATGCGGGTAGTGCGCTCATCATGGATCAGTAGACAAGACCCTTTTCCTATTAGGGTCGACACTAGCAGGCTTCAAAACCTCTCATGGGCCTCCTGCCGGTGCCTTATCATCAAATTTATTATTAATAGTAACATTAGCATGATTGATTGATTAAACATCGAGCCCCCACAACGTAATAGAGATAGTAACAGAAAGTAACGGGTAACAGACTCGAGCAAAAGCAACCTAAGCATGCTAGTAAGACACGGGCTCAAACAATGGTTGTAGGTATGGAGGTGAGGCAATATCAGGGTTCAGGGTATCATGTGATAGGTTCGCAACAGAAACAACTACTACTAAGGCTTAGCAGAAAAGAACAACGGAAAGTATCGGTAACCAATGTTGAAAGGAACACAGTGGTTCATGTGAGTGATAACTTGCCTGCAAAACCCAGTAGCCTGGTACTGAGCTAACTCCTTAGAAGGGGGTGTCGTAAGTATCGTCGGTCTCAACGTCGTCGTATATCCAGGAAGAAGCAAACAACCAATGGCAGAAAGATAAACAATCAATATAATGGCATAGGTGCACAAACATGGGATGATGCATGTCATGTTAATAGATGCATCAAAGTAACTTGCTTGATATGAAACACAAGTTTAAATGGATTCCATATGCAAAGATTGCATATGGCAAACCCATGCATTAGAGTTGGATTAATTGTTCTACCACTAAGCATTAGGTGTAGTTGAGTTAGCATGATGCATGCATGATGAAAACAATAAGATAACAATTTAAATGCAATTAGAATGATAGTTAACCAATTAAGAAATCATTTATTAGTTTTGGAAAATTGGTTACTTAAACATGTCACACAAACAAATATTGTTTTCATCAAGTTAACTTATTTAAAACAGATTACAAAGTTGATATTTGAAAAGGTTATCAAATTTTAGTTGGATTACATGTTTCACAATTTGAATTTGGACTTTGGATTATTTAATTATGAATTAAACAATATTAAACAATTTTTAATTGAATTAAACAAGATTTAAATAGTTTAGGCAATTTAAATTATTCCAACCAGAGAACAAATTTTATATTTGAATAGAGTATTCAAAAAGGTGTGAAAAACATATTTTATTTGAATTATTTGGACTTAAGAATAATTAGTTATGAATTATTACAAATGGCATTTGAATTATTTGAATTTGAATTTAAATTGCATTTTGAATATTCAAAACAGAACACAAAGTGAATATTTGGAAAGAGTATAAGATTTTGAACAGAAAACATATAAAGTTTGTGTTTATTGAAATTACAGAACGAAAGATATTAAAGTTTGAATTTTTAGGTTCAAATATGCTATTTAAAAGATTTTGGATTAAACAGAAATTCGCAGAAATCTTTTGTCACTCAGCTGGTACCTACACGCGCCCACTGACGCGTGGGCCAGTGGCCAGCGTGGCGTAGTGCACGCCCGCGTGGCAACCAGGCCCGCTGACGGGTGGGCCACTACGGGGAGAAAATTCTCCAAAAAGGTGCGCGTCGGGGACTCGAACCCACGACGGCTCGCTTGCGCGCTCGCGGCCTGAACCAAGTGTGCTGTGTGCGTTCGCTTGTCAGTATACGCCGCGCGGGGAGGATAACCTGTTGCTGCGCTAACTGAACCTGTTAACTGAACAAAGTTCAGACAGTGGACAGGGAACTACCGGCGGCGATCACCTGACGTGCTCGTGCTCGATGTGTGTGTGTGCTGCTGCGATGAGGTGCTGGATGCGTGCGCTGTGGAGGAGGATGGAAACGGAGGGAAAAAGCGGTCGCTCACCGCGGCTGTAGTCGAGCAGGGGCCCGGTGTAGCTCGACGGCGGCGACAGTGACGAGGGCGTGGACGGCGGCGACAAACCAGACCCCCTCGAGCTCGATGTAGACGTCCAGACGGTCGACGATGAGGTGCCGGTTCGATCCCTGCGATCAGCGTGGAAGGAGGAGGTCTGTTGCGACGGCGGCGTGCACGGGTTCAGCCCCGGTGGCGCCGGAGAGGTTGAGGATGGCGGCGACGGTGAGGATGCTCTGCGGCGTGGCTACGATGTCAAAACTAGAGAGGAGGCAGCGGGCTTTGGTTCCCGTGGTCGGTTTGGGAGGGTGGAGTTCGGTAGCGGCGGCGCTCGCCGGAAATTCAGAGGAGCGCGCCGGAGAGGGGAATAGCGGTGAGGTTCAGAGACTGGTTTCGCTGGGAGAGAGGGAGGAACAGCGGCGGCGCGAGGGGGAAGGTGTAGCCTAGGGTTAGGGCAGGCCAGAGAGGGCCCTAGGGCTAGTTATAGGCGCGGACGTCGAGGTTTTAGCCGTCGGTGTGCTCCCGCTGCCGCCGTGGCATGCGTGGATGCACGCCGTACAGGAAGAAGGAGACGGGGGCGTCGCCGAACCGGTACGCGGGCCAGCTGGGCTGCTGCGCGCGCGGTGGTTAGCTAGGTGGGCTGGGCTGGGATCTAGGCTTAGCTGCTGCGCGCCGTTTTTTTCTCTTTTATTATTTCTTTTATTTATTTTTTTTTGTAGCAAATGCTTTAGGAAGAAAAACATGGCTTTTGAGTTAATAAAAATTCTGGAAAAATTTGGATAGCTTCCCTAGGTTAGTAGCAATCATTTGGTGGCTTTGGTTTCCAAAAAGTTGAAAGTTTGCTGGCTGTTTTAAAAAGGAACCAATCTAATTGAAAATTGCAATATTAGTTATTATTGGAAAAAAACAAGGCAAAAATCAATAGGGTTTCCCCTAGGGTTTAAAGTGATTTAAAGGATTCAAATTAGTGGTGCACTTCATGGATTCAAAAAGGTACTGATTTTGAGGATTGATTTGAATTTGAAATGATTTTAGAATTATTTGATTGGATTAATGGCTTGATTAAACCAACAATTTAATGAATGATTAACATGAAATCAAATGGAACAATTTGGTTGTTTTCACTTGTTATTTTTATTCCAAAAGTTGTAACAGAACAAGTATGAAAACATTGTTTGAATAAGGTTTGAATTTGAGTTGTGAAAACAGTGGAAAACAAATGCAACAATTTAGAAACAAAAGCAAACAACAAGGAAACAATATGATGACATGATGCAATACCTTAAATAAACAGGCAATCAAACATTCTATAGGGTAGTTTTCATACTTGGGATGTTACATCGTCGATCTGCCTACGAACGGCTAGAATTAGATCCCGCCTGAAGCGGTATGTCTCCGTTAGATCCAGATCGTACGGCCCCGATTGAATCACTTAACCACGTCACTAGCCCAGTCAGCGGCCACGCAGCAGCCCAGTCAACAGGGTCGACAAATCAGATCCAGCCATGTGGCGAAGCCTTTAATTCAAAATTTCTCCCGCTGGATTGATTGGCAGTTTTACAGATTGGTCCCTGCCACTTAGAACATTCATATCTTTTCAACCATAAGTCCAAGTTTAGCAATCTTGGACTTTTTGAAAAGCCCTAGACATATAAAAACTTTTGGCACTGGCCAAATTCAAATTTGAAAAACTCAATGTGATTCAGATTCAAATATGCTTGTTTAATGAATTTTGGCATAATTCAAATTCTAAAAATCCAAAAATTACAAATAAAATATATTTGGAAACCTTAAGATGTGTAGTTTCATACCCTCTGTCCCAAAATAATTTTTGAACAAGTTAATTTTGAATTTAGAATTAAGTTGTCTGTTTGAGTATTTTTGACCTAAATTTTATTCCATAAATATTTTCAGTATAGTTCCTTAAGAAAAATTGTTCCTTTTGATAACCTTGAACCAGAAACAACCTTGCCCAACAATTTTGGACATCCTTGAACCATGGCCATGTGTTTTTGACCAAAAACCCAACCTAGTGTTTCATCCATCCTTACCATGTCTTAGGAATTGTTTTCAACTGTTGTTCCTTGATGTTATGTCTATTTGGAGCCAAGCCAAGTCCTTAGAATGTGTAAATCACATATAGTACCAAGTAGTGAACTTTAGTTTTCTATCTACTTCTCCACTCCCCTTTCATGCTTCAAGAAATCATCAAGTTAACAAATTGGAGATCAAGACTCAAGCACTAGAAGAAAACTTCATCTTCAACTTAGTGGCAACATGAAGAGCTACAAAGAAGATCATTGAAGAATTTGAAGTAAGGGAATTGGACATCACAACAAATAGAATAAAACTCAATGAAGTACAAATGTATGAAGAAATGAAGAAGAAGACATCTTCTTCTCTCTATCCTTCTCCCATTTTCTTTCAAATTGACTTAGTGGTATCTGTGCCCATCCCATACCCAAACCAATTAGTTAGGTGAAGACAATGAAGATTTATAAAGTTGAAGAGAAGCTTCACAACAAGGAGGAAACTACAATAGAAGCATGAAGATGGACTTCAAGAAGACAAGCATGTGAAGACTAGGAGAAATCCATACAAGTTGAAGAATAACAAGTTGTTTTTGTCCAACCCTTGACCCAAATAGAAAATCCCAAGACTTCATCTTGTTTTCACTATAGTTAAGAAGTTAGTTGAACCTAGACCTACCCTAAACGAAAATGGAAAGACTAAATTAGAGTACCCAAATGTTTTGATGAAAACAACTAAGTGTTACACTTTATAATGTGATACTTTAGTTGAAATAGTGAGATCACCTTGGTGAACTCTTGGAACTTCTCAGATAAATATGTTTTCAATAAATTTTGGTTACTACCAACTCAACCTAAACATCCTTAGTGAACACTTGGAACTTCCTCGACAAGTATGGTTATAATAAAGTTAGATCACATCAAACTCAACCTAGTCCTTCCCAAGTAAACGCTTGGAATTTCCTTAACAAGTACGAGACCATTAGAGAATGAATCTTTCAAACTCAAACCTAGACCTTGTCATAGACAACTAGGTTAAAATCCTTTGGATATGTTATTGCTTTATATGATCTCTTCACTTGTATGTTTGCTTGATAGCATGTTTGTTTATTTTGTTATTGTGTTTTCAATGAGTAGATTGTACGGAGAGCAACGATCCTTTGTGAAGAGAGTGTGATATCTTCACCAACTTCAACAAGGCAAATAACACGTCATTCAACTACCCATTATTTTCTATATGCATTAGTTGATTTTGAGTAGTATGCATGATAGGAAGTTTTACTAAGTTATATTATGCTATGCTATTATCCTAGTATTGTGTAGCCATCCATTTACCTTGTCATTATATCCTTAAAACTTGATAGATTCTATGCAAGGTTACAAATTGTTTTTACTTGATTTTGTGGGAAAATTCTAAATAACAACTTCAATGAACCACCTGGGTGGATTGGTATTGCGGGGCTGTTGATAGTTGAGTGTCTCCCCGAGGGGAGTTCACTTGAAGGAATGCCACCCAGGAACAAAGTGATTATGATGTTCCCCAACTTTAGATTGCTTCCAGTGCAGCCTATAGTCATATGGGCTCTGTCTTGATTAATTAAGTTGCGAGGGTTCAGCCTGGGCTTGACAAGCAGATGTAGCATAATTATAGGTGGAACGGGTCTTGCCATTAGGTTGAATTCTTGCTTCTGAAAGATCTCGTCTCAATCTTCTCCTTTCCTTAATGCACTCAGAGTGTATTGGATGTTTGGGCTGATTTGAGTCTGAAGGTGAAAGTGCACAAACTCTGCAGAGGCAACAAACTAAGATCTTAGCCGTGTCCCAGGTTATAGAAAACTATGAGCAGCTGGACAAGGAAGGACGTAAGAATCACATCACCATTTTCAATAAGTAAAATTTTGACCAAGTGAACAGTAGTTATGGTGCTTGGATTTCAGTCCAATGATGCCACCCCTTTGAAAAGAAAAGTTTTCTTTTACAAAAGAGATAGGAGAAAACTTGCTTTATGCAAACTTAGCCAAAACTCCACTCAACCAAATATGCATGTAGATATAGTCTTGCCATTTATATCCACCATAGGGTTACTTGCCAATACATTAAATTGTATTGACTCCCTTGTGGCTGCATATTCCATATTCCAAATGTTTCTGAAGACGAGTGAGGATTTCGTTTAGGATCTCGAGACTATCGCCAACATGTTTTGCCTGTGGCACATGAAGAAGATGGGCTCAATGTTGTACATTGTTTTCCGCTGTATTTCTTTGTTTTCTGCTAGTCTTCTAAGACTATACAAGTTGTAATACTATTTTGTAAAGACTAGATCATGCGATGTAATAGAAATTGATGCATTTGCATGATATTTCATTTTGTACTGTGGTGCTAGCAATTGATCCAGGGACTAGCACACTAACACAGGTATTTCACTTTTGCTAAAAAGTGGGATGCTACAAAATGGTATCAGAGCATTGTGTTGCCTGTAGAATTCGAGACCCTAAGTTTGGAATAGACCCTAGGATTGAAAATTTTCTATGTTCAAACTTTCTAGAAACAAAACAATCATCTTAATTCTTCTCATATCATCTCATCTGTTATTCACTTTCAAAATTTTCTAGAGGACCTACCTCTTCAATACCATCAACACAGGAATGTTGATAATCATACCAAGAAGTGCAAGAAGTATTTTCACCACATGAAGACTTACACTCAAGATTACTGAAGAACTTGAAGAAAACATAGACTTCACAAAAATCAAGAACACCTCAAGACACGGAGAGAAGAATTTGAAGAAAACTAAAGAAGATATAGATGAGACCACCAATCTAGTTACTCTGTTAGAACAACGTTAACGTGTTAGTGTATTGATCATACCAATGAGTGTGGTATGACAATATTAGTATTTTCTAAAAACCATGTTGTTTGGTGTGGTGAATGTGTTGTTATATGTTTGTTATGTGTTGTTTGCAAGATGAGCTTCCTTGATCTAATGTGTTGGGGTAGGATTTTCTTTAGTCTCTTTCTAATCTCTACTCTTTCATGCTAAGCCAAACCAAAACCCATACCCATTACCAACGGGGCTACCATATGAAGTGCAACAACAAACCTTTCACCCAAGAATGTCATGACTAGTTCTTTATAGAGACACAAGCCATACAATTGAGGAATGTCACCGATTTCAAGATCAATTTTGTGTGAAGGAACAATCACGTCCATGATCAGTGCCAACTACATCATAAGGAGCAACAAGCAAATCAACAAGTGAAGAAAGAGAAGTGAACCCCAAGTTGCATGAACTATGAAGATTTCATAGCCAAGAAGAAATAATGAAGAAACACAACTATCCAGTTTGTGTTACATAAGAGTTTTATGCAACCCACTAGTTGAGAAATGATAGTTAGCTCAAGTTTGTCTTACAGATTGGAAACTTTCTGTTAGACAAGTGAGGTTACCTAGTGTTATTAAACAAGATTCATCAATCCAAGTACAAGGTAATGATTGAGTGCAACATGGATTGGCCCCCATGGTGACTACTTACATTATTTACTTTTTCTATGAGGAATGTTAAATCTGAGTGACATACCTATTAGAGAGACGACGATGTTAAACCTGAACCATAGAATGGTAGAATACAATAATGACCCTATGTTAGTGTTACTGAATACGTACTATTTTCGGCGAGGATCAAGCCAACCTTGGATGTATCAAACAAATGGAAGTTTTTCCTACCATGAGAGTTTGCTTAGAAATAGCATGGTGTTTGCCTTCAAGGATGACAACAACAAGATGCAAGATTTCCAAGGACATCAAAAGACCAAGTTGAGAGGAACCCAAAGACTTTTGATTGACCCAAAGAGTGACCCCTCAGTGTCAAAGGTAGTTCAACATACCTATGTTGGTCTACAACTCTACCGCAAATAAAAATTCTACTCAAGCCAATCTCAAATCAATCTACACTCCAATCTAATGAAAATAGACTAACCACAAAAGTTTCTTTTAAGGGTGGTAGCCCAACCAGTTGTTTTGGAACCCAGTTACCCAAATATTTTTTTTCTAGCCTTCCCAAATCTCGGGACGAGATTTCTTTTAAGTGTGGTAGTCTGTAACATCCCTGATTTTTCGAAAGTCCAAAAATCACGAAAAATTGAAACTTTTTGTTTTCATGTTATGCAAGTCACCAAAAACCAATAAGAGGCAAGAAATAAAAGGAATCAATACATAATTCAATGAAACTGAAATTAGCAATCCAGTTATGCCTTAATTCCATAAACCCTAAAACCTATTTCAAAATAAGTTCTCATTATAAAGAGAAAATAATTCTTCTTAGCAAACCCCTTTACCCAAACATGTTTTTAACTCTCTTACTACTTTGGAAATGTTTTCATGGCATTTGAAACTTGAGGATTACAAAACCCCAAGAATTATTTTCACCATCATTAATAATTATATGAACTTGAGAATAGTTATGTGACTAAAAAATTTCCTCAAGAATGGAAAATTTGTTTTACTAGCTATATGTTCTCCAATTTTTTTTTCAACTTGTTTCAACAATAATATTTCATCTTTCAATTATTGTTTTAATAAAATATCTTCAAAGCTAAAAATTAACTATAATCATCTTTTAACAATGTTACAATCATAAAGTGGTTTGATTTATTTTGGTTGTAAAAATAAGTAAAATGGCTATGGGAATCAATACTTTCAAAACTGTTTGCTCTGGTTTTTATTTGGCTATAAACTTTATCTAGCTATTTTTCCATTTCAAAAATAGCATTAAGTTGCTACTGGTAGTTATTCAAAATTTGAAAATAAAGTTATTTTAAATGTGTTGAAACAACACATAAATATGAATACATGAAAGAGGTTATTTCCACAAAACCATAGAATTTTGTTTGAGGCAATTTGGGTTTATAAAACAAAAGATATGATTTAATTAAGAAAACAGTTTATGAAAAAAATGGGGAGCAACAAAGCAACCCGACCCAGCCACTCAACCCATCTCCCTATTCTACGCGCGTGCAGCCCAGGAGCAGCCCACCAGAACCCAGCAACCGAGCCCAACACGCCGCTCTCACTGTCGCTGACCGGTGGGGCCAAGAGTGACGTCACTGCTGAGGTCGTCGTCGTCTTCCCCACGGAAGGCACCCGCGGCAGTCACGGCCACAAATTTCGCCGCGCCGATTCCTGCCATCAAGGCCATTATTTCCCTCCCCTCTCTGGCTCCTTAAATAGCCACCGAACCCGTCTCCATTTCCCCTCTGTGCCCTCTCCAAATCCCGCACCCACACCACCGTGATTCGTCGTCAGAGTCCGCGGCAGCCGCCGCCGTATTTCTCCATCTCCGGTCACCACGGTGAGCCTCTGCCACCCTCCTTTGTACCATTGAACTCCCCGAGCCCGTGCGCACCTGTGTGAGCTTCCCCATTTGTTTTACGCCGCAGGAGCTCCATCGCCTAGCACATCCGAGACCGCCGGCGACCGCACAACTCCGTCGGTGCCTCACCTCCGTCCGAGGAAGCGAGGGAGAGCGCCATCGCCACCATCTTCTTCGCCGTGTCACGCTGAGCGTCACCGTGGTCTTCCCCAAGCCCAAGGATCACTGGAACGTCGCCGGCGTGAAGATCCCGAGCGCCTGCACCACCGCGCCGCCATTCTCCGGCGGAAAATCCCGGTGAGCCACCTCTCTCTCTCTCTCCTTGATCGTCGATCTGCCTACGAACGGCTAGGATTAGATCCCGCCTGAAGCGGTATGTTTCCGTTAGATCCAGATCGCACGGCCCCGATTGAACCACTTAACCACGTCACTAGCCCAGTCAGCGGCCATGCAGCAGCCCAGTCAGCAGGGTCGACCAATCAGATCCAGCCATGTGGCCAAGCCTTTAATTCAATTTTTCTCCCGCTGGATTAATTGGCAGTTTTACAGATTGGTCCCTGCCACTTAGAACATTCATATCTTTTCAACCATAAGTCCAAATTTAGCAATCTTGGATTTTTTGAAAAGCCCTAGACATATAGAAACTTTTGGAACTGGCAAAATTCAAATTTGAAAAACTTAATTTGATTCAAATTCAAATATGCTTGTTTGATGAATTTTGACATAATTCAAATTCTACAAATCCAAAAATTGCAAATAAAATATATTTGGAAACCTTAAGATGTGTACTTTCATGCCCTCTGTCCCAAAATAATTTTTGAACAAGTTAATTTTGAATTTAGAATTAAGTTGTCTATTTGAGTATTTTTTACATAAAT
This sequence comes from Alopecurus myosuroides, assembly GCA_028641055.1. Taxonomy (NCBI): domain Eukaryota; kingdom Viridiplantae; phylum Streptophyta; class Magnoliopsida; order Poales; family Poaceae; genus Alopecurus; species Alopecurus myosuroides. The sequence goes on from CM054062.1 coordinate 17,912,279, forward strand.
TTTATTCTATAAATATTTTCAATATAGTTCCTTAAGAAAAATTGCTCCTTTTGATAACCTTGAACCAGAAACAACCTTGCCCAACCATTTTGGACATCCTTGGACCATGTCCATGTGTTTTTGACCAAAAACCCAACCTAGTGTTTCATCCATCCTTACCATGTCTTAGGAATTGTTTTCAACTGTTGTTCCTTGATGTTATGTCTATTTGGAGCCAAGCCAAGTCCTTAGAATGTGTCAATGACATATAGTACCAAGTAGTGAACTTTAGTTTTCTATCTACTTCTCCACTCCCCTTTCATGCTTCAAGAAATCATCAAGTTAACAAATTGGAGATCAAGACTCAAGCACTAGAACAAAACTTCATCTTCAACTTAGTGGCAACATAAAGAGATACAAAGAAGATCATTGAAGAATTTGAAGTAAGGGAATTGGACTTCACAACAACTAGAAGAAAACTCAATGAAGTACAAATGTATGAAGAAATGAAGAAGAAGACATCTTCCTCTCTCTATCCTTCTCCCATTTTCTTTCAAATTGACTTAGTGGTATCTGTGCCCATCCCATACCCAAACCAATTAGTTAGGTGAAGACAATGAAGATTTATAAAGTTGGAGAGAAGCTTCACAACAAGGAGGAAACTACAATAGAAGCATGAAGATGGACTTCAAGAAGACAAGCATGTGAAGACTAGGAGAAATCCATACAAGTTGAAGAATAACAAGTTGTTTTTGTCCAACCCTTGACCCAAATAGAAAATCTCAAGACTTCATCTTGTTTTCTATATAGTTAAGAAGTTAGTTGAACCTAGACCTACCCTAAACGAAAATGGAAAGACTAAATTAGAGTACCCAAATGTTTTGATGAAAACAACTAAGTGTTACACTTTATGATGTGATACTTTAGTTGAAATAGTGAGATCACCTTGGTGAACTCTTGGAACTTCTTAGATAAATATGTTTTCAATAAATTTTGGTTACTACCAACTCAACCTAAACATCCTTAGTGAAATCTTGGAACTTCCTCGACAAGTATGGTTATAATAAAGTTAGATCACATCAAACTCAACCTAGTCCTTCCCAAGTAAACCCTTGGAATTTCCTTAACAAGTATGAGACCATTAGAGAATGAATCTTTCAAACTCAAACCTAGACCTTGTCCTAGACAACTAGGTTAAACTCCTTTGGATATGTTATTGCTTTGTATGATCTCTTCACTTGTATGTTTGCTTGATAGCATGTTTGTTTATTTTGTTATTGTGTTTTCAATGATTAGATTGTACGGAGAGCAACGATCCTTTGTGAAGAGAGTGTTGTATTTTCACCAACTTCAACAAGGCAAGTAACACATCATTCAACTACCCATTATTTTCTATATGCATTAGTTGATTTTGAGTAGTATGCATGATAGGAAGTTTTACTAAGTTATATTATGCTATGCTATTATCATAGTATTGTTTAGCCATCCATTTACCTTATCATTATATCCTTAGAACTTGATAGATTCTATGCAAGGTTACAAATTGTTTTTACTTGATGTTGTGGGAAAATTCTAAATAACAACTTCAATGAACCACCTGGGTGGATTGGTATTGCGGGGCTGTTGATAGTTGAGTGTCTCCCCAAGGGGAGTTCACTTGAAGGAATGCCACCCAGGAACAAAGTGACTATGATGTTCCCCAAGTTTAGATTGCTTCCAGTGGAGCCTTTAGTCATATGGGCTCTGTCTTGATTAATTAAGTTGCGAGGGTTCAGCCTGGGCTTGACAAGCAGATGTAGCATAATTATAGGTGGAACGGGTCTTGCCATTAGGTTGAATTCTTGCTTCTGAAAGATCTCGTCTCAATCTTCTCCTTTCCTTAATGCACTCGGAGTGTATTGGATGTTTGGGCTGATTTGAGTCTGAAGGTGAAAGTGCACAAACTCTGCAGAGTCAACAAACTAAGATCTTAGCCGTGTCCCGGGTTATGGACAACTATGAGCAGCTGGAAAAGGAAGGACATAAGAATCACATCACCATTTTCAATAAGTAAAATTTTGACCAAGTGAACAGTAGTTGTGGTGCTTGGATTTCAGTCCAATGATGCCACCCCTTTGAAAAGAAAAGTTTTCTTTTACAAAAGAGATAGGAGAAAACTTGCTTTATGCAAACTTAGCCAAAACTCCACTCAGCCAAATATGCATGTAGATATAGTCTTGCCATTTATATCCACCATAGTGTTACTTGCCAATGCATTAAATTGTATTGACTCCCTTGTGGCTGCATATTCCATATTGCAGATGTTTCTGAAGACGAGTGAGGATTTCGTTTAGGATCTCGAGACTATCGCCAACATGTTTTGCCTATGGCACATGAAGAAGATGGGCTCAATGTTGTACATTGTTTTCCGCTGTATTTCTTTGTTTTCTGCTAGTCTTCTAAGACTATGCAAGTTGTAATACTATTTTGTAAATACTGGATCATGTGATGTAATAGAAAATGATGCATTTGCATGATATTTCATTTTGTACCGTGGTGCTAGCAATTGATCCAGGGACTAGCACACTAACACAGGTATTTCACTTTTGCTAAAAAGTGGGATGCTACAATCATATACGTCCAAGCATATTGAGTCCTTGTAGGATACGTACCAGTTCATCATCGATGGGTTATTACTAGTTGTACCGATACATGGTGCATCAATCGAGTCATCCATCCATAAAACACCACACGGGATCGATCCGGACTGCTAGCACGTCCTAGCTACATCCAACATGTCCACCATATGCACGGTTTGCGCTTAACTTTCTTAACCGGATGCTTCACAAATATGGTACTTCCTCTGTCTTAAAATAACTGTCGTTGAGATAGATGTATCTAGATGTATTCTATTACTTCTTCTGTAACTAAATACAAGACATTTTAGTAGTTCAAAATGAGCTAGCCAAACGTCTTATATTTCGTTACGGAGAGAGTACTAGATAAATCTATTTTAAAATATTTTAACGACACTTATTTTGATACGGAGAAAGTAGTTGGGGCCTTTCCAAAAAGAACATGGCAGTTTGGTCCCACCAAAGTGACACGTACGTGCTTTGGTGCTAGAAGGCAACAAAGCATCGGATGATTCTCCAAAAAGAAGAAGGCATTGAATGCACACAAGCTTATCTACAAATAATATCTACGTTCATTGCATTTTAACTTAGCGCTTGTATATTTTTTCTTTGGGTAATTCATCATCATTTGGCATATATAAAATACATATTTATTTAATTTTATCTCTTCCTTAAATTAAATTTAGAAATATTGTCATTCATGTGGTTTTGTATTTTAGCCCCTAAAAAGTGAAATCGTTCTTTGGCATCCATATTTTATCTCTTTACGCTCATTTTCGTGTCCAGGTTGAGAAAGACCTTGCGCACACTGATATGGGCGGCGATGTTGTCCTATTCCTTCTCTTTATGCTCCTAGCCACGCTTGACGAACGTGCCAATGAGGTCTTGCAATACTTCCTCCGTCTCAAAATAATTGACTTATATTTGTCTATATGTGAATGTATTTAGACGTGTTTTAGTGTATACATACATCTATATTTAGATAAATTTAAGTCAAATGCATTTGTATTTAGACGAATCCAAGTCAATGATTTTAAGACGGAGGGATTAATATGTGGTAGTTCACCGATACAAAGAACTGAGGGCGTTAACCGATGCTTCTTCCTCGCACGTCTCATCATGCATGTCGGAGAAACCAACGAGGCCACGTGGTGCTATGTGTGTGTTGTCCACAACCCTTTGTTCAAAACCTAGCCCCTCGCTCTCACGACAACTTCCATGCTTTGGCCACAACCCTATGTGAGTCTTTACAATAGAGAAAGCGTCTATCGCAATCTACTCCTCGGCCAAAGGAACTTTGTGTGGGGACAAGAGCCTATTAAGACGAGAATCAGTTCAATAAAATCTGGTTAGTCAAAACAGACCTACCTACAACATTATTATCACGATTTTGCAACATACTTCAAATTTTCAAAGGATTACTGTTCCATAGGACATGAAAGAGTAGTCGAGTATTAAAATCAAGTGAAGCCAAACTTGTTCTTATTCTTAGTATTCTGATAGCTATAATTTACCACCGTTGCAAAGCACGGGCACTTTGACATACAAACCCTAGCAACCCATCGAACATGTTTAGGGCTTTATTGATGTGTATTAACTTGCTCATGCATACATATTGCGCATTGCATCGATGCCATGGTTGATTGTTGTTCTCCCTTTCCAGTATTTGCTTCTCATCGGTAGAACGAGACTCTGAAGTGAAGACCAGCAATTCCGATGGAGAATACTTGATCTTAACCGAGAAGTCAAGCACTTATTCCTGACACCATTATCTGGTTTTCTGAAGCAAGGAAAGCTATCCTCTTATGTACCAAAATGTTCAAAAAAATAAACTCTACATGTTTATATCTTTTCAAACATGTTTGAAAAAGTTCAAAAATATGAATTGTTTGAATTTGAATTAGTTCATTTAAAAATGGAAAAATAACGATTTATTCAGTAAAATTAGAAAATTACAAGTTATATGCCAAAATGCTTAGAGAGACAAATGCAACCTAGTTATGATGTTTTCAAACCCATTTGAGCAATTAAAATTCGACTCACTTTCAGAATTTCCCGAAGGTCACTTCGAGGTCCATTTCGGGGATAATACCTATTAAATTGCATAACTGCCATACGAACCCTAACAACCCATCGAACATGTTTAGGGCTTTATTGATGTGTATTAACTTTCTCATGCATACATTTTGCGCATTGCATCGGTGCCATGGTTGATTGTTGTTCTCCCTTTCCGGTATTTGCTTCTCATCGGTAGAACGCGACTCTAAAGTGAAGACCAGCAATTCCGATGGCGAATACTGGATCTTAACCGAGAAGTCAAGCACTTATTCCTGACGCCGTTATCTGGTTTTCTGAAGCAAGGCAAGCATAACCTCTTATCTGCTCATATATGGTTTTCGAAGTGTTTTGAATCTCGTATATTGCATGCGGTTCAAAGTATTTATGGACTTAGATAGAGTTGTCCTATACTTGTTGCATTTCCTCAATATCCTGATCCATTGCTCCTAGCAGCTATAGGTTTGCTTGTGCGCTCTTCCTTAAAGCCTGTGAGTCTTGCTTAGCCATGCCTAGTTGTGATCTGATCCATCCGGTTGATGAATCTGGTTAATGCGTGAATCGAGGATGTCAGGTTGTTGTGATTTGAGTTAGCCTTTATAAACTTGACTAATAATGACATGTATGTGAGGCCACAATGGGTTGTGGCGTTTTGTCTTGTTCATGCCCCTAGGAGCGAGTTCTCGCCTTCGAGCCAAGACTGAACGTACAACCACACGTGGGCCGATGAACCCCGCCCAGCTAACTAACTTGTTTAACCTTATCCATGAGACATGTAGTTTGAGCTTTCCATCTGAGTGTGAGTCGGAAAATATTTTGGAGATAACTTACGACGTGATCGGGACAAGTGATGGACGTACATGGATCTTGATCCCGACTCACAGAACATGTGCCGTCAGGAGGTGGACAACTCCCTGTTGACGGGGTGGCCCTGTTTGGGTTGTCTCCTGGATATGGTTCGACAAGGTAAAGGATAGGAATCAACCACCCTCTGCCGGCACATCGTCGGAAGTGTGCAAATAGCTTGGCATTAAGAGTTGGATGGTACGTGTGGGTAAAGTTGTACACCCCTGCAGGGTTTAATCTTTTCGAAAAGCCGTGTCTGTGGTTAAAAAGGACTTGGTGACGGATTCTCTGATCATAGATAATTTGAACGGAATGGATAAAACTTGTTGACAATGAATGAAGGGTGCCTCCTCAGAGATGCCGAGAGGGGTGATCCTTGTAGCATGCGAGATGCTGGGAAATGATATTGGTGGATGAAAAGATGATGATTTCAGTAGTTGGTTAGCTTTCTCCTCTGTTTTGAAAACTCTCCCTGAGACGTGATATTCTTCCTCGACTTGGAGAAATAAATCTTGCTTTACACAAAATAGCCTTCATAAAACCCTTTATGAAAACAGAAGATATATAATAGGTTAACTAAGTCTTGTTGAGTACCTCACGTACTCGGGTTTTCTTAAGTTTGGTTCAGGTGAAGTTCTTACTCCAGCGGTGGTGATTCCAACATGGACATCGACGAGTAGTTTGGGGATTCCCATGTAGCATCCTGGAATCTATGGAATAGGACGTCGCCTTATGTTGTGGCCTCTTAGGCCTTTTGATTCTTGTTGACTAGCAACATAATTTGCCTTCCGCTGTCTGATGTAATGATGGGTCATGTGACCTCTGTTTGTTAAGCTATACTCTAGTAATACCTGTTTAATATATCTTTCATATCTAGAGTGCCGCTTTGATCGGTTGTTGGTTTCGAGCCCATTGTTATACAGTTTTGGCTATGCCTACGTAGTTGTCGCAGTCGAGGGGTTGGGGAGCCAATGATCCATTTCCGAGCACGCCTGCCGATGTGATTCGGCCTGGTCTTGGTAACCACAGTAACCCTCGATTGTTGTTGCACCTCCTGGACACTTAGCATCTCTGTATAGCTTTGGTCCCGTTCCTTCAGTTTCGTACGACTCGTGGATGCTTTGATATGCATAGTTGGTTATGACTAGCATGGACACAAGGAGTAGTAGTACCGCTGTGTGGTGACCCAACACACCACTTCATGTGTAGTGCGCAAGTCGCTGCCATAATACTCACAGAAGGACTTATCCATGAATATTACATCCCTCGGAGTGGTACAACAGAAACATAGCAGGTTCAAGCAAAGCTACATGATATAAACATTGTTCAATACAAAATTCCTAGAATCACTTTGAAGTATCAAAGAAGCTCTCATGCAAGTAAAACATCAGAAGAAGCAAGTCAAAGCTCCAACCTGGAGAATAACTCTAGCTCAGAACCTAACCCACTACTGCTGATGTCAGCCCTAATCAATGGCTTGTGAGAATCTAATACCAAGAATGGACTCCACCTACACCTTGATAGGTTCTCCTCCACCGGCGTTGTTGATGACGATGCTTCACCACCTAAGTAATAGATGACTCCTCTTAGCTTCATGAGGTAGCGATGACTTCCCGATGAAGATCTCCATAAGGCTTCAACTCTAAGCAGGGGATCAAACGAGAACAAATGAGTAACGAGCGTTACTCAACAAGTTCATGATATAAAGTGGGTAGTTTGATGCACTAACTAATTCTTTAGAATCGAAAGAGTCATAAGCTAATGCAAGTTTTTGTAAATCTTTCTTCAAGAGGTTGCTTTTAATTTGGAAGACTATGCCCGCCAGATCTTCACAGGATTAGAACTTCATGGATTTGCCTTTCCTGCAGCGTTTGCATCTCCTTCCCGGAACAGGGGGTAACATGCCACATCCTTTTACACTCTACAAATGTGCGTTACTTTACCCATGGGAGATCAAGACCATGTTGCACAACCAGGTGTACATTCCTATCCACTCCCACTCAGGTGTGGGGCCCCGTTGTTGATCCAAGCCAAACCATGCTTCTCCGCACAAAGCATGCCCACCCATTTCTGCCAGCAGGTTGAACCCCTGATTCTACCCCTCAAGATAGATATCTAGGCACCCTTGGCAGACACTCATAGACCCCAGAGTCCGTGGGAATTAAGGGATCCCACCCATATGCATATAATCCCGCAAGACCTACAGCGAACGTCTCTGGCAGCCCGTTGACAGGCGAACAAGAGAAGATCACAGCTGACTTACCCGCCCCATACAAGACCCATGGTTAACGCGATATTTACGGCGCAAGAATCCTCACGACATTTGTTGTGAATTCCTAGGTAATACTTTCCCATCCAGATGGAACCTTCCTTTGACCTATCATCTTACCATGGTTCCATCCGCCCACCAAACAGATAACTACCACTCGGGTAGTCATTCAGGTAGTCATATTATTATAGAAATAGGATCAGGTATTCTTTTGGGAATAGGTGGTAATACTATAGGGTTTTTGCAAATAGTTCGTTAGGAAATACTGCAAAGGATATGAGCAAGTGATGAACTTTCCTGAGATAGAAATAATGACAATAATAATCCATGTCTTCGGGTTCGAGGGTTGCGTAGAGAAATCCCGAGATCTGAAAGATATCAAAGTAGTCCCGGTAAGGACTATAGAAACACTGGCAAGATGATACATGCATAGTAATGAGATGCATCGGGAAATACCCTGGAAAATACCACAGCTTACAAGTGTAAGCGATGATCGATACGGTACTAAGATCACATTTGTCTTAGATGACTTAGAGTTGTTTCTGTTACTTGTGGTGAGGATGTTATTCACTTCTTTTAGAATTATATGTGTTTCATTTTTTACTTAACAAACAATTGTTATCATGTTTAGGTAGAAGTGTTATCACATGGTTAGGCAATAAGACAATAACACATGGAAAACAACTATTGAAAAGATAACGAACACATTCTATTTTACGTTTAAAAGTGTAGAGCTAATGAGAAAGAGTTTAATTGAAAAGGATGAACTAATACAACTAACTCTATCATCACATTACTTGCTAATGACATGTGATGATAGGTTTACTAGGTGTGAAAACACGAGGGTTTTATTAATAAGGAAAATAATATTGTGGTAGTTATTTCTGGTTATAATTGAACATGATAAAATTTCATTATACTTTTCGAAACAAGTTTATAAGTTAAACAAAATGTTTTATGTTTTACATATTTGAAATGGAAATGCTTTTCTCTTTAATTTGATACATCATTGGAAGTTTTCTGAAAAGATTTGAATAAGTTATTAATTTACTCATTTTAAATGAATTAAATGACTAGGCAAAATATTGCACACATGAAAACATGGTCAAATGACTTTTAGAACATCCTATATGAGTTGCATTTGTCATTTTGAGAAATTTGGTATATAACTTGTATTTTTTCTGAATTATTTAATATTTTTCTCATTTTTATGATTTAATTTAAATTCAAAAAGTATTTATTTTCTAAACTTTATCAAACATTTTTTAAAAGTTTATAAACATTTAGATTTTATTTTTCTAATCATATTCATATTTTATTTGTATTTTTCTGATTATTGGATTAAAAGTTATTGAATTATAAAGTATATGTATTATTCTGCCTATTTTAAATTGACGGGGGGACCCACCTGCCAGGGTTGATTTTAATTAAAAATAAAATAAATTAAAAAGGTAAAAAAGAATTATGACGTTGTGATGACGTCACTGCTGCGTCAGCAGTAGAGGGGATTTCTTTTGCGGAATTCAAATCGAATGATCTAGTTGGAATTAATCGATTTGGGATACATGGCAAGATAGAGGAGATCAAGGGGAAGCTAAGGGTTGCAGCGATGTGACCAAATGGTCACCGGGGACTCGTCGGCATCCACCGGCGCGACAGTCGGTGACGGTGCACGGTGATAGAGGTAATTTCGTGGATGAAAATTCAAATTAAAAGCACCACGTTGATCTTTAGCTCACCCTGGTTGCAGTAGCCGAGACGAGGAGGCACGGCGGGGTAGTTATTGACCGGAATCGACCGCGGCAATCGACGGCCGGAGTTGAGGACGACGAAGAAATTCGTCAACTCCTGGTCTTCCCAGCAAGCCCGACTCTTCCAAGAGATAGAGGAGAGTACGGGGAAGCTTCCAATGGTATCCGTTGGTCTAGAGGTGGCCGGAGATGACGACAGCGAGCGGCGGCCGTGGAGTAGGGTTAGGGTTTGGTCCCGGGTCATATATACAGAAATAGGAGAGAGTGCAGGCGAGTGAGAGAGAGAAGAGGCGGCACGGCGTGTCGACTCTCCTTATCCTCCAGAGGAGACATGCAAACAGGAGGTGGCACTGCCACGAGGAGTCGACGTCGGCCGACTCTGCCTTCTGGCCGAAGACGGAAAAGAAGGAAAGAAATAAAATTTCCTGGAAAACCCCCTAAAAGCTTTTATAAATTACAACTAAGTCCTTCTGGTTATTAAGAATGATAGAAAACATTATTTTCGGGGCTTTTTTGAAAATAGAAAAATTATTAAAACATTAGATTTGGAAACCTCATCAAATTTCCAAGCTCACCATGTTTTTATTATTCAATTTTGATCAAGATTTAAAGTTTTACAATGGTGTGTTTTTTATTGGAAAATCTTAGGTACAAGTCTTATAGGAAACAATTAGTGAAACTACTTAGTAATGTTTCTATGCATTGTAATGAAATCACCCAATAGGGAATTTATTCCATGACATACAAAATTATTTTGATTAGGTAATGGATATTTTTTCCTTTGTATGGATTTGTTATTTTCATATTTGAGGTTCTTATCAAATCTGGTGGACATTTCCTCGTATCGTGTGTAAGCCATGTTTGTTATTTTAAGAACTTGATCAAGTGGAAAACATGAGTGGCTTTGGAATATTATTTATTTATTTTCCACCCAAGTTCCAAGTAGAGTTATTGGCCCATGATTGTTTTAGAAAAAAGTGATCATTTGCATGGTTATATGTAGATGAAGTTTTGTTGTTATCAATTGGTCTTATGTATGAAAAGGATCTGGAAAACCAGGTAGTTGCTTGCTACCATCTACCTCCACATAGCACAAGACATTTCAATGTAATGGCATTTTATTATTTCTTACTGGATAATTGTTTCCACTTAAGAGACTATAATGTGTTCCTCATCTCTGATGAGATTTACAAGGAATAGAGATTAAAGGTTCTCTAATATTACCTAATGATTCGCTGGATAATTTCTTATGCTCCCTTACTAAGGCAATGATGCTTCTGGTCTTCTGTTGCCTCATGTGCTAGTCTCTAGTTGCCACTTGTTTTCAGGTAATGCCTTTGTCACTTGCAAGTAAGATCAGCTCTTGGATTCCATCTTCAACTATCTCACCCTTGTGGTGAAAACAACCAGTTATTCCATGCAAAAGTGATAATTTAACAAGGTCTAGAAACAAGTTACCAAACTACTTCTATATAATTAACATTAACATTAGAGTATCACACTATTTAAGGAGGAGTTAATACGATCAGATCAGGATATAAGAGTTCCAAATACTCTTATGATAGATTGGAGTAGAACTTCTAGAACACTCTAAATAATATTCTTGAAAATCTTCCTATGGTAGTTCCTCCTTTCTTGTGGGTTGCTTCTCTTGCTGAATGACTTCGAGAGGATTGGGAAACAAGATATAATGGTCTAGCCAAAATAACAAGATCTAGATTAAGAGTTAGTTCATGCTTTTATTATCCTTCCATATACTTATTATTTTGTTTACCATAAGATATTTACTTGTCTCATACATGATTGGTTTTACTTAGATTTCAATTCAATTCATGTGATAGAGGTTATAACTTGTTTTTATTAATTAGTTTTATCCGGAGACACTTTAGTTGTTGAATGTTGATTTGGATAGAGATGAGGAGTATTTGTGGAATGAGGACTTAAGATAATAAGTTGATCAAATGGTTCATTAATTTGTTGAGCTTTCATATGCTCACTTGTATAAGATGAATGGGACAAAGAGAATATGAAGGTTATTGGAGTTTAATGCTTTAAGTCAGAGTTGTTAGTTGGTTTTTCAGAGTATCAAGATGTTACTTTATATTCTTATTTTGTAGTCTTGGTCATGCAGAATGCAGACATAAAGGTTTGGAAAGATCATATGTAATGATCAAGGTTTAACAATAGTTTAAGAAGATTTATTTCTTCTTTTAGGTACTTATTTTACGGTTGATGAGATATGTACATATTCTCTAAATATATTAATAACAATTATTATGTCATTTCCCACTTGTGGGGTTTGAGTTAATACTTGTTTGTATCATTTGTTCTATTGAACCTTTGTTATTTACTTGTGGAGGTTCACTTAATAGTTATTATATGATTTAGAAAGATGTTGGGTAAATGAATTGATAAATTAGAGAATTGTTCTTTTATAGGACATACATCTCTGTTGATGAGATGGTTGAATTGTGTATTGCTCATTTGTGGAAGTATGATTATCAGTTATGTGATTTGGATACTCACCCCTCTTTGAGTTGTAGATACCTAGTGAATTATCCCAAGTCACTTAAAGACTTGTGGTTAAGGTTGTTGAGAGTTTGTGCTTGGTCATAACCAATTATGGTTTGTCTTAATCAAATGATTAGGTTTGTAAGATACATCTTATAAAGATCAGTCCAAATGTACTCTTGATCAGATGATCTAATCCTATTTCATCATATCAAGTGAAACATTGGTCACTTTGCTTCGTTTAAACTTTCGCGCCAAAATTTCCCGTATTTTTAGATGCATGCTTTCCAAATGCACATATTATATTTAGATCCTTATAACCTCCGAAACACTGGGATGTTACAGTATCTCCCCCTTAATAAGAACTTCGTCTCGAAGTTCAACATGTGTCACGTAAAGATAGGTAGAGAGAACTTTTGTAGACCTTTGATTCTTCACAACTGTTTTCTTGTGTTGACCTTGGCATTTGTAGCCTCTTGTCCTGATTGTTCACCTTCCACTTTCTTGCATGATGATCTAATACTATGCATGTTGTTATGACAACTCTGTTATGTTACTAGGCCTTCCTAATGGTATCACGAAGAACACGTGGTATTTTCACCACATAGTGGATACCAAGTTTCGTTCTCCGAGGAATATGTATGGATTCCTACCACTCACAACTTTCCGAAGAACAATTGGTACATCCATCAGGTGATGAATTACCAGTGAGATTCTTCCGGTACACTAGATACCGACTATGGTTAGATTTCCATTTGGTTCAATCTGATGGTCTCAAGAGAAAGAGTACTCAAAGAACTTGTACAACATAGTGTACATTGACTTAGACTCATGTAATAGTAAAAATATCTTCGAGTTTTCTCGATTTTTTAACTTTTACCTACAGGTTACTATAACCTATTCCACTAGTGACTTACTATGGTCCTTCTATATCTTCGGGTCTTGACTTCTACAGGACGACTCTATAATTTTATTTATCGAACTTCTACATGTTTCCTTCTAGGATTTAACTACTCATGTGATTTTCTATGCATCACATGTGGTGGATATCCATGTGTTTATGTAGTATGCAACCAAATCCAATCAAGATATGGGATATGGTCCATTCCCATCAGTGGCCTCATTGACTTCTGCCATCGTGACTTCCTAGTCTTCCAGAGCTTTTGTGGTTGTTTCCATCTGCTGATTACTCGGACCGCTCTCATACTAACCCTATACCCTCTATACCAATAACATCAAGAAAGAACTCAGTGTTTGCACATGCATTTGCACATCAAGTTCCAACTTCATGCACATATCTAGTCAAACAAAGATCCAAATAAGATGTAATAAATCCCAAATGCATTTATATAACACTCATGCAATCAAAAGACTGTGAAATGGGAGTACTTGAGAAAAACATCTCAAGTACCAAGGCTCTTAAATTATATACACTACAAGTAGGTATATATTACCTTGTAATCCTATTCTACACAAAAACTCTGTGCCTCTGTAATTACTCCAATTGCATACCTTACTGCAATGGAATAAACTAGACAAAATGATCCTATAGTAATTGTTGTCTAACTTGGTTCCATATGGGACTAAGCATCATTTCAATTGAAGTACTTCCTCTTGATTACTATAAGATTCTCATGGCATCTATTGATTCTTCATGTTGTTGATCACACCTTAGGAGTAGTAATGTAGCTTCCATCAATGCATATGGCTTCTCCTAATTCTATACTATACTATAATGATTCACCTCTAGACTTCATAACTAAGGATATGGTCTATACCCCATAGTTACCACAGTTTAATGACTCTTTACGATTCTCAAGCATCCCTAATTTATGACTCCTATACTTACTCTATACCATGTTCTAGTCCATCCTATACATTGATAGGATGGGGTAATCATCACTATGAGTTAATCATCTCTGACTATGACAGAACTATTTTTCCCACACGAACGATGTATGGTAGACTTCTAATTATTCATACCTAGGTATAAAGAAAATAGATAAGTAGATTTACTCAACTTGAGTAAGAACATTCTATACAAGTATGACCGTATCATTCTCAAGTGCATGATCATCATACTTGTAGGAAATGTGGTTTAGATAAGATGGCTTCCTCGAGTCTTTACCAACCTACAGATCTCCTAAAAGTTTTAAACCTAAGGTCGATTTGCTCTGATACCATCTGTGGTGACCCAACACACCACTGCATGTGTAGTGCGCAAGTCCCTGACATAATACTCACAGAAGGACTTTTCCGTGAATATTACATCCCTCAGAGTAGTACAACAGAAACATAGCAGGTCCAAGCAAAGCTATAGGATACAAACATTGTTCAATACAAAATTTCGAGAATCTCTTTGAAGTATCAAAGAAGCTCTCATGTAAGTGAAACAACAGAAGAAGCAAGTCGAAGCTCTAAGCTAGAGAATAACTCTACCTCAGAACCTAATCCACTACGGATGATGCCAGCCCGAATCTATGGCTTGTGAGAATCTAATACCAAGAATGGACTCCACCTACACCTTGATAGCTTCTCCTCCACCGACGTTGTTGAACATGATGCTTCACCAGCTAAGTAATAGATGACTCCTCTTAGCTTTATGAGGTAGCGATGGCTTCCCGATGAAAATCTCCATAAGGCTTCAACTCTAAGTAGGGGATCAAACGGGAATGAATGAGTAACGAGCGTTACTCAACAAGTTTCATGATATAAAATGGGTAGTTTGATGCACTAACAATAGCTTTATACTGGAAAGAGTCATAAGATAATGCAAGGTTTTGTAAATCTTTCTTCAAGAGGTTGCTTTTAATTTTGAAGACTATGCTCGCTAGATCTTCACGGGATTAGAACTTCATGGAGTTGCCTTTCCTGCAGCGTTCGCAGCTCCTTCCCGGAACAGGGGGTAACATGACACATCTTTTTACACTCTGCAGAGGTGCGTTACTTTACCCATGGGCGATCAAGACCATGTTGCACAACCAGGTGTACATTCCTGTCCACTCCCACTCAGGTGTGGGGCCCGGTTGTTGATCCAAGCCAAACCATGCTTCTCCGCACAACGCATGCCCACCCATTTCTGCTAGCAGGTTGAACCCCTGATTCTACCCCTCAAGATAGATATCTAGGCGCCCCTGGCAGACACTCATAGACCCTAGAGTCCGTGGGAGTTAAGGGATCCCACCCATGTGCATGTAGTCCAGCAAGACCTACAACGAACATCTCTGGCAGCCCGTTGACATGCGAACGAGAGAAGATCACAACTGACTTACTCGCCCCATACAAGAACCATGGTTAACGCGATATTTACAGCGCAAGAATCCTGACAGCATTTGTTATTTATTCCTAGGTAATACTTTCCCATGCATATGGAACCTTCCTTTGACCTATTCATCTTACCATGGTCCATCCGCCCACCAAACAGAACACTACCACTCGGGTAGTCATTCAAGTAGTCATATTATTACAAAATAGGTCCATGCATTCTTTGGGGAATAGGTGGTAATATGATAGGGTTTTTGCAAATAGTTCGTTAGGAAATACTGCAAAGGATATGAGCAAGTGATGAACTTGTCTGAGATAGAAATAATGACAATAATAATCCATGTCTTCGGGTTCGAGGGTTGCGTAGAGAAATCCCGAGATCTGAAAGATAGCAAAGTAGTCCTGGTAAGGACTACAGAAACACTGGCAAGAAGATACATGCATAGTAATTAGATGCATCGGGAAACACCGTGAAAAATACCCCAGCTTACAAGTGTAAGCTATGATCGATACAATACTAAGATCAAATTTGTCTTAGATGACTTAGAGTTGTTTCTGTTACTTGTGGTGAGGATGTTATTCACTTCTTTTAGACTTATATGTGTTTCATTTTTACTTAACCAACAAATGTTATCATGTTTAGGTGGAAGTGTTATTACATGGTTAGGCAACAAGACAATAACACATGGAAAACAACTACTGAAAAGATAACGAACACATTCTATTTTACGTTTAAAAGTGTAGAGCTAATGAGAAAGAGTTTAATTGAAAAGGATGAACTAATACAACTAACTCTATCATCACATAACTTGCTAATGACATGTGATGATAGGTTTTGTAGGTGTGAAAACATGAGGGTTTTATTAATAAGGAAAATAATATTGTGGTAGTTATTTCTGGTTATAATTGAACATGATAGAATTTCATTATACTTTTAGAAACAAGTTTATAAGTTAAACAAAATGTTTTATGTTTTACATATTTGAAATGGAAATGCTTTTCTCTTTAATTTGATACATCATTGGAAGTTTTCTGAAAAGATTTCAATAAGTTATTAATTTACTCATTTTAAATGAATTAAATGACTAGGCAAAATATTGCACACCTGAAAACATGGTCAAATGACTTTTATAACATCCTAGATGATTTGCATTTGTCATTTTGAGCAATTTGGTATATAACTGGTATTTTTCTCAATTTTTGAATTATTTAATATTTTTCTCATTTTTAATGATTTAATTTAAATTCAAAAAGTATTTATTTTTAAAACTTTATCAAACATTTTTGAAAAGTTGATAAACATTTAGATTTTATTTTTCTAATCATTTTCATATTTTATTTGTGTTTTTCTGATTATTGGATTAAAATTTATTGAATTATAAAGTATATGTATTATTCTGCCTATTTTAAATGACAGGGGGAGCTACCTGCCAGGGTTGATTTTATTTAGAAATAAAATAAAGTAAAAAAGAATTATGACGTCGCGATGACGTAACTGCTGCGTCAGCAATAGGGGGGATTTCTTCTGTGGAATTCAAATCAGATGATCTAGTTGGAATTAATCGATTTGGGATACATGGCAAGATAGAGGAGATCAAGGGGAAGCTGAGGGTTGCAGCGGTGTGACCATATGGTCACCGGGGACTCGCCGGCGTCCACCGGTGCGACAGTCAGGATGAAAATCCAAATTAAAAGCACCACGTTGATCTTCAGCTCACCCTGGTTGCAGTAGCCGAGACAAGGAGGCACGACCGGGTAGTTAGTGACAGGAATTGACCGCGGCAATCAGCGGCCGGATTTGAGGACGACGAAGAAATTCGTCAACTCCTAGTCTTCCCAGCAAGCACGACTCGTCCTGGAGATAGAGGAGAGTATGGGGAAGCTTCCAATGGTATCCGTTGGTCTAGAGGTGGCCGGAGATGACGGCAACGAGCGGCGGCCGTGGAGTAGGGTTAGGGTTTGGTTCTGGGTCAAAGATACAGAGAGAGGACAGAGTGCAGGCGAGTGAGAGAGAGAAGAGGCGGCACGGCGGGTCGACTCTCCTTATCCTCTAGAGGAGACATGCAAACAGGAGGTGGCACTGCCACGAGGAGTCGACGGTGGCCGACTCTGCCTTCTGGCCGAAGATGGAAAAGGAGGAAAGAAATAAAATTTCCTGGAAAACGCCCTGAAAACTTTTATAAATTACAACTAAGTCCTTCTGGTTACTAAGACTGATAGAAAACATTGTTTTCGGGCCTTTTTGAATTTAGAAAAATTATTAAAACATTAGATTTGGAAACATCATCTAATTTCCAAGCTCACCATGTTTTTATTATTCAATTTTGATCAAGATTTAAAGTTTTACTTAGGGTGCTCAATTTTAGGTTAATTTTGTTATTTCTCCAATTTACATAACAAATGGATTTAAAATTCCTTCAATACATGCTATGACATGAATACAGACAACAAGCATGTTAATTGCACAATGGTGTGTTTTTTTATTGGAAAAGCTTAGATACAAGTCTTATAGGAAACAATTAGTAAAACTACTTAGTAATTTTTCTATGCATTGTAATGAAATCACCCAATAGGGAATTTATTCCATGACATACCAAATTCTTTTGATTAGGTAATGGATATTTTTTCCTTTGTGTGGATTTCTTATTTTCATATTTGAGGTTCTTATCAAATATGGTGGACATTTCCTCATATTGTGTGTAAGCCATGTTTGTTATTTTAAGCACTTGATCAAGTGGAAAACATGAGCGGATTTGGAATATTATTTATTTATTTTCCACCCAAGTTCCAAGTAGAGTTATTGGCCCATGCTTGTTTTAGAAACAAGTGATCATTTGCATGGTTATGTGTAGATGAAGTTTTGTTGTTATTATTTGGTATTATGTATGAAAATGAACTAGAAAACAAGGTAGTTGCTTGTTACCATCTACCTCCACCTAGCACAAGACATTTGAATGTAATGGCATTTTATTATTTCTTACTGGATAATTGTTTCCACTTAAGAGACTATTATGTGTTCCTCATCTCTCATGAGCTTGACAAGGAATAGAGATTATAGGTTCTCTAATATTACCTAATGATTCGCTGGATAATTTCTTATGCTCCCTTACTAAGGCAGTGATGTTTCTGGTCTTCTGTTGCCTCATGTGATAGTCTCTAGTTGCCACTTGTTTTCAGGTAATGCCTTTGTCACTTGCAAGTAAGATCAGCTCTTGGATTCCATCTTCAACTATCTCACCCTTGTGGTTAAAACAACCAGTTCTTCCATGCAAAGATTTTAC
Source organism: Alopecurus myosuroides (assembly GCA_028641055.1). NCBI lineage: Eukaryota > Viridiplantae > Streptophyta > Magnoliopsida > Poales > Poaceae > Alopecurus > Alopecurus myosuroides. Next base: position 17,930,850 of record CM054062.1, read on the forward strand.
TTAGATGATTATAAAAGTATGTAAGTTTGTTTTATGACATCAAGTTGCCATATGCATATAAGAAGAATTTGTAAACAAGTGGATCATACTTGCCTCCAAATTGCTAATCATATACAATAGGCTGAGATGTACTAGGTTATTCAACCTTCTGTTTGTTTGTGTATGCCACTCAATTGTTTGAGTATACAGAAGTGATATGTTAACAAGGTCTAGAAACTTGTTACCAAACTACTTCTATATAACATTAACATTAGAGTATCACACTATTTCAAGAGGAGTTAATAAGATCAGATCAGGATATAAGAGTTCCAAATACTCTTATGATATATTGGAGTAGCACTTCTAGAACACTCTAAATAATATTCTTGAAGATCTTCCTATGGTAGTTCCTCCTTTCTTGTGGGTTGCTTCTATTGCTGAATGACTTAGAGACGATTGGGAAACACGATATAATGGTCTAGCCAAAATAACAAGATCTAGATTAAGAGTTAGTTGATGCTTTTATTATCCTTCCATAAACTTCTTATTTTGTTTCCCATAAGATATGTACTTGTCTCATACATGATTGGTTTTACTTAGCTTTCAATTCAATTCAATTCCTCTGATAGAGGTTATAACTTGTTTTTATTAATTAGTTGTATCCGGAGACACTTTAGTTGTTGAATGTTGATTTGGATAGAGATGAGGAGTATTTGTGGAATGAGGTCTTAAGATAATGATCAAATGGTTCATTAATTTGTTGAGCTTTCATATGCTCACTTGTATAAGATGAATGGGACAATGAGAATATGAAGGTTATTGGAGTTTAATGCTTTAAGTCAGAGTTGTTAGTTGGTTTTTCAGAGTATCAAGATGTTACTTTATATTCTTATTTTGTAGTCTTGGTCATGCAGAATGCAGATATAAAGGTTTGGAAAGATCATATGTAATGATCAAGGTTTAACAATAGTTTAAGAAGATTTATTTCTTCTTTTAGGTACTTATTTTACGGTTGATGAGATATGTACATATTCTCTAAATATGTTAATAACAATTATTATGCCATTTCCCACTTGTGGGGTTTGAGTTAATACTTGTCTGTATCATTTGTTTTATTGAACCTTTGTTATTTACTTGTGGAGGTTCACTTAATAGTTATTATATGATTTAGAAAGATGTTTGGTAAATGAATCGATAAATTAGAGAATTGTTCTTTTATAGGACATAACATCTCTTTTGATGACATGGTTCAATTGTGTATTGCTCATTTGTGGAAGTATGATTATCAGTTATGTGATTTGGATACTCACCCCTCTTTGAGTTGTAGATACCTAGTGAATTATCCCAAGTCACTTATAGACTTGTGGTTAAGGTTGTTGAGAGTTTGTGCTTGGTCATAACCAATTATGGTTTGTCTTAATCAAATGATTAGGTTTGTAAGATACATCTTATAAAGATCACTCCAAATGTACTCTTGATTAGATGATCTAAACCTATTTCATCATGTCAAGTGAAACATTGGTCACTTTGCTTCGTTTAAACTTTCGCACCAAAATTTCCCGTATTTTCAAATGCATGCTTTGCAAATGCACATATTATATTTAGATCCTTATAACCTCCCAAACACTGGGATGTTACACGATGTTATCGGCCTGCGTGCTGATAGATCCGGTCTACCTGCCGTTGTTTGTTGTGGCCGGGAATGGTAACCCCGAAGCCTTTGTGGGTCCATGACTAGGAGCGCATAACAGTATGTACACCTCTGGGTCCGGGGTTGTGACAAGTCATGATATCAGAACAGGACTGCCTGTAGAAAAACCTTATTGCTTGGTCGATGTTGAGTCTAGTGTTTGTGAAAACTATTTTGAAACCACAAATGAGTTGTGAAAACCTTCTTAGGATTCTTTTTACTCTTATCTGGTATCGCTCTAAATCTAGGTCATCTTCCCTTTTTTGATTGGAAAACGGTTTGCTATCTGTTCTAGTCATTCAAAACCTAGGCGCCTTATTTGGCAAGGACGTCTTTTACCCAAGTTGACCTAGTGTTGAGTTTCTAGAGTCGTATGTGTTCCATACTCCGTTACCTCTTGATTCAATTGGGAGATTCCTTTCCATCATAATCCCTCATATTTGTGTCGATTCCACATTCTTCCATGTCCTAGAGTCTCAAATCCAGAACATCGAGATTTGCTTCCATATCGAATGTATCCTTTATCTTTCACTCCAATTCTTACGGATTTATGTTTGGCTTCTGAAAGATACTTTGTGATTGCTTTCCGTAGTGTACTTTAAGGCACTCATATAGTAGTGACTCCTTTCTTTGGGTTTCTAACACTTTTATTTGAACCAAAGGTCCCGGATTGTGTTGGTTGCGGTGTGTTGAATAATGTGGTTTCTTAACCATGTATTGCTCACACTATCAGTACATGATGCTGACCTTCAACCCAAGATCTGTTTCGTTGACCCTGAACATTCTCTACCTAAGATGGCTAGGTAATTTCAACTCCGAAAGCCATAAGTTTTCTCTCAGAATCAAAAGTATCGCAACAAGAGTGTCTTCTTGATTCTCACATATTTGTTCTTGGTTCAGCTATACCAACTTGTTAGCTTGGGTTTTACAAATGAGTATGACCCTGTGCATCCATTGTGATCTCAGGATTTTCCAGAGCACGTTCCTATTCTTTAGTTGTTTCCAAACTTCGTCCATTTTTTGAAACCATGTGGCATATGTGTGTTGGAGTCTTCCAATGCATTTACTCTTGTGTTCCATCAGAACATTCCTCCTTGGAATGTCTGGAGAAACAAACTCCAGTACCTCGTTCATCTCTTGGACCAGGTCAAAGTTTTGTAATTCGCAGAGCTAAGAGGCTTCATCAGCGTCTGTTCTGTTCCACCTTCGAGTATCATACTATTATATATCAAGAGGTCGTGTTAAGTTTCATGGCCTTATTGATGAAGTGGTGCTCTTACATGTCTTCCCTCCCCCTTCCTCCAAGCTTGAATGCTTGAGAATGATGGGTTCGTGCATTGATGTGTCCATCAGGTCTCCCTAGAAATTCTTATTGCTTTGAAAAATCTAAGAAACATTTGTATCCTTCTTAGCACTATTGGTCACCCGGTCTTTATTTGAAGTTGACTGTGTTACCAAATCCGTTCATTTCGGTGCACATTTTTGGTCAGATAGTTAGGTTCATGCCGAAGCTCTCAAGATCACATCGGTTGCTTTGAAAAGCAAGACTTCATCCGAATTTCAAGACATACCGATGGGTCGTGATATTCTGGCTATCTTTCTAGAAGTATCACCAGGTTGTTACCTGACCATGATGTCTAAACAAGGGGTAATTTCAACTACTGCTTTCTCCAAGAAAACTACATTAGACACCCTAGACTAGTGGTTGAGCTTAACAAATAATTTGGAGAGTTGAAAGGCAAGAGCTCATCCTAACTTGTTCATTTTCAATGGGATGTCTAGTTCTCATCCCGGTGAAGCATGATAGCATATCTTCAAAGGACATGCTATCATTCTACCCTTGATTTGATTTGGGCTACTGTCAAACCAAGATCAGATCCAAGGACTATCTTGATGGTGTCTCTACTCATGGTGTTTTACCAAAGTACATAATCATGTCCTTCTGTCAGACCAATATTTTGCCTTGTTCATGTATCATATGAATCCTTTCTTTGGAGTATCTTGATAAGGGCATGGTTGAGACCAACAATGAAATTCTGATTTTCTCCAAGTTACAAGAGGTTCATGTTGAACAATTTGAATTAATGTTGGCAACTTTTGAGAACCATCCTTGTGTCATCATGAAGTTGTGTTCTGGATGTTTGAAGTGGCTTTCTCCGGTTCATGTGCTTTTGTTGAAAGTTGTCGCCATGGATCCGAGTAAAGTTCTCTTTGTTCCTTCGGAAATAATCCCAAGTCGGTCATGCATGTGCGGACTATTTTTGAGATGTTAGGTTGTTGCCTCCATTTCTTCCATAAGTTCGCATCCACACCAAGCCACTGAATGATTGTTCGTGGAAGATAAGAAGTCCAAGGACTTCGTTATTGTTATAATCGTCTTCCCAGCAAGGACTCTGATGTGTTCCGTTGCAACTAAACTATGTAGGTGCAACCGTGTTTCGCAAGTTACTAATACATGAGTTCTGCAATCTCGCTCATCTTCTTGAGCTTGACATCATAGTCCATATCTTGAGAATCTAGTAAATGTATCTCGTTGGTAACCGGTGCAACCTCTTTGATAAAACATGTTGGGTCTGAGTTATCAACCCACTAACCAGAGCTGAATCTCAAGAAGCAACGATGGTTGGTGTTTCCTCAAGGGTTTTGACTTAGTTCCTTTCGAAAATACGTCATGGTTGATAGTGTGGTTGACACAATTAGCCAGAAGGCCTAACGTTGTAATCCTTTGGACAGGTAAGAACAACCACTCTCCGTGAGGATTCTTGTGCGACTTATTCTAGGAGTTTCCCTCATCGTTCTCCCAAACCGAAGTTTGGCTTTCACTTGATGACCTACCGAAGGCTTGTCATAAGCTTGATATTGGTATCTAGAACATCAAGGAGAACTTGGAAGCTGTTTTGTCCAATGTGTTCCTATCAACTTTCCAAACATTTCTCTCAGTGGAAACAAGTTCAGCATGAGAAACATCTTGTGGTGATGTTCAACTATCGCTGTTCAATCCTCCTGTTCCAGTTGTTTGTACTTGAAGTTCTATTCATCTCACACGTTATGAATTTGTCAGTCACATCAGCCTTGGAGTCTTAATCATGTGGTAAACCTATTGTTATGCCAAATCTCCAACATGAAAGATATTCTTTTCTCCCTTTTGATGCTCCAACCCCCGTTGGTTACTCATGCTTATGGTGTGACCAAGAATTTCTTATCCAGTATGGTGTCCTAATATCTTTGGTTACTTATATTATGTTGTGAAGTATCATCATGATATTTGACAAAGATTTACACAAAATTTGACGGAATGAAAGTTCCTTCATCTTCTGTGTCCACCTTGAAGACTAAACATGATCCCGTACCATACCTCTATCTTGGACGCATGATTCCATGGTGCTCTTGTGTTCTTCCTCGTCTACGGATATTACGTTCTGGTATCCAAGACCATCCTTTCCATCTTGGCGTTATGTTTGAAGTAAAGAGTGAAACCTCCGTGTCACAAGTTGTTCAACCTTTCTTCTGCAAAAGGATTAAAGGTCTTATGCATAGTTCATATTCTAAATTCTTTCAAGACCAATCGTCCACAAACTTGAAACCTTCTCCTATTTCCCTCCATTATCTTGATGTGTTTCATGCATGTTAACTCAAAAAGTTCTTTATGAACATTCCTGTCATGAGTTATCAATGAGATACTCGATCTTCGTAATGATCAATTCCTAAGAGTTTTCCCTCTTACCTAGGTGTATCCGTTCAATACTTCACGATGCTACGGATCAACCTCTTCATGAAGAGAATCGTAAGGTTCGAGAATATCATTCAAACCGGTGTTCCTTCTTTCTTCTCCTTCGGGAATCTCGAAACGAGATTCTTGTAAGGGGGTAGATTTGTAACATCCAACTTTTTCTAAAGTAGGGTTGTTGGTGTTGTGTTCATGGCATTCATGCATGAAAAATTTGAATAAGAATTGAATTTGAATTTTATTAAAACTTGCCCAAAAAAACACTTAAAGTGATAAATGAAAATTTTATTTAAAAACAATTTCAACTTTGTAAAACCTTCATATGGTGAGGTTGGAAATTTTACAAGGATTTCAAAAACTATTTTTTGCCAATTTTGATATTTGCAAAAAGGCCCAGAAATCATTGTTTTCCCCTCAGCTTTTATAAACAGAAGGACCTTCCTGTAGTTTCCTTTTCTTTCGGTGGGGGGGGGGGGGTTCGAAAAATTCCTGTTTTATTGTCTTCCACCTCCTGCCAAAAGAAGAGCTGGCCGCCGACGTCGTAGTGTGCCATCTCCTGCTCGTCTCCTCGTGAAGATAAGAGAGGTGAGGCGTCTGTGTCGCCTCCTCTCGTCACTCACCCTCGCCCCTCGCTCTCTCTTAGCTCTCCTCTCTCTCTGTATCTCGTCGGAACTCTAACCCTAGCTATACGGCCGCCGTCGTACGCCCGTTTCAGGCGGCCCCGCTACCATTGAAGCTTTCTAAGAGCTCCGCGAGGCCCTCCTCTACCCCCCCCCCCCCCCCCCCCGTCGAATCTCGCTTGCCGGGATGGCCTCATATGAACGAATCGGGCCGTCTCCTTCCTCTCCGGCCGCCGGCTTTATCCACTTGTCGTCGCCAATTCCGGCACCTCCTCACCTCGCCGTCAGTTTCCCCGTGCTCCTGGTGTTCTGGTGAGCCTCCCGGTCCCCTCCATCTTTCCTCTCCCCCTGTAAGTCGTCGCCGTTGCGCAACCGGGAGCGCCGCCGCGGTTGCTCATCGTCGGACGTCTCCGGTGACCCATAAAGGGCGGCACCACCTCGACCTTGTCGACAAGACGTGGCGCATCTAACGCGCCTGCCTGCTCGCCCCCTAGCGTCCCTAATCGACGCCGTCGTGCACGACAATGCACTGCCGGCCACCGCAGACGTCACCATGACATCACGGTGATGTCAGCGTGGGGCCTAGCTGTCAGCCCCTCGTTTTTATATGGATTATTTCCTAAAAAGAAACAGTCATTCACACGTGGGCCCCACTTCTGGTTAAATTCCAGAAAAATAATAAAAATTGTAAATTCAATAACTTTTATTTGGCATTTCAGAAAAAAATGAATAATATACCAAAATGTTCACAAAAATAAACTCTACATGTTTATATCATTTTCAAACATGTTTGACAAAGTTCAAAAATATGAATAGTTTGAATTTGAATTAATTCATTTAAAATGGAAAATTAACATTTTATTCAATCAAATCAAAAAATTACAAGTTATATGGAAAAATGCGTAGAAAGACAAATGCAACCCATTTATGATGTTTTCAACCTCATCTGAGCAATTAAATTTTGACTCACTTTCAAAATTGCCCGAAGTGCACTCCGAGGTCCATTTCGGGGCTAATTTCTGTTATATTGCATAACTGCCATTCGAACCCTAGCAACCCATCGAACATGTGTAGGGCTTTGTTGATGTGTATTAACTTGCTCATGCATACATATTGCGCATTGCATCGATGCCATGGTTGATTGTTGTTCTCCCTTTCCGGTATTTTCTTCTTATCTGTAGAAAGCGACTCCAAAGTGAAGACCAGCAATTCCGATGGCGAATACTTGATCTTAACCAACAAGTCAAGCACTTATTCCTGACGCCGTTATCTGGTTTTCTGAAGAAAGGCAAGCATAACCTCTTATCTGCTCATATATGGTTTTCAAAGTGTTTTGAATCTCGTATATTGCATGCGGTTCAAAGTATTTATGGTCTTAGATAGAGTTCTCCTATACTTGTTGCATTGCCTCAATATCCTGATCCATTTCTCCTAGCAGCTATAGGTTTGCTTGTGCGCTCTTTGTTAAAGCCTGTGAGTCTTGCTTAGCCATGCCTAATTGTGATCTGACCCATCCGGTTGATGAATCTGGTCAATGCGTGAATCAAGGATGTCAGGTTGTTGTCATTTGAGTTAGCTTTGATAAACTTGACTAATAACGGCATGGATGTGAGGCCACAATGGGTTGGCATTTTGTCTTGTTCATGCCCCTAGGATCGAGTTCTCGCCTTCAAGCCAAGACTGAGCGTACAGCCACACGTGGGCCGATGAACCCCATCCGGCTAACTAACTTGTTCTACCTTATCCATGAGACACGTAGTTTGAGATTTCCATCTGAGTGTGAGTCGGAAAATGTTTTGGAGAAAACTTAGGGCGTAGCCGGGACAAGTGATGGACGTACACGTATCTTGATCCCGACTCACAGAACATGTGTCATCAGGAGGTGGCCAACTCCCTGTTGACAGGGTAGCCCTGTTTGGGTTGTCTCATGGATATGGTTCGACAATGTAAAGGCTGGGAATCAACCACCCTGTGTCGGCACATCATCGGAAGTGTGCAAATAGCTTGGCATTAAGAGTTGGATGGTACATGTGGTAAAGTTGTACACCCCAGTAGGGTTAAATTTTCCGAAAATCCGTGTTTGCGGTTAAAGACGACTTGGTGACGAATTATGTGATCATAGATAACTTGAACGGAATGAATAAAACTTGTTGACAATGAATGAAGGGTACCTCCTCGGAGATGCCGAGAAGGGTGATCCTTGTAGCATGCGAGATGCTGGGAAATGATGTTGGTGGATGAAAAGATGATGATTTCAGTAGTTGGATAGCTTTCTCCTCTATTTTGAAAACACTCCTTGAGAAGTGCTATTCTTCCTCGATTTGGAGAAATAAATCTTGCTTTACGCAAAATAGCCTTCATAAAACCCTTTATGAAAATAGAGGAGATATAATAGGTTAACTAAGTTTTGTTGAGTACCTCCCGTACTCAGGTTTGCTTATCTTTGGTTAAGGTGAAGTTCTTACTCCAGTGGTGGTGATTCCAACGCGGACATCGACGAGTAGTTTGGGGATTCCTAGGTAGCAGCCTAGAATCTATGGGCTAGGACATCGCCTTATGTTGCAACCTCTTAGGCCTTTTGATTCTTGTTGACTAGCAACATAATTTTCCTTCCGTTGTGTGATGTAATGATGGGTCATGTGACCTCTGTTTGTAAAGCTATACTCTAGTAATACATGTTTAATATATCTTTCATATCTAGAGTGCTGCTTTGGCCGGTTGTTGGTTTCGAGCTCATTGTTATACAGTTTTGGCTATGCCTGCGTAGTTGTTGCAGTCGAGGGGTTGTGGAGCCGATGATCCATTTCCGAGCATGCCTGCCGATGTGAGTCGGCATGGTCTTGGTAACCCCAGTAACCCTCGATTGTTGTTGCACTTTGTGGACACATAGCATCTCTGTATAGCTTTGGTCCCGTTCCTTCAGTTTCGTACGACTCATGAAAGCTTCGATATGCATAGTTGGTTATGACTAGCATGGACACAAGGAGTAGTAGTACCAATGTTATCCGGCCTGCGTGCCGGTGGATCCGGTCTACCTGCCGTTGTTTGTTGTGGCTGGGACTGGTAACCCCGAAGCCCTTGTGGGTGCATAACTAGGAGCGCATAATAGTATGTATACCTCTGGGTCCGGGGTCATGACATATAGACTCGGCTTCCGAATTCGTCGCCTGATCGGCGGATGTCGGATCGTCCACCGTTTCCGTGCGATTAGTATTTTCTGCCTTTTCCACAAGATTTTTGTCTTCCGTGTTCTCGGCGATCTCTGACTGCACCATGCCAACAAAGTGCTATCTAGCTGCAGGCATCTCCTAAGAGGCGGCAAATCTAGTCATACTTTGGCGATATGCAGCTATTGAGACTTGATCTGCCCCTATGTATGAATAGAGCAAATTTGAGCAGAATCCGGCATTGAAGCCTTCATCTATTGGGCATAGGGAAGATGGGATAAAATTACTTCCACCTTGGAATCCCATTGCTTCTGCCGTCAATCCAATAAAAACGTTAGCAGATCCTATGGGAAGGACACAAGAAAATACCAGGTGATTCCGTGTCGGCATATAGGATCCGTTGTTGAGGAAGCATCCAACGTTTCCGTCGAATTCTAGGCTTCCGACAATGATCGTACTGCCGATTCCGCCAAGTATCCCCGCTCGAAACGTGACTCCTGACGCCGCTGTCCCCACGGTGGGATCCAACTATCGAGTCTTCTTAGTCAGGTTCATGGCCGGGGGTTCCATAAGCCTATTGGTAGAACCGTGGGTGGAAACATGGAAGTACTGGAAACAAGGACACGATTTACCCAGGTTCGGTACGTTGCAACTATGGCGACGTTCCTACTCCCGCAATCTCACTAAATCAGGGCTGAAGCCTAAAGTATACAAAGTACAATTGTGAGTATGGTTTCGCTAACTCGGTGAGGATGAACTTCCCGACGAGTTGGCTCCTAGATATTAGAACCTATGTTCTCTTTGTCATCTCTTGCTCACGTACGACTTTATATAAATAGCTGGACTAGGGCTTACAGGAAGGAAACCTAGAAGACTACAGAAATTAATCCTATTCTTGGAAAGTAAGGCATCCGACTTCTTCTCCAAGTCGTACCACGTAGTGGGCCGTGGTCCGGGTTCTTCTAGAATCCAAATTCCTGCGCGTCAGCTTACTCGGCCGCCCAATGGACCTTGCTCCATTGCATGCGGGCCACCCTGGTAATCCGGCCCTCGGTCAATGCCGTACATACTCCTAGTTGGCATATATCCGAGACAACATAAAAGTAAAAGAAAGGCCCTTCGCAGAGGGGAGCAGGGATTAACTCGTGTGCTAGAGCTTTTTATTTTAAAAACAGAGGCATCGGAAACAAAAAATTTAGAGAGGTGTATGTTTATTTCAACGAATGGTAATGAAAAACTTATCAAATCTCATGCCAAACAAGGTTTTTATACTTTTGAGAGAGGTTTCCGTTGTTTATTTAGTTTTTCACTCCCCGCACCATGCTTTTCACAAACCAGGTCTCGCCGTATCCACGGGTACCCACCAACTTTCATCAAACCATGGGGAAGTGCCTTTTTGCTTATATTAATTGGCACCAGGTCTCTGCAAATTCAAATGAGCACATATTCCATACTCATAGGTTGAAAGAGGGAGAAGACCTTTGCTTGACATGAACCACAATAAACTTTAAACTACTTCCTCATGAGCTAAAACAAGAACACAAAATAGGTATAATTTTGAAGGTTTTAAAGGTAGCACATGAGAAATTTACTTTGGAGTGGCGGTTTAAATACCACATATAGATAGGTATGGTGGACACATTTGGCAAAATTTGGTTTTTGGGACTTGGATGCATGAGTAGAGCTCATACTCAGTACAAGTGGAGGCTAGCAAAATACTGGGAGCGACAAATTAAGAGAGCAATAATGGCCATAATCATGCATAGCGACAAAAACATTATTTATCAAAGCATAAATGGTATTACAAGTCAAAAACTAAATGACCATAGAGGCTAGAGGTGACTGGTTTGTAGTCATAACATGATGTAAGCATGCACCAAGTCAACCAAATAAAGCATTTGAAGGAGAATACCATAATATTATGCTTCGACGTGATTAAAACAACTCATGATTCTTTCAATGGCACATTAAGCACTCTCGGATATTTGAGACAAGTCATGTTACAATAATAACTACTAAGCATAGAATTAAAATAACATCTAACATGACATGATAAAGTCTATCCACAGTCTAAACAAGCTTCTTTTTGCACGATTATAAGCATGAAATATTTTATTGCTTTCCATCACCAATCATTTAATTTAAACAAAAACTAACAAAATAATTTATCAATGAAACAAGAGAGTACTAGTACTCTACAAGAACTAATAGCTCTGAATAAGAGATGCATGAAACACATGAGCTAAAAGGATTGCAGTAGCTAGAAGAAAAATGAAGAATACGAGTATAATAAATGAGGAATACGAGTATTCATATGAAAAAGTGGAGCGAGTCTCTCTCCCACACAATAATGTTGGGTTCCAACTAAGTTTATTGCAGCAAGGAAAATAAAAGAAAACAAACAGACGCTCCAAGTAAAGTGCATATGATGTGACCGAATAAAAATATAGTTTAACTAGAGTGACCTGATAAGTTGCTGATGAAGAAGGGGATGCCTTAAGCATCCCCAAGCTTAGATGCTTGATTCTTCTTGGAATTTGCTTGGATGAACCACGGGGGCATCCCAAGCTTAGTATTTTCACTCTTCTTGATCACATTATATCATCCTCTTCTCTTGACCCTTGAAAACTTCCTATACACCAAACACAAAGTAATTCTCATTAGAGGGTTAGTGCACAATAAAAAACTCACATGTTCTCCATGGACACAAGAATTACCAATACTTTATAAACATTAGCTATAGCCACTGATGTTTTGTGGAGCAAAGAAATCCACTCAACATAGTAAAAGAGAGAATGCAAAGTAAAAAAGGCAGAATCTGTCAAAACCAGAATAGTCTGTAAAGACAAAAAAAATCGAGGCACTTACGTTGCTCAAATCAGAAACCTCATAATAGAAAAAGTTTCGGAAATATCTGAGGATCATGCAAAATAATTTGCAGGTGGTTTCGAATTTTCTGTGAATTTATACGAATTAAACAGTGGACAGCAAAAATTTGTTCCTGCGGAGAAATCCAAATCTAGCTTCAACTTTTCACTAGAGACTTTACTTGGCTCAACAATACGAAAAACTAAAGATACAAAGGAGTTGATAAAGAAGTAAACGAAAACTTGACTCAAAGAAAACAGAAGAAAACATTGCAAAAATAAAAACATGGGTTATCTCCCAAGAAGTGATTTTCTTTAACGCCTTTTAGCTAGGCCCAGAAAACAAGAATCAAGTATTTTCCAGTGAAGAAGCATCCAAAACATAACTTATTCTAATAATATAATCAAAAGGTAGCTTCATTCTCTTCCTAGGAAAGTGTTTTATACCCTTCTCGAATTGGAATTGATATTTAATATTGCCCTCTTTCATGTCAATAATAGCACCAACGGCTCTAAGAAAAGGTCTTCCCGAAACAATAGGACAAGAAGCACTACAATCAATATTCATAACAATAAAATCAACAGGGACAAGGTTATTGTTAACCATAATAAAAACATCATCAACTCTCCCCAAAGGTTTCTTTCTAGCGTTATCAGCAGGACGAACATTCAAATAACAGTGTTCCAAAGGTGGTAAATCAAGCATATCATAGAGTTTCTTAGGCATAACAGAGATACTAGCACCAAGATCACATAAAGCATTACAATAAAAATCATTCACCTTCATTTTAATGATGGGTTCCCAACCATCTTCTAACTTCCTAAGGATCGAGGTTCCACGTTTTAATTCTTCTTCTCTAATTTGCATGAGAGCATTTTTAATATGCTTTGTGAAAGCCATATTCATAGCACTAGTGATGACCCACAAATATAGGGGATCACAGTAGTCTTCGAGGGAAGTAACTCCCAAATTTATTGATTCGACACAAAGGGAGCCAAATAATATTTATAAGCCTTAACAACTGAGTTGTCAATTCAGCTGCACCTGAAAGTAGACTTGCTCGCAACAATTTATCAGTGGGTACCAATTTTATAGCAGCAGTAGAAATAAAATAACATCAGTAGTAAAATAGTAACAGCAGTAGCAATCGCGGAAAACATCATGATGGGAAGTACCATAGGCATAGAGGGAATGGATGAACGGGCGTTGCATGGATAAAATAGGTCATGTAATAATCTAAACATGGGCATTGCAGATAATAATAATAAAGCATCCAACTTCTAGGAAAACCATAGGCATGTGTTCCAATATAGTCGTACGTGCTCGCAATGAGAAACTTGCACAACATGTTTTTTTCCTACCAACCCGTGGCAGAGGGGCCTCTAGGTAAACGACTAGTAATTAAGGTGCTCCTTTTAATAAAGCACCGGAGCAAAGCATTAACACTCCATGAACATACGTGATCCTCACATCACAACCATCCCCTCTAGTTGTCCCAATTTCTATCACTTTGGGGCCTCGGGTTCCGGACAATGACATGTGTAAACAACTTGCAGATATGATCAAGAAACATAATTATACTCATGAAACAATAACATGTTCGGATCTGAGATCATGGCACTCGGGCCCAAAGTGACAAGAATTAAGCATAACAAGTTGCAACAACAGTAGAAAACACTAACAATGGATACTAGGCACTATGCCCTAACAATCTGGCATTATTACATGATCAATTGCATCCAATCCCTTCCATCTCTCTCAGCCTATAGCGTTGTTTACTCACACATGGATGGGGGAATCATGGATGGTTGATGGAGAAGAGGTGGCGGTGTCGATGGCGATGATCTCCTTCGAATCCTATTCCCGGCTGGGCGCCAGAACAAGAACTTCTGACCCTCGAGTCGAGTCTCAAAGTAGCGGCGGTGCTCTGTTGTGTTTTTGTGGAATATGACGAACCCCCTCGGGTTTTAGGTTACGGGGCATAAGTAGTCGAAAAGGGAGCCCGAGGGGATGCCTGGTGGCCCACACCACCTGGCGGTGCGGCCAAGGGGGGGCGCCAGGGGGTGGTGTGGCCCCCTCCTTCCCCCTCTCCAGGACTCCTTCTGGCTCCCGGGGTCTTCTAATGTTTTAAGCTCAATGGGATCTTTTCTGCGCAATTTCTTGAAAGTTGATTTTTCTGCACAAAAACGAGACACCAAGGTAATTCTGCCGAACACAGCGTTAGTCCGTGTTAGTGGTATCCAAAACTCACAAGTTCAGAGGAAAACAATAAGAAAAGTGTTCAGAAAAGGAGATACGTTTTGGACGTATCAACTCCCCCAAGCTTAGCTTATTTCTTGTCCTCAAGCAATTCAGTGACAACTGAGTGCGATAAAAGACTGTTACGAACACATTTGTTTCATATGATGTAAATATACTCACTATGTGATCAATACTTAATTATGCTCATGATAAGATACATGCAAGATACTGCCACTTAATAGCTATGCAAACCATGAAGAGATAACAACATATTAATAATAAACAACATGAAGCATAACTATTTGCAAGATTTAAATATTCATAATAGGATCTGATAAAGTGATATCTCGTTTGATCTTAAGTGTGGGAAAAAACATAAATTCTAGGGAACCTCTGAAGTTCAAGGGAAGACTAGAAGTAAAGATATCAAAGATGCAAGTATCAAGAATATACCACAATAAACCGTGCTTTGGGACAAACACATTACACTAAGAATGATAATCATGCTCTCAAGAAAGTGCTCAAAGAATAAAGAGAAGACTCACTATATGATCAAGTGCTAAGGCAATTCATAATAATATGTATGCAAGATAAAAGTCACCTAGCAGCTATGCAAACCATTAACAGATGCCAACAAACTAATAATAGACAACATGAAGTATATCAATCTGCAGGATTGCAATTCTCATAATAGGGTATGGTAAAGTGTACTCGCTTGCCCTTAATAATGGAGCAAAACATAAATGCTAGGGCACCTCTGAAGTTCAAATGAAGACTAGAAATAAAGATATCAAATATACAAAAATCAAACGTATACCACATCATCCGTGTTTTGGGACAAGCACATTACACTAAGAATGACAACCATGCTCTCAGGAAGATGCATAAAGCGAGAAGGTGAGGACTCAACATAAAAAATAAAAGAAAGGCCCTTCACAGAGGGAAGCAGGGATTAACTCATGTGCTAGAGCTTTTTATTTTATTAAACAGAGGTATTGAAAATATTTTTAAGAGAGGTGTATGCTTATGTCAACGAATGGTAAACAGAAAATACAGTACGCCACAAGACAACTAGACTTCACAAGAGCGGCTCCCATAGAAGGACGCATCTGGGTAGAAGGTCATCCCTCTTTCTCTTTTGTTTACACAATTATGCTTTGACTGATAAATCAGGGGCAAAAATTGTGAAGATAATTTGTTGTATTACTTTGGTGCGGGGCACCCCACTGCCGGCACTTCTATCATTTGGATAAGCGGATGAAGCCACTGGTCGAGGGTGTGAAATCCAATCAACAAGTGAGATAAAGATTCTCTATTTACGTCCTCATGAACTAAAATAGGGGCACAAAACAGGAATAATTTTTCGAAGGTTTTAAAGGTAGCACACGAGAAATTTACTTGGAGTGGTGGTTAAATACCACATATAGGTAGGTATGGTGGACACATTTGGAAAACTTTGGTTTTTGGGATTTAGATGCACGAGTAGAGCTCATACTCATTACAGGTGAAGGCTAGCAATAGACGGGGAGCGACAATCAAGAGAGCAACAACTGTCATAATCATGCTTGCGATAAAACAAAATTAACATGGGCATAAAAGTGATACAAATACTCTGAGGCAAAATAAATCATCAAGACTTAATTGACTTTTTGTTTTCAGTCATAGCATGCGTGAGCATGTGCCAAGTTGATTCAAGCGAAACATTCAGAGGGAGATACCACAATGTCATACCCTTGTATGAATAAAACAATGCAAGCAAACATTCATACGACATGCTATCTTATATTAATAAGTTGGAACTAAACACGTGAGAGCATGAACTACTAAGCATCAATTAAATGACATACACCTTACATGAACGTACTAAGCATGTTCACATGGATGAGTATATGTACAAAAATAAAACAAATAGGGTGCATACAAGCCTCTCACCACAACTTGGATTGTCATAAATCGTCATTACTGCTCTTCACGTGTGTGGATCGAATGATATAGAATGATAATCAAGCTCCGAATGAGACACGGAAGTCCATTAAACCCTGCAACAAACTTTACAAAACCAAAGAAGAACAACAAATATTTTTGGGTTTTCGAATTAAAACAAGAACAGAAAGAAACAAGCAACAGAGCAAAATATTTTTGGATTTTTGAATACTAAACCGAAACGAGAAAGTAAAAAAAACCAACAGAAGAAACTAAAGAAGCAAACAAAGAGAAACAACAGAAATATTTTTGGTCTTTTGTGTTTTGGAAAACAAGAACAAAACAATAAAACAAAGAGAAACGAAAGAAGCGAAAGAAAACGAAAACAAACGAAAGAAACGAAAACATGGATATACAAAGAACCAACCGAACATGATATATAAATGAGTGTGATGTCGGTATACCTCCCCCCAAGCTTAGGATTTTGGCCTAAGTGGAGATCATCCCCAAGGGGACCATGAGGTGGCGCCCCCGTAGTATGCTGAGGAGGAGCCGTCCTCCTGATATGTGCTAAAGGACGCACCGGTGTACTGCGTGGTGTAGTCCTCGGAAGGCGCGTCTCGCCTCTCCTGCTGCCCGTGGAACTCCGTCATGCTCAGATGCTCCTCTATCTCTCCCTTGGAGCACGACCATGGTGACCTGTCAACTTGGAACAAAACAGGCTGCGGAAAAATAACTTCCCGCTCATCTCCGTCCATAAATAAAACTCTATATACTAAATGATCAGCAGTAGAGTTAGAAGTGATACAATGATGGGCCTCCATGGAAACAAGGTTGAGTCTATAAGGAGAAATTATTTCATCATCAGGAGCAATAGAAAAATCTATAGCATTTGCTATGCGTGTAGCAATAATGCCCCCATAAATGGGCCCCTTAGCAGCAAGGCGGTGAGCAATGAGAGAACCCAGGTTATACTTCCTGCTACGGTTAAGCGCAACATCAATAAAAGCAAGGTTATAACTAGAAATGTTGCTAGTGTTCTCCCTTCCAATGATACTAGTAGCAAGATAGTAAGTGAAATATCTAAGAGAAGGAAGTTGCATGTTTCTTATGTTCCCACGCTAGGGTGAGCGGCCATCATCATTGGTGATTTCGCGATAGAGCGCCATGAGATCTGCGGGTTTTGTCCTGAATCTTGCATGCTATCCCGGAAGCGTTGATACCTGTAATGTTACAAAATGTCTCGAAGGGAAAAGAAAAAGGACTACTATATAACTTGAAAGCAACAGTGGGACCAAACTGTCTGTTCTAAAATTTAAAACTCTCAACAAAAGTTTTTGTGAGAGTGGCATACTGAGGACTTTCATCTTCCATGTAGCTGGTTAAACCAACTCTTTCAACAAGCATTAAAAATTCATCCAATAGACCTGCACATCTTAAAAATGTAACACATGGGAAGCTAGAGGGATTAGCAATTCCATCACCTCCCGCATCGTTGATGTTTGGTGCAATAAGGTCTTCATTATACGATGGTCTCACTAAGGTGGATGAACGTGAGGCCTTGTTCTTCTAGGAGCATCACTTCGAAATATCTCTCCTAAGTTATGGCTATTCATCTCTGAAATTTTTCAACAATCATCACAAAAATTGATTTCAAGCAACTATAAGGTGGAAACTACCATAGAGACTTATAGGAGAGCTAAACATGCATCAAAACTACATTATTTCTACTCAAATAAAGCATGCAAACTCACATAAGCTGTCACCTACAGTACCAAAATACTTAAGAAATACTCTACCAAACAAAATTCTACTTGGATAATCGGAGGAGTCACATATCGGAGAGCAAATGCACCAAATTTCAGCACAAATGATGGTCTGAGCAAAGATATTGAAAAATATCGAGGAAGAACAGCAAGAACTCGGGTTCCAAGAAATGTTTTGAGTTTGGGAGGTGAGAGAAGGAACTTTGGCAGGGGAGAGAGCTAGTGGGGGCTAGGGGGCCCACAACATGTGCTGGCGCCACCAGGGGTAGGTCACACCACCCCATGGTGTGCCTGACTGGTGGGTCCCCCTGGGGCCTCCCAGGTGGCTCTCTACCTCATTTTTACGTAAAAAATTATTATAATTTTTCTGGAATTTTTCGAGACACTTTATTTTTTAGGTATTTCTAGAATTATAATAATTAATAAAAACCAGAAAAAAAAGTGAAAAGGTGGAAAACAAAACCAAAGCCAGCACTACAGAGGCTCTATGGCACTCCAATGGAAAAATAACCAAGGAAAACAAAGGTGGAAGTGGTGAAAACAAAATTATGGGTGGTGAAAACATGCATAACTACAGTAATCAGGGTGAAAACATGATGAAAAGATGAATATGGATGATGGAAAACATGATTGTACTAAAATAGCAAGGTGATAACAGAAGGAAACATGGTGAAAACATAATGGGGATGGTGAAAACATAGTAAAAACATTGTCTTCTTCATTCAAAATCATTTGGTTAACAAGGGTGATCAAGTCTTGTTACGAGAACAATTTTCATATGAAGCAAAACTTTGCTAATCACTAAATAATTATGTTACCTCAACCTTGATAGACATAGTCCCAATCATAATAATTTCATATTCTTTTGGTGGTACTGGAATGGGACAATAAAATTCTCCAATCTTGATGGTCTCAATATTTTCAACTAAATTTAAACAATATCTTCTATCAATCTTCTTGGGAAATTAAACAGTATGCTCTTTATCATTAACATTAAAAGCTACTTTTCCTTGATTGCAATCAATAACATCCCCTGCAGTGTTAAGAAAATGTCTCCCAAGAATAATAGACATATTATCATCTTCAGGCATTTCCAACACAACAAAGTTAGTTAATATCAAACAATTAGTAGCAACTTGGACAAGAACATTCTCACATATACCAACTGGAATAGCAGTGGACTTATCAGCCATTTGCAAAGATATATAAGTGTGTATCAATTTTTCAAGAGAGAGTCTCTTATAAAGATAGAGAGGCATAACATTAACTCTAGCTCCCAAGTCACATAAAGCAGTTCCATCATAATTATTTTTAATAGAACAAGGGATAGTAGGAATACCAGGATCTCCAAGCTTCTTTGGAACCTTGCCATTGAAAGAGTAATTATCAAGCATAGTGGAAATTTCCTCATTAGGAATCTTCCTTTTGTTAGAGACAATATATTTCATCTATTTAGAATAAGGAGGCAATTTAATAGCATCAGTCAAAGGGATTTGCAAAAACAGAGGTTTCATACACTGACAAAACTTGTTATAATGTTCTTCTTCCTTTGATTTGTGTTTCTTATTAGGAAAAGGCATTGCTTTTTGTACCCAAGGCTCTCTTTCATTACCATGTTTATTAGCAATGAAATCCTCCTTAGTATACTTCACAGTTTTAGTTTGCTTTTCAGGTTCAACTACAGTTTCTTCTTTATCACAAGCATCACTTTTATCATTACCACTTTCAGTTTCAGCATCAGAAATAGATATACTATTAGGATCTTTAGTAGGTTCAAAATATTCTACAACATTTTTATGTCTCTTCTTCTTTTTCTTAGAAGGAGAACTATTGTTTTTAGGTTGCTGGGAATCTTGTTCAATTCTTTTAGGATGTCCTTCAGGATATAAGGGGTCCTAAGTAGAAACACCACTTCTAGTAATTATTTCACAAACATGTTTATCTCTAGAAGCATTAGCTAGCATATCTTTTTTCACTTTAGTAAGTTGATCAATTTGAGTTTGAACCATTTGAAAATGTTTAACAGGCATTTTAACATCATTAGAGGTTCTCTCAATAATACCATGCAAATTATCAATAGCTCTAGAGTTTTCCATAAGATAATTTTGCACTCCCATATTAAAGTTGTCTTGCTTAACAACATAATTAACAAATTCATCTAAGCATTAATCAGGTGGTTTAGAATAGGGAATATCTCTATTATCAAAGTATTGGAGAGAGAGTGTACCTCAACAGTTGATGGACGAGGAATAGGCTTACATAATTCTTCTATACGAGGTAAATTCTTCACATCTTCAGATTTAATACCCCTCTCTTTAAGATATTTCTTGGCTTCCTTCATCACTTCATCATTTAATACAATCATCCCTATCTTCTTGGGTGTTGATATTGACGTTGGCTCTGGTGTAGGTGTAGTCTCAGGTATATTCCAATCATCATTTTTTATTTCTATTTTAGCCATTAATTCCTCAGCTTCTTCTAGAGTTCTTTTCCTGAAAACACAGCCAGCACAACTATCCAGGTATGTCCTAGATTCAACAGTTAGTCCATTATAAAATATATCTAGGAGCTCATTTTTTAGGTAATGGATATCCAGGGTTAGCTCTTATTAAAGAACAAAACCTTGTCCAAGATTCAGGCAATTTTTCTCCTTCAATTTGCTCAAAGTTAAAGATATCCTGCATAGCAGCATGTTGGGCACTAGCAGGAATATATTTTTGAAAGAAAGCATTAACCAAATCCATAGGATCAGTAATAGATCCAGGTGACGGACTGTTAAACCAAGTTTTAGCTTCATCTTTCAATGAGAAAGGGAAGATCTTGGTAACAAAATAAGTACGCAGCTTAGTATCACCATGTAACGGCCGGGGATTTTCCCCGCTTAGCTTTGTCTGTTTTTTTTTCTTTTGTTTGTGCATCGTCATGCATAATGCATCATCGTTAGTTTGAAACTTGCAAACCAATTAAAATTCATCAAATCCTATTTTCCAAAATTCTCTACGAGTTGTTTGATGCATAAATCTATTTTTATTAGTCCCAAAACAGTCTCTAAAACTAATAAAACAAACCCTGGAAAAAAAAACAAAAAAAAAACGTTTGGAGAGAGAGCAGCCGGCCGAACTGGGCCGAATTGGCGCAGCTAGGCCCAGCCGGCCTCTCCCCCACCGAACTCCCCCCCAAACCCTAAGATAACCTCTTCCCTCTCATTTACCCCCCTGCCGTTTCCCTTTTTTTCGTTTAGGTCCTCCTACCTCCCACTCCAGGAAAACGCACGCCCGCGGGAGGAAACGCACGCTCGCTCTCGCTCGACCCCCCGCTCGCTGCATCGCCCTCTGCCTCCTCCCGTCGCCCCAAGCCCCATGCTCGATTCCCCTTCCCCTCGTCACCCTTCGTCCTCCCCCACTCCGAGCCCTCGCGCCGCCGCCTCCTCGTCTTCTCCTCTTCCGGCCACCCCATCGCCTCCTCCCCTTGGACGCCCCACCTTCCCCGCCTCCACTCGCTCGCCTTCTCCAGCTCCCTCAACCTCCTCGCCCTCCTCTCCGATGGCTCCCTCCTCCGTTTCCGCCTCCCCGATCTGAACCCCAAGCCTAGCTCTAGCCCCGTGCCCCTGCTCCCACCCGCCTCCGGTGGTGTCGCCGACGCTGTTTTCTGGGGAGGTGGCGTGGCTATCCTCACAGAGGAGAACCGGGTCGTCGTCACCACTGACATTGAGGTCGACGACCCGCACCCACGGGAACTCGCCGACCCGGCTGTTGGAGAGGACGAGCAGGTGCTGTGTATGGCCGTGGTGGAGCCACAGTTCGTCATGTCCGGGAGCCCAGAGGTTTTGCTTGCAATTGGTGATCGGCTAGTGGCAGTTGATGAGGATGGCGTGCAGGTTCTCGGAGAGGCATTGAAGATTGGACCCGTGCAGAAAATGGCGGTGTCACCCAACGGAACGCTGCTGGCAGCGTTTGCCCATGACGGGCGACTGCTTGTAATCCCAATGGATTTCTCCGAGATCAGTTTCAAGTATGAGTGTGATTCTGCATTACCACCGGATCAAATAGCTTGGTGTGGGTTGGGCAGCGTGCTTCTTTACTGGTCTGAAGTGCTTCTGATGGTTGGCATCAATGGAGACAGTGCAGTACGATTATGATGAGCCCATAATGCTCATTCCAGAGTGTGATGGCATAAGAATCCTCTCAAATTCAAGTATGGAATTTCTACATCGAGTTCCAGATTCTATTACATCAAATTTTGGCATTGGAAACATGCTTCCAGCAACATTACTGTATGATGCCAGAGACCACTACGACAGACAAAGTGCTAAGGCTTATGATAACTTTCAGCTAATATCATCTTCCTTGCCCGAGGCGATTGAGGCGTGTATTGATGCTGCTGGATATGAGTTTGATGTTTCACGCCAACATACATTACTTAAGGCTGCTACTTATGGCTTAACTTTCTGCAGTTGGCTTTGCCAGTCAATTTCCACATGGACGCTTGCAAGAAACGTGCAAAATGTTGCGAGTACTAAATGTTGTTCGTGATCCTGAAATTGGAATGCCACTTACCATTCAGCAGTACATGCTGCTTACTGCTACTGTGCTTGTTGGACGTCTGATTAATGCTAATCAGCATCTTTTGGCACTTCGCATCTCTGAGTACCTTAACCTGAATCCGCTGGCTGGTGATGCGCCGCTGCTGTGGTGCTCCCTGTGCCGCCGTCGTTGCGGTGATGCGGTTGTCGCCCCATCTTCGGTGCCGGCGGGACGATGCCATGTCCGCAACCCCGACATCGACTGGGCTGCCTCCACTGCCTCGGCTACAACTTCCCGAGGAACTTGATCATGCACATGATCTGTTTGGTGTGGCTGAGGCCTTCGCGCCCGTGTCGTGGATGACCGTGACGCTGCCGAGATCCTCCCCAGCCCGTACCTCGTCGCCATGATCTTCTTCGACAAGAACGTGCCGTGAACGACTACCGCCGCCCCACATGTACCTCGTCGACAAGATCCGCCACGACGCCATGACCGACAACGACCACGGGGATGTGTGGGATCGAATACCGACCACCGACACGATCTCTCGTCGCTCGCTGTGTTCGTTTTGCGTTGGCCACCTTCGTGCGCGCCCGAAGACCGGGACCGTCACGATCACCTCCGACCCCGAAGACGATGCGGTAGCGGCTCGCCCACGACTACTACGACTACACCGGCTCCGGACTTTGAACGACTACGTCGACGACGATGATCGTGTGGTTTGAGAATGAACGTCTACTTCCTCTTCGGACCTCGATGACAAGAGCGACAACGACCACCTATGGCCGAACGACTACTTCCACTACTACGCCTACTTCCTCTACGATACGATGATCTCGGCTTCGACTAGTTCCCCCGTCGGAACGAGAACGACTGCTTCCACTACGTGGTTACCAACTACTTCCCCGACATCGACTACTTCCTCCACGTCCTGAAGGCACCGGCGTTGCCCCGAAGATCTCCTCTTTCCGGCGTCGAACACAAAGATCCTCTCCACACGTGCGAACCCAAACCCTAACTCCCCTATACCTATACGCCCTATTTTCTACAACATGCAATCTATTTTATAAATATCATATCATCATGTTGCATTGCATCTTGTGGGTTCGGGGTGTAGTATTATCACCTAATAATTAAATATGGAATGTGTTGGGGTAATTAATTTAAATTGTGCCCTATTCCATTTAATATTGAATAGATCACCCCTTCCTCGTTTAAAGCTGTTAATCAACATTTAATATGATGGTTAGCTAAACAATTTGAACCATAACTATTTGTCCGGACTCCGGTTCCGATTAAATTGCCTAAGTTGTTTCCTCGTGTTGCATCCTCGCATGTCATGCATATAAAGTAGGATCATGCTGGATCTTTTGCCGTAGTAGTAATTATTGCATCCGGTGTTTGTTCGAGGTTCGTTGCTTCTTCCCGGATAGGACGTTGAGATGATGTGAGCCACGACAAGTTCTGCTACCTTGCGGGATCTCAGGCAAGTATACTCACTTGCTGCCATATGGCTGCCGTTCATCACTTGTTACCGATACTTTCCATTGTTCTTTTCTGCTAGTCTTAGTAGTAGTTGTTTCTGTTACGAACCCATCACATGAATCCCTTAACCCTGATATTGCCTCACCTCCATACCTATAACCATTGCTTGTTGCCCGTGTCTTACTATCATGCTGAGGGTTGTTTTGCTCGAGTCTGTTACCCGTTACTTTCTGTTACTACTCTATTATGTTCTGGGGGCTCGAGGTTAATCAATCAATCAATCCTGTTAATGCTAATGGTAATAATAATTTGATGATAAGGCACCGGCAGGAGGCCCTATGTGGTTTTGAGGCCTGCTAGTGTCGACCCTAATAGGAAAAGGGTCTTGTCTACTGATCCATGATGAGCGCACTACCCGCATGTGGGAAGCGAGTATGGGCGCCCCCCTCAATTTGATTCGATTCGCATCTCGTCCAAATCGCCTCATTTAGTTCGGGTTTTCCATTTGCTGCATGCATGATCTTGCGAGCCCTTGGTACCCGGGTGGAACTTTCGTAGTCGGCATATAGGGGGACACGGTCTTAGAGTGCTATGAGGGTCCCTTTTCTTCGGGGCTCGATTAGCCGTGCGCCCAAGGTGCTTTGGGCTTGATGCGAAGAAGAGTTGAGTTGTGTTGAGTACCTCGCTTGGTGGGTTGATCCCCCGTCTGGCGGGTTATTCTTACGTGTACGGCCAAATTGGTGCAACCCTGCAGGGATAATCTTCTCGAGAAGCCGTGTTTTCCGCGGTTATGGATTACTTGGTGAAAGTACTGGCTAACAAGTACTCAGGACAACTTAAACCTAATGATCAACCATGTTACACCCAATGATTAACTTGACTAGTAATAGGTTATTCACACAATAACTTGATTCACCTTTAATCCAACTGTGTGGGTTATCCTCGGATTGCTTCTTAGGATAAGGGGCGAGATCCAGGATGGGTTTGTTTGAAGTTATCTTTCAGTTGGTTACAATACTCGATCTTATCTTCTTTCTGTTAGCCGGAAGTTGTAGTATCTCTCTGTAGTTGGTTAGTGCAGCCCGCTGCCGTTTCTTTGCAATAATCCCTTCCTTTCCGTTGTACCCAAAGTATTTGTATCTTGTGATGACTGGTTACCCGGTATCTTGTGAGTATGGGTTTTATCCCCTTGCCAGTACTTAACCGTACTGGCCCACGAATTCATTTTCGTGGCTGCATATTCAACATTGCAGTCAGCAGGTTTGAAGTCTGGCGACGTTAGCTTGGGAATCCCTCCGGCTTGGCCTGGGCAGGGATTGGACGATCTCGGTTATCTTCAGGACTCTTAGTCCAATTTGTATCTTGTCCGTAGTCGGACGTTTGTTTCTTCCGCTGTTATTTGGATCTTCGTATTGTATCAGTTGTATCCTTGACTCGTTTGAGCCATCTTGTATCTATCTGTTTCTGTTGTAATGGTGGAATATTCGTGAACTGTTGTAATGTTATCATAAGTGGCAACCTGGAATCGGTTATTATGCGGATTTGGCGGGAAAGCTGAAATCTGCATAGTGCCCGATCTCGGGGCGTCACACACCAGAAAATAAACTACTCAAAGATGAAAGCTCATTCTTGTGTTCCATAGAACTTTTACTTTTCGTTTCACAAAAAGGTTCCTTATCAACAATAGATATATAAGATAAATCTAAAAAGAATTCATAATCCTTGTCTCTAATGTGTATGGGAGATGTGGCAAACTTAGCATCAAGAGAAGATTTATATTTCACAGCATGTCTCGCAAGAAGACTCTCAAGAGCACTTGCACCAGTAGTAGCACGATCTTCTTCAATAAAATCATCATTAAGTTCAATATAGGTTTCATCAAGATCATCAATAGGCTCAGGTGAAAAAACAGGTGTACTAGCATTTTCAACAGAAATTTCAGCATTTTCAATTTGTTTGGATTTAGCAATAGTAGCATCTAGGAAAGGACCTAGAGAACCAGTATCATCAAGAAGTTTAAGCATCATCAAAAGTATCAGAAATTTTTTCAGACTCAGCAGAAGTAACAGTACGTGTAGCATGTGGTGGAGTAAGAAGCTTACTCATAACAGACGGTGAATCAAGAGCAACATAGGTGTTCAGAGTTGTACCTCTTCTTGTAGTGGATGGTAATATAGGAACTTTTCCATCACGAGTCTTGCCCATGATGAAAGGCTTGCAGCAAACAATATCACGATCAAGTGAGAAAATAAATAAAGCTATGCTCCCCGGCAACGGTGCCAGAAAATAGTCTTGATGACCGACAAGTATAGGGGATCGCAACAGTCTTTGAGGGAAGTAAAACCCAAATTTATTGATTCGACACAAGGGGAGCCAAAGAATATTTATAAGCCTTAACAAATGAGTTGTCAATTCAGCTACACCTGGTAGACTTGCTCGCACCAATTTATCAGTGGTAACAATTTTATAGCAGGAGTAGAAATAAAATAACAGCAATAGTAAAATAGTAACAACAGTAGCAATCGGGGAAAACAACAGGATGGGAAGTACCGTAGGCATAGAGGGAATGGATGAACGGGCGGTGCATGGATAACATAAGTCATGTAATAATCTAAACATGGGAATTGCAGATAATAATAATAAAGCACCCAACTTCTTGGCAAACCATAGGCATGTGTTCCAATATAGTCGTACGTGCTCGCAATGAGAAACTTGCACAACATGTTTTGTCCTACCATCCCGTGGCAGCGGGGCCTCTAGGTAAACTACTGGTAATTAAGGTTCTCCTTTTAATAAAGCATCGGAGAAAAGCATTAACACTCCATGAACACATGTGATCCTCACATCACAACCATCCCCTCCGGTTGTCCCAATTTCTGTCACTTTGGGGCCTCGGGTTTCGGACAATGACATGTGTAAAAAAACTTGTAGATATGATCAAGAAACATAATTATACTCATGGAACAATAACATGTTCAGATCTGAGATCATGGCACTCGAGCCCAAAGTGACAAGCATTAAGCATAACAAGTTGCAACAACGGTAGAAAACACTAGCAATGGATACTAGGCACTATGCCCTAACAATCTGGCATTATTACATGATCAATCTCATCCGATCCCTTCCATCCCTCTCAGCCTAAAGCGGTGTTTACTCACACATGGACGGGGGAATCATGGATGGTTGAGGGAGCAGAGGTGGCAGTGTCGATGGTGATGATCTCCTTCGAATCCCCGTCCCGGCAGGGCGCCAGACCAAGAACTTCTGATCCCCGATTCGATTTTTGAGGTGGCGGCGGCGCTCTGTTGCGTTTTTGTGGAATATGACAAACCCCCCTCAGTTTTTAGGTTACGGGGCATAAGTAGTCGAAAGGGGAACCCGAGGGGGTGCCTAGGTGGCCCACACCACCTGGCAGCTGATACGTCTCCAACGTATCTATAATTTCTGATGCTGCATGATAATATTATGCCAATTGCTACATGTTTTATCCCTTCTTTATGTCATTTTTACACGTTTTCCGGGACTGACCTATTAACAAGATGCCAAGTGCAAGTTCCCTATTTTCTGCTGTTTTTGGTTTCCGAAAATTTGTTCTGGAAATATTCTCGGAATTGGACCCCACAAAGCCCGAAGTGCCTATTTTCCCCGGAAGCATCCAGAAGACCGAAGAGGAGGCGAAGAGGGGCATCAGGGGGCCCACATCATGGGGTGGCGCCCCCCTGGCCGCGCCAGGGGGTGGTGTGGGGCCCCCAGGGCTCCACCGCATATGCCTTTTCTCCTATTTATTCCCCACCGGATGGAAAACCCTAAACACCTGATCAAATATCCCCGAAAAGTTCCGCAGCTGCGGTCATCGTCAACCCTAGATCAGAGGGGGGTTCTGAAGCTATCTCCGGCACCCTGCCGGAGAGAAAATCATCACCGGAGGCCTCTCCATCACCATGCCTGCCTCCGGAGTGATGCATGAGTAGTTCATACTTGGACTACGGGTCCATAGCAGTATAGTTTTCTCCTCCTCTTATGCCTCCATGTTTAGATCTCGTGAGCTGCCTAACATGATCGAGATTGATCTTATGTAACTCTATGTGCTGTGTTTGCTGGGATCCGATGAATATTGAACTTATGCCAAGTTCATTATAGTCTCTATTGCATATGTTATTTATGATCTTGCATGCTTTCCGTTGCTAGTGGTTGCTCTGGCCAAGTAGTTGCTAGTGACTCCAAGAGGGAGTATTTATGATCGATAGTGGGTTCATGCCTCCTCTTCGCCTTGCTCGAGTGACAGAAACGTGAAGGGGGAGGATGTACTGTTGCCATTAGGGAGAAAACAGCGGTGAGAGTGCCCGCGTGTATAATCATTGCTTGCATTACACACTTTGTTTAATGCAGTTATATGTTGCTTTCAACTTAATACCTAAGGGGGTTCAGATGATAACATGAGGGTGGATTATTAGTCATAGATGCAGTTGGATTACGGTCTATGTATATTGTTGTAATGCCCACACTAAATATCATAGTAGTCATCATGTCATGAATGTCCACTACGGTGCAACCTTTATTTGTTAATTGCCCAGCTGTAATTTGTTCACCCAACATGCTATATTTTATGGAGAGACACCACTAGTGAACCTATGAACCCCGGTCCATTTTCCTACACTGTTAAAACAAACCACCACAATTTCATGCTTTCTTTACTTACTGCAAGCATACATTATTTTCAGCAAGACCGGTGAGATTGACAAGCTCACTGTACCATTGGGACAAAGTATTTTTGGTTGTGCTGTGTGCAGGTTCCACGTTGTTGCTGACACCGGTGAGCCATCACCACCATAAGTGGCATCAACCTTTCGAAGGTCCTCTTTCTCCTACTAGATTGATAACCTTGGTTCTTGACTAAGGGGAATTTCCTACCGCTGTGCTCATTACACCCTCCTCTTGGGGTATCCCAACACACAACATCAGCAGCGCGGCCAAGGGGGGCTGGTGTGGCCCCCTCCTGGCTCCTCTCTGGGACTCCTTCTGGCTCCCGGGGTCTTTTGATGTTTTAAGCTCAATGGGATCTTTTCTGGGAAATTTCCCGAAAGTTGATTGTTCTGCACAAAAATGAGACACCAAGGTAATTCTGCTAAAAATAGTGTTAGTCCGTGTTAGTGGTATCCAAAACTCACAAGTTTAGAGGAAAACAATAAGAAAAGTGTTCGGAAAAGGAGATACGTTTTGGACGTATCAACTAGCATTAGGACTTATAGCAAGATTTTGTAGGAACATAATTACTTCATAAATATTGCAATCATCAAAATCAAGATCATTTTTATCAAAGGTAACGAGACCATTGTCTCACATATTTCGAAAAAATTCAGCACTTTTATCAGGAACAGTTTTAGTGGTCTCATGCAATTTTAAACGTTTAACAGAAGAAGTGGAGGCATTGCCAACACCAATTACTTTACCATTAATAGTAGGAGGTTTACTAGCATTTAAAACTTCAGCTTTACTAGTGGTGGTAATAGTACAAAATTTAGTTATACTATTCTTTGTAGCAACTTCATCTTCTCTTTCCCACCTAGCATGCAATTCAGCTAACATCCTAAGATTGTCATCAATTCTAAGTTTAATGGCATTCAATGTTTTGCTTTCTTTAACATAATCAGGCATAACCTTTATTTTAAGAAGATCAACATCAAGAGCAAGGCTATCAACTTTAGAAGCAAGAACATCAATTTTGCAAAATTTTCCTCAACAGATTTATTAAAAGCAGTTTGTGTACTTATAAAATTCTTAAGCATGTTTTCAAGATCAGAGGGTACACTTCTATTGTTGTAGTAGGAATTACCATAAGAATTGGCATAACCATTACCATTATTAGAAGGATATGGCCTATAATTGTTACTACCAAAATTATTCCTATAAGCATTGTTGTTGAAATTATTGTTTTTAATGAAGTTCACATCAGCATGCTCTTCTTGAGCAACCAAAGAGGCTAAAGGAACATTATTTGGATCAACATAAGTTTTACCATTCACAACCATAGACATAATAATATCAAGCCTATCACACAAGGAGGAGATTTCTTCAACAGAATTTACCTTCTTACTTGGTGGAGCTCTCTTAGTGTGTCATTCAGAATAATTTATCATCATATCATCAAGAAGCATTGTTGCAGCACCTAAAGTGATGGACATAAAGGTACCTCTAGCAGCTGAATCCAGAAGGTTTATTGAAGAAAAATTTAGACCTGCATAAAAGGTTTGGATGGTCATCAAAGTAGTCAGTCCATGAGGGGGACAAATATTTACCAAAGATTTCATTCTTTCGCAAGCTTTAGCAACATGCTAATTATCAAATTGCTTAAAATTCATAATGCTAATTATTAAAGATATAATATTAGCAGGAGGATAATATTTTCCAATGAAAGCATGTTTACATTTAGTCCAGGAATCAATACTATTTTTAGGTAAAGATATCAACCATTCTTTAGCTCTTCCTCTCAAAGAGAAAGGAAACAATTTCAGTTTAATAATATCTCCATCTACATCCTTTTATTTTTGCATCTCACAAAGTTCAACAAAATTATTAAGGTGAGCAGCAGCATCATCCGAACTAACACCAGAAAATAGCTATCTCATAACAAGATTTAATAGTGGAGGCTTAATTTCATAAAAATCAGCAATAGGAGCAGGTGGAGAAATAGGTGTACTAATAAAATCATTGTTGTTTGTCCTAGTAAAGTCACACAACTTAGTGTTCTCAGGAGTACTCATTTTAGCAAGATTAAAAACAGGATAAAAATAACAACTAGAATAAGAACTAATTTTGTGTGTGTTTTTTATATAGAGAAGCAAACAAGACAAAATAAAATAAACTAAGCAAAACAAAAACAAAGTAAAGAGATTGGAGGTGAGAGAATCCCCTTGCAGAAATCCTCTTCCTCCCCGGCAACGGCGCCAGAAAAGAAGCTTGATGGCGTGTAAACACACGTTCGTTGGAGACCACAAGAGGAAGGTATGAAGAGTACAGCAGCAAGTTCTCCCTCAGTAAGAAATCAAGGTTTAATCAAACCAGTAGGAGAAAGAAATCACTTCTGAAGGTTGATGACAGCTGATGTTGGCAGGGCGCACTACCAGACTCAGCAACAACGTGGAATCTGCACACAACACAACCAAGATACTTTGCCCCAACGAAACAGTGAGGTTGTCAATCTCACCAGTTTTGCTAACACAAAAGATTAGATGTATAATGTGGAAAATGATTTATGATTGTAGTGAATTAAAGGAAAATAGTGTTTGAAGTGGTTGTATTATCAGTGTAAAAGAATGGACCGGGGTCTACAGTTCACTAGTAGTGTCTCTCCAAAACAGATAGATAACAAGATGGGTAAACAAATTACAGCTGGGCAATTGACAGAAATAAAGGCTGCAGTGCATATGCAAGACATCATGATTACTATGAGATTCATGCAGGCATTACAACATAATCCATAGACTGTTATCCAACTGCATCTATGACTAATTATCCACCCTCAGAACGTAATCCAAGAAGACATCGGGTATTAAGTTGCAAGAAACATATTATTGCATTAAGTAAAGTACGTAATGTAAACAATGAAATTATCCTTAGAAAAAGCAGTGTTGTTTTCTCCCTAATGGCAACAGCACATCCCCATCCGTCACGTTTCTGTCACTCGAGCGCAGATGAAAGGGAAGCATGAACCCACTATCGAGCATAAATACTCCCTCTTGGAGTTACAAGCATCAACTTGGCCAGAGCATCGACTAGTAACGGAGAGCATGCAAGATCCTAAATAACATAAACATGATAGATTGATAAAAAACTTGACAAAGCATTAAATATTCATCAGATCCCAGCCAACACAACATGTAGCATAACAGATAGATGATCTTGATCATGTTAGGCAACTCACAAGATCTAAACATGGTAGCATAAAGAGGAGAATACAACAATCTAGGTACTGCTATGGACCCGTAGTCCAAGAATGAACTACTCACGCATCACTCTCAAGGCAGGCATGGTGATGTAGAGCCCTCCGGTGATGATTTCCCCTCCCGGTATGATGCTGAGGAGAGCTTCAGAACCCTCCCGAACTAGGGTTGACGATGACGGCGGCTACAGAACTTTACGTGGATGGAGGCTCGGGTATTTAGGGTTTTCCCGAGAAGAAGTATAAATAGGCGAAAAAGCGATGTCGGTGGGTGCCCGAGGGGCCCACACGACCTGGTGGTGCTGCCAATGGGGGGCCGCGCCACCCTATGGTGTGGCTGCTCCAGGGCCCCCCTCCGGGTCTCCTCCAGACTCCGTGTTCGTGACAGAAAAATAAGACCCTGTGATTTTGTTTCGTCCATTTCCGAGAATATTTCCAGAACAACTTTGCTGAAACCAAAAACAGCAGAAAACAGGAACTGTCTCTATGACATCTTGTTAATAGGTTAGTCCCAGGAAATCCATAAGAATGATATAAAGTGTACAGAAAACATGTAGCAAATGGCATGAAAACAACATGGAACATCAGAAATTATAGATACTTTTGAGACGTATCAGGAGGCCGCTCTGGAGATAGCCCACATCTACCTGAACGCCCAAAGGGCGGCACGGTTCATGGCTCTCCGGGGGGCGTGGCCACCCACAAGCGCATACGCGACGGCAAGGAGGCCGGACCGAGCGTCGAAAACTGAGGTGTCGTACCTCCGCCGGTGGCACTTCCCATGGGCGGCCAATTTTCCTAACATGCCGGCGCAGGCTATATGTTTTGTACCAAGTAATGGGGCGAGTTGGAGGAAACAACAAGTCCTGGAGGAGGCCAAGCCATAGAGATGGAAGATCCATGAAGCCCATTGAGGAACTGACATGGGACTTCAAGTTTCTCAAGGCCGGAAGCCCTCCATTTTCTCACGGCCGCAAGTTCCTCAAGACCGGAGCCCCGCCGGAGCAGCTCCAACCACCTCCTTACTAGCACTAGGATGTAAATCGTGGTTTGTAATTTTATTTTTGAATTCAAATGTAAATCGTCAAATTCTATGAAAAATGTTTGGAAAATGCAAAATGGGGAATGGCCGGACCAAATGCGTCGGCGCGTTGGGTTCAGTGGCTAGAAATGGCTGGGCAGGGGGCAGACACAAACGACCATTTTAGATAACTAAACTAAAAAGAAAACGGGCGACGTGCCGACGCTGGCATCAACCCTAGTCAAGGATGATGTGATCCCGGGCGTTCTAGAGGTGCGCCGATGGCGTCGCAGCCGCCTGCTGCACCTCTGGCTCCAGCGCTTGGTCCATCCCCTGCTCCTGGGGATCCTGGGGAACCACGTCACCACCCCACACACACGCCTGCCCGTAGAGCTGCGGGGGAGGGGCAGAGCATGCTCCTTCTGCTCCTGGGGCATCTACGTGTACCATGGCCGTCTGTGGCGAGGGACTCCTTCATGGCGCGCTTGAGGTCCTTGTCGTCCTCATCGCCGGCCTACGGAGGGGGCTGCGCGAGGGAATCCCGGACAGAGCGCTTGAAGTCCTCGGCCTCCTTGTTGGTGAGCTCCTCGTCCTTGATGGGGCCACGCACGGGGCTTCCACCGATGCGCAACAGATCTTGCCGCGCCCGAGGACGTTCGTGCGGCAGCAGGGAAGACGTGGGAGGAGGAGCCAGGGCCCGACCAAAGCGGTTACGCTGGCATTGGTCGTGCTCCTCCTGGAAACAAGTGTCCTAGTAGCAGCACGTTGGGGCGAAGGCGGGGTCATCGAGGAACTCTCGGGGAAGCCACGTGCGCCGTTGGCGGATTTCCTCCCGGCGAGCCCTGCCAAGAATTGGTATTCAGTCCATCGAAGGGTGACACATATTTTTTCAAATACAACAAGTCAGGTATCATTGTGTTCTTACTTGTTTATGTGGATGACATAATAGTAGCCGGCTCCTCTAGTCAAGTAATATCTACCTTGGTTCAAGAGTTAGGCACACACTTTGCTATTAAGAATTTAGGAGACTTACATTTTTGTTTGGCTATTGAAATTAAAAGGGTTCAAGATGGACTAGTGCTCACTCAAGAAAAATATGCTACCGATTTATTAAAAAAGTTTGGTATGCAAATGTGCATGCCGACAACTACACCTTTATCACCATTTGAAAAATTATCCGCTCATGATGGGGAGACACTAGATTCTGAAGATAGCACTAAGTACAGAAGTATTGTAGGAGCTTTGCAGTATCTCACATTGACACGACCTGATATTTCTTATTCAGTTAACAAAATATGTCAGTACCTTCATGCTCCTACCATAGTTCATTGGACAACAACAAAGAGGATACTTCGGTATGTAAAAGCCACGTTGACTACTAGAATTAATTTTACAAAGTCTGTATCTACATTAGTAAGTGCATTCTCATATGCCGATTGTGCAGGATGTATAGATGACAGGAGATCCACTAGAGGTTTTGTTGCTTTCTTTGGGTCTAACTTGATTTCTTGGAGTGCCCAGAAACAACCAACATTGTCTCGTTCAAGTATAGAAGATTAATATAAGTCTAGCAAATGCCACATCATAAGTAATTTGGGTTGAATCCCTCCCCATGGAACTTGGTATTCAGATAAGTGAAGTTCCATGGTTATTGTGTGACAATATGGGTGCCACATATCTCTCAGCAAACCCTGTTTTCCATGCAAGAACACATATTGAAATCGACTTTCACTTTGTGAGAGAAAGAGTTGCTCAGAAGATGCTTGATATAAAGTTCATATCAACAAAAGATCACGTAGGAGATGGCTTCACCAAACCACTACTTTCTAAGAATTGGAAGAGTTCAAGTGTAATCTAAACTTGTACAAGTTTTTATTAAGGGGACTGTTTGCTTATTAACTTTGTTAGTACTAGCAAAGTGCCCGTGCGTTGCAACGGGTGTAAATTATAGCTATCAGAATACTAAGAATAAGAACAAGTTTGGCTTCACTTGATTTTAATACTCTACTACTCTTGCATGTTCTATGGAACAATAATCCTTTGAAATTTTGAAGTATGTTGCAAAATCGTGACAATAATGTTGTAGGTAGGTCTGTTTTGACTAACTATATTTTATTGAACTGATTCTCGTCTTAATAGGATCTTGTCCCCACACAAAGTTCCTTTGGCCGAGGAGTAGATTGCGATAGACGCTTTTTATATTGTAAAGACTCACACAGGGGTGTGGCCAAAGCATGGAAGTTGTCGTGAGAGCGAGGGGCTAAGTTTTGAACAAAGTGTTGTGGACAACACCCACATAGCACCACATGGCCTCGTTGGTTTGCCCGACATGCATGATGAGACGTGCGAGGAAGAAGCATCGGTTAACGCCCTCACCTCTTTGTATCGGTGAACTACCACATATTAATCCCTCCGTCTTAAAATAATTGACTTAGATTTGTCTAAATACAAATGCATTTGACTTAAATTTATCTAAATATAGATGTATATATATACTAAAACACGTCTAAATACATTCACATATAGACAAATATAAGTCAATTATTTTGAGACGGAGGGAGTATTGCAAGACCTCATCGGCCCGTCCGTCAAGCGTGACAAGGAGCATAAAGAGAAGGAATAGGACAACGTCGCCGTCCATATCAGTGTGCGCAAGGTCTTTCTAAACCTAGACACGAAAATGAGCGTGAAGAGATAAAATATGAAGGCCAAAGAACGATTTCACTTTTTAGGGGCTAAAATATAAAACCACATGAATGACAATATTTCTAAATTTAATTTAAGGAAGAGATAAAATTAAATAAATATGTATTTTATATATGCCGAACGATGATGAATTACCCAAAGAAAAAATATACAAGCGCCAAATTAAAATGCAATGAACGTAGATATTATTTGTAGATAAGCTTGTGCGCATTTAATGCCTTCTTCTTTTTGGAGAATCATCTGATGCTTTGTTGCCTTCTAGCACCAAAGCACGTACGTGTCACTTTGGTGGGACCAAACTGCCATATTCTTTTTGGAAACACCCCAACTACTTTCTCCGTATCAAAATAAGTGTCGTTAAAATATTTTAAAATAGATTTATCTACCGTAACAAAATATAAGACGTTTGGGTAGCTCATTTTAACTACTAAAACGTCTTGTATTTAGTTACAGAAGAAGTAATAGAATACATCTAAATACATCTATCTCAATGATAGTTATTTTAAGACGGAGGAAGTACCATATTTGTGAAGCATCCGGTCAAGAAAGTTAAGCGCAAACCGTGCATATGGTGGACATGTTGGCTGTAGCTAGGACGTGCTAGCAGTCCGGATCGATCCCGTGTGGTGTTTTATGGATGGATGACTCGATTGATGCACCATGTATCGGTACAGCTAGTAGTAACCCATCGATGATGAACTGGTACGTATCCTACAATGACTCAATATGCTTGGACGTATATGATTGTATACATTTTCTTGGAAGGTAAATATGTCTTCTACGCATGACGTACCATCGGGAACACTCACCTTAAGCCACGTTGTATAGTAGAGATTTGTTCTTATCTTGTAAACCTTCAGATGTCGAGATAAGGCATACCGAAATAATCTTGTACGTCAAGTTGAAGCTCCCCCTAGATTAGCTAGGTTGTAAATTGTAAAGAAAGTCAAAAATAAGTGTTTAGGGTTTTCCGTGGGGCAAAGCCTCACCACGTCTCTCCTTTATATAATGATCAGCAGGGTTACATACGTACAATACGTGTACGAATACATGACATAAAATATACAGCTAGACCTATTTTAACACTCCCCCTCAATCTAAACTGCTACTATGTACAAGGTTTAGATTGGTTCTAAAACGGTCTAGCATCTGTCGAGTGGCTGGTTTAGTGAATACATCAGCCAGCTGATCATCAGAAGAGATAAACCTGACCTAAAGAGCTCCAGAGGCCACGTGCTCTCGCACAAAATGGAAATCGATCTCAATGTGGTTAGTACGTGCATGAAAAACTGGGTTGGCGGTCAGGTATGTAGCTCCTAAATTATCACACCACAATATGGGGGTACGCTGCTGGGATACTCCTAACTCCGTGAGAAGGGACTCTATCCATATAGCTTCAGCAGCTCCCTTGGCAAGTGCCTTATACTCTGCCTCAGTACTTGATCTCGAGACAGTGGGTTGTTTCTTCGAGCTCCAGGAGATGAGGTTCGGTCCAACAAAGATAGCAAAACTTCCAGTGGATCGACAATCATCAACACATCCTGCCCAATCCGCATCAGTGAAAATACTAATACTGGTGGAGGCAGACTTGCGGAAACTCAGCCCTGTATTCAGTGTCCCTTTGACATATCGCAGGATGCGTTTGACTGATTCCCAATGAACATCAGTCGGCTGTGAGAGGAACTGACATACTTTATTCACTGCAAATGAAATATCTGGGCGAGTAAGAGTCATCGGTACCAAGAGGAATGCCAGACTCACGAGCAAGACGCTCTGTGGCAAACAATGGTGTAGGGGTAGGGCTACAATTCTCCATACTCACACGGTGCAAAAGATGCAATGCATACTTCCGTTGCGTGACAGTCATCCCCCCTGAATTGTAGGACGCCTCGAGACCTAGAAAATACTCCAACTTGCCAAGATCCTTAATGGGAAAACTGGCAGACATGGAGCGAACGAGACCATCAACTGCTCCCGGAGTAGATCCAGCAATCACAATGTCATTGACATACACCAGCATATATATCTGAACACCCTCTCGAGAGAAAGTGAATAAGGACGTGTCAGCCTTGGATGGAACAAAACCAAGATCCGATAAGAGAGCACTCAACCGAGCATACCAAGCACGAGGGGACTGTTTCAGACCGTAGAGAGCTCGCTGCAGCTTGCACACATGAGAGGGATATTCCTCATCCTCAAAGCCAGGGGGCTGCTGCATGTACACATCCTCCGAGAGAAACCCATGAAGGAAGGCATTACTAACATCAACTTGTCAAAGACTCCACCCGCGAGAGACTGCAAGAGAGAGGACCAGCCGAACTGTAGCTGGTTTGACAACAGGACTAAACGTGTCACCGTGGTCAATGCCATGCTGCTGTGTGAAGCCACGAGCAACGAGACGAGCCTTATGCTTGTCCATAGATCCATCGGGGCGATATTTGGTCTTGAAAATCCACTTGCTGCCGACGATATTAACAC
Organism: Alopecurus myosuroides; assembly: GCA_028641055.1. Lineage (NCBI taxonomy): Eukaryota > Viridiplantae > Streptophyta > Magnoliopsida > Poales > Poaceae > Alopecurus > Alopecurus myosuroides. The sequence continues at coordinate 17,968,983 of CM054062.1, forward strand.
CAGGAGGGCGAGGAACCAAGACCCAAGTCTTGGTATGATGGAGAGCAGCGACCTCATCAGACATGGAAGCGCGCCAAGCGGTGTCGCGGAGAGCATCGCGATGAGACACGGGCGTTGCAAAGAAAGCGCGCCGACGGGTGGCGCACCGTGCCATCGGTGTATTTCTTCTCACGGCGCGTCTGATCCCTCATGCGAGTGACCATAGCATGTCCAGGATTAGCCACAGGCGGCGCGGTCAAAGGGACAAAACCTCCTTCGACGAAAGGCGACGCGGGCTGAGCATCTGCAGCGACATCAGACTGCTGAGGGCCGCGATGGTGGGCGGCGAGCAAGCCGGCCCAGGCACCGTAGGCGATGAAGGAGCCGGCCCAGGCGAGGCCGGCCCAGAGGAGTGTGCCGCAGTGGACGGCCCAGACGCGGGCGGGGAAGGCGCGGCAGGCGACCGCGGGTCGCGCGTCCCCGCATGCACGACGATTGCCGAGGCTCCATCCACGTCGATCACAGGCGACGGAGAAGCGGCGGCCTCGGCGGAGTCCTGTACAGAAGAAGAGCTGCCTGAAATAGGCATATTAGTGGACAAATAAGACAAGTCATATTTACGCATAGTGGTACTCATAACCGGTTCATCGGAAGGATAGGATAGCGCATCCGCAAGAGTTGAAACATCAACCATGACACCTGGAGATGCATAAGGAAAGACGGACTCATCGAAGACGACATCACGAGAGATATAAATCCGACCCGTGGAGCGATCCAAACACTTATACTCTTTATGCATGGAACTATACCCGAGAAAAACGCACATAGTAGAGTGGAACGAGAGCTTATGGGCGTTGTACTTATGCAAGCTAGGCCAGCATGCGTAGCCAAAGGTGCGGAGAAACAAATAGTCTGGTTTGACTTTGAGAAGCCGATGAACTGGCGTATCCTGCTGTAAAACAGGTGTGGGCATGCGGTTAATGAGATAGCATGCCATAAGAAAAGCTTTATCCCAAAAACGCAAAGGAAGGGACGCATGAGCTAAAAGTGCCAGGCCCGTCTCTACCAAGTGACAGTGCTTGCGCTCGGCCACCCCGTTTTGCTGCGAGGTGTGAGGGCACGAGACGCGATGGACGATGCCGGTGCGCTGAAAATAGCGATTCAACCGATGATACTCACCACCCCAATCCGACTGAACGGCTTTGATCTTAGTGTCTAATTGATGCTCAACATGATTCTGGAACTCATAGAACACTTGCTCAACATCAGACTTATGCTTGAGGAGATAAATCCAAACAAAACGAGAGAAATCATCGACAAAGCTAACATAGTACTGATACCCCCCGGAAGATGCAATAGCTTTACCCCAAACATAGGAGTGAACTAACTCAAGAGGCATAGTAGAAACACGGTGAGAAGCATTATAAGGCAATTGTCGACTTTTAGCACATTGACAAGCATCACAAACTGAAGTCTGATTATTGGAAGAACACTCTAAATCATTATCCCTAACAATGTTCTGAACTACATTATTGGTTGGGTGGCCAAGACGATGATGCCACTGTGCGGTGGTGACGCGGGTGCTGGAAGACGCTTGGCGGAAAGACGCAGATGATGCACGACCAAACGGGATGGGGTAGAGACCGCCATGACTTCTACCGCGAAGAAGAACTCTCCGCGTGGCCTTGTCCTTACAGACAAGACGAAAAACAAATAGAAGGTGTTTGCTAATATGCGGAACATGAAGGATATTCTTCAAGTGAAGAGATGAACCGGCTAATTTAGAGTGACCAATATGCGAAATAGACAAACCTACACCATTGGCCACCTGCACTTGATCCTTCCCGCCGTAGCGCTCGTGAACCTGGAGGCGCTCTTGATCACTCGTCAGGTGATCGGTGGCACCCGTGTCCAAGTGCCAGTACTACTCGTTAGAGGAGGTCGATGCAGCGTTGCCGGTGCGCTGGTCCTGATCATAGCGCTTGCGGCAGTCACCAGCCTCATGCCCCCAATTTTTTCAAATCTGGCACTGGGAGCGCCATCGGCGGTTGCCGCCACCGTTACCTCCTCCATTGCGGCCATTGCCGCCGTTGCCGTCGTTGCATCGACGGTCCTGGCCTCCTTGGCCGCCGGTGCCCTGCCCGTAGCCTCCCTGGACAGGGCCGTTCTGCCCCTGTGGTGCACCACCCGCGGGGCGACCGCCACTAGGAGGGCGGTTGTCGTACGGGCGCCCGGAATTGCTGGAGTAGACCGGGCGCGACACGAGGTTTGCGGAGGACGACCAGTCCGCGACCTCCGCTTGCAGCTTCTGGAGGGCCTCAAAGTTTAGGACCTGGGAGTAGAACGTCCCGATTGTGACGGGGACCCCCGCAAATCCCATGCCGGCGGCGATGGGGTTGAAGGTAGGGCCGAGCCCTCCCAACATGATGTCGATGACCTCGTCATCACGAAGAGGAGATCCAGCCGCGGCCATCGCATCGGCGAGGGATCTCACCTTCTGCATGTACTCGACGGCGGTCTTGTCGTCCTTCCGGAGCCCATGGATCTGCCGACGAAGAGCTCGGATGCCGGCGCTGTTCTCGGCCGTGTACATGGCGTGGACGGCGCTCCAGGCCGCCGCAGCCGAGGTGCAGCCGATGAGCTGCGCTGAGATATCCTCGTGCATCGAGGAGAGGAGATGGCCGAGGACCTTCTGGTCCAGGGTCCACCACTGCGCGTAGTCGGGGTTGGTGACGTCGATCGCAGCATCGCCGGTTCCCTGCTTGATGGTAGAGGGCGGCGCCTTCGCCGACCCGTCGAGGAAACCATGGAGACGGGCACCAGCGAGATTGGGAAGGCAGAGAATATAACACCTAAACAAGGCAAAGAACAAGGTCATCACTTCCACGAAACTTGATATCTCTTCAAACGCAGGGCTAGTCTTGCTCTCTGGTTGCTCCAAGATGTAGGCCCACAGTCAGCGGTAGAAATCAGCGCGAGGTCGGTTCGCCGCTGAACAGTCGCCTCGAAGGCTCGAACCACCCGACTCCCCCTTGACTCGAGAGGAGACCTGTCCTCCTCTTGCCGCCGCCGCGTCTTGCTCCTCCACCTCGACCCTTCTCCCACCTAGAAATCCAGCGTGCCCGAGGCCACCTCTGTAGCGGTGCTCAAAGTACCACATCGATGTGGCGCTGCCATGGCTATGGTGAAAACCCTAGGTGAATTCCTCTTCTTCTTTGATTTGGTTTAATTTTGTTTATTTGTAGAGGAGGGAACGGCTCGGGGTGTGAAGGTGCTGGATGCGTTCGCTGCTGGAGGAGGCCGCGCAGGGCTGGAGCTGCTCGTGGAGGTGAGCTGGTCTGAACACGGGCGGTGTAGCTGCAGCCTTGCCCAACGCTCCTGCAGTTCGTGGCTGGAAGAGGAAGAGCCTTGCCCAACGCTCCTGCAGTTCGTGGCTGGAAGAGGAAGAGCCTTGCCCAACGCTCCTGCAGTCCATCAGACATGTGAAACTTTGTGCTTGCGTGCATCTTGAACGCCATATTGTGTTACTGTTTCTACACAGAGAATACTTCAATACACACTGAAATACATGTATTTCTTTGAATCGGTACTCTTTTTAGTTGACAAAATTCCATAGGTAGAAGGTATGAGGAAGTTGGAGTGGCATATTTGCAACTTCGTGTTTTGTAATGACATTTTTTTCAACCGATGAATATTGCAATGGCATATATTCAATTAACCCATCTATATAGCAGGATCCTAGACGTGAAGGAGCATAGAGTTCGACCACCTGTTTATGTCTGAGTTGCGCCAAGCCCGACTCTGTTGGCATACTCTTTGAGGATCTACTGGTAGTACGGTGTCATCGACGGCATGGTAGCGGCGTGCTTCTGGCAGCCCAGGAACAGGTGGAGGTTGTGGACGGCAGGCTGTCACCGGGAGCTTGACAGGTCTGGCATGGTATGCAATGTGGCCATTGGCGAGGTGCAGATCGTGTCCCTTACCCAATGACTGCATGCCCTGGTTCCTCATTGATTAGACCTTCATCTCTGCGTGCAACACAACTTAGATGTGGTAAGCTCATGCAAGTAATTCGAGAACCAGTTAATGGAATCTGCAATCCAAAAAGAAGCATGTCGTAGAAAGTAATATCCTTCAGAGATTTATTTTTCTTGAATTTGAAATTACATATAACAACAAAGGAAGGCAGGAGATGGCGGAGATAGAGGTCGGCGTGTAAGGTGTGCTTGTGGCGGCATGTAACATGTATTGTCACACTTTGAAAGTCCATCTTCACTTGGTTAGTTCTAGAAACTAAAATTTGTGTCTTCAACTCATTACTTTCTAATTTGTGTCATGTATGAGAAGAATCATACTTAGTTATATGCTCGATAAAAAAGCGTCATTTTCCTATGACTGTTGAGTGTCATGTTGAAACTTCTTCAGAGGTATATCCATTGTTTCGACTTTTTGTTTAGATTTAAATATTTTTCTGCTTCGCATTTCATGATTTTTTTTACAAACTAAAAAATATATATCTTTTTTTGTTGAAGGTTCTTTCTTACTGAAGTACCTTCAAGACGAATGGCAGGTTTGCTAACAGTTCGATCATTTTTGCAGCACCATCGTATGTTTCCAGTATGACACCCTTTTGCAGTAACTATTTGAACACTCACTTCATTTTTTTTCCTTGAATATAATTAAACTTCTGAAGGAGCCGAGGGTTACTTGTGCACTCTTTCAGTAATTTGAGACCGGCCATACTTATCGGAATCGTGAGTTGCGGTTCACAACATAGATGAGGGCTATGGAGGATACTCCTGGCAATAGGGGCCATGGCCCGGGGTGCAAGAATTTTTCCTACCTATATATTTGTGGAATGGTTGATTTCGCATAGAACTTAGACTAAACATAACACTAAATATGAACTTAGCCCGGGGTTTAGTTCGATCCTAGATGCGGCCCTGGTTCCATGGACATTTCCTCGTGATTACATGTGTTGTTACATCCTACCCGGTGCGCCATTTAATGCTTTGTTTTTTCTTCCTACATATTCCCTTAGTGTGGCTACAACACTGGATCCGCATTTTTTTTGGTCTGATTCACTTCACCCTAGCAAGAAAATTAGAGGCATTGTCACCATGCGATAAGCCAGGCAAAGACAAATGGGAGCAACCCACTAACTCTATTTCTCTTAACATGCAGATTGTCCACGTAAGCAAGTACCTGATTGGTCCACCTCATCCTTCGTCTTATTCCTGATACTGTTTGGTCACCGAAAAAACACACATTTTTTCCTGCGTCCTGTCCAATGGATTAGCAATTTAGTATGCGGGCCACTTCTTAATTCCAAGCTATGTAGCCCAAAAGCCCACACGTGCATGCGATTTGTCTTCGCTGGTTCCAGATCTTGCCACGGAGTTCACTCGAGCTCGCCATCCACTACGACCATCGATGGGTTTGTCTTCAATGAAGATTTGCGTTTCTTCTTCCCAATCAACTCCAGTGCCCTTCACTTCCTCTCCCATAAACTCCGCGATAATTGGAAATCGATGGAGGCATCCGAGGAGTTGGTGCAGAATTTCCTCTCTTTAAAGTCTGAGTTCCACTTTCGTTGTATTTGTTCTTATCAGCCCCTAGGGTCGCCGCCCCTGGTGAGCAACACCCTCATGTTTTCTCCATGCTCCCGGTTTCTGATCACTCCCTCATGTTTTCGCCATTCTCCATGTTTGATTATTATGTGCTGCCTCAGGCGCTCAACGCCTCGACCACCCATGAATTCATATTACGACTTTGATCGTTGCACACCGCACTAACGGTTCCTGTTGGTAATTCCTACACCACGTTCTTACTGTTTTCTCCATACTCTTTGCTACATTATTTTGTACTGGCCCAGGTGCTCGACGCCTCCGGTCAGCATACATGTCTTAGCCTATGGGATCTCATTACTCTGAACATTTGTTTATTGTTCACTGATCTCTCCGTACGTACATGCTCTCTTCCCGTTCATATATCAAATTTTACTACTATACTTTTTCGTTTATACCTACACCATATTAGTTGCATGCCTCTCCCCATTTGATGTATTCATGTATTAGATTTCCATTATGTGCAAGCAATTATACTATTTCGTTTGTACCAAGACCACGTATTTATTACTTATTTTCTGTTGGGACAACTGTACAAGGTGAAAGATAATAATGCCCGAGCAAGTCCCCTCTTACATCCTGGTGATTTCTAACCACAGTAAGGTTTCATGTTTCTTAATCTGAATATTTAGATTCTTTCATACATGCATTTTTTGAAGGCAGGCATTTTCTAATGGGTACCAAATTAAAGAAATCGTATGGCTGGATCGGAGCATATCATCGATTTCCTTTTGTTAGCCGGTCAAATGAACATTTATGACTCGGGTTCTATTTTCTCTAAGCAAGCAGACCTCTCTCAATCTCATTCGGTGTGTGCTTCAGTTTTGCAGGCAGGCTTTGGATTAGAAGTTCTGTAGGTATTCATCCCCTTACATTCTTTATCATGGTAACTTTTAACCTATGTTCCCATTACTTCAGTTATAGCAAAGTCCAAGTTGTTCATGCACCAGAAGTCCCAACATATTTACAGCTACATCAGTTTGAATCTAATGTAGTAAGCATGGATGGTCCTTTGTCTTCCTTTCCCACCTTTCCTCTCACTTCTTAAAATTAAGTTTAATCTACAGTTGAGTTTCTGATGTGCCCACAGTTTGATGTACGTCTTCTCATCTTCAGTCTATGCTCTTATTTTTGTTCTACTTTTCATGCTTTCAACTACTTTCTTGCTTATCATGACAGAAATTATCAATTCACTACTTTCTTGCTTATCCAAAAAAATGGTCTAACTAAAAAAGTAAAGGCAATGCTTTCAACTTCAGTAATCTGCTTGAGAGCAATGTTCCAATACCCATGTCTTCCAATTTTGTATCAGATCACACAAATTGTTGCTGAAGTTTGCTTTTACGGTATCTATGTATGTGCTCTGCTCCAGTATTTTCTAACGAAGTGTGCGGAATCAGATTGTTTAACATGCCACCCATAGTAATGTATAGGCACATCAATGTACAATGGATAGAGTGTGGCCAGTTCGAGATAATTTCTCCTCTCTCCACGTATTAGTTATCTGTGTAGTTAATCTTAATTATCTTTCATGCCAGATATTCCTCCATGGCGCCTGGCAAGAGTAGTTGGTGAAGTGTTGCTGCCTCCATTTTTTGTTCATCTTTTCTGAAGACCACTCTATACGGGTTTGAGAACAGCTCAAGTATTATAATATGAAAATTAAATCAACGATGGCGATTGATTTTATCCTAATTACAGTCATCCGTGTTCACCCATTACAGGTCATCTGTTACTTAGTGCCTACCAATTTAAAATTGGATAGTACTTTGTGTTCTCTCACGGTTAATTCGGAGTATCTATGCCTATGATATCTCTGTAAGATTTATGGAGTTGTTTACCCGACAACCTAGGCGAGCAGGTGTATCTGATATTCTGATGTGATCATGTGAATATATGGTATTCTTCCCTGGAACGTGTCTATTTGTAAAACTAAATAGAATAATAAAATATTTCTGCAACATATATTTCTTAATCTGGTATGATGTTAATGGATATCTACATGGAACACTCAATTCCAATATGGAAATAACCGGAAGATGGACTTGATAGTTTAAAAGATTATTTATTTGGATGATATCTCACTTTATTTAGATACTCCCGCAGCAACCCGCGGGGTACTGGATCCGCTTTTTTTTTTGGTCTGATTCACTTCATCCTAGCAAGAAAATTAGAGGCATTGGCACCCTGCGATAAGCCAGGCAAAGACAAATGCAAAAACATAGCATTTCAGAAAAACGAGAACTCCATGTATCACATGTTAAAAGCAAAAAATAACAAGACACGGCGCAGCAAAGCGCGCACTGTCCTTCTAGTATACTACTATGTCATAGTGAGAATACGGTGTAATATTACAACGGGAAAGAGAGACGAGGCCTGGGCACGGCATAGAGCCGTTTTGCGCGTGACATACTCACACCGAACATGTCGCCCATGTCGAGATCCGATGGGTTAAGCCCATCGGGTAGTTCCCAGTCAAACCCGTGTGCGAGCTGCGCGACTGCAAACTCGACCGCATATGGACCGAGGCCCTGCGCCGGGCACGCACGTCGGCCGTAACCGAACGGAAGGAACTCACAGCTCTTGAGGTCCAACTCGGCGGCATCTCCCTCGCCGGGCATGAACCTCGACGGCCGGAACATGTCGGCTTGTTTCCAGGCCTCAGGGTCACGGTTGATCGCCCATGCGTTGATGAAGACACGGGAGCCCCTAGGCACTGAGTAGCCGCCGAGGACACAATCTTTGATAGTCCCGTGGAGGTGCAATGGGATAGGTGGGTGCATGCGGAGCGTCTCCCTCACAACGCACTTGAGAAAGGGGAGCTTGTCAAGGTCCGATTCGTCCAAAGTCCGGTCAAGCCCCACAACGTCGGCGAGCTCCTTCTGTAGCCGTAGAAGGACGTGAGGGCTATGAATCATCTCCGCCATCGCCCACTCAATTGTGAATCCCACCGTGTCTGGTCCTCCAAACAACATGTCCTGCGTTCACCAACCATGCATGCAGATAAGTATAACGTCGATGCCATATATAGACATGAAAAAAGAGGAGTGTCTACTTGTGAGTCGATTAGGAAAATTGTTACTTCTGAAATTGCTAATTTTCATAGAATTGTTTTTCATGTTTAATATACGTTAGTCCAACATGGTTTGTTGTCTCAACTTTTCTTGTTTTGCCTTATATATACTCACTCCGTTTTTAAAGGTATTTCTATCCATTAAAATAAATCTTTGTCCAAGAATTGCTCAATGGATACAATTTTATATGACATGAAAATTTGTGTCACAGGATCCTTTTTTAAATACGTTGTTATGATAGTGGTTCTGTATCACATAAGACTAGTCAGGCCTATCCCAATGGGGTTTCTTAGCTCGGTTTCGTATGCAATTTGTTTATGTGTCACACTATTTAATGAAGTGAGATGGTGGGGTTGTATCTTAGTTAAGATACAACCTTTGCACATCATCATAGGCAAAAATAGCTAATTGTCCAATCATATACATGCATGAGCCTCATTTTATAAAATTTAGATACAACCTCTAAGAGACAATACATTGGACAAGTAGGTTCTTAAATTTTTAATACTCCTATGATACCGTGTCAAGAAACAATGCATTGGCATAGGCCTCACAATGGGAGTAACATAGGTGACATCATAAGTGCCACATAGGCAAAAAAAGGATGATGTGACACTCATTTAATGAGGAGAGATATGATAGTGGTATCATAGGTAGATACCGTAACAGAACATATTCTAAGACAAGATGAGTCTATAGCCTAATAAATATACTAGTATATGATACCAGAAATATGTTACTATGCATAGTGGAGGTGGTAATAAAGACTAGTATCATATACATGATACTAGTATATGATACTCTCCATTGTGACTAGTCTTAGGGCCTTCCGTAATTGGGGTATCTTAGCGCGGGATCATAGGAAATTTGCTTACGTGGCACCCTATTTAATGATGAAAGAAATTCTAATTGTATCTTATATAAGATACAACTCTTACATGAGATCATAGAAAAAATATATTGATAGGGCAATCACAAGCAAGTATTAAGCCAAAATCTTTAAATGCTACTTGACTTAGATACAACATATAAGATACGATGCATTAGGACGGTCATTTCTTACCTTTTTCTATCTAAGATATCGCGCTAAGATATAATGCATTACGGAAGGCCTAATACACATATTAATAGAGTAAGTATTGGTCAAACGCTTGATTAAGGAAGTAAATTAGTAAAACATGTCTTAATCATTGGAACAGAGGGAGTAATCAAGAATTAACCAGGAAGATGAACTTAAGGATATTATATTTCTGTTAGGACCCATAAATTCTTGTTTCTAAGTCAGTGATCTTGACCGTTGATTATTTTTTCAATGTGTTGCAAAGAGAAACTAGCACTCAAACTCCCTAAGGGCCCGCTTGGTTGGTCGTTTATGGCCGTAAAGGGCCCTAAAGGCAATAATGACCCCACTTTCTCTCCTCTCTTCTCCAACAAATAAGATTTGAGAGTCGACTTCCGTTGCCACCGCCCGGCTCGATCCCGGACCAGCTCCAGCTGCGCGGCCGGACGGAGTTGCGATGGGGGAATAGCGCGATGCACCCCTGTAGATAGTAGGTGTAGGTGCTGTTGTTTTCTAGGTATTTCCTTTGTGGAGTTTGGCGACATGCCGTCGGGGGTTCGGCGATGGATGTACTCGAGCTGCATCGTGATGCTTCCGTGGTGGTCGCTCCTTACTAGAGCACTCCGGTGGTTGGAGTCAGAGGAAGGAGCGGTGGCGGCGGTGACCCCCCCCCCCCCCCTAATAAGCTCGTTTATCGTAGGACAACGGACTGCGGTGGCTGCTCAACCTCGTCCTCTGCTCCTCGCCGTGGAGACGAGAAACAAGACGACTTTGTGCTGCTCGCCGATTGGGCGGTGGCTCTGCAGCAGGGGAGATTCGAAGCTGCTCCCAGGAGGAAAATCATGGCGACTCCGTGTTGGACGCCATCTCTTGTGGTCGATGGGCGACCCCTCCATCCCCTTTCGTCGTTTGAAGCTTGCTCTTGCCGGCAATGCGAGGCGGATACTACCTCCAGGCCGTTGTGCCATGAAGGAGGCACTCAAGTCTTCGCGCAGTTGGCTCCCGGTACTCCACCCCAAGTGGTCTCGTCCCCGACGGTGGAGTTCTTGGTTGCGCCGAGCGTTGCAGATGCGATGGCGATGGAGCTGGACCCGATGACGTTTCTAGGTTTAAGTCTAGGGTACTTGGTGAAATTTTCTAGGACCCTGCTAGAATTTTTCCTTTCTTTTGGTCCTCCTTGTAATTTGCCTAGCATCAATGAAAGCTTCTAGGTCCCTCTGGGACCATCCCTTGTTCAAAAAAAAAGTGACCTATTTTCCGGTTCCGAGAATTTTTCCGACGGTGGACAGTAAAAGGCACTTTGTTCGCCGTTTCGGAATCCTTGATTCCTACTAGTTTTCTAACCCATTCGGCCGGAAATTCTTGTGAACGGCCAGAAACGAACCGAAATTAGCATGCAGGTGAAATAAAACAAATCTTCCAGAAATATGAATTTTTTTTTTTGGAGGAAGGTCAGAAATATAAAAAAGGCGATGATAGTCTAGGGCCGGGAGGTTCCAATGCATTTTCGGCTGTCACAAATTTTGTGCAATTAATTGGTTTGAGTCGGGCAAAACGCAATCGTTGCACACTGTTTGACGTCGTGCAATTTAAATCGACAAACGTATAGTATTACATAGTCCATTAGAACAAGTTAAGGTGCTTTGGTTCGTGTGGGCAAGTTTGGCTCGTAGTGTTATACTAGTACGTACCATCATCATGGCCTTAATGTTGTCGCGGGTGAAGCTGAGGTCGTCCTCGCTGGCCTTCCCTGCATCGGCGAGGAAGGAGAGTAGGCCGTCTACCATATCGGCGTCGGCGTCGTCGGGGTTCTTGCCCTTCCTCACGTGCTCGTCAATGATCTTGTCCAAGAACTCGCAGAGAGCACCGCGAGCCGTGCGGAGGCGGCGGTCGAAGCCCCGACGGTTCACCCAGCTGAGCCACGGGAAGAAGTCACCCACGTGGAACACTTGCAAGAGCTTGGAGAACTCCCGAAAGATGGCGACGAACTCGTCCACTCCTTCTCCCCCTTCGCCGCGGACGCTGAAGGCGGCGCGGAAGACGACGCTGACGGTATGGTTGAAGACGAGCTCGCCGAGGTTGACGGCCTCGCCGCTTCGCCTGGCGACGGCGCGTGACATGGCCCCCGTCGCGAACGGCGAGCCACGTCTCGGCGCGGCGTCGGCTGAAGAGCTTGGTGGCGCAGAGCTTGCGCATCTTGCGCCAGTAGGGCCCGTTGTGCGCGAACGCCATGTCGGAGCACCCGTAGCTGAGGTACAGAATGGCGATGGACGCTGGACGGTTCGCGAAGTCGCTGTCCTGCGTCTGGAGCACCTCGCGCGCGTACTCCGGGGTCGATACCGCGAAGATGTGGAGCTGGCCGAAGCGGAGGTGCAGTAGCCCGCCGTACCGCTTCGCCATCGCGGCCAGGCCACGGGGAGTCAGCTGGTCTTCTGCCATCATCATGTTGCCGATGATCGGCAGCTTCCGCGGGCCTGGAGGGAGCGGCAAAGGGTTGCCGTGACGCCGCCTTAGCAGGACGACGAAGGCCAGGGAGGCGAAGAAGAACAGCCAGATGACTTGGTCCTGGAGGCACTCCATGGCGAGCTTCGCATAGTCGACCATTATTGATAGTCACTGGTCAGGGACTCAGGTGGTGCCACGATGCCGGAGTCACACGGCACAACTGCTTTTATATCTGAGAAGGTACTATGTGAACGTTCTAGCCACACGCGCATTTGCCGAATTCTGCGAGATCAAATTGATGGTTGTTTATGTCCTGCGCGAAGAGTTCAACTGTCATACCTTATGTAGTCAAACCATTTGCAGTTAAGTATAACCAGCAGGGCTTGTCACCTCGCTTCTCGCTGTCGCCACCCAGAATCAGCGGCGTCCTTTGCGCCCACCCGAACATGCATGAACCTGCACCGGCCGTCCTAGATCCGGCTCCTAGTTGACCCATGGCAATGCCGCCCCCTAGAGAGCTATTCCTCTGTATTCTATTCAGCCGTCCTCCAATTCGTTTCATCCTCCGGACCAGCGCGTCTTGACCCGTCTTTCAATCTGCAGTAAGCTGTGCAACTAATCCATTCCATTTGGAGGATACCAGTGATGTTCCACTTTTTTACTCCTACATGATCTCGGTAGCCGATTGCAATTGCTTGTACAAGTGAACCATTTCGTCATCTTTTTCTTTTTCTTTTGAGATCACACAATTTCGTCCCAGAGCTCTATTCTCTGCTAGATAATCGGCCCAGAAAAGTTTGGAACCCAGGTATAAGGGCTACGTAGTACTCAGGCCTGCTAGTAGAGCAGCGCATGAAAGAAATATAAAGAAAAGTTGAAATGGAGTAGGCCTAGTGCTGCCAGACAGAGGCCACGGGCGAAATGGCGGATCAATGGTGCCTGGTAATTCCTATTTGACCATCCTTGCATCCCGGGCTGGCCCTGTTAGACAACGGTGGCCGAGGAACAAAGTGACCGGGGAGGAAGAAGAAGACCACGCGCCAACCTCGCCGGAAATAGGACGACGTGGCTGGCCTCGACGTCGCCGGCGAGGTGAGGCCTATACCTCACCAGAGACGGGGACAACGTGGTTAGCTGCGTCATCGCCGACTAAGGTGCGGGGAGCTCGTCGATGACGAAATACTAGGGTTTGCGGTGCAGGGAGCTCGCCAACGACAAGATCTTATGGTTTTGGGGGATGCGGGTGGTTCGCCGGAGTACGGATTTATATGGAGGCCGGGCGCGGCAGTAGATGGACGGTAGGATGCAAATCGATGAGGACGGGTGGCGAGGCACCGCGGGAGCAACACTAGCCGCGATTAGAGCGGCCTGTCTGGTCTTCAAGGCGGGCGGTAGAGGAGGTGAAGTGGAGGTGGGCTCGGGTGAGGAAACGAGGGAAGACATTGCTGGTCCCAAATCACCTTGGCCTCCTTTGGGCGTTAGACACGTCTTTTTTTAAATGGAGGTTGATACCCCGTTTCAACGTCGATCGATGCACACAACGTTTATTTATTTATTATCCCACAGAGCCTTTCAAAGCAATACATTAGAAAGTCTGAAGCCACCATCATGGCAACATCTGTCGCTACACCTACCAACTTGATGAAGGGGGTATACCTGATCAGAACCTTATAGTGGTCGATCTGGAACACTAACCGGTCCAGAAGACTCAAAGCGGGCATCGTTGCGCACGCTACAGAAGTCGCCGCCGCCATCTTCCGTGAACCCATCTTCATAACCAGTCAACTCATTGACCTTGGACCAGGCTTGCCATCGGTACAATCATGGCACTAGACTATGCGAGTCCACAATGCCATGACCCTCGTCGAGTCCCCGCTGCACCATGCTGCCATGACCCGCCATCTTCGTCAACAAAGATGAAACTCTGTTCCACTAGCAGAGCCCTCTAGGAAATCCAAGTTCCAAAAACGATGCCCCCAAGGGGTGGAACGACACCAAAAGTGCTGCCAATCTGATAAAACCAGATTTACTGTTTCCCCGGAACTCAGTGCAGGAGGCGGGTGATTCGCGGCGGCGACTCCTTCAAGAAGGTAACTGATACGTTGCAAACGTATCTATAATATTTGATGCTTCATGCTTGTTTTCTACCCAATACCTTTTGTTTTTCACATGTTTTCTATTGTTTTCCTTCGTTTTGCGGATGTTTTCATTGACTAACCTATTAACAAGATGCCCCAGGCCAGTTGTTGTTTTCTGCAGTTTTTCTATTTCAGAGAAGTTCTTAAAGAAATATTCTCGGAAAGGGCTGAAATTCCACGGAGATCATTTTTCCCCCGGAACGAAGACGGAGTCCAAAGAAGAGCCAGAGGGGGGGGTCAGGGGTGCCAAGCATGGCCCCACTGTAGGCCACGCCTGGTGGGCCCCTAGGCGCCCTGGGCACCGCCTCTCGTCGACTATTCGCTTATAAATTTCGTTTAACCCTAAAAACGTCGGGGACAAAGTTATTTTCCACGAAACATACAGAGAGGCACCATCACCTCAAAAGTCCAATCTAGGGCTTCTCCAACCCTGTTCTGGCACCCTGCCGGGGAGGGAAATCATCATCGGAGACCTCTACATAGCCATGATCGCCTCCGGACAGATGCTTGAGTAGTTCATCTCGGGACTATGGGTCCATAGCAGTAGCTAGATGGTTGTTCTCTCTCGTGTGCCTCCAAGTTTAGAGTCTCGTGAGATGCCTCACATCATCAAGACCACCGTTATGTAATTATGCATGATGTGTTTGCTGGGATCCGATGAAACATAAGATTATGATTAGTTTGTTCATGTCAATCTAAGATGCTTCACTTATATTCGTAGAGAGTTTTAATCTTGTCTTGCAATGCTCATCCGTGTTTATGATTAACTTGGCCATGTAGTTGTTTTCACCTCCAAGAGAGGGTTTATATGCTAGATAGTGGGTTCATGCCTCCCTTACATTTGTGCTCGAGTGACAGAAATGTGACGGATGAGGGATGTGTTGTTGCTACTAGGGAGAAAACGGTGGTGCTCTTGACTACGGACGAGGACAACTGCTTACATTACGTATTGTTCTTAATGCATTATCTGTTGCACACAAAGCAATCACTTTGTTGCTACAACTTAATACCAGAGAGATTTGTTGGATAGCTTTCTTGAGGTGGAATTTTAGATATGGATGCATGCTGGATAGCAATCCATATGCCTGGACGTAATTCCTATAATGTTAGAACCCGTAAACTATATCTCGTCATAATAGTATTGTTATACGTTCATGATTTTTCAATTGCCCAGTTGTAATTTGTTCACCCAACATATTTATTTTCTTTGGAGAGACACCACTAGTGAACCTATGGCCCCAGTCCTATTTTCCTTATAATTGCAACCTTCTTTCAAGCACTTTTACAATTGTTTCCATGTTGTTCCGTTTTTACTTCTATTACTTTTCAAGACTCTATACGTTTAATTCTCTATTTTTTAGCAAGACCGGAAGATTGACAACCTTCTCGGAAAGTTGGGGACGAGAGAGTTTGTGGGTTGTGTGCAGGTTCCACGCTTGTTGACGTGCTAGACAACAAGAAATCTTCCCCAAGACTACTAAGTCCTACTGGTTCGATAACCCTGGTTCCTTAATTGGGGGAAATTTCCGCTGGACTACATCATACTTTCCGCTTGGGGTCTCCCAACGAGCGTGCGATCATGTGAGCATCAAGTACATTTTCTGGCACCGTTGCTGGGGACTTCTAGTTTGCTGCAAGGGGAGTCTCACAATTCCACTCTCTTTTTCATTTCTTTTGTTCTTTCTTAGTTTTCTTTTGTTTAGTCAAGTTTTCCTTTATCATAACACCAAAAAAATAGTTCTCTAGTTTCTAGTCTTTTATTTTTCTTGTTATTTAGTTCTCGTCTTCATGTTTTTTTTACTATTTTGCTAAGATGTCTGCCCCTAAGTTTGCTATGAAAGATCTTGAAGTAGGAAGTGGGTTCATTATTGGAAGAAACAATATTGAAGAATTCTTTAACCATGTTAAGGTGCTTCGTGATTTCAATGATATACATGTAGTTAAACTTGCCCATAACTATGAAACCGCAATAGCTTCTTTGGTTGCCATGATAGAAGCTAGGTTTGTCAATCTCAATCCTATAATACAACAAATTATTTTTAAACTTGATAGTTTGGAGAAAGGAAAAGAAAGGGATTTTTCATCAAATGCTTTACTTCTGGAATTCAATGACATTGCTATAGAAGCTAGAAAAGTTTTTACTCGTTAAAAGATGCTTGGCTACGGTCTTGCCATCAATCATACTTTGAAAACTTTAGATATTCATAGAATGAAATATCAGTGAAAAACTCAATGTGAAAAATAAATTAATATCCCTATACCATTCAAACTTTTAGCAATGTCTGAGGCATTAGAGGAAAATTTTGGTTGGGTTCTTCCGGAGAATCTCTTTGATGAAAATAGTAAACCAAAAAGAAAAGAGAGAGGAGATTTTGAACTTTATGTGTGGAAAATACAATGCCTCTATGATGAGTTTGAGCTCCTCAAATTGAATGATAATACTTGATTCGTTCTTCGTTCCTGGCTAAACGGCGCTAAGGAAAAGTGCTTGTGGGAGGCTACCCATTTTGTTTAACTTTTGTTTTCTTTTGTTATTTTTGTTTCTTGGAAGTTGTTACCTCTGTAACAACCACTCCTTATCCTTTTTATTTAGTTTTTATGCCAAGAGTAACCTCTAATAGAGAGGTAGTGCGATTTGGGGATGTTGTTGTCCTGAAACAGATTTCTGTGCTGCCACCAAAAAAAATTATTTCTCTCAGCTAGAACATCAGATTGCTTTGAAAAAAATAGACACATGCCCCGGGTTGTTATCTAACTTTCATTAGTTTCGAACTTTTTTATTTGAGCAACAGAATGTCCTCAAAAAAATCATCTTTACCCGATCTTCTGCTTTGACATATTTCTGCCAATATTTGCATTTGCCTCTTAATCTTTTTGTTTTGAGAGTCTTTCGGGGGGAGACTTAAAAGAATTTGTGTCAGTAGCTAATGTTTTAAATTGAGTGTTTGACTTGTGTTGAAACTGAATCAAGTGGATTTATTATTTTGATGCACTAACGTTGCTAATGAAGATTGTGAGCATTTTTTGGGCGGAGGAAGTTTTCAAGTGTAGGGAGAGAAGTATGATATGAGGAGATGAAGAATGGACTAAGGCTCAAGCTTGGGGATGCCCATGTTACCCCAAGACATATCCAAGAAATACAAGCGTCAAATCATGGGGATGCCCAAGGCATCCTCTTCTTCATAAATAAAAATATCAGTTTTCTTTCAAAACAATATATTTTTATTGCTTCACATGATATGTGTTATTCTTGGAGCGTCATTTCGTTTTGCTTTCAGTTTTGTTTTGTTTTATTTCTGTAGTTTGTGGTTGGATCCTAGCATATTTTAGTTTGGAGAGAGACACGCTCTGTTTTTATTGCCTAGAACACTCTAGTTTTCACTCTTATTGTTTTGGGACTGTTTAGTTTTTGCTAGTACTGTGTTTAGCTCTTGTTTTTCACTTGAATTTTGAGCAGAGTTTGTTGGTTTGCTTCAGTTATATATATGATTATCTCTCTAGTCTTTAATGATTATTTTCTTTGTGATTTGTTTCAAATAAATGGATTGGTGTTCGAGAAGAGTAAAATATTTCTTGCGTATAGTGGTGCAATAGGAAGCTTGTTTAGACTGTGGCTTAGACTTTGTCATGTCATATTATATGATATTTTAATTGTGTTTGTCGGATATATACCAAATAGGGGTATAGAAGATGGTAGATAAAGTGCCGGATTACCAGGGTGGCCTAAGTGGTAGTTGGGCTCAAGTCCATTAGGCGGCCCAGTAACCCGACGCACAGAAGCTGGATTCTAGAAGAACCCGGATCACGGCCCAGGTGATCTGGCTTGGAGGAGAAGACGGATTCCTTGCTTTCCAAGTTACGAGTTACCGTAGTCCTCTAGGTTTCCTATTCTGTAAGCCCTAATCCGGCTATTATATAAAGCCGGACGGGAGATAGATTAAACAAGGAACGAATAACAGAGAAGCTCTACGCCAACTCGCCGAGAAGCTCATCCTCGTCGAGTAGCTTAGATCTAAACCCTCACATTGTAACCCTGTTTACGGGGTTTAGTCCCGATTAGTGAGAAGTGCAGGAGTAGGCACGTCGTACTGTCGCGACGTACCGAACCTTGGTAAATCCTGTGTTCTGTGTTCACTACGCGATCCCGTTACCCCACGTCTCTACCGTAGTCTCATGGCACCCCCGTCTATGAAAACTACTATGATGTCTCGACAGTTGGCGCCCACCGTGGGGCAAACGACGTCAGGCGTGAAGTTCCGATCTGGGATACTTGGCGGAATAGGAAGATCAATCACTGTCGGAAGCTTGGAGTTCGACAACGACGTCGGGCGCTTCCTCGACAACGGATCCTACATACCGGCGCAAAACCACCTGGTAAGTGCCTGCGTGTTACCGATAGGATCTGCTAACATCTTTATCGGACTAACTGCAGAAGCAATGGGGTTTTGCGGTGGAAGCAAATTTATCCCACCCGCCCTATACCCAGTCGAAGATGACTATGATACCGGATTCTGCTCAGATCGCCGACAAAAAAGTGACTTACACTTCATCGGCATGGTGCAGTCCGCTGTCGCCGAAAACACGGATGACGGAAATCCCGTGCAAGAGGCAGACAACAATACACCCGTCGCAGATACGGAAGATCTGATACCCGTCACAGAGACGGAAGACCCCACATCCATGGATGTGGAAGATCCGACATCCGTCGACAAGACGACAAACTCGGAAGCCGACTCAGTTTTAGCCGCTATCGAGGCAAGACTAGAGTCGGAAACCGGATCGGACGATTTCGATTCCGAAGATGAGGACGACTTCGAGAAGAAAGTTAAGTCCTTTCAAGAGGGATTCCATGAAGTTCTAATGGCAAAACCGGCTGATACCACGGACGCCGGCAGCCAGGAAAGCCCTAAAACCCCTCCGCCAGAGGAAGAGAGAGAAGACGGAGAAACTTCTCCGGTATTCCCCAATGTCAAGGAGATGACAGAAGATGAACCTGTCAAAAAACCTCCCTCTTCCAAGAAAAAGCACCGTGCTGCTAAGAAACTCCAATACAAAATCCGGAAGAAAAAATCAGCCGATCTCGCTGATGAAAACCTGGAAGTAGGAGATGCTAGCAGAACGAAGCCGGCGGAGAAGAAATCCAAAGAAATCACTGCTCCGCCAATGACGGAACAGGAAGGGCAAGAGCTATTGCAAACACCAGTGGGACCAGATGAACCCCCTGAGATGCTGGAAGCCAGGAGACAAGCTTTCCAACGGCAACAGCAACATCTACTCAGATCTCGGCAACATCTCCAACAAACCCATAATGACATCAAAATCATGAAGGAAGAAATAGAGGAGTACGAGAGAAAGAATAGATCCGCGTTAAAACCTACTAGGTTACCCGGAATCGCAAGACCGGAAGAACTGCCGCCAAAAGAAAGGTTCCATAACCCATCTTGGCAAAAGCAGGTAAACGGCAAAGATGCCAAGGGTGAGCCAATATACAAGACCGCAGCAGAAAACGCGGAAGCAGCGTTCGCGATTCTTAACAACGATCTGTACTCCAATGGGGAAAAACTCCAAGGGGTGTATGCTTTCCTAGGAAAAGCATTGCAACAACAAACGCGCGCCCAAGAGCGATCAGGGAGGCTGCACGATAACTCCACCCTATGCAAAACAGCTACTTGCGCTGCTGGAGCACCTGGACCGGAAGAACCCGGGGATTCAGACAACTCGAAAGATAAAAAAGAGGATCCGAGAAAAGACAAGAAAAACCCCGACAACCGGGATGCAGCGTCTAGGACCGGATCCCATCTCCCGAAAGATGGACGTAAACCCCATGATCGGGAAGACAAACACCGGAACGATGGCAAAATAATGCCACCTCCGAGAAACCCAGCTGAGAAAGCTGGAAGATACGATATACCTCACAGGCGTGAGAGATCCCGGACACCTCCTAAGGACAAAGAAAGGCACAGGAGCAGAACTCCGCCTAATCCACAAGGGCGTGACCACGGAAGAGATAGAAACAATCCCGGAAAAGCGCGTTCGCGCAACAATGGGAGAGAAAGGAGCAGATCCCCTTTTGTCCATTCAGCCGGAAGATATTCTGCACACATTGACAGAGCAGAAAAGGATGATCTATACTTTGGTCCTAAGTGTTTTACTGACAGGATCCGAAGAATAACGCTGCATTCTGGCTTTGCCAAGGTCGGTCCAACGTACCAGAAATACACCGGCAGCACAAACCCGGATACCTGGCTCTCGGATTACTATACAGCCGTCCAGATCAACAATGGGACAGACTTGGAAGCTGTCAAGTTTCTTCCCCTAATGTTGCTGGACGGAGCCAGATATTGGATCAATGGATTACCATCAAGAACTGTCGACAGCTGGGACGACATGGCTAGAGTATTCACTCAGCATTTCCGGGGAACGTACAAACGCCCGAACAGCATCAACCAGCTAAACTGTTGCACGCAATTTGAGGATGAACCATACGTGGATTTCATCTCCAGATGGACAGCAATGAAGAATAGTTGCTCTGGAGTAACTGGCGTACAAGCAATGCATGCTTTCGTCAATGGCCTAAAACCCGGACTCGTACCGTTCATGGTTGGTTCCAAAAAGCACAAAGATCTCGGATCTATGCTTACAACCGCCAATGAGCACGCTGCAGCCGAAGATGACATCAGAGCAAGAGGAGGCAATATCGAATCACTGATACTTGCCAAGAAAACCCCTCGTTCTGACAAAAAAGGAACTCCAGAAACAACGACAAAACCCAAAGAGGTCAACATAGCCTTTGGAGGAGAAAAGGGAAACAAGTGGAAAGGACGCAACCCAGATCCAATCAACTACACTCCAGAGGAGTGGGAGAGGATTAAGTCGGAACCTTGTGTTCACCACTCGCAATTTGGGAAACCCACTCATACAAACGCGCAATGCCGGCTGAATAAGCACATGAAAGGCAGTGCAGGAGCCGGAAGTAAGGGGAAGGGTTCCAAAAGGAAACCCGCCAAACAAAAGCCAGAAGCTGACAAAGAAGACAGTGAATCGGACACTGACGAAAAAATCCAGGAACAACAGCGAAAGGGCGAACCCAAATTTCCGAGAGTTGATGGAGAAGCAATGCTAACTTTCTTAGCAACCCCGTCAGCAAAGGTGGCCAAAAGAACACTTCGAGAAATAAACGCGGTTGTTCCGGCAACCCCGAAATTCTTGAAGTACTCCAACACACCGATAATCTGGGATCAGTCTGATCATCCCGGAAATATCCCTGAACCCGGCACACAAGCTCTTGTTGTAAGCCCTATTGTTCAAAACACTAGGCTAAGAAGAGTGCTGATGGATGGAGGATCCAGCATTAATATAATGTACCTGGATACACTGAAGCATCTGAAGATCTCCGAGTCTCAGCTCAACTACAGCAACATACGCTTCCATGGCATTGTTCCTGGCAGGCAAGCACGATCCCTAGGAGAAATTTCCCTAGATGTCACCTTCGGAGATAAAGATCACTTCCGGCAGGAAAAAGTATCCTTCAAAGTAGTGCCGTTCGAAAGCGTGTATCACGCAATACTCGGACGTCCAGCTTTCGCCAAATTCATGGCAAGATCTTGTTATATCTATAACAAGCTGAAGATGCCAGGATCCAAGGGAGGAGTAATCACTATAGCCGGTGATTTCAAGCTGGCAAACGAGTTGGAGAAAGAAAACGCCCTTTGCGCTCAGAGAGTCATAGCAAAGGAAGAACTGAAGGAATTAGCCAAGGAGGTATCGCCGTCCGAAATGCCAGCAGGAAAAGAAACCCGGAAACCAACAAACAGCTTCAAGGCGTCCGAGAATACAAGACAGGTAATCCTAGATCCCAAAGATCCGACAAAATTTGTCGTCGTAGGGACTGGGATGACTGACAAATAGGAAGGCGAGCTCATCAAGTTCCTCCGTGAGAACTGGGATATTTTTGCCTGGTGTCCAGCTGACATGCCAGGTGTACCCAGGGAACTTGCTGAGCACCAACTCAAGGTTATTCCTGGATCAAAACCCGTCAAACAAGGTCTTCGTCGATTTGACGGAAGAAGACGGAAGGCTATTGGCAAGGAAATTATTCGGCTTTTAGCTGCGGATTTCATCAAGGAAGTAATCCATACTGACTGGTCCGCAAATCCGGTATTAGTACCGAAGAAAGACACCACTGCTCTTAGAATGTGTATAGATTACACAGGTTTGAACAAGTTGTGTCCAAAAGATAGGTTCGCGCTACCGCGAATCGATCAAATAATAGACGCCACTACAGGCTCTGAACTTTTATGCTTTTTGGATGCATACTCCGGGTACCACCAAATACGCATGAAAAAGGAAGATCAAATCAAGACTTCTTTTATAACCCCGTACGGGACGTACTACTATGTAACCATGCCGTTCGGCTTGAAGAACGCAGGTGCAACCTACCAGCGTTGCATGCAACGTTGTTTGCATAGCCAAATTGGCAAAAATGTCCATGTTTACGTGGACGATATTGCTGTCGTAACCAAGGAAAAAGATACACTCCTTGAGGATTTGCGAGAAACTTTCGAAAACTTGCGCACCTACAAGATGAAGTTGAATCCATCTAAGTGCGTATTCGGGGTTCCCTCAAGAAAACTTCTGGGTTTCATCGTTTCTCACAGAGGAATAGAAGTCAACCCGGAAAAGATCAAGGCAATCTTGAACATCACAAAACCTTCCTGCGTCAAAGATGTCCAAAGATTGACGGGTTCTGCCGCAGCCGTCAGCAGATTTATTAGTCGGCTAGGGGATAAAGCCTTACCACTCTACAAGCTGCTGAAAAAATCCGACAAAGTCAAGTGGATTGCGAAAGCCTGGAAACGTCTAGCAAGTTATGTCCCTTTCCGTACTAAGTTCAATTCTATGTAAACATTTTTTGAGATCATGAAATAAAGTTGTCGGAATTCTAGTATCCATGTTTTTACAAGTTTATTTCGTACAGAGCATGGTTCCACCTCCTCTATTTCCCAATGATCTTCCAAAACATTCAATGTTAACCCGAATTGTGCCTGCGTGCTCGGTGTTTAAAAGCTGAATGATTTTTCAGCCTGTTAACGGCTAAAGGAAACTTGAATTGCCTGCGTGCCCAGGTTTCGTTCAAAAAATTCCTTGTTTTCTCTAAGTACTATCTGATCGCATATGTGTTGGGTTACTGGATCTAGTTAGTAAAAATGCCTTTAGCATGATCCATGTTTCTGAAAGTATAGTATGGGCACCTAGAGGGGGGGGGGGTGAATAGGTGCTACGGCAAATTTTAATTTTTCTCAAATTTAGGCTTGACAAGAAAGGTAAATTCTCTAGATAGTGCAACTAGTGATGAATTTACCTATATGACAAGACAAGCAATCAATGCAACAAGTACAAGTAAGTAAAGAGAGGGAGGAACGAGGTAACCGATGGAAGCACACGGAGACACGATGTATTTCCGAGTTCCTCCTTTTTAGGGGAGTACGTCTCGTTGGAGGGGTGTGAGCTCGCCACAAAGGCCTACTCAACGCCACTAAGGCTTCACCCTATTCTCCGATGAACTTCGCCACAAAGGCCTAGTTCACCTTCCACTATAGAACCCCTTTGAGGCGGGGATCAAATCCTTTACAAACACCTTGGGGCACACACCCACAACTTAATTGGGGGCTCCCAACAACTCTTGAATCACCAACTAGAAACAAGATGCCTAGGTTCTCCACAAGAGGAAACCCTAGGCAAGATCCCTCGAGCTAGAGAGGGGGAAATGAAGAACGGGTCGGTGAAGATGTAGATCGGGGCCTTCTCCTTCAATTCTCCAAAGATCTTCAAGATTGGGTGGAGGGATTGGGAGTTATGAGGGATTTGGTGAGTTCTTAAATGCTCATCAATGCTAAGGGGAAGAACTAGATCTTGAGGAAGAAGAGGAGGGCTATTTATAGTCCCTCCTCACAACTAGTCGTTGTGCAGGAAAAAAGGTACCGGAATATCCGGTCCAAGTTTGGACCGGAATATCCGGTTAGTTTGCTCCACGCTGAACTGCAGTGCTGGACCGGATTATCCGGTTGATCTGAAATAATCCGGTACAAATAATCCGGTAGATGCCAGTACGCAAATCTTCTAGTCCTTAGCCATTTTTCCACTTCCTCAACTGCAACCGGAATATCCGGTAGATATGAAATATCCGGTACAAATAATCCGGTTGACTCCAGTAGCTCAAAACTTCCAGTCCTTAGCAGTTTTTCGCAGCAACCGGAATATCCGGTCCGGGATGAATAATCCGGTCCAAATAATCCGGTTGACTCCAGTAGCTCAAAACTTCAGTCCTTAGCAATTTTCCGCAGCAACCGGAATATCCGGTCCAGGATGAAATATCCGGTCCGAATAATCCGGTTGATTCCAGTATGCAAAATTCTCAGTCCTTAGCCATTTTTGAGCTCCTTTCTCAGCAACCGGAATATCCGGTCCAGGATGAATAATCCGGTCCGAATAATCCGGTTGAGTTCTGTCCCAAAAACCTCAGGCCAAACTTCACCGACTTTTCAGTGCTCGATGCCGATGTTAAGTATAACACCTGCACACTAAACACCTCGATAAATAATGTACTTAGTATTGTTAACTAACACACAAAACACTGGGAAAACGAAATGCACTTTCAATCTCCCCCTTTTTGGTGTTAGATGACAATACTAAGATTTGCAATAAACCTTGACAGTAAGCATGCTTGAAACAAGATGAAAATCTCTCCCCCTATCTCTATGCATATCTTTTGTTTGCCTCAAACGCAAATAGATGCAATGATGTATAGGAAGAGATTTTCAACAAGTAGCAAACACGACAATGAGACAACATCACCAATATGTTGAGTGTAAAGAAGTATATACCTTGTGCGAGAACGATATATCCAAGAATAACCAAGCACAATCATAGATAATCTCCTCAACATATCCGATAGATAACCAACACACCATAAATAGATAACCATGATAGTATCCAGACAACCAATAGTCACACACATAATAGCACACATAGTTTTAAACGACAATAAACGACAAGTTCACAAGCACGACAAATGAAGATAAAATGGACACAAGCTCTCAAAGGAAGGATAAAAGCAAATGCTTGTGCCCGAACCCATGCAAATCCTGTAGTCTATAATAGCTACTTCTCCCCCTTTGGCATCGAGACACCAAAAAGGAGGGAAATAGCTAACTAACGCCCCAGACACGGTCTAAGCATCCGACTCGTCTCCAGATCCCTGCTCATCATCAGACTCCTCCTCATCAGCAGCAGCATCATGAGCTCGTGAAGCAGTCTCCCGAGTAGACCTGAGGGCCGTCTCAATGCTCTCCCAAGGAGTGAAATCCTCAGCAGACCAAGCAGAGT
Organism: Alopecurus myosuroides; assembly: GCA_028641055.1. Taxonomy (NCBI): domain Eukaryota; kingdom Viridiplantae; phylum Streptophyta; class Magnoliopsida; order Poales; family Poaceae; genus Alopecurus; species Alopecurus myosuroides. The sequence continues at coordinate 17,994,691 of CM054062.1, forward strand.
AGGACTGAGCATCAAGCGGAGCAGGAACATCACCAGTGCCACCACTCACGTGATGGAGAATCTGACGCTGAGAGCTGGCCAAATCAGTGTCCCTGCGATACGCCCTGTACTGTTCCTTGTGAATGTCCAGCTTCATGCAGAGCACGTTGCGCTGAAACCAGGAAAGCTTCCTGACATTGCGCAAGGTGGTGAGATCAGACACAGGCACCCTGGGAGCAGACTGAGAGCTAGAGGGACCACCCATAGAGGAACCACCCTCAAATGGAGCACTCTGAGAAGCAGCCGCAGTCTTCACCTTCCTCTTGACATACAGCTTCCTCACCAGAATCAGAAGGTTGCACAGAGGGGTGGTGAGAGCATCGTTGTTACCTCCACTCGGCACAAGGAAAGCTCTGAAGATACGCACCAGCTGATCATAAAGAGGAAGCAGTCCCTCAAGCCCCCCAACAGTGAAACCAGGGGCGTAAAGCTCAGCCATGGACACCTCCCTCCTCGGCCTATCAACCTCATGGACGCGGTGACCAAGAGGAGGGTGCTCGCTGTAAGAGTAGCCAAGACGCCGAGCAAACCTCTCAAAGGATGCTTCACAAGGTGTATCTCCAGACATCCACTTAAGACGGGTCACAATATCACCAGTGGAGTACACGAGGGTGGACATAAACTGCATCACCAGCTGCGTGTTGTAGTTGCACTGGGTCTCCATGAGCTTCACCAAACCGAAGCGCTCAACAATACTTGCTGCATCAGCAAACTCATCCTTGGCCTTGAGAGCGGCATGGTCATATGGATGCATAGGGTGGCACGGATAGCGGAAGTCACAATAGATGTCAGTGTAAATGTAGGACTGCTCCAGATTCCAGAAACGAGGATCAATGTTGCCAACCCTTGGAGAAAGATAGGCATCCTGCTTTCTGAGCTCATTGAACTCCTGAATCGGAATGTCGGTCTTATAGTTGAGCCGAGGTTTCCTCTTGTTACGGGTAGAGACTAGCTTCTTGCGCTTTGGAACGCTTCGATCGTGGTCACCATCTGTGAAACAAGATAGAATAGGAAAAGCACAAGATGAGTACACTAGTGTCATACAACGGATACAATCATACATAGAAACGATAGAGAAGATTACAGGAAACAATTGAGGTGGAAATCTGGGAAAGATTCATTTGGGGCTGCCCTTAAAACAGTACTGGACTCAGCCGGATATTCCGGTTCAAAACTGAACCGGATATTCCGGTTACCCGGATATTCCGGTTCAGTCGTGGACCGGATATTCCGGTAAATTTCGGAACAGCACAAAATCAACCTAGATCTCAGATTTCCACAAGGATTGCAAACAAGTGATCTACTCTATGATTTCTAGCATGTATGGGGAGTCCTCTTCGGAACGAAATCTACCAAGCAAGCCAACAAAAACGCACATCCATGGAAGGTGAGGTTATAGCACCAAGATTCAAGAGATTTGAACTATACCGGGATCCATGGAGAGAAAAGCTTGGGTAGAATCGATCCAAAACGCGAGGAGATCAAGATCCGGGTCAAATCTCCAAGATCTTGCGGAGGAAACGGCCCGGGAGGCCAAGAACCACGGCGGCGGCGATTTGGTGGAGAGGAGCGGACGGGAAATAGGGCAAGAACTGCCCATCCCCGTCGGGCTCCAGGTTATATGGATTTCGCCGAACCGGATATTCCGGTTCAAGTTTGAACCGGATATTCCGGTACAGCCGGATATTCCGGTTCAAAACTGAACCGGAAATTCCGACTGCCTCCAGATTCGAAATTTCCTTGTTTTCAACGGACGACACTAGTGCTTAGAAAGAAAGGCTTTTTGAGAGAAAGGCTTGGGATAGAATTACCAAACTGAGACTAGTACTTATCCCTCTCAAGAGCAAGAAGCAACCAACTAAAAAAACAATTGAGTGGGATTTTCCTAGGAAGAAACACTTAGCCGGGAAAAACACACGAAATGCAATAAAATGACAAGTAGAAAAATCCAACTAAGATCCAACTCTTCGCAATGAAGAGGTTGGTGGCCGAAGCCACCATGTAAGAGTTCTTGGTATGCAACCGCGAAGATATATCTTGGGGGCATTGCCAAAACTCAACATTGAAGCTCACAATTCAACATTAGAAAAAGAGAGATTACAATGAATTTTTGCTATGGGCATAATGGGGGGGAGGGAGAACCCAATGTGTTAGGATAGCACTCCCCCTATGTCCATGCCTACATCTAAGCTCGAACACGTTTCATCTATAGGGGTGTGCGCAAGATAGTCAAGCCAAACTCCTTGAATCAATCACATTTAGCTCATTCCTCAAGAACATGAACCTTGCATCATCAAGTGGCTTCGTGAAAATATCCGCAAGATTGTCCTTGGTGGGCACATAACCGAGTGCAATGTCTCCTCTCGCCACGTGATCACGGATGAAGTGGTGGCGAATCTCAATGTGCTTCGTCCTTGTGTGTTGCACCGGATTGTTTGCAAACTTGATAGCACTTTCATTGTCACATAGAAGAGGTACTTTGTACAAATGAACTCCATATTCCTTGAGAGTTTGCCTCATCCATAGCAATTGGGTGCATGCACTTGCGGCGGCAACATATTCCGCTTCGGCGGTGGAGAGAGAGATGCAATTTTGTTTCTTCGAGGACCAACTTACAAGGGACCTACCAAGGAATTGGCAAGCCCCCGAAGTTGACTTCCTATCATCTTGATCACCCGCCCAATCGGAATCCGTATATCCATTGAGAGTAAATTGTGCCCCCTTTGGGTACCACAAACCAAATCTTGAGGTATGAACCAAATAACGAAAGATTCTATGAACCGCCATTAGATGGCAATCCTTAGGAGCCGCTTGATACCTTGCACACACACCTACACTCAAAACGATATCGGGCCTAGATGCACAAAGATAGAGCAAAGAACCAATCATAGAACGATAGAGCTTTTGGTCCACATCCTTACTCCCTTTTGGATTACGAGAGAGATGACACTTGACTTGCATAGGAGATGTCTTGATCTTAGCATCTTGGAAGTTAAACCTCTTGATCATATCTTGGGTATACTTGGCTTGAGAAATGAAGGTCCCACGAGCCAATTGCTTGATCTCAAAGCCAAGAAAGAATTTAAGCTCACCCATCATAGACATCTCGAACCTGTCAGTCATAAGCTTAGAGAACTCATTATTGAAAGCTTGGTTAGTTGAGCCAAAGATGATATCGTCCACATAGAGTTGGCATATGAAAAGCTCTCCCTTTACTTTCTTGGTGAAGAGAGTGGGGTCGATCTTTCCAACTTCGAAACCACGATCATCTAACAACTCCCTAAGGTGCTCATACCAAGCACGAGGTGCTTGTTTGAGACCATAGAGAGCCTTGTCAAGTTTGTAAACGTGGTTAGGAAAGTTGAGATTCTCGAACCCCGGAGGTTGCTTAACATATACCTCCTCTTTTAGTGGACCATTCAAGAAAGCACTTTTCACATCCATTTGTTGCAACTTGAAATTATGTGAGGAAGCATAAGCAATGAGGATACGGATGGACTCAAGGCGAGCCACGGGCGCCTAGGTTTCATCAAAGTCAACGCCTTCAACTTGGGTGTAACCTTGAGCGACCAATCTTGCCTTGTTCCTAATGACAATGCCATTCTCATCTTGCTTGTTCTTGAATATCCACTTGGTGCCAATAACATTGTGGCAATCCTTGGGTTTCTCAACCAATCTCCAAACCTTGTTGCACTCAAAGTTATTGAGCTCATCATGCATAGCTTCAACCCAATCGGAGTCCTCAAGAGCTTCATACACTTTCTTAGGCTCCACCATAGAGATATGAGCTTGATGCTCACAAAAATGAGCCAATTGCCTTCTAGTGGATCTTCTAGCTTGAACATCCTCCAAGACCTTGTTATCTTGGGCATCAATTTTCTTCAAAGCTCTTCTTATCCTTTTGATGCGACGGGATTCGATCTCCTCATTATTGCGAGGAGGGATCACTTGATCATCTTGATCATTTGGGTCCCCATCTTGACCAACATGGCCTTGATCATCAACATTGTCATCAACAATATCTTCAATACTAGCTTCATCTTGAGAAGAGGATGACGAGGAAGAATGATCTTGGCCTTGATCTTGACTCGCATTAGTGAGAGGAGTGGGTACGACTTGCGGAGTCACTTGATCAATGAGAGGAGGGTCTTGAATAAGTTCTCGGTTAGGTGTAGTAGGTGGCTCCTTGGCTTGATCTTCAAATGTAGAGGAGGGCTCCACTTGGGTAGAGCATAGTCCTTGTCGAGTCGCCATAAGGTGTCCCTCGATGGGGCGGAAGAATCCCACACCCATCCTTCCTATGGCTTCTTGAGGCATTTCAACATCTACATTTGAAACATGAAATTGCGCCACTTGGGAGCCGTCATTTTCCTCGAACACCACACTACAAGATTCTATGACAATCCGTGAGGCTTTGTCATAGACTCTATAAGTGTGGGATTCGGCACCGTAACCAACAAAAATACCCTCAATAGTTTTGGATTGAAATTTCGACAACCTAATACCCTTGATCAAATAAAAGCACTTACAACCGAATACACGGAAGTAGGATACGTTGGGCTTGTTGCCGGTGAGGATCTCATATGGGGTCTTGCTCAAGCCTTTGCGGATGTAGAGGCGGTTGGAGGAGTGGCATGCGGTGGATACGGCCTCGGCCCATAAATATTGGGGAGAAGAGTACTCCGCCAACATGGTCCTTGCCATATCCAAGAGAGTGCGATTCTTCCTTTCGGCAACACCATTTTGTTGAGGAGTGTAGGTGGCGGAGTATTGGTGACGAATGCCTTCTTCACTAAGAAATTCATTCAATGTATAGTTCTTGAACTCCGACCCATTATCACTCCTAATAGCCATGATTTGCACATTGTGTTGACGTTGCACTTCGTTGGAGAAGTCGATGATGGTTTGTTGAGTCTCACTCTTGCACTTGAAGAAATAAACCCAAGTGTATCTTGAATAATCATCGACAATCACCAAGCAATACTTCTTGCCGCCAAGACTTGCCTCGGGCACGGCACCAAAGAGATCAACATGAAGAAGCTCCAAGATCCTCTTTGATGAGATAATAGTCTTGGCCTTGTGCACAATGTCATGCATCTTCCCCTCAACACATGACCTACAAACGCGATCCTTTGCAAAGGAAACATTTTCTTTTAGTCCAACAATAAGGCCACTTTTGTGAAGACTTTGCAAAGTTCTCATGTTGACATGGGATAGGCGACGATGCCACAACCATCCCAAGTCCGCCTTCCCGAAAAGACACATTGCTTGAGTGTTGGTTGACTTCGAAAAGTCCACCACATACAACTCATTTTCAACATGTCCCACGTGAACGACGTCAAGAGTCTTGCTTCTCAAAAGGACCACAATATCACCATCAAAGAAGAAGGAAAGACCCATCTTACTAAGAGAACGGATGGAAAGTAAATTGTAACCAAGGGATTCGACAAGCATGACGTTCACGATAGTGATATCGGGAGCCACCACAACCTTGCCAAATCCGGATACCTTAGACTTGGACGAGTCCCCATAGGTGACGGTTGCTTGGATGTCATTTGGCTGCAACTCCGTCACAAGTTCTTTGCTTCCGGTCATATGATTAGTGCATCCACTATCAAGAATCCATTTAGTCCCACCGGAAGCATAGTCCTGCAAGAGATCATTGACTAGAGTTAGGACCCGAGTTGGGTCCCTTCATGTTAGCAACAAGGGTCTTTGGAACCCATATAGTGTAGTCAATAAAACCCTCAATAGGACCAACATATTTAGCTTGCACAACACCATAATAATCAACATATAAGAAATGGTGTGGGTTGTTAGTTCCCGCGGAGGAGCTACGAGTAGTGTTGTCCCTCATGACAATACCACCCGAAGCACCATGTTTGTTCTTCTTCTTGTTCTTCTTCTTCTTGTTCCTTTTCTTGGCTACATAGCCAAGACCTTGCTTGCCCACTTGTTGCCTTGGAGCACTCACTTGTGGTCTAGAAATGACCACATTAGTGCTTGAGGCAACCACTTGTGGGGTGGCAAGCACCACCTTTTCAACTTGAGTGCTTTTGCCCTTGAGCCTTGCAAGCTCATCCTTCAACCTAGCATTTTCTTCAATAATATTTGCATGATCACAAGAAGAAGTAGAAGTGCTAGGGTGGTTAGCTTGAGTAAGTTGAGTTTGAAGTTGTTCATGCAACTCTTTGAGGGATGAGTGTTGGCTTTCCAAAGCTTTGCGAGCAATGGTTAGCTTTTCAAACTCCTCGGTTAGTTTACCATGACCAACCCCAAACTCTACTTTATCCTTTTTAGCCTTTTTATATTTAGCAATAGCAAGATCACGTTCCTTAATGATTTTAGAGACAAGTTCGTTATGAGTGGTTTCAATAGTTTCAAGTTCATCCTCTAGAGAAACTCTACCATCATGCTCTTCCTCAAGAGTCATTGAGAGAGATGCAATTTCATCCGCATCCCTTCTCTCAATCTCACCTTTCTTCTCAAGGGCCTCTTGGGCCTCTCCCAATTGCCTCATGAGATGCTCAAAGTACTTCTTGGTCTCCCCTTGCATGTTAGACATAAAACGGTCCAAGGAGGCTCTTTCCTCTTCTTCTCTAAGACAAGCAATATGTTCTAGTTCACTAGGGGTCTTAGAGTTAGGAGAAGATGATACCTCCGTGGCCTTAGCCATGAAGCACTTGGCATCGCGTTGAGGAAGATTTTCATTGGGAGATTCAAAGAGGGATGACGAAGATGGAGTGGAAGCAATAGCTAGAGCGGCCACTTCACTTGTTGTTTCTTCTTCTTCATCACTCCCGGAATCATACTCCTCTTGAGTCAAGAGCACAAACTTGGTAGGAGTCTTCTTGTTGAAAGGTTTCTTCTTGAAATGAGGTTTCTTGTATTCAACCTTGGACTTGTCCTTGCGGATGAGCTTGCCACTATGGTTTTCTCTATTCTCATATGGGCATTCCGCAATGAAGTGGTACTTGTCTTGGCAATTGAAGCAAGATCTCACTTTTTGAGCCCCATCATTACCATAACGAGACTTGGTCTTCTCCTCAACAAACTTCTTGCCTTTTGGGGGATTGTTCCAAAACTTTTGCACAGTGAGAGCTATTAGATCCTTTAGAACGGGATCATATTCTTCTTCCTTCAATGGAGGCAATGCTTCTTCACCATCTTCATCATTCTCAACTTCTCTTGTCAACACCTTGGCCTTCAAAGCAACGGAAGCTCCTTGATGCATTCCAATGGCCCTAGCACGGTTGTCAAGAGCATTCTTGGTTTGCACTTTGTAGGAGCTCAACTCTTGCATGACTTGGGTAGAGGTCATGGTGGAGAAATCATGTCTCCCTTGAATGCTCTTCATATCCGTGCCCTCGAAAGGCATCACGGCAATTATGAACTTCCTCTTGATCCAAGCATCATCAATATGTGTTGCACCCGCATTAGAGAAGGCGGTGGCAAGAGATTTGAGCCTCCGATACATGTCAACGTGATCTTCTCCATCACGCATGAAGAATCCTTCGGCCTCATTGGTCAAGGTGTCATAGCGATTTCTTTGCATGCTTTCATTCCCAACAAACATGACGACAAGGGCATCCCATGTCTCTTTGGCGGTGGAGAAGTGTTGAAGATGCGGCATGTGATTGGGGCCCACGACTTGATGAAGGATGGACAAAGCGGTGTAATTGAGTTGGCAATCTACAACCTCTCTTCTTGTGAGATTCTTGGGATCATATGGCTTGTATCCATCACGAGTGATTCTCCAAAGATCTATACAAGAAGAGTTCAAGTGAGTCTCCATGTAGTATTGCCATTCACGAAAAGAATATGCATCAATTTTAGGTGGATCTCCCCTAGGAATTATATGAGGAAAAGGGATGGGAGGATCGGGAGAATAATGGCCTTCAACGGCATGATATCCTTCCTTTCCATTCACACCCTTCTTAGCGGATTGTTCGGCGGAAGCAGTTTTAGGTGGTTCACCATCAACCCCAATCTTGGCACCCTCCGTTTCCGGAGGGGATGAGTCGACCACCTCCGGTTCCTTGGCTTTGAGGAGTGTTGTCATGAGTAGACGCAACTCCTCAAATTTAGTGTCTATGGATGAGGTCAATGATTCTATCAAAGCATTGAGATCATTCATGGACACATTTCCTTCGGACGGAGCGTCATCCTCATCACCCATACTTAAACTCTTAGGCGGTTAAGCCCGATAGAAGAGCCGAGGCTCTGATACCAATTGAAAGTATAGTATGGGCACCTAGAGGGGGGGGTGAATAGGTGCTACGGCAAATTTTAATTTTTCTCAAATTTAGGCTTGACAAGAAAGGTAAATTCTCTAGATAGTGCAACTAGTGATGAATTTACCTATATGACAAGACAAGCAATCAATGCAACAAGTACAAGTAAGTAAAGAGAGGGAGGAACGAGGTAACCGATGGAAGCACACGGAGACACGATGTATTTCCGAGTTCCTCCTTTTTAGGGGAGTACGTCTCGTTGGAGGGGTGTGAGCTCGCCACAAAGGCCTACTCAACGCCACTAAGGCTTCACCCTATTCTCCGATGAACTTCGCCACAAAGGCCTAGTTCACCTTCCACTATAGAACCCCTTTGAGGCGGGGATCAAATCCTTTACAAACACCTTGGGGCACACACCCACAACTTAATTGGGGGCTCCCAACAACTCTTGAATCACCAACTAGAAACAAGATGCCTAGGTTCTCCACAAGAGGAAACCCTAGGCAAGATCCCTCGAGCTAGAGAGGGGGAAATGAAGAACGGGTCGGTGAAGATGTAGATCGGGGCCTTCTCCTTCAATCCTCCAAAGATCTTCAAGATTGGGTGGAGGGATTGGGAGTTATGAGGGATTTGGTGAGTTCTTAAATGCTCATCAATGCTAAGGGGAAGAACTAGATCTTGAGGAAGAAGAGGAGGGCTATTTATAGTCCCTCCTCACAACTAGTCGTTGTGCAGGAAAAAAGGTACCGGAATATCCGGTCCAAGTTTGGACCAGAATATCCGGTTAGTTTGCTCCACGCTGAACTGCAGTGCTGGACCGGATTATCCGGTTGATCTGAAATAATCCGGTACAAATAATCCGGTAGATGCCAGTACGCAAATCTTCTAGTCCTTAGCCATTTTTCCACTTCCTCAACTGCAACCGGAATATCCGGTAGATATGAAATATCCGGTACAAATAATCCGGTTGACTCCAGTAGCTCAAAACTTCCAGTCCTTAGCAGTTTTTCGCAGCAACCGGAATATCCGGTCCGGGATGAATAATCCGGTCCAAATAATCCGGTTGACTCCAGTAGCTCAAAACTTCAGTCCTTAGCAATTTTCCGCAGCAACCGGAATATTCGGTCCAGGATGAAATATCCGGTCCGAATAATCCGGTTGATTCCAGTATGCAAAATTCTCAGTCCTTAGCCATTTTTGAGCTCCTTTCTCAGCAACCGGAATATCCGGTCCAGGATGAATAATCCGGTCCGAATAATCCGGTTGAGTTCTGTCCCAAAAACCTCAGGCCAAACTTCACCGACTTTTCAGTGCTCGATGCCGATGTTAAGTATAACACCTGCACACTAAACACCTCGATAAATAATGTACTTAGTATTGTTAACTAACACACAAAACACTGGGAAAACGAAATGCACTTTCAATCTCCCCCTTTTTGGTGTTAGATGACAATACTAAGATTTGCAATAAACCTTGACAGTAAGCATGCTTGAAACAAGATGAAAATCTCTCCCCCTATCTCTATGCATATCTTTTGTTTGCCTCAAACGCAAATAGATGCAATGATGTATAGGAAGAGATTTTCAACAAGTAGCAAACACGACAATGAGACAACATCACCAATATGTTGAGTGTAAAGAAGTATATACCTTGTGCGAGAACGATATATCCAAGAATAACCAAGCACAATCATAGATAATCTCCTCAACATATCCGATAGATAACCAACACACCATAAATAGATAACCATGATAGTATCCAGACAACCAATAGTCACACACATAATAGCACACATAGTTTTAAACGACAATAAACGACAAGTTCACAAGCACGACAAATGAAGATAAAATGGACACAAGCTCTCAAAGGAAGGATAAAAGCAAATGCTTGTGCCCGAACCCATGCAAATCCCGTAGTCTATAATAGCTACTTCTCCCCCTTTGGCATCGAGACACCAAAAAGGAGGGAAATAGCTAACTAACGCCCCAGACACGGTCTAAGCATCCGACTCGTCTCCAGATCCCTGCTCATCATCAGACTCCTCCTCATCAGCAGCAGCATCATGAGCTCGTGAAGCAGTCTCCCGAGTAGACCTGAGGGCCGCCTCAATGCTCTCCCAAGGAGTGAAATCCTCAGCAGACCAAGCAGAGTAGGACTGAGCATCAAGCGGAGCAGGAACATCACCAGTGCCACCACTCACGTGATGGAGAATCTGACGCTGAGAGCTGGACAAATCAGTGTCCCTGCGATACGCCCTGTACTGTTCCTTGTGAATGTCCAGCTTCATGCAGAGCACGTTGCGCTGAAACCAGGAAAGCTTCCTGACATTGCGCAAGGTGGTGAGATCAGACACAGGCACCCTGGGAGCAGACTGAGAGCTAGAGGGACCACCCATAGAGGAACCACCCTCAAATGGAGCACTCTGAGAAGCAGCCGCAGTCTTCACCTTCCTCTTGACATACAGCTTCCTCACCAGAATCAGAATGTTGCACAGAGGGGTGGTGAGAGCATCGTTGTTACCTCCACTCGGCACAAGGAAAGCTCTGAAGATACGCACCAGCTGATCATAAAGAGGAAGCAGTCCCTCAAGCCCCCCAACAGTGATTCCAGGGGCGTAAAGCTCAGCCATGGACACCTCCCTCCTCGGCCTATCAACCTCATGGACGCGGTGACCAAGAGGAGGGTGCTCGCTGTAAGAGTAGCCAAGACGCCGAGCAAACCTCTCAAAGGATGCTTCACAAGGTGTATCTCCAGACATCCACTTAAGACGGGTCACAATATCACCAGTGGAGTACACGAGGGTGGACATAAACTGCATCACCAGCTGCGTGTTGTAGTTGCACTGGGTCTCCATGAGCTTCACCAAACCGAAGCACTCAACAATACTTGCTGCATCAGCAAACTCATCCTTGTCCTTGAGAGCGGCATGGTCATATGGATGCATAGGGCGGCACGGATTGCGGAAGTCACAATAGATGTCAGTGTAAATGTAGGACTGCTCCAGATTCCAGAAACGAGGATCAATGTTGCCAACCCTTGGAGAAAGATAGGCATCCTGCTTTCTGAGCTCATTGAACTCCTGAATCGGAATGTCGGTCTTATAGTTGAGCCGAGGTTTCCTCTTGTTACGGGTAGAGACTAGCTTCTTGCGCTTTGGAACGCTTCGATCGTGGTCACCATCTGTGAAACAAGATAGAATAGGAAAAGAACAAGATGAGTACACTAGTGTCATACAACGGATACAATCATACATAGAAACGATAGAGAAGATTACAGGAAACAATCGAGGTGGAAATCTGGGAAAGATTCATTTGGGGCTGCCCTTAAAACAGTACTGGACTCAGCCGGATATTCCGGTTCAAAACTGAACCGGATATTCCGGTTACCCGGATATTCCGGTTCAGTCGTGGACCGGATATTCCGGTAAATTTCGGAACAGCACAAAATCAACCTAGATCTCAGATTTCCACAAGGATTGCAAACAAGTGATCTACTCTATGATTTCTAGCATGTATGGGGAGTCCTCTTCGGAACGAAATCTACCAAGCAAGCCAACAAAAACGCACATCCATGGAAGGTGAGGTTATAGCACCAAGATTCAAGAGATTTGAACTATACCGGGATCCATGGAGAGAAAAGCTTGGGTAGAATCGATCCAAAACGCGAGGAGATCAAGATCCGGGTCAAATCTCCAAGATCTTGCGGAGGAAACGGCCCGGGAGGCCAAGAACCACGGCGGCGGCGATTTGGTGGAGAGGAGCGGACGGGAAATAGGGCAAGAACTGCCCATCCCCGTCGGGCTCCAGGTTATATGGATTTTGCCGAACCGGATATTCCGGTTCAAGTTTGAACCGGATATTCCGGTACAGCCGGATATTCCGGTTCAAAACTGAACCGGAAATTCCGACTGCCTCCAGATTCGAAATTTCCTTGTTTTCAACGGACGACACTAGTGCTTAGAAAGAAAGGCTTTTTGAGAGAAAGGCTTGGGATAGAATTACCAAACTGAGACTAGTACTTATCCCTCTCAAGAGCAAGAAGCAACCAACTAAAAAAACAATTGAGTGGGATTTTCCTAGGAAGAAACACTTAGCCGGGAAAAACACACGAAATGCAATAAAATGACAAGTAGAAAAATCCAACTAAGATCCAACTCTTCGCAATGAAGAGGTTGGTGGCCGAAGCCACCATGTAAGAGTTCTTGGTATGCAACCGCGAAGATATATCTTGGGGGCATTGCCAAAACTCAACATTGAAGCTCACAATTCAACATTAGAAAAAGAGAGATTACAATGAATTTTTGCTATGGGCATAATGGGGGGAGGGAGAACCCAATGTGTTAGGATAGCACTCCCCCTATGTCCATGCCTACATCTAAGCTCGAACACGTTTCATCTATAGGGGTGTGCGCAAGATAGTCAAGCCAAACTCCTTGAATCAATCACATTTAGCTCATTCCTCAAGAACATGAACCTTGCATCATCAAGTGGCTTCGTGAAAATATCCGCAAGATTGTCCTTGGTGGGCACATAACCGAGTGCAATGTCTCATCTCGCCACGTGATCACGGATGAAGTGGTGGCAAATATCAATGTGCTTCGTCCTTGTGTGTTGCACCGGATTGTATGCAATCTTGATAGCACTTTCATTGTCACATAGAAGAGGTACTTTATCCAAATGAACTCCATATTCCTTGAGAGTTTGCCTCATCCATAGAAATTGGGTGCATGCACTTGCGGCGGCAACATATTCCGCTTCGGCGGTGGAGAGAGAGATGCAATTTTGTTTCTTCGAGGACCAACTTACAAGGGACCTACCAAGGAATTGGCAAGCCCCCGAAGTTGACTTCCTATCATCTTGATCACCCGCCCAATCGGAATCCGTATATCCATTGAGAGTAAATTGTGCCCCCTTTGGGTACCACAAACCAAATCTTGAGGTATGAACCAAATAACGAAAGATTCTATGAACCGCCATTAGATGGCAATCCTTAGGAGCCGCTTGATACCTTGCACACACACCTACACTCAAAACGATATCGGGCCTAGATGCACAAAGATAGAGCAAAGAACCAATCATAGAACGATAGAGCTTTTGGTCCACATCCTTACTCCCTTTTGGATTACGAGAGAGATGACACTTGACTTGCATAGGAGATGTCTTGATCTTAGCATCTTGGAAGTTAAACCTCTTGATCATATCTTGAGTATACTTGGCTTGAGAAATGAAGGTACCACGAGCCAATTGCTTGATCTCAAAGCCAAGAAGAATTTAAGCTCACCCATCATAGACATCTCGAACCTGTCAGTCATAAGCTTAGAGAACTCATTATTGAAAGCTTGGTTAGTTGAGCCAAAGATGATATCGTCCACATAGAGTTGGCATATGAAAAGCTCTCCCTTTACTCTCTTGGTGAAGAGAGTGGGGTCGATCTTCCCAACTTCGAAACCACGATCATCTAACAACTCCCTAAGGTGCTCATACCAAGCACGAGGTGCTTGTTTGAGACCATAGAGAGCCTTGTCAAGTTTGTAAACGTGGTTAGGAAAGTTGAGATTCTCGAACCCCGGAGGTTGCTTAACATATACCTCCTCTTTTAGTGGACCATTCAAGAAAGCACTTTTCACATCCATTTGTTGCAACTTGAAATTATGTGAGGAAGCATAAGCAAGGAGGATACGGATGGACTCAAGGCGAGCCACGGGCGCATAGGTTTCATCAAAGTCAACGCCTTCAACTTGGGTGTAACCTTGAGCGACCAATCTTGCCTTGTTCCTAATGACAATGCCATTCTCATCTTGCTTGTTCTTGAATATCCACTTGGTGCCAATAACATTGTGGCAATCCTTGGGTTTCTCAACCAATCTCCAAACCTTGTTGCGCTCAAAGTTATTGAGCTCATCATGCATAGCTTCAACCCAATCGGAGTCCTCAAGAGCTTCATACACTTTCTTAGGCTCCACCATAGAGATATGAGCTTGATGCTCACAAAAATGAGCCAATTGCCTTCTAGTGGATCTTCTAGCTTGAACATCCTCCAAGACCTTGTTATCTTGGGCATCAATTTGCTTCAAAGCTCTTCTTATCCTTTTGATGCGACGGGCTTCGATCTCCTCATTATTGCGAGGAGGGATCACTTGATCATCTTGATCATTTGGGTCCCCATCTTGACCAACATGGCCTTGATCATCAACATTGTCATCAACAATATCTTCAACACTAGCTTCAACTTGAGAAGAGGATGACGAGGAAGAATGATCTTGGCCTTGATCTTGACTCGCATTAGTGAGAGGAGTGGGTACGACTTGCGGAGTCACTTGATCAATGAGAGGAGGGTCTTGAATATGTTCTCGGTTAGGTGTAGTAGGTGGCTCCTTGGCTTGATCTTCAAATGTAGAGGAGGGCTCCACTTGGGTAGAGCATAGTCCTTCTCGAGTCGCCATAAGGTGTCCCTCGATGGGGCGGAAGAATCCCACACCCATCCTTCCTATGGCTTCTTGAGGCATTTCAACATCTACATTTGAAACATGAAATTGCGCCACTTGGGAGCCGTCATTTTCCTCGAACACCACACTACAAGATTCTATGACAATCCGTGAGGCTTTGTCATAGACTCTATAAGTGTGGGATTCGGCACCGTAACCAACAAAAATACCCTCAATAGTTTTGGATTGAAATTTCGACAACCTAATACCCTTGATCAAATAAAAGCACTTACAACCGAATACACGGAAGTAGGATACGTTGGGCTTGTTGCCGGTGAGGATCTCATATGGGGTCTTGCTCAAGCCTTTGCGGATGTAGAGGCGGTTGGAGGAGTGGCATGCGGTGGATACGGCCTCGGCCCATAAATATTGGGGAGAAGAGTACTCCGCCAACATGGTCCTTGCCATATCCAAGAGAGTGCGATTCTTCCTTTCGGCAACACCATTTTGTTGAGGAGTGTAAGTGGCGGAGTATTGGTGACGAATGCCTTCTTCACTAAGAAATTCATTCAATGTATAGTTCTTGAACTCCGACCCATTATCACTCCTAATAGCCATGATTTGCACATTGTGTTGACGTTGCACTTCGTTGGAGAAGTCGATGATGGTTTGTTGAGTCTCACTCTTGCACTTGAAGAAATAAACCCAAGTGTATCTTGAATAATCATCGACAATCACCAAGCAATACTTCTTGCCGCCAAGACTTGCCTCGGGCACGGCACCAAAGAGATCAACATGAAGAAGCTCCAAGATCCTCTTTGATGAGATAATAGTCTTGGCCTTGTGCACAATGTCATGCATCTTCCCCTCAACACATGACCTACAAACGCGATCCTTTGCAAAGGAAACATTTTCTTTTAGTCCAACAATAAGGCCACTTTTGTGAAGACTTTGCAAAGTTCTCATGTTGACATGGGATAGGCGACGATGCCACAACCATCCCAAGTCCGCCTTCCCGAAAAGACACATTGCTTGAGTGTTGGTTGACTTCGAAAAGTCCACCACATACAACTCATTTTCAACATGTCCCACGTGAACGACGTCAAGAGTCTTGCTCTCAAAAGGACCACAATATCACCATCAAAGAAGACGGAAAGACCCATCTTACTAAGAGAACGGACGGAAAGTAAATTGTAACCAAGGGATTCGACAAGCATGACGTTCACGATAGTGATATCGGGAGCCACCACAACCTTGCCAAATCCGGATACCTTAGACTTGGACGAGTCCCCATAGGTGACGGTTGCTTGGATATCATTTGGTTGCAACTCCGTCACAAGTTCTTTGCTTCCGGTCATATGATTAGTGCATCCACTATCAAGAATCCATTTAGTCCCACCGGAAGCATAGTCCTGCAAGAGATCATTGACTAGAGTTAGGACCCGAGTTGGGTCCCTTCATGTTAGCAACAAGGGTCTTTGGAACCCATATAGTGTAGTCAATAAAACCCTCAATAGGACCAACATATTTAGCTTGCACAACACCATAATAATCAACATATAAGAAATGGTGTGGGTTGTTAGTTCCCGCGGAGGAGCTACGAGTAGTGTTGTCCCTCATGACAATACCACCCGAAGCACCATGTTTGTTCTTCTTCTTGTTCTTCTTCTTCTTGTTCCTTTTCTTGGCTACATAGCCAAGACCTTGCTTGCCCACTTGTTGCCTTGGAGCACTCACTTGTGGTCTAGAAATGACCGCATTAGTGCTTGAGGCAACCACTTGTGGGGTGGCAAGCACCACCTTTTCAACTTGAGTGCTTTTGCCCTTGAGCCTTGCAAGTTCATCCTTCAACCTAGCATTTTCTTCAATAATATTTGCATGATCACAAGAAGAAGTAGAAGTGCTAGGATGGTTAGCTTGAGTAAGTTGAGTTTGAAGTTGTTCATGCAACTCTTTGAGGGATGAGTGTTGGCTTTCCAAAGCTTTGTGAGCAATGGTTAGCTTTTCAAACTCCTCGGTTAGTTTACCATGACCAACCCCAAACTCTACTTTATCCT
Source organism: Alopecurus myosuroides (assembly GCA_028641055.1). Taxonomy (NCBI): domain Eukaryota; kingdom Viridiplantae; phylum Streptophyta; class Magnoliopsida; order Poales; family Poaceae; genus Alopecurus; species Alopecurus myosuroides. Next base: position 18,011,445 of record CM054062.1, read on the forward strand.
TTTTAGCCTTTTTATATTTAGCAATAGCAAGATCACGTTCCTTAATGATTTTAGAGACAAGTTCGTTATGAGTGGTTTCAATAGTTTCAAGTTCATCCTCTAGAGAAACTCTACCATCATGCTCTTCTCAAGAGTCATTGAGAGAGATGCAATTTCATCCGCATCCCTTCTCTCAATCTCACCTTTCTTCTCAAGGGCCTCTTGGGCCTCTCCCAATTGCCTCATGAGATGCTCAAAGTACTTCTTGGTCTCCCCTTGCATGTTAGACATAAAACGGTCCAAGGAGGCTCTTTCCTCTTCTTCTCTAAGACAAGCAATATGTTCTAGTTCACTAGGGGTCTTAGAGTTAGGAGAAGATGATACCTCCGTGGCCTTAGCCATGAAGCACTTGGCATCGCGTTGAGGAAGATTTTCATTGGGAGATTCAAAGAGGGATGACGAAGATGGAGTGGAAGCAATAGCTAGAGCGGCCACTTCACTTGTTGTTTCTTCTTCTTCATCACTCCCGGAATCATACTCCTCTTGAGTCAAGAGCACAAACTTGGTAGGAGTCTTCTTGTTGAAAGGTTTCTTCTTGAAATGAGGTTTCTTGTATTCAACCTTGGACTTGTCCTTGCGGATGAGCTTGCCACTATGGTTTTCTCTATTCTCATATGGGCATTCCGCAATGAAGTGGTACTTGTCTTGGCAATTGAAGCAAGATCTCACTTTTTGAGCCCCATCATTACCATAACGAGACTTGGTCTTCTCCTCAACAAACTTCTTGCCTTTAGGGGGATTGTTCCAAAACTTTTGCACGGTGAGAGCTATTAGATCCTTTAGAACGGGATCATATTCTTGTTCCTTCAATGGAGGCAATGCTTCTTCACCATCTTCATCATTCTCAACTTCTCTTGTCAACACCTTGGCCTTCAAAGCAACGGAAGCTCCTTGATGCATTCCAATGGCCCTAGCACGGTTGTCAAGAGCATTCTTGGTTTGCACTTTGTAGGAGCTCAACTCTTGCATGACTTGGGTAGAGGTCATGGTGGAGAAATCATGTCTCCCTTGAATGCTCTTCATATCCGTGCCCTCGAAAGGCATCACGGCAATTATGAACTTCCTCTTGATCCAAGCATCATCAATATGTGTTGCACCCGCATTAGAGAAGGCGGTGGCAAGAGACTTGAGCCTCCGATACATGTCAACGTGATCTTCTCCATCACGCATGAAGAATCCTTTGGCCTCATTGGTCAAGGTGTCATAGCGATTTCTTTGCATGCTTTCATTCCCAACAAACATGACGACAAGGGCATCCCATGTCTCTTTGGCGGTGGAGAAGTGTTGAAGATGCGGCATGTGATTGGGGCCCACGGCTTGATGAAGGATGGACAAAGCGGTGTAATTGAGTTGGCAATCTACAACCTCTCTTCTTGTGAGATTCTTGGGATCATATGGCTTGTATCCATCACGAGTGATTCTCCAAAGATCTATACAAGAAGAGTTCAAGTGAGTCTCCATGTAGTATTGCCATTCACGAAAAGAATATGCATCAATTTTAGGTGGATCTCCCCTAGGAATTATATGAGGAAAAGGGATGGGAGGATCGGGAGAATATGGCCTTCAACGGCATGATATCCTTCCTTTCCACTCACACCCTTCTTAGCGGATTGTTCGGCGGAAGCAGTTTTAGGTGGTTCACCATCAACCCCAATCTTGGCACCCTCCGTTTCCGGAGGGGATGAGTCGACCACCTCCGGTTCCTTGGCTTTGAGGAGTGTTGTCATGAGTAGACGCAACTCCTCAAATTTAGTGTCTATGGATGAGGACAATGATTCTCTCAAAGCATTGAGATCATTCATGGACACATTTCCTTCGGACGGAGCGTCATCCTCATCACCCATACTTAAACTCTTAGGCGGTTAAGCCCGATAGAAGAGCCGAGGCTCTGATACCAATTGAAAGTATAGTATGGGCACCTAGAGGGGGGGGTGAATAGGTGCTACGGCAAATTTTAATTTTTCTCAAATTTAGGCTTGACAAGAAAGGTAAATTCTCTAGATAGTGCAACTAGTGATGAATTTACCTATATGACAAGACAAGCAATCAATGCAACAAGTACAAGTAAGTAAAGAGAGGGAGGAACGAGGTAACCGATGGAAGCACACGGAGACACGATGTATTTCCGAGTTCCTCCTTTTTAGGGGAGTACGTCTCGTTGGAGGGGTGTGAGCTCGCCACAAAGGCCTACTCAACGCCACTAAGGCTTCACCCTATTCTCCGATGAACTGCGCCACAAAGGCCTAGTTCACCTTCCACTATAGAACCCCTTTGAGGCGGGGATCAAATCCTTTACAAACACCTTGGGGCACACACCCACAACTTAATTGGGGGCTCCCAACAACTCTTGAATCACCAACTAGAAACAAGATGCCTAGGTTCTCCACAAGAGGAAACCCTAGGCAAGATCCCTCGAGCTAGAGAGGGGGAAATGAAGAACGGGTCGGTGAAGATGTAGATCGGGGCCTTCTCCTTCAATCCTCCAAAGATCTTCAAGATTGGGTGGAGGGATTGGGAGTTATGAGGGATTTGGTGAGTTCTTAAATGCTCATCAATGCTAAGGGGAAGAACTAGATCTTGAGGAAGAAGAGGAGGGCTATTTATAGTCCCTCCTCACAACTAGTCGTTGTGCAGGAAAAAAGGTACCGGAATATCCGGTCCAAGTTTGGACCGGAATATCCGGTTAGTTTGCTCCACGCTGAACTGCAGTGCTGGACCGGATTATCCGGTTGATCTGAAATAATCCGGTACAAATAATCCGGTAGATGCCAGTACGCAAATCTTCTAGTCCTTAGCCATTTTTCCACTTCCTCAACTGCAACCGGAATATCCGGTAGATATGAAATATCCGGTACAAATAATCCGGTTGACTCCAGTAGCTCAAAACTTCCAGTCCTTAGCAGTTTTTCGCAGCAACCGGAATATCCGGTCCGGGATGAATAATCCGGTCCAAATAATCCGGTTGACTCCAGTAGCTCAAAACTTCAGTCCTTAGCAATTTTCCGCAGCAACCGGAATATCCGGTCCAGGATGAAATATCCGGTCCGAATAATCCGGTTGATTCCAGTATGCAAAATTCTCAGTCCTTAGCCATTTTTGAGCTCCTTTCTCAGCAACCGGAATATCCGGTCCAGGATGAATAATCCGGTCCGAATAATCCGGTTGAGTTCTGTCCCAAAAACCTCAGGCCAAACTTCACCGACTTTTCAGTGCTCGATGCCGATGTTAAGTATAACACCTGCACACTAAACACCTCGATAAATAATGTACTTAGTATTGTTAACTAACACACAAAACACTGGGAAAACGAAATGCACTTTCAGTTTCCGAGTCTAAACTGATTGGTTACACCCAGTTACTCGGCATGATGATTCATATTGCTATTTGAGCCATTTCAAACACTAAGGACAGTTAAAACATATAAGCCAGAGAACTTAGAAGATAAAGGAATAATAAAATCCGAAAAACTTGCAAAGAATTTTATAATTAAGACTGCAAAAGGCGGAGTTTTCATTAACACAAATAGAAAGCATTACAATTCGAATTACATTATAAAAGTGCAGTAATGCTCCTATTGTCTATTTTTGCTATCCAGGTTTTAAGGAAACCCTTCAAGCATCCGATTCCTCCTCGCTGCTGTCGTCCTGGGGGGCTTCAGGAACTTCTTCCTCCGGGTAATTAATGGAGAGATTCACCATGGAAGCAACCTGGGTAGCGTGGCCTTTGATTGCATCAAAGATCGCATTTCGTTGGGCTTCCGTGTATCCTTGAGGGACACCGGTGGCCACGCGCCAGGATTTTGCACCAGGGTAGTGCATACGCATTAAGCCAAGTGCCATGCGTGCACCACCCCGTGCAGCGGAGCGAAGGAAGGATTCCCTGGACTCCGCCACCTCCATGATAGAACCCGGAAGTTTTTCAACTTCCGAGAACTCCCCAGTCTTGGAGGGAAGAAACTTGTTGATCAGTTGCATGCAAGCAACCCTGATCGAAGTCCAGGTCTTTTCAAAAACTTGGATTCTTTCAATCCGAGAAAGATCTGCATTATCTCCTGTTTGGTAGCAAAAAACCAACCAAAAAGGTTAAGTACCAAAAAGGAAGAAAAAATACAAACTGAATGGTAAATGTATACTTAAACTTACCAACAAGTTTGTCGATCTCGGAAGTTTCCTCCTCACGCAGGCTCAGAGCAGCTTCCAGGCGTTCAATGGTGGCCCGGTCTTTCTCCGCTTGGGCGGAAGCCTAGGATTGAGAAACCCCAAGTGCTAAGTTGCTGGCTTCCAGATTTTCTTGTGCTTTCACAAGATCCTTGTGAAGCTCAAAATTATCCTTGCGGAGATATTCGGCATTGCCAGAATCTTCAGCTGCTTGCTTAGCCTGAGCCAAAGCAGCTGAAAAGAAAGTAAAAATCCGAGTTAATAATATTCCCGGAAAAAGTACTTAGACGAATATCTGAATAGGAGATTTCAAAGGAAAATTAATTACCTGTTGCTTCCGACAATGCGAGCTGAGATGAGGCCAGCTCCGCCTCTCTCTCCTCAAGAATGGAAAGAAGATTCCTAACTTCCTTGTTCTTGATCGAGAGCTTGTTGAAAACCGCCACGTTAATGGCTTCGGCAGTTTGCTAGAACACGGCAAGGAAAAGAATAGTTAGAAAGCATTAAGGTAAAAAGCATGCATTTTATTTAATGCTTGGGGGCTAGAGATACATACCTGGCTCATGCGTTGCAAACCTGCCAAGTTTTCAGTGAAGTCCTTTGCGTACTCCGCAAAGAGAGTTCCGGCCATATTTAGACCGTCATTGATGTGCTTGAAGTCCTTGTCGAACTTGGGAATTTCTTCGTCGAAAGACCGAGAAGATTTTCCCGCATCCGGCGCCGCCCTTTCCCTCGTGTCAGATTCCGACACAATGGGATGGCTGGTCTCCAGTGGTTCGGTGGGGGGGTGGCAGTGCGCTCTTCCGCCATTGAGGACGATGAGTCCAGAGGAATGGCAGAAGAAGGATTGGCGCCTCGGCTGGACACGGCCTTGTGTCTTTTCAGCTTCTTTGGCTTCAGGCTGAAGGAGCTAGGCTAAAAAACCAGAAACCCGGAAAATGTCAACTTTCCGAAGACGAAAGAAAAACTTCGACAAGTAATAAAGTAACCCGGATGAACTAACCTGGAAGTGGCGATGGGAACTCCGTCAAGGTTGATAACTTCCTCAGAGGAAGGAATCTTCTTCCGCTTACGCCCACCTGCGCCAGCGGTGCGAAGCGCGTCCAGCTCAGCCTCGGAGGTCAACTCCGAGTCTGGAAGTTCATTAATCTATTAAAAAGAAAAATCAGAGTTATGAGCGAGAAAATCCGAGAAAACATGATAAAGTTCTACCCAAATGACGGAAACATACCTTGGGAGCCGGATTGTCGGCCGTATACATTGGCCGACTCGCTTCGTATTGGTCGCGTGATGCGACCAACTGATTGATACGCCGTCGGAGCTCCTTTGCGGGCCAATCTTTGGTGGTTGTCCGCATTGGGTCCTTGGCTCCCGTGTAGTCGCAGAGAAGGCGACCACCGTGGTTGGCCAACGGCTGAATCCTTCTATTCAACCAGCAAAAGACCGTGTCCATGCCGGTCAAAGGTGGAGTGGAGGAGGTGAGATTAGCGATGCGCCGCTTGATCCTTAGAAGGTCAGGCGGCAGAACCTGGACGGCTTCCGTTCCCCAGTTGTCTTGGGGAACAGCCGCAGAGTTCGAGAAAGGAGGAACCACGATAGCCTTTGTCGGAAAAGGCACATCGGGGTGGTAAAAGAAGGAACCCGTCCAAAATTTGACGGATTCCGACGTCTTGATCTTGGGGAACCAATCTTCTCTGAATCTCCGAAGAGTAAAAGAGATGGTTCCGCAAGTTGGGAGTGCGCCCTCCGAAGAGTTCCGCTTAACCCCGAAACAATACGTCCAAAAGTCTAACCTAGGTTCTAAGCCTAAGTATCCCTCAAACAAAGCCTGGAAGCCGGCCATGTAAAGGATGGAATTGGGTGGAAGGTTATGGGGCTGGATGTTGTAATGGGAGAGAATTTGGAGGAAGAAGGCGGAAGGTGGAAGGCCCATACCTCGAAGGAGATGGGAGGAGAGAAGAACTCTTTCGCCGTCTTTCAGCGTTGGTTCGTTCTCGTCCTCAGGAAGACGCCATTTCCCCTGAAGCACCAGGCCCTCCTTTTCCATGTTTGGAAGGAGAGCCGGTGGAATGCTGCAGGCAATCCAATTGCCTGCAGATTCCGCCTCTTCATCCGCTCCGGCGGCGGCGGCGGAGGCTGCTTCCGCGGCGGCGAGCTCGTCACCGACGAGCTGGATCTTTTCCTCCGCCGTTTCAGGAGCAAACGGCGGGGAAGCTGCGGAGCTTGCACCCGCAACGTCCGCGGCGGCGGAAAGGTTTTCTCCGCCCGCCGCGGAGGCCGCGGTTTTCTCCGGCTCGTCGCCGGCGTGCTTGGGTGACCCCAACTGTGGATCCAGGTCGCCGATGAGGTTGTCGATGGCGGCGCGAGTGGGCGAGGACGGAGAGGATGCCATTTCTGGGCGGCGCTTTGCGTTCCGGCGTGCTTTGAGGCTAGGTGCGCTCGGGGCAGTGCTTCGCTCGAGGAGCTCGTTCGCGTCAATGGCGTGGACAGTGAGGAGTGCGGAAGATTTTCGATGAGGACGAGGATGGCTATTTATAGCTAGAAATCCGTCAAGATACGTGCCAGCGGCTATTTGACCGTTGGATGTTTAACGCGTGTCGCTCGCCGGAAAATCCGGGAAATAAAACGACAGGGGAATAATGACTATCTCCTCGTTTCCCGTGAGAATCTGTCAGAGATACGTTGCAGGGTTTCCCGCGTGAAACCCAAACGCCCCTTGCATCAGCATGATTTAGGCACTGACGTAAGGAGTTCCTTTTCCGCGAAGGATCGTGAGAGAAAAGCCGGATTTTCAGGATTCCGAGTTTCATGTTACCATCTCTTTCAAAAGAAGAATAAGAAGAATCAAGACTGCTGAATCAATATTTCTCGGACAAAGTATATTTGGCGAAAGACGGAGAATCAGAGTTTTAATCCTTCTTGGGGGCTACTGTCGGATATATACCAAATAGGGGTATAGAAGATGGTAGATAAAGTGCCGGATTACCAGGGTGGCCTAAGTGGTAGTGGGCTCAAGTCCATTAGGCGGCCCAGTAACCCGACGCACAGAAGCTGGATTCTAGAAGAACCCGGATCACGGCCCAGGTGATCTGGCTTGGAGGAGAAGACGGATTCCTTGCTTTCCAAGTTACGAGTTACCGTAGTCCTCTAGGTTTCCTATTCTGTAAGCCCTAATCCGGCTATTATATAAAGCCGGACGGGAGATAGATTAAACAAGGAACGAATAACAGAGAAGCTCTACGCCAACTCGCCGAGAAGCTCATCCTCGTCGAGTAGCTTAGATCTAAACCCTCACATTGTAACCCTATTTACGGGCTTTAGTCCCGATTAGTGAGAAGTGCAGGAGTAGGCACGTCGTACTGTCGCGACGTACCGAACCTGGGTAAATCCTGTGTTCTGTGTTCACTACGCGATCCCGTTACCCCACGTCTCTACCGTAGTCTCATGGCACCCCCGTCTATGAAAACTACTACGATGTCTCGACAGTGTTCTTAGTAGTATATGATGTATCGTGAATAGTCTCAAATATCTTAGAGTGCTCAATGTGCCATTGAAATTAGATCGTGTGTTGTTTCCTCATATTGAAGCATGGTATTGTGGTATTCTCCTTTGAATGATTTATCTGGATTGACTTGGAGCATGCTCACACCATGTTATGACTATAAAAAAGTCACCTCTAGCCTTGATGATCATTTATTTTTTGATTTGTAATATCACTTCATGCTTTGATTAATGATTTTTTGTCGCTATCCATGATTATGGCTGTTATTGCTCTCTTAGTTGGTCCCTCCCAGTCTTTTGCTAGCCTTCACCTGTACTGAGTATGAGTTCTACTCTTGCATCCAACTCCCAAAAACCAGATTTTTCCAATGTGTCCACCATATCTACCTGTATATGGTATTTCATCGCCACTCCAAGTAAATTGCTCGTGTGCTACCTTTAAACCTTCAAAATTATTAACCTGTTTTGTGTTCCTGTCTTAGCTCATGAGGAAGTATTAAATGCTTTATTATTTTTTCATGTTTGGTGTCTTCACACCTGACTAGCATGAATAATGTGCTAGTCCTTAATTTTGCAAATAGAGCAGGCATCTGGGTGCCCAGCCCAAAGTAAGCTACAACAATAACCTTAAAATTTCCTCACACTATGGACTTGAGCAATCATGAACTTAGCTTATACAAACAAGGAGATAGGGGGATGTTATGATTCTGCTATGGGAGTAGCTCTTGAGTAAACATGAAAATATGATAGGTCATTTAATACCATTCATTGACATGTAAATACACCTCTCAAAATTGTTTTCAATACCTCTGTTTTATTAAATAAAAACCTCTAGCACATGAGTATTCCCTGCTTCCCTCTGCGAAGGGCCTTTCTTTTACTTTATGTTGAGTCTCCATCTTCTTACTTTATTCCTCGATTAAGAGAGCATAGTTGTCATTTTGAGTATAATGTGCATAGTCCCAAAATTTATTATTGATTGATTCATGATAATTATATTGCTTGCTCTCAAATTATTTGTATCTAGTCACCATTTAAACTTTGAAGGTGTCCTGGAATTTATGTTTTGCTACCACACGAAGGAAAAAAAGGATACCACTTTATTATAATTTTCTTCATGATTGAAACAAACGTATCACTTTCAATGCATAATTATTCATTGTCATTTATCGGTGTTACTTTTCATGTGAAACATAGTTGCTAAGTGTCGAAGAGGTGGTTCTGTCCAAGACAGGGTCACCTCAAGAGGTTCAAACACTGGGGCCTAACCACGTTCTCACGCACCTCGCGAAGCTTCAAGAGGGAAGCTCAGCCACCAAGCAATGGAGACACAGTGAGTTTACACAGGTTTAGGCCACCACTGTGGTGTAAAACCCTACTCCTACTTGTCTATGGATTGCACTGGGATGAGTTGCAGTACAAGGTTTTGAACAAATGCTCAAGGCTAGCTATGGTTCCCTCTCGCTCAGATGAGTTCTGGATCTTTTCTACGAAGGCCAAGAGGCCCTACTTATACCGGTGTTTTCGGGCCTCCTTCCCGCTCATAATCGGCGGGAAAGGGCTATCATAGGGTGCCAAAGTGGAGGACAGTTGCGCTCCGTGCTGTCCCCTTGGTCGGGGTCATCGAGGATAGCGCCATCGTCCATGGCAGTGTTGCCAGGGCTTCGATGAGGTTCCCCCCGTCTTGTAGCGCTGTACTGGTCTTTTTGCACCAAAGAGGAAACCTCTGGGAAGGTCTTTGGTGCGTGCAGCTGCAGTGTGCGCTTTATACACGAGAGTGGCAACTGTACCCAAAGCGTATTTGTCGCCCTGCGGTGCCTCCGTAATTGCATAGGGAGGAGGACGTCAGCTCCACATGAGCTGTCCCCCAGCGAACGCTGGTTCCTCTGGAGGAGAGCAGGGGTGAGGTAGATCTCCTCTCCAGGGATTTGGCGATGATCTCCCCAAGGGGGGTTCCCTCGTCGGGAGGCCCTATTTTAGTGAAGGGCACTCAAGCACCCGCCTTTGGAAGGGATCCAAGGTGGATCACTGCCACGCGGAGATAGGAAGGTCCCACAGTAGATAGCCCAGGATACCCTGGTATCCACGGGTCCGGCAGTAGCCCTGGGCCCGTGACATGCGTGTATCCGGAGGAGGCGAAACGACTCAGCCCCAATTGCTGCGGGTCCCGCCGTGACGCATGGCGTCACGGTACTTGGCGGAAACATCTTTCCGCAATTACTGCTATGGCGCCGCAAAGCAGTTATTATCTTGGCGTTTGGTCACGTCCACCCTCGGGGCGCGCCCCTTCTGCTTCGATGCTCGGGCCTGTGAGGAGACGAAACAGGTGGGGAAAGCCCCCAGCCCGGGCATAAATAGGGGGAAGGCGCTCTGGACCTCCCAAGCGTCATCTTTTCCTCCTTCTTCTTCTATATTCCTTTCCTGAACAAGAGAGAGAGAGAAAAAGATCTCGCATGGCTCACGGCGGGGGAGGTCGAGGTTTTCCATCGGTCCCCAACACGGTTCCAAGGCGGAGTGCACGAAGGGCTTTGGTGGCTGCTGAAGCGCCGGACGGGCCCGGAGCTCGGGCGGAGGCAAGCACCTGCAGCTTGCGGGGTCGAGGTGCGCGGACACCTCACGGTCGAGGTGTGATGGGGAACTCCCTTCTGCACTAGGACGAGGACACTCATGTGCCGGCACATGAGTTCTTGGTGGCTCTCTGCGGCCGCCTCCATAGCCGTCTGAGGCTCCCAGACGCCTTCACAAGGTCGATTGACCGCAACCCTCTCAGGGGGCTCTGGCTCCAAGTGGATGGTTGCATCAGTAGACCTTGGTGGGCGTCTGTGGAGTTTTGCTTTAGCGGTCACGTGTCGCTGGCCCACGGGTGGAAAATCTCCGCTCTCGTCTAGAGGCTGGAGGAGAGCTAGGTTCTCCACTGCCGCTTCGATGGGGCAAACCGGCTCTTCGTGAAGGTCTTCGGGCGTCACGAAAAACGTGAAGAGTGTAGCTTTGAAAGCAGGAGTAACGACAGTGATGACGATCATGAAGATGATGCTGATGATGAGGAGGACGAGGAAGACTCGTCAGCCGTCAAGGTGGAGGGTGACGAGTCAGACTCTGCCGAGGCCTGAGTGCCTTCATCCAGAGAGAACGTATGACGATCCTGATCGGTCATCCTTCCTTTTTCTCTGGGCCCTCGGCCTTCATCCAGCCTCCACTTCGTCCTTCTTCTCCTCGGCACCTCCCTCCTCGTCCAACATATCTCGTAGCTTTGGTGAGACAGGTACAGCCACGACGGCTGCCGCGCCTTCCTCCTCTGTAGTATGGAGAGGGAGTTGCTCTCTCCGGGTTTTTTGCCTCGTTTTGTCTTCGTAATGGATCTACAGCATGCTTATGTACCGAGATGCATCTCATGAATGGAATATGAAGAAAGTGTGCTCTATTTCTCTTTACTATTTTTTTGTAAGTGAGCTATGTAGGGTGTTTCTTTAGACTAGTAAATCTTCTGGAGAGTAAGTGAGTGAACTTGAACTTAGCTCTGTGAGAGTTGCTCGATGTTTATCATCTGGCGAGTTGTGTCTGCGGAAGTCCTCGCGATGGCCCCTTGCTGAAGTGCTCTGTGTTTTCCTTGTGGAGGGTTGTGCCTGATTGCTTCACGAGGCAGGCAGTTGTTTCTGTAGTGAGCAAGAGTGTGTGTGTCTCTCCTCTCGCGGATACCTCAAAAGGAAGTCAGCACCAGGGACTTAGGTGAGGTGTCGTGCATGGTAGCGACCCGTTTCGACAGAGCTCTGCCACTTGGATTTAATCTAATTGGGTCTCACCCATGCACGGGTACCGATCCCTGCCCCCGCATGCGAGGTGTCCTCGAGAGGAAGTAACATATGCGCACTCCTGAGGAAAAGATGCTTGTCGAGGTGACAAGGACAATTAGCAAAAAAGGGCTCTACTGCTAGGGTGAGACTTCTCATTACAATGCTTGGGTATGTCGTGACCTTGTGGTCCCCCAAGAAGCACTTGGCGTCACTGTGCGGACACGGGACTCCCATCGTCATGGGGCTGATACTCGTGCAAGTTCAGGTGGATTGCTCGAGGATGTAGTGGCCTTGTGGCGCCCTCGAGGAAAAAAGTTTGACCCTCCAGAATGGGGCTCCCACTTGTGTGGGTAGAAGCTCTCGCGGCCAGGCGGCACGCCTGGATAGAGCTGCGTGAGACCCTCACGGAGAGAGGTCCTAGCGTCGTTTTTACCGTGGCGTCACGGGGTCCCCCCGAGGGTGCGTCACCACGGCCTTGTGGAGGCACGTGGAATGAGCAGGTGTCATGGGTAGAACTTCCGTAGGTGTTGGATGTTCCACGGGTTTGGCACAGGAGTGCCCTCTTTAGTCTCCAGGCGTGCCGCTCCTGGGCCCGCGATGTGTGCTACCCGGTATGGTCCCTCCCACATGGGAGAGAGCTTGTACAAGCCTTCCCTAGAGAGAATCCTCCTCGCGACCAGGTCGCCCACCTCTAGTGTGTGTGGCCTGATGTTGTTGCTGTGGGAGCGGCGGAGCCTTTGCTGGTACCGCGTCGCCGGACGGCGGCGCGATTCCTTGCCTCCTTGAGGAGCAACAAGCCTTCGGTGTGGAGTTCTGCTTGTCTTCGTCAAAGGCAAGGGCCCGGGGTGACCCATGCTTGAGTTCAGCAGGGAGAACATCCTCGGCCCCATAGACTAGGGAGAAAGGCGTTGCCTCCTGGGCTTGGTTGAAGTGGAGCAGATGGACCGTAGGACCGAGGGAAAATCGTCGATTCACTTATTCCCGTGGGCCTTGAGTTTGTTAAAGCTTCTCGTCTTGAGGACCATGAGTACCTCGGCCTTGGCGCGCTGCGCCCGGCCATTGCTGCGCGGGTGGGCGACGGAGTCGTAGCAGATCTTGATGCCCAGGTTGGCACAGTAAGACATGAAGAGGCCGCTCATGAACTTTGTGCCGTTGTCGGTGATGATGCGGTTGGGTATGCCAAAGCGGCAGGCCAACCCTTTTATGAAATTTACCGCCGTCCTTGTCGGCATGTCCCGGACGGGCTCAACCTCTGCCCACTTGGTGAAGTTGTCGATGGTGACGTAGAGGTAGCGGTAGCCCCCGAGCGCTTGTGGGAATGGTCCCAGGATATCCAACCACCAGACCGCGAACGGCCATGAGAGGGGGATGGTCCGCAATCCTTGCGTGGGCTGGTGCGTCTGCTTGGCGTGGAATTGGCATGCCTCGCAGGTCTTGACCAGCTTGGTGGCGTCCTTGAGGGCCGTGGGCCAGTAGAAGCCGTAGCAGAAGGCCTTGCCGACGAGCGTGCGCGACGAGGAGTGGTGGCTAGTGGATGTCCTTGAGGAGGTCCATGCCGTCGTCTAGGCAGACACATAGTATTGCCACACCGTTGCGGCGCCTCCGGTAGAGCCTGTGGTCGATGACGCAGTACATCTTGGCTCGGCGAGCGGCGCGCTCTACTTCTGCTTTGTCTTCTGGGAGATCCCCTTTGAGGATGTAGTCAATGAGGCTCTTCTTCCAGCATGCTTCCTCATGAATGAATGCCAGCACTGGGCGGTATCCCGAGGGGATTCGGCGGTCCAGTGCACCTTGGGCGGGAGCTCTTCCTCGAGGTGCTGGTGGCCTTGTACTTCATCATCGCCGACGGGTGGGATGATGGATGGCTTCTTGAGCCTATCTTCAAAGACGTCGGGGGCCTGCGCCCAGTTCCTTGAGGCTCTCTTGGCGAAGTCGTCTGCCTCTTTGTTGTTCGCCCGGGGAATGTGTTGCAGCTCCATGCCGATGAAGCGCTTCTCGAATTTGGGAACCTCCTCGAGGTAGAAGGCCATGTGATTGTCTTTGTCCGTTCTCTTGTTGGAGAAGTTCACCAAGAGCTGGGAGTCCCCTTTGATGGTGAGGCGCTTGATCCCTAGGGCTATGGCGGCCCTGATGCCGGCGAGGAGGCCCTCGTACGCGGTGATGTTGTTGGAGACTTTGGCCTTGTGGCCGAAGTGGAGCTGGACGGTGTAGTAGAGCTTGTCGCCGGTTGGTGACGTTAGCACGATGCCAGCCCTCGTGCCCCTGGAGGAGAAGGCGCCGTCGAAGTGCATGGTCCACTCTCCTGGAGCCAGCTTGCTGGGGACGGCCGTATCATCCTAAGGGTCTTCTTTTGGCAGTGGGTTGGTCCATTTTGTGTTGAACTCCGCCAGGGCTCCTGCCTTTATCGTCTTGGTGGTGAGGAACTGAAGCTCGAAGTGCTGGTGCTAGACAGCCCACTTCGCGATGCACCCCGTGGCGTTGGAATTGTGCAGAACTTACTCGAGAGGGAACGCAGATACCACCAAGATGGGGTGTCCCTCAAAGTAGTGATGAATCTTCCTCGAAGCCACAAGGAACGTGTACAGAAGCTTCTGTTGCACGGGGTACCTCTCGCGGGCATCTCGAAGCACGGTGCTAACGAAGTAGACAAGGTGTTTGATAAGAGCGACTATAGAGGTACTGGAAGTGAGTTCTTCCGACACATTGGGGCTCTCCTACGGATTGAGTGGGTCCTCCTTGTGGAGCTCTTGCCATGCAGCGGTGCCCTCTTGGGGAGAAGCGGGTGCGGGCTCCGTGTCGGGCAGGGACACTATTTTTCTTGTCAGCTGGCCTTTTCGCGACGAGAACGACGCTGAGTGTCTGAGGGTTGGCTGCAAAGTACAAGCGCATCGGCTCTCATGGTCGCAGGGCGACCAAGACGGGAGGGCTTTCCAGATACTTCTTGAGGTCCTCAAATGCAGCAGCCGCCTCGGTAGTCCATTTGAAAGGACCCGTTGGCTTCAGGAGCTTAAAGAATGTTAGAGCCTTGTCGCCGAATCTGGAGATGAAGCGCCCGAGCGCCACCACGCATCCTGTGAGGTGTTGCATGTCCTTGAGCCGCAGTGGGGGCTGCATTTCTTCTATGGCTCAGATCTTGTCGGGGTTGTCCTCGATGCCACGATGAGACACCAGGAAGCCGAGTAGCTTCCCTGCTGCGAGCACGAAGACGCACTTGTCGGGGTTGAGTATGATGTTGTCCCTGTGGAGATTCTGGAAGGTCTCCTCGAGGTCATCGATGAGCGTCCTCTCCTCGTGGGTCTTCACGATGATGTCGTTGACATATGCCTCCGCATTCTTTCCTATCTGTGATCCCAGGGCGATGCGCATCAATCGCTGGAAAGTTGTCCCGACATTCTTCAAGCCGAAGGGCATGCACACATAGCAGAATATCCCACATGGCATCATGAAGGAGGTCTTCTCTTCATCCTCTTTTGCCATCTTGATCTGGTGGTATCTCGAGAAAACATCTAGAAAGCAGAGTAGATCGCACCCGGCGGTGGAGTCTACTATCTGGTCGATCCTCGAGAGAGGGTACGGGTCCTTGGGACAAGCCTTGTTGAGGTCGGTGAAGTCGACGCACAGTCGTCCTCCGCCTGTGTGCTTGGCGACTACGACGGGGTTGGAGATCCACTCAGCGCAAATGATCTCGTGGATGATCTTGGCGTCCAGAAGCTTCTCCACCTCTCGGACAATGAACTCTTTGTTCTCGGGGCCCTGGCGACGGGCCTTCTACTTGACGGGACGTGCGCGTGGGCACACGGCTAGATGGTGCTTGATCACCTCCCGTGGAACGCCAGGCATATCAGACGTTGTTCGTGCGAACATGTCTACATTTTCCCGAAGGAAGGCAATGAGCATGCTTTTATATTTGGGAGGCAACCTGGCTCCGATGGTGAGGGTAGAACCTGGGTAGTCGGGATTCATGGAGACCTTCTTTGTGGCGGCCTTCTCTTGAGAGAATAACTGCTTCTTCTTTGGAGGCTCTACGAGGCATTCGAGGTTGTCCTCGTCGATGGGGTGCGAGCCCGCCGCCTCCTTGTAGGCATCCTCAATAGAGCGCACCGCGTCCTTGACATCGCTGTGGACAGTGAGCGGGCCACTACTTCCAGGCATCTTAACAAGGTTGTACGCGTGGTGCGTGACGGCCATGAACTTGGCCAAGGCAAGGTAGCTGAGGATGGTGTTGTAGGGGAGCCCGATGTGGGTAACGTCGAAGTCTATGTTCTCTATGCGATAGTTTTGGCGTGTGCTGAACATAACCGCTAGGCAAACCCGTCCCAGGGGAATGGTTGTGGCATTGGTGGCGCCGGTGAAGGGCCTGGTGGCCTTTAGGCGATCGTGTGAGACTCGCAACTTCTTGAAGGTCTCGAGAGAGATCACGTTGAGGCCCGCGCCTCCGTCCACGACCGTCTTGGAGATGGCAACGCTGTTGATCGTGGGGGTCCAGACCAAGGGGATGGATCCCACCGAACCAGTGGTCCTGAGGTGGTCTGCGATGTCGAAGGAGATTTCTTGATGCGACCACTTGAGGGGTTGCGAGAGCGGCCCGTCCACCCGACAGACAACGTTGACCTCTCGTGAGGCCTTCTTGAGGTGGCGGCTAGAGGGCGGGGCCATCGAGCCACCGAGGATACACGCCACGCGGCGGGTCGATGAAGCGGTGTGGTCCCTCCGCTGGTCCGGCGCTGACGTCCCTCAAGGCGAAACGCCAAAGGGTCATGCCACCCCCAGGTTCGTCGAGGAGGGAGCAGTCATACCGCCGGAAGCGCCGGAGGAACTGCGTGCGCAGCGCCTCCCACGTTCCCACGGATCTGTCGGGGAGCTTCAGTAACCACGCGAGGGGAGCGCCGCGGAGCGCCAGGGGGAAGTACCTCATGACTACTTTTCCATCAACCATCCATGATTCCCCATCCATTTGTGAGTAATCCATGCTGTAGGATGAGAGGGATGGAAGAGATTGGATGAGATCGTTCATGTAATAATGCCATATTGTTAGGGCATAGTGCCTCGTATCCGTTGTTAGTTCTTTATATCGTTGTTGAAACTTGTTATGCTTAATGCTTGCCACTAGGGCCCAGGTGTCATGATCTCATATCTAAACATGTTATTGTTTCATGAGTATAATTATGTTTCTTTATCATACCTGCAAGTTGTTTACACACATTGTTGTACGGAACCCAAGGCCCAAAAGTGACAATAATTGGGACAACCTGAGGGGATGGCTGTGATGTGAGGATCACATGTGTTCACGGAGTGTTAATGATTTTCTCTGGTACTTTATTAAAAGTAGCACCTTAATTACCAGTAGTTTCCCTTGAGGCCCCCGCTGCAAACGGCCTGGTAGGACAAAAGATGTTGTGCAAGTTTCTCATTGCGATCACGTACGACTAAATTGGAACACATGCCTATGGTTTGCCTAGAACTTTGATGCTTTATTATTATCTATCTTCAATGCTCATGTTTTCATTATTATATGAACTGTCTTATCCATGCAACACCTGTTCATCCGTCCCTATGCCTACAATATTTTAATCCTGATGTTTCCCGCAATTGCTACGACTGTTACTATTTTACTCCTACTGTTATTTTACTACTACTGCTGCTATAAAACTGTTACCACCGATAAACTGTTGCAAGCAAGTCTACTTTCAGGTGCAGCTGAAATAACAACTCATCTATTAAGGATTATAAATATTCTTTGGCTTCCCTTGTGTCGAATCAATAAATTAGGGTTTTACTTCCCTCAAAGACTGTTGCGATCCCCTATACTTGTGGGTCATCGAGACTATTTTCTGGTGCCATTGCCGGGGAGCATAGCTTTATTTATTTGCTCACTTAAACGTGATATTGTTCGCTGCAAGCCTTTCATCATGGGTAAAACTCATGATGGAAAAGTCTCTATATTACCATCCACTACACTGAGAGGTACAACTCGGAACACCTTAGTTGCTCTTGATTCACCGTCTGTAATGAGTAAGCTTCTTACACCACCACATGTTACACACAATGCTACTTCTACTGAGTCTGGAAATGCTTCTGGTACTTTTGATGATGCTTCTACTGTGCTTGATGATACTGATTCACTAGGTCCTTTCCTAGATGCTACAATTGCTAGAGCTAAACAAATTGAAAACACTGAAATTCCTGTTGAAAATGTTGGTACACCTGTTAATTCACATGAGTCTAGAGAAATTCCTAGTGATGATCTTGAGGAAACCTACATTGAACTTAATGATGACTTTATTGAAGAAGGTCAAGCTACTACTAGTGCACGTGCTCTTAAGAGTATTCTTGCAACACATGTTGTTAAATATAAATCTTCTCCTGATGCTAAGTTTGCTACATCTCCCATACACATTAAAGATAAGGATTATGATTTCTCTCTATATTTATCTTATATATCTATTGTTGAGAAAGAACTTTTTTGTGCTACTGAAAGTAAAAGTGCTGTCGGGAAGGCAGGAACCACCGGCCCTACGAGAAGGAGAGCAACCTGCCGCCCTCCACGTCTACGGTCATCCCCGCGTCTGCCGCGCGAACTGGCATGCCCACTCCCACCGATGTCGAGCTCCTTGCAGCGAGGGAGCAGCTCGAGCGGCAACGCCAGGAGCTGCTTGCCGAGCAGGCGGAGTTGGAGAAGATCAGGCTCGAGCTGAGTCTGGACCAGCTCGAGTACAACAAGGCTCACGGCTTCACGCCGGTCGCCAGGAGGCCCAGCAGAGTGGGTGCTACGCGGCGCAACCTGGGCGCCGAGATGGCGACGGTTGCGGAGGAGCCCGCGCAGTCCGCCACCGCGAACACGTTCACAAGGCCAAGGTACAGCACACCCGCCAAGACGCTCAGAGCCGCGCAAGCCGTGGCTGCCGAGTTGCCGCGCCTAGATGGAGAGGCGCGTCTCAGGCAGCAGGAGAGGCTCAACGAGTTGGTGCTGGAGGCCGCCAGGCAGAACGAGGAGTTCCGCAAGGCCAACCCGGGAGCTGGAGCCTCGCAGGTGGTTCACTCGCACGCGGCTAGATCTAACGATCAGGCCTCGTCTCCGCATCCGAGCCGCGAGAAGAGCCGCAGCGGGCGCTCGGGTAGAGACAGGCAAATGCAGGTGTATGACCCGGCTGCTGCCGTGAAACAGGTTGCTGTGCCGCAGCAGCCCGGGCAGGAACACAACGCTGCAAGAGCAGGCTCTCAAGCCCATCAAGCTCAAAGCCGTGTCCGAGAAGCCGCGCGTCCGGGTACTTCTCGGCAACCCGCAGCTCCGCCTACTCGGCAGAGGCAGCAGCCGCGCCCAGTGGCACCAGTCGCCAACCCGGTGGAGCAGCCTGCAGCCATGCAGGTGGATAGGTATGATGATGGCTACTCGGCTATGGAGATGGCTGGTTATGACATCCATGATCGCGTTGGTGAGCGCGTGTTGGCGCCTGGAGATGCAAGGCACCAGCTGGATCGTCTCAGCTTGTCGGCGCGACTTGAGAGCACGGGTCCTCCTGGCCCCGAGTGCTTTGGCCCGCGCATCATGAACGAGCCGTCCGTGAAGGGCTTCCAGCTTGCAAGAGGTACCAAGAGCTACAATGGTAGCACCAAGCCTGAGGATTGGCTCAATGACTACGTCACCGCGGTCCACATTGCGGGTGGCAACAGGAGATGGGCGGTGCGCTACGTGCCGCAGATGCTAGAGGGTCCAGCTCGCACTTGGCTCAACAACTTGCCCAAGCACAGCATTAACTGCTGGCTGGACTTCTCGGACGCCTTCGTCAGCAACTTCACGAGTACATACAAGAGGCCGAATAGGCCACAGCAGCTGTTGGCCTGCAGGCAGCGAGAAGACGAGACAGACCGCGAGTACCTTACTCGGTGGAGTACCCTGAGGAACACTTGTGAGGGTGTGAATGAAGCACAGGCCATCACTTGGTTTGCGCAGGGTTGCCGACATGGCAGCATGCTTTGGCAGAGATTGCAGAGGGAGATGCCGAACACCTTGGCCGAGACCATCAAGATTGCGGATCAGTACGCACTCGGCGATCCCACTCAGCCGTTGATGGACTCCTCTGAGCCGAGAAGGAACTTCAACAGCAGCAAGCGCAACGAGTTCCGCAACAAGCGCCGAGTAGATACTCGGTATGACCCCGAAGAGGTGAATGCAGTGAATGTTGGAGGCGGTGGTGGCCAAAGGCAGAAACCTGCTGGAGCCTACGGGCAGAACCAGAACCAGGGCCAAGGCAACAAGAAACCGTTCCGCACTGCGCAGCCGGGTAGCGGGAACTCCGAGCAGCCGAAGAAGTTTGTCTTCGATGACATGAA
Source organism: Alopecurus myosuroides (assembly GCA_028641055.1). Lineage (NCBI taxonomy): Eukaryota > Viridiplantae > Streptophyta > Magnoliopsida > Poales > Poaceae > Alopecurus > Alopecurus myosuroides. The sequence goes on from CM054062.1 coordinate 18,031,264, forward strand.
GGATGGTCCATGCAGCTTCCACACTCACCACCCCTCAAGGCCTGCGAATCATACTACTCGGCAATGCGAGTGGTGGGATGTGATCAAGAGTGATGGCTTGCCTCCTCCTCCTCCTCTGCCAGCTGCCAATGCTACTGTTCAGCCTACTCGCGCTCCCGCAACTCGGCCGCCAGTCTATCCGAGAAGAGAGAATGTCAACCAGGTGGCTTTAGGAGCCAACCAGAATTTCAACAATGAGAGATACCGCAACAACAACAACAACTACAACCGCAACAACAACAGCAGAGGCAACAACAACAACTATCAGGGCAACAACAACAATGGCAACAATGGGGGCAATGGCTCCAACCAGTACCAAGAGCACCATGAGAGCTATATGATCTTCACCTCTGAGGCAGTCGACAAGCAGTCACAGCACAGGCGGGCCATGGAGGTCAATGCGGTGATTCCGGCTGTCCCTCACTACATGTACTGGTGCGACCAGGAGATCAGGTGGACTCGGGCAGATCACCCCAAGGTGATGCCCAATCCGGGTACTTATGCCTTGGTGTTGGATCCAACCTTCCTGGGCCCCGAGAAGAATGTGAGGTTCAGCAAGGTGCTGATCGACAACGGCAGCAGCATCAACATCGTGTACAAGGACACACTCGAGAAGCTTGGCCTGGCCGAGAACATGATGCTGCCCAGCAAGACCACCTTCCACGGCATTGTGCCCGGGATCTCCTGCAACCCGATTGGCCGAGTGTGGATTGATGTGCTATTCGGTACTCGGGAGAACTGTCGCACTGAGCGCCTGCAGTTTGAGGTGGTGGATCATCAGAGCCCATATCATGCTCTACTCGGCAGGCCTGCTCTGAGCAAGTTCATGGCCTCTACCCATGTGGCTTATCTGAAGATGAAGATCCCTGGTCCCAATGGCATTATCACCATCTCGGGAGATTACAAGAAGTCCATGGAGTGTGCCTCTGCTAGCTCTCAGCTGGCGGAATCGATGGTGATTGCTGCCGAGAAGAAGAAGATGTACGAGGTGGTGGCCATGGCTCAGTCCGCACAAGCTGGCGCACAAGGTGTGCCGAGTACTCAGCATGGTACTGCTTTCCAAGCTGCCAAGGAGACCAAGACAGTCCAGGTTGACCCCGAGTTCCCGGAGCGTGTGGCTATCATTGGTTCCGGGTTGGAGGGGAAATAGGAAAGCGCGCTCATCCACTTCCTCCGTGAGAATCGGGATGTGTTCGCCTGGACCAATGAAGATCTACCAGGAGTCCCGAGGGAGTTGGTTGAGCACTCTTTGCATGTGCGTCCTGACGCCAAGCCCGTGAAGCAGGCCTTGCGCCGTTTCGGGGATGAGAGAAGGAAGGCCATCGGTGATCAAATCACCAAGCTGCTGATCAGTAACTTCATCATGGAAGTGCTGCACCCGGACTGGTTAGCCAACCCGGTCATGGTCGAGAAGAAAAAGGAAGATCCCAAGGCTGCCACCGCATGGCGCATGTGCGTCGACTACACCGACTTGAACAAGGCATGCCCCAAGGATCCCTTCCCGCTACCTCGCATCGATCAGGTGATCGATTCCACTGCCGGCTGTGAACTGTTGTCTTTCATAGATGCCTACTCTGGTTTCCACCAGATTGCACTCAATCCTGCTGATCAAATAAAGACTGCTTTCATTACCCCGTACGGGGCTTATTGCTACCGTGTCATGTGTTTTGGCCTGAGGAATGCGGGTGCAACCTATCAGAGATGCATGCAGAAATGCTTGCATGACCAACTCGGCAAGAATGTGCAGGTGTACGTAGATGACATTGTCATCAAAACGAATAAAACACATACTCTGCTTGCCGACTTGGAGGAAACCTTTGCTAACCTACGCAGGTACAAAATGAAACTGAATCCGAGTAAGTGCACCTTTGGTGTACCAGCTGGAAAGCTACTCGGCTTTCTCGTTTCTAGTCGGGGCATTGAAGCCAATCCGTCTAAGATAAAAGCTATTGAGAGCATGTCTTTACCGAGATCGTTGAAGGATGTGCAGAAGTTCACGGGCTGTCTGGCATCTCTGAGCCGCTTTCTGGGCCGAATGGGCGAGAAGGCTCTGCCTCTGTACCAGCTGATGAAGAAAAGTGACAAGTTTGTCTGGACTCCGCAAGCAGACGTGGCATTCAATGAGCTGAAAGCAATGCTGGCTGGCGCTCCTGTCTTGGCTAGTCCGCTACCCAAGGAGCCTATGCTGCTGTACATTGCGGCGACTAACCGAGTAGTCAGCGTGGTGATAGTGGTGGAGCGAGAGGAAGAAGGCAAGAGTGTGCAGCGCCCAGTCTATTATCTCAGTGAAGTGCTGTCCAGTTCCAAGCAAAATTATCCTCACTACCAGAAGATGACATATGGCGTGTACCTGGGCGCCAGGAAGCTGAAACACTACTTCCAGGAGCACCCCATCACCGTGGTGAGCTCTGCTCCCATCTCGGACATCATGGGAAACAAGGAGGCGAGTGGCAGAGTAGCCAAGTGGGCAATCGAGCTAGCCGCGTACGCTCCCGGGTACGCGAGAAGAGAAGCAATCAAGTCTCAGGTCCTTGCGGAATTTCTTGTGGACTGGGCCGAGATGCAGTATGAACCTCCCGCTCCAGTTTCCAACTATTGGAAAATGCACTTCGATGGCTCAAAGGTGAAAGAAGGCCTTGGTGCTGGCGTTGTGCTTACATCACCCAAGCGGGATCAGCTCAAGTATGTGTTGCAGATTCATTTCAAGGCATCCAAAAATGTAGCCGAGTACGAGGCAGTGGTGCATGGTTTGCGAGTAGCAAAGGAGGTTGGCGTGCAGCGTATTATATGCTATGGCGATTCAGATCTGGTGGTGCAGCAAGTCTCAGGTACCTGGGATGCTTTGGATGCCAACATGGCGTCGTATCGCTTCCTGGTGCAGTCAATGACTGGGTTTTTCGAAGGCTGTGAGTTCCAGCACATTCACCGAGCAGAGAACGAAGCCGCAGACGAGCTATCCAAGTTGGGATCTTCTCGGCAATCCATCCCGGCAGGGATTGCCTTGGAGCATTTGAGGAAGCCATCTATCAAGCCTTCCCCCAACTCGGAATCCATCTTTGTTCCTTCTCTGCCGAGTGAGGAATCTGACCCAATGGAGATTGACTGGGAGAGTGCTGCAGGGAACCCGGGGACTGCCGTCCTCTACTCGGGGACTGCCTTTCCCTACTCGGGGACTGCCACTCCCTACTCGGTGACTGCCATTCCTTACTCGGGGACTGCCACTCCTTACTCGGGGACTGCCACTCCCTACTCGGGGACTGCCATTCCTTACTCGGGGACTGCCACTCCTTACTCGGGGACTGCCGCCCTCAACCCAGAAGCTGTCGCATTCATTGAAGAAGTTCTCGCCAATCGGTCTGGGCTGCAGAGAAGCGCTCCTACTCCTCCTGTGCAACCACCAGAGCCTGTCTCAATGGAAATGGACGAACCAGTGTTTCCCGTGCGGGAGACACCGAGTTGGGCAATGCCCATATTATCCTTTCTAAGGGACGGCACTTTACCTGAAGATGAGGTGACTGCGAGGCAGATTCAGAGAAGGTCCAAGGGTTACACCATAGTCCGAGATGTGCTGCATAAGAGAAGTGCCACCGGCGTGCTGCAACGTTGTGTAAGCCCAGAAGAAGGAGAAGAAATCCTGGTGGAGATACATCAAGGGGAATGTGGGCACCACGCCTCTTCTCGGGCTCTGGTCAAGAAAGCTTTTCGGCATGGCTTCTACTGGCTCACTGCACTTCAGCAAGCTGAAGACATTGTGAGGAAGTGCACCGGCTGCCAGATGTTCGCAAGTAAGATTCACATGCCAGCTTCCGGGTTGAAAACAATCCCTATCACATGGCCATTTGCTGTTTGGTGCTTGGATATGGTTGGCCCTTTCAAGCCGGCTAAGGGCAATATGACACATATCCTGGTCATGGTGGACAAGTTCACCAAGTGGATCGAGGTGAAACCTATTCGGAAGTGCGATGGGGTCACAGCCGTGAAGTTTGTGAAGGATGTGATCATGAGATACGGTTACCCGCACAGTATCATCACCGACAACGGCACCAACTTTGCAGAGGGGGCAATGGTGCGATTCTGCAGAGATAAGCATATCCGACTAGACGTTGCGTCAGTCGCGCACCCTGCCTCCAATGGGCAAGTTGAGAGGGCAAATGGGATGGTACTGGCAGGCATCAAGCCAAGGCTGATTGAGCCATTGCTGAAAACACCAGGGTGTTGGCTAGAAGAGTTGCCAGCGGTGTTGTGGAGTCTAAGGACTACCCCTAACCGGTCAACCGGCTACACGCCATTCTTCTTGGTATACGGGGCTGAGGCCGTGTTGCCAATAGACTTAGAGCATGACTCCCCCCGAGTAGCCCTCTACACTGAGGTGGAGGCGAGAGAAGCTCGAGAAGACGACGTTGACCTGCTTGAAGAAGCAAGAGAGCTGACTCTGTCACGTTCGGCTATCTACCAGCAAAACCTGCGGCGTTATCATAGCCGAAAGGTGAACCCAAGGGTTTTCCGAGAAGGAGACATGGTCCTTAGGCTTGTGCAGCGCACAGCCGGGATGCACAAGTTGTCTCCTCCATGGGAAGGGCCCTTCATTGTGAGCAAAGCACTGCACAATGATGCGTACTATCTTGTAGATGTGCGCCCATCGCAGGCGAACAGAGCAGATAAAGCTGGAGAGGAAACCAAGCGTCCCTGGAATGTAGCTCTACTTCGTCGTTTTCATTCGTAAGCAAAGATGTGTATGTACCCTCCTATCCGAGTTGAAATTCTACTCTGCAATCTGAAATTGTTCTCGGGGACTGCCCTCGTCCAAAATTGCTCTAAGTGTTTTTCTTACTCGGCTTGTTCCTTTGTCTATTCGGTTGCTCCACTTCAGAACTCATAAGTGCATTGAGTACTGTGTTTAAACCTATATGCCAACTCTTCGACTCTGCTGCTGTCCGAAACCCGGCTTCATGGCAAGCAAGAGAACAAGCAAAAGGTCAATGAGCACACGAAAATCACAAAAGAAGAAGGAGTGCAGGAACCGAGTAGATTGTGTGTTACTTTTTGTTCCCTGTTCTCGTCTTTTCGGCTAAGTGGTGGGCTGCGTTACCATGATTGTTTCTAGCGGCTAAGTACTTGCAGCCCTGCTACTTGATTCTTGTGACTCGAATACCAAAAAAGCGACAAGTCGCAGGTAGAGCAGAGATGAAAAGACAGGGTGAATAAGAAATGCTACTCGGGGACTCGCATGGAAACACAACTCGGCATTAAGCCAGTGTAGTTCAAATTGATTAATGTCAACATAAACAGAGTGGGCATAAAAACTGAGTAGCAAGCAAGATAAAGGTAGTCTATTACATCTGCTCCCGGCATCCCGGGGATCTGACAAAGTGTTCAAGTGAAAAAAACAAAAGATTGCAGGTTGCTTCAAGTTGAGGAGGCAGTATTCTCGGCGCTGGTCTTGGCAGCTGTTTCCTCGGCGGTGGTCTTGGCAGCAGCTTCTTCGGTGGCGGTCGTGGCGGCTGTTCCTTCGGTGCTGGCGTGGGTGGCATCCGCCTCCGTCTGCACGGCGGCGGATTCCTCCATCTCGGCATCCTCCTGGGTGGCCGCCTGCTCGGAAGTGGCCGTGGCCACCGAGACGGGTCCTGGAGCCGAGGAGGAGCCTGAAGCGTGGCCAGGAGGAGGCACCGTGTCGTCGAGAGCAGCACCTGAGGAGGTGCCGAAGTCGAGTGGCTCAGAGTCGATGTGCGCCCCTTCGTCTTCGTCGCTACTCGCGACGACGGCGGCCTTTCCCTTTCCGGCCTTGCCCTTGGGAGATTCGAAGAAGCCGTCAAGGTCATCGTCTTCGTCATCATCTTCTTCGTCCTCGTACTCGGTGTCGGGTTCGGGGACGCCCTCGATGTAGACCTCCGTCTCGGCGCACTCTGCGACTTCATACGCAATCTGCTTGCGCAAGGCCACGCTCTCGGCGTCCGTCTCCCACTTGGAATTATTGCGCTTCCCGCGGATACGCTGCATATCGAGGTTTTCATACCAGGATGCTATGCAGAGAAGCATCACATCCGCACCAGCACGGGCTCCGGAGGCTCGCCACTTTTTCAACTCGGCCTTCACGTTCTCCAACTTGAGGGCGAGATCCCGCATGTTTCTTGGCTGGGGATCATGAGGCCAGAACAGCCGGTGGAGCTCAAAGCCCACATGAATCAAGTCAGTTCCGACGCCGGCCAGCATTTCGAAGTAATCTTTGAGCACCAGCAAGCTGTCCTCGATATCAGCCCTGGTGTCAATTGGCTCACCCAGCGAAAGGCGAACTGCTCGGGCCTTGGCTACCGTAGGCGCAGAGGAAGACTCAAGACGAGGCCAGATATATGAAATAGCAAGTAGCAAGATCAAAAACCGAGAAGAAAGAAGAAGCCGAGAAGGAACAAGACCGAGAAGAAAAGATGCAATGAAGAGAAAAACTTACCGATCAGTTGGCGGCGCAGCTGCTGTAGCTTGGTTTTCCAGGACTCCTCGTTGCCAATATGCCTGTCTTGGATCTGGCGCAGGGTGTCCATCTGAGCGAAAAGATCAGCATTGGTCTTCTTCAGAGTCTCGCATTCAGACTCGAGGGCCCGTTCCTTGGCTCGGAAGGTGGTCTCGGCCTTGGCCTTCTCGGCGATTGCCTTGTCCCTCTCGGCGCCAATCTTGACGGCATCTTGGAGTGCCTTCTGGAGCTGGAGCTGCAGCTTCTCCATCTCGGTGGTGTGGTCCTTCACCAGAGTAATGGCCTGGTCGGATAGCTGTTTCTCCACCTCCGCTGGCTTGACGCAATCTTGGTGTGCCACAGCAAATGACTTATGATCTTCTGCGAAAAGATAGATGAGGTTAGTAAATCAGCAGAGAGGAAACAGATTCAAGATCAAGCCGAGTAAACAGCAAACTCACCTTCAAGTCTCTTTATGGTGGCTTCGGAGTCCGCCACGAAAGTGCGGCATTTCTCATGCTCATCGGCCAAGGCCTTCAGTTTGTCTGCAGAGAAGGAAAGGTTAGCGCGTAAGAAAGCAGAAGCGGGCGTAAACATAAAACGCAGAAACCGCGTGGCTAAAGGCGTACCTTGCACTTCGGCCAGCTGTTGGGTGCTGTCGTTTGCATTTTTGCTCGCGGCCTCAGCAGCTATCTTCTCCTTCTCCAACGCAGCAATTCGCCTCCTGGCGATGGAGTGGTTCCACAGAAGGATGCGGTACAAGTGTGTCCGCTTAAGGACGCTATCCTGAGAAGCGAGAAGAAGCGAGTTAGAAAAAGCAGAGAAGATTCAACCCGAGTAGGAGGCTACTCGGAGAGTATCCATCTACTCGGCTAGAATCTCGGGGACTGGGGGTGATGGTAAAGAACAAGGAAGGCGAATAGAAGAGAAGGAATCTCAACTCGGAAAAGGCAAAAAAGACTTACTGCGTAGCTCTGTTCGATATCTTCGGCATTCTTGCGGTGCAAGAACATCTTGGCTGCGAGGGTTGCAGTATCAGTGGAGACGGACATGGGCTGGTGTCCCAGATCAACCTTGTTCCAATCCACGCGGTAGTGGTCGATGGAGCCAAGGGTCAAGCCGTGCCATTTCTCCTCTCCGAGAACCCTGCTGTCCCACCTGGCGTTGATGTGGCCAACAGTGTCCAAAACCTGTTCAAGACCCTTGGAGGTTATTGGCTTGTCTTGGGCTCCCCGAGAAGCAATATTGACGGGTTTGTTTTGAGCTGGATCGAAGGGAGGAGTATTCCTGGCTACAGCTTTCCTTCCCTTCTGAATAGCTAAAGCTTTATCTTGGGGAGGGAAGCCGATGGTGTGTTGTTGGCTAACCTCGACCATGTAATCCGGGTAGCAGGGTTGGCCAGCTGCGCGTGCGTCGGTGGAGAGCGCAGCAGGAATGGGGCCGGACTCGCGGATCACGAGCGCTCCGCCTGTGGATGCGCCTTGGTCTCTGGCCCTTTTCTTCGTTTGCTCCTTCTCGATTCTCTGCTTCTCGAGATCCTCGGGTTTCTTCCCGTCAGACTTGGCCTTCGTCTTCTCGGCGGCAGTCTTCTCGGCAACTTGCTTCTCGGCCTTCCTCTGCTCAGCCTTGGCTCTTTTCTGCTCAGCCTTGGCCTCCTCAGCAGCCACCTTATCGGCAGTCTCCTTCTCAGAAAGGCCTTTCTCGGAACAGTAATCCCTCAGAGCATCAAGGGCCTGTTGCCTGGTTACTCGCCCAGGAGGGCTGGATGTGTCCTTGCTCTGTGGCGACGAGGAGGAAGTTGGTGGTGTAGGGCCTTGCGCAGTTGGTGGCGTAGGGCCTTGCGCAGTTGGTGGCGTAGGGCCTTGCGCAGTTGGTGGCGCCGCAGATCCATCGCCCGGTGCAGCTCCTGGCTGAACACTACTCGGTGCGCCGCCTGGCAGTGGGTAGACATCTGCTATGGTAGCATCCGCGGCGGTGTCGTCTTTCACCAGCTGCTCGGCAGTGATGTTCTCTTGTGCAGCAGCCTCGGAGGTGGGCTGCTCCCGTTCCACTTCTGGCCGCTCAAGGGCGGCGGCGTCTTGCATTTCTTGTTCTTGGCTCTCCTCGGCGTTGCTAGCCGGAGGAGAAGGGGGTCTCTCTTCGTGAACGGTGGTATCTTGTGCTGCTGGCTCTGGTTCTGCTCCTCGAGCATCACTAGCCTGTGCATTGGTGGCAGCAGCATTGGTGGCGTCGTTCTCGTCGTCAACAAGGTCGATCAGGGGTACTGCTGTCTCCCTGTCTTGGTCGGACGCAAAGGCTGCGTTCGCATCCATGGCAGGACTGCAGAGAAGAAAGAAATCAGGGATTGGAAGAAGATTTGGGAGAAAACAGTACTACGCGAGAAGGAGGGCAAACGAGAAGAGAACTCACGCAGTGGTGGATTTAAGCTGTCGTCGGGGTTTCTTTACAGTAACCTTCTTCTTCTTCTCGGCGGCCTCCTCCTTCTCGGCGGGCTTCTTCTTCTTGGCTGGAGGTGCCTGTACTCCGCTGCCGGTCCGCTTGCGGGTTTCGGGAGGGGCAGTAGACAGAGGTTGGACGACAAGGGGCGCATCGCCCTCGTTCTCGTCCTCATCCTCGTCGTCCTTCTCTGCAGCGGCCTCATCTGAGAAATTCAAAAGAGAAGAAGGAAGAATCAGAAACAGCAATGCAAGGGGTTGGTGTTTCTCAGAAACAAACAAGATGAAAATAACAATACCGTGAGAGCCTTCATCCGACCAAGTGCGGAGAGCATCGCGCTTGTCAGGAACGGGGCTGCTCTGTTCCGCGTCATCAAAAGGCAGCATGTCATCCTCCTCGCGGTCGTCGGACCAGTTTTCCTCAAAAACTTCGCGACTCTCAATCAACTGTCGAGTAAGAGTCTGAAAGACAGAGAAGGATCATAAGTCAACCGAGTATCAGGATGGAACTCTACTCGGATAGGCGTGCAAACACAAAGCACACTAAGCCTATGCAGTTTTCTAAGTATTCTACTCGAATAGGCGTGCAGACACAAAGCACACTAAGCCTATGCAGTTTTCTAAGTGTTCTACCCGGATAGGCGTGCAAACACAAAGCATACTAAGCCTAAGCGCGAGTCGACTAAGTGCTCTACTCGGTGCACCAGGTGATTGCTAGTCGGGGCGGAAAGGGAAGTTATCTACTCGGGAAGCAGAGGCGAAAATAGAGTAGGAACAGCGTACCCGGGCAATCGGTTGCGTGCGGCTGTACGGGACGAAACCATACCGCCACTTCTCGCTAAGGCTTGTCTTCAGAATGTTCTTGGCATGATAGGCAACGTCGACGTCGTCGATTTCGATGGTGGTGGTCCTGGTGCAGTCGCGGGGGCCTCCCATGTAACACATGAGATGGCAGCGCTCCTGTAGAGGGAGCACTCGGCGCTTGATCCAGCACACCACCGGGTCGTCGTTCTTGAGGCCCAGTTTCTTCAGCTCGCCGAGTCTATCTTCTATCTCGATGGCGATTTCGTCGATGGTGGGATTCTCCTTCCAGTTCGACCCGAGTGGAGCACGATTCCTCCAAGCGGGCAGGTTGATTCGATCATCAACCGCACCCCCTTCCGTGGCGGGGACATTCTTGACGTAGAAGAACGTCTGCTGCCACATTCGGCAGGAATCCAGCCCCTGGATGCGGGGATGATTCGTCCCGGTCCGCTGCACCATCATGGCACAGCCCGTGTCGGTGGCGCGGCCGATGCCTGCGGCGTCTTTCTTCCCGACTGACTGTTGGCGAAGATTAAAATACCTGAGCCATGTATCAGTCGTGGGCCTGATGCCGAGGAAAGCCTCGCAGACCACGGCATGGTAGGCGAGGAAGACGACCGCGTTGGGCGGCAGATGATGCATCTGCAGCCCGAAGTGATCGAGGAACTTGCGCAGGAAGTCGGAGGCGGGCAGTCCAAAGCCGCGCTCGAAGTGCGACATGAAGACCACCCGCTCGCCGTCCCGTGGAGCTGGCACAACCTCGTCGTCGGGTGCCCGGCACTCCACGCCGGGGGGAACCCTTCTGCTGGTCACGAGCCAGGCGAGATTGGCCTTGGTGACGGAGGAACCCGCCCAGCTAGCCTTGGCCATCGTTGCGAGTGGAGGAGTGGATGATTTCGAATGGAGTTGCTCGGTGGAGTGAGTCCGCGGCGGCGCGGAAGCTTGCGCGGCGGCGGAGGGCTCGGTGGCGAAGAAGAACAAGAGGCAGAAGGGGAAAAGTGCAGGGAAGGGGAAAAGGAAGTTACCGCGGGGGTATTTATACCTCCCTCGCGAGATTACCGTTACCACCGCGGAAGTGGGATCGACTGTGGCGTGTGGTGGGTCCTGTGGCCGACTAGAAACGCACACAAGCGCGGGCTGCGCGCGTGACGGCCGCATTTGATCCCACCATCAGATCGTGGCCAGTAATTGCGCGTGATGGGACATGACGGCCGGTGGGCCCACAGCGTGAAAACTGGACGCGTGGCGTCGTGTCCTGGGCAACCAAACGACGAGGTCGTGGATGCTTGACACGTGGGCAGTGCCTGCGTGAAGGGCTGGATGTTGCTCTGCGCTGCAGAGGCTCAGTTTGCGAATTTTCACTAAGTCTTTTTACTCGGAAGCAGAGTAGAAAGCAAGCGCTACTCAGAAGAGAGGAAACTCAAGGTACTCTCCAGATAGCTACTCGGAGGTTCTACTCGGCATCTTGAAGTTCAAGGGCTGAGATGCAAAGGCTGGTTTTAAGCTGGCAGAGCCTAGTGAACAAGTTCGCAAGACTCAACCAGCTTCGGGGACTGCTGTCGGGGGGTTACCCCCGAGTAGGGTAAAGACAGGTGGTAAAGGCCGCTTACAGAAGAGAGGTTTGGTCGAGTAGCCGACTACCGGGTACTCGCTACCCGGTCGACTGCTACTCGGTCTCACCTCAAGATGACCAGAAGGAGATATCAATCAAGTTCTACCCTGACGAGTAGAAGGTTTGGCCCGAGTACAATTGGTGGGAACCATTGGCGGGAACCTACTCGGGCCAGAAAGTCAAAGGAGCCGTTCTGACACAGGATCCCGCGTATCCTGGGTCCGTACTTGGCAGCATTCGAACTACTGTTCACGTGGGGACGGCCTGCCTGACAGTGACAGCATGGAAGCAGGCCGTGGCAGGATAAGGGGGGCCTACTCTGTGCCTAGGTACAGTGATACCAGTCTGTCCCCTAGTTTTGCCCAACGACTTTACGAAAGCTGCCAAGGTTAGGAACCAAAGCTGTCAGCGGGTACTCGGAGAAAGGACAGTGTGCACACTATGTCGACACTTGTCTAAGATTTGGACGTATCCGGCTGGGCACCGTGTATATAAGGTGCCCCGCCGCCTCCTGCGCGAGGCAGGCTCTCACACGTACACACAGGCTCATAGGAAACCCTAGAATCCCTAAGTTCTTGACCTAGCTCTACTCGGAGAGGAGAGAAAGGCTACTCGGTAGCGTTACCATTTGTACTGTGGCTACTCGGAGAGACATCATAATACATAGAGAAAGGCAGGAGTAGGGGTTTTACCTCCACACGAGGGCCCTGAACCTGGGTACATCGTGTTGTTTGTGTTGTGTGGATCTCACCTCACGCGGCTACTCGTCGCGTGATCCCTCCCCGGACACCTCCAGCGTCCATCGTCCCCACATCTTTAGCCATCCCATGGCATCTGCCGTGACACCACCACGACAAGTGCTATGGAACATATGAATGAGCTTTCATCTTTGAGTAGTTTATTTTCTGATGATATTAAGATACACACTTACTTTGTTGCCAGGATCTTCCCTTTCTCCTTGAAAGATGAAGCTAAAACTTGGTTTAACAATTTTTCACCTGGATCTATTGATAGTCCTATGAGATTGGTTAATGCTTTCTTTCAAAAATATTTTCCTGCTAGTGCTCAACATGCTGCTTTGCAGAATATCTTTAACTTTAAGCAAATTGAAGGAGAGAAAATGTATGAATCTTGGTCAAGGTTTTCTTCTTTAATAAGAGCTAGCTCTGGCAATCCATTACCAAAAAAATGAGCTCCTAGATATATATTTTGCAATGGACTAACTATTGAATCTAGGAGATACCTGGATAGTTGTGCTAGTTGTGTTTTCAGGAAAAGAACTCCAGAAGAAGCTGAGGAATTATTGGCTAAAATAGCCAAAAATCATGATGATTAGACTATAGCTGAGCCTACACCAACACACAACCCAACACTAATACCAACACCCAAGAAGAGGGGAATGATTGAATTAAATGATGAAGTGATGAGGGAAGCCAAGAAATCTCTTAAAGAGATGGGTATTAAATTTGAAGATGTGAAGAATCTACCACCTATAGAAGAATTATGTGAGACAATTCCTCATCCATCAACAGTTGAGGTACACTCTCTCCAATATTTTCATAATAGAGATATTCCCTATTCTAAACCACCTAATCAATGCTTAGATGAATTTTATAGTTATGTTGTTAAGGGAGACAATTTTAATATGAGAATGCATAATCATCTAATGGAAAACTCTAAAGCTATTGATAATTTGCATGGTATTATTGAGAGAACCTCTAATGATGTTAAAATGCTTGTTAAACATTTTCATATGGTTCAAACTCAAAATGATCAACTTACTAAGGTGCAAAAAGAATTGCTAACTAATGCTTCTAGAGAAAAACATGTTTGTGAAATAATTACTAGAAGTGGTATTTCTACTCAGGATCCCTTGTATCCTGAGGGACATCCTAAAATAATTGAACAAGATTCTCAACAACCTAAAAACAATAGTTCTCCTTCTAAGAAAAAGAAGAAGAGACATAAAACTGTTGTAGAATCTCCTGAACCTGCTAAAATTCCTAATAGTATATGATATATCTATCTCTGATGCTAAAACTGAAAGTGGTAATGATAAGAGTGATGCTTCTGATAAAGAAGAAACTGAAGTTGAACCTCAAAAGCAAACTAAAACTGCAAAGTATACTAAGGAGGATTTCATTTCTAAACATGGTAATGAGAGAGAACCTTGGGTACAAAAAGCAATGCCTTTTCCTAATAAGAAACACAAATCAAAGGAGGAAGAACATTATAACAAGTTTTGTGAACGAATGAAACCTTTGTTTTTGCAAATTCCTTTGATTGATGCAATTAAGCTGCCTCCTTATTCTAAATATATGAAATATATTGTCTCTAACAAAAGGAAAATTCCTAATGGGGAAATTTCCACTATGCTTGCTAATTACTCTTTCAATAGCAAGGTTCCAAAGAAGCTTGGAGATCCTGTTATTCCTACTATTCCTTGTTCCATTAAAAATAATTATGTTAGAACTGCTTTATGTGATTTGGGAGCAGGAGTTAGTGTTATGCCTTTTTATCTTTATAAGAGACTCTCTCTGGAAAAAAATTTACCCGCTGATATATCTTTGCAAATGGCTGATAAATCTAGTGCTATTCTTGTTGGTATATGTGAGAATGTTCATGTTCAACTGACTACTAACTGTTTGATATTAACTGACTTTGTTGTGTTGGAAATGCCTGAAGATGATAATATGTCTATTATTCTTGGGAGACCTTTTCTTAACACTCCAGTGGCTGTTATTGATTGCAATCAAGGAAAAGTAACTTTTAATGTTTATGATAAAGATCACACAGTTTATTTTCCCAAGAAGATTGATAGGAGATATGATCTAAATTCAATTGAAAATATTGAGACCATCAAGATTGGAGAATTCTATTGTCCCATTCCAATGCCCCCAAAAGAATATGAAATTATTATGATTGGGACTATGTCTATAAAGGTTGAGGTAACATAATAATTTAGTGATAAGCAAAGTTTTGCTTCATATAAAAATTGTTTTGGTAACAAGACTTGATCAACCTTGTTAACAAAGTGATTTTGAATGAAGAGGACAATGTTTTCACTATGTTTTCACTTTAACCTTTATGTTTTCACCATGTTCTCACCATGCTACTTTATTATAATTATGATTTCCACCATCCATAGCCATGTTTTCATCTTGATTACTGTGGTTACTTATGTTTTAACTACCCATAATTTTGTTTTCACCACTTCCACCTTTGTTTTCTCTGGTTATTTGCCTATTGGAGTGTCTTAGAACCTCTGTAGTTCTGGTTTTAGTTTTGTTTTCAACTTTATACATTTTTTTCTGGTTTTTAATTATTTATTAAATTCTAGAAATTGCTCAAAAATGAAGTTTCTCTAAAAATTCTAGAAAAAATATATTAAATTTCTACGTAAAAATGAGACAAAGAGGCACCTGGTAGACCCTAGGGGAACCCACAATGCAGGCACACCATGCCTGGGCGCGGCCTGGCCCTGGTGGTGCCTACACATCGTGTGGGGCCCCCTGGCCCTCCACTAGCTCTCCTCCCGGACAAATACTCCTCTCTCTCTCCCAAACTCGATAACATTCCTAGAACCCGAGCTCTTGCTGTTCTTCTTCCCGAATTTCTCGATATCTTTGCTCAGCCCATCATTGTTGCTGAAATTTGGTGCATTTGCTCTCCGGTATGTGACTCCTACGATTATCCAAGTAGAATTTTATTTGGTGGACTATTTCATGAGTATTTTGGTATTATAGGTGACAGGTTGTGTGAGCTATCATGCTTGATTTGTGTGAAATAATTTAGTTTTGATGCATGTTTAGCCCTCCTACAAGTCTCTATACACTAGTGGAATCAACCCCTCTCGTCCAGGGGGCCAGGGGGCACCTGTCCCGGTTGCAACCAGATCCGGGACCTATGCCACGCATTGGTCCCGGTTTGTGTGCCCGGGGCAGCAGAAATCGCCTGGGGGCATTGGTCCCGGTTCGTTGGGAGATATTGGTCCCGGTTCGTGCCAGGGACCGGGACCAATGCATAGCCACAGGCCACGTGGCACGCGAATGAGAATTTGTCCCGGTTCAGGCCACGAACTGGGACCAATGTCCCCCTTCCCCTATATATACTGCCCCAGCCCCCCCTCCATCTTTTTTTTTGCTTGGAGGTGTGAGGGAGGTGGGTGTTAGTGTGTGTTATTTTACTATGCACACGAGGTGTTCGACGAAATTCCCGAGCCACACATAAGCTCACAGAAAATGGCATCTTCGACCGAGGTTAACAAACTTATCTTTTTCATTTGTAACTGATACATAAATAAGTAGTATTTGTCAATGTACTGTGGTCATTTCTGTATTAATATGTTATTGTAATGTATTTTGATAAACTTAATTATACGATGTAGATGGATGCACGGCAGCGATGGATGTACGGTGACCGACGCACTTCCGAGTATATGGCAGGCCTGAATGCATTCCTTGCTGTAGCTCGGGCGAACAAAGATAATGGCTTCATGTGTTGCCCATGTGTTTATTGTCGGAACGTCAGAGAGCACTCTTCCGAAAGAATCCTTCACGGCCATCTACTTCGGAGAGGTTTCATGCCCGGCTATAATTGCTGGACGAAGCATGGAGAAAGAGGGTTTGTGATGGAAGACGATGAAGAAGATGAAGATCCTTTGTTCCCTGAATACGACGATACTGCAATGGAAGAGAATGCAGAAGAAGGAGGTGATCAAGAACAGGCATCAGAAGAGCCCGATGATGATCTTGGCCGAGTTATTGCTGATGCAAGGGAAGACTGTGAAAATAAATTGGAGAGGTTGAAGCTGGAAGCCATGTTAGAGGATCACAAAAAATTGTTGTACCCAAATTGCGAAGATGGTAGCACAAAGCTCGGTACCACACTGGAGTTGCTGAAATGGAAGGCACAGAACGGTGTGACTGACAAGGCATTTGAGAGTTTATTTCAACTAATGAAGCCAAAACTTCCAAAGGATAACGAATTGCCTGAGAGTACGTACGAAGCAAAGAAAGCTCGCTGCCCTCTAAGATTAGATGTGCAGAAGATACATGCATGCATTAATGACTGCATCCTCTACCGCGGTGAGAAGTACGAAAATTTGTACGAGTGTCCGGTATGCACTGTACTGCGGTATAAGATCAGAGCAGATGACCCTGGTGATGTTGACGGTGAGCCCCTCCGTAAGAGGGTTCCTGCTAAGGTGATGTGGTATGCTCCTATAATACCACGGTTGAAACGTCTGTTCAGAAACAAAGAGCATGCTAGGTTGTTGCGCTGGCACAAAGAAGACCGTAAGAAATACGGAAAGTTGAGGCACCCCGCCGATGGATCGCAGTGGAGAAAGATCGAGAGAGACTTCCCAGACTTTACAGGAGAGGCGAGAAACTTATGGTTTGGTCTAAGTACAGATGGCGAGAAACTTATGGCACACCCACCCACTTTTCTGTTTCTCTCTCCTCCGTCTGTTGGCGATGTGTAATAATAAGCGTGGAATACATGATCATATAGTTCTGTTTGATCAGTATTTTGTATTGACCGGTAAAAAGCTGACAACTATGACCAGCCTAATTTCATTATTATTCCAACCAGCGGCACACCCACCCACTTTGCTGTTTCTCTCTCCTCCGTCTGTTGGCGATGTGTAATAATAAGCGTGGAATTCATGATCATATAGTTCTGTTTGATCAGTATTTTGTATTGACCGGTAAAAAGCTGACAACTATGACCAGCCTGATTTCATTATTATTCCAACCAGCGGCACACCCACCCGAGTATGAGATAACTGTAGGCAGATATTGCAGGCACACTTCGAAGTGATAGTACGGATACCATCCTGACAGATATCCTTAAAACAGAAATAGATCTTCGGTACTACCTTGGAGTTCAAATGACGCAAAGGGTTGCACCTCTGCGGTTACTTTGGCAAGCTGCTAATGCATACACTCCTGCACTGCTTGAGATTTTCAGATTAGAATTTGAACTGATCTTGGATTGCGTGGTCTATAACTGTGGCGAAATTGGACCCATATCCAAGTATGAGATAACTGTCAAAAACATGCGCCGGGGTCATTTTGTTAGATTCGACTCATCAGAATACATTTGTAGCTGCAAGAAGTTTGAAAATGTAGGTCTTCTGTGTTGCCAGGTACTGAAGGTTCTTGAGATCAGAAATATCAAAGAAATTCCACCACACTATGTTTTGAAAAGATGGCGAAATGATGCTCAGAGTGAACCTTCGAAGGAGAACTATGGTTTTTCTGTTGTAGACGAAGATCCCAAATTCTCCGTGTTAAAAAGGTGCAACTCGCTTTGTCGAACTTTATATAAAGTTGCAGTGATTATGAGGAGCATTGCCGAAATTGATTGGCCTTGCCTTAAATAATTCGGCTTAGTGTGTTCATCTATCCATGCATCCGTCACGGCGATCGCACTGATTATGAGGAGAAACACCTTCGATCGGGTCATCATCATTTGGCAACGCAGAATGTCTTGTATGCTCTGGACTCACTCGGAAGATCACAAGAGAAAACAAAAATTATACGATATTTATATTCAAATTATAAGCAAATAGTAAAATAATTAATAGTTTTAATAGTTAGAATAATTATTTAGTTAAACAAAAACTGGATTTGAATTAGTTATGCAAATTCTAGCACTTTTCATGTTGAAATTTTTGTCAAATTCGAAAGTATATAGAAGTTATTAATGTGCAAACTTAAACAATTTTTAAATTTTGGCGCTAAAAACTTTTGGCGCGCAGGGTGCTACCAAATTTCGAAATAAGTATTGGTCCCGGCCCGTGGTACCAACCGGGACCAAAGGGGGTACCTCTAGTCCCGGTTGGTGGCACGGGCCGGGACTAGAGGCCCAGTTGTATAAATATCTCGGTCCTCTCTCCAGGCCGAGCCACCACCCAGGACAGCGAACAAGCCCTTGGCGAAGCCCTGCCGGCGGCGGGAATGGATAGAAGATCCCGCCGGTGCTGGTTACGCCGGCGGGGTTGAACTAGGGGACGCGTTTTTCGACAGAAAACATATATATTAAAAAGGCCCGGGGCCGTGCTTACATAGGGGCGCGGCGCGGTCACAGACGGCCGGCCGTGCTTACATAGGGGGCGGCAGCGCGGCCACAGGCGGCCGGCCGTTTCTTGGGCGGGGGAGGGTAGCCTAGGCTATATCTATTTAGGGGGGGCGCACCGGCGCCGGCCTACTCCTCATCGGAGGAGATGCAGTGGTAGGCAGGGGCCTGCCACAGGTGGGCAGGCATCTGGGGCGGGCCCGCCGGTGGTTGCGGAGGCATCGGGGGCGCGTGCGGCGGCGGCAGCTCCTCTGGCTGCGGCTGCGGCGGCGGCAGGTCCTCCAGCTCCGGCGCCCATTCGTCGCCGGTCCATGCCCAGGACATCCCGTACTCCAGGCCGGGGGGCAGCGGCTGTGGCGGCGGCTGGTCCTCGGACGCCTCCATGGCCTGCCACCACGGCGCAGGCGCTGGAGGGGGCGGCATCGCGTCGTCAGCGGCGGTGGCGGCGGCGGCGGCCAGGACCTGCTCCCACCGCTTGACCTCGTCCTCGATAAGGGAGCGGCGGGAGGCCTCGTAGGCTTCCTCCAAGCCGGCCTGGAGCTCGGGGTCGTCCTCTTCGGTGGGGATGTCCTCCTCGAGCCACAGCTCCGGCTCCCTGCCGGGCGGTGGCGCGGGGTAGTCGTGGGCGTCCTCCTCCGGGGCCGTGGGGATGTAGGAGCGGCGGCGCTGGTCGTGCTCCTGCTGGAGCCAGATGGCCCAGTAGGGGGAGCTGCGCGCGTACGCGCGGTCCCTGAGGAGGTGGGCCGGCAGGAGCGCGCGCTGGCGGTCGATCTCCTCGCGCAAGGCCTCATTGGTCAGGGCCGGCGGCACGGGGATGCACTGCGGGTTCAAGTGCCAGCCGTCCGGGAGGTGGACGTCCGGCCAGAACACCAGCGTGGCATGCTCCCAATGCCACTCGGCCTCTTCCTTCCGCACATAGCGGCGGAACCGCTTGCCCGGCGCGGCGCGAGGCGGCGGGCGGGCTGCCGGAGGTGGAGCGGGGACGTGCGGCTGCCTCCCAATCCGTACGCCTCCCGGACCGAAGCCGAAGGCCTCCTGCGGCGCGCGGGGGACGCCGGCGCCTCTCTGGCCGGCGCTGCTCGAGGACCCGGCCTCGTGCTCGTTCTTCGGGCGCTTGAACCACCGGCGGGGCGACATGGCGGCTAGGGTTGAGTGAGCTGGGGCACGGCCTGGGTGAATGGGGTGTACGTGCGGCGGGGGCCCTTTAAAAAGTACCCGGGAGGGGTTGGCATGCCAACCGGCGGCGAGAACGTGGCATGCCAACCGGCGGCGGTTGCAGGCGGCCATGAATGCGCGGGGGAGCCGAGGCGTACCGTTCGTGGCCACGCGCGCGCGGGGAAGTGGAGGCGTGGGAAGACGAGGCGGTCAGTGGGCCCATTGACCGCGCGCGGCTGTGGTCTTACTTTAAGGACCGGGCGAGCCATCCACTAGGTCGCTGGCCAGTGGCCCCTTTGACCCCGCGTGGCCAGTGGCCCCTTTGACCCCGCGTAGCCAGTGGGCTTAATAAAAGACGCGGGCCAGTCGGCCCTTCGACCAAAATGTGGCCACTGGGCTTAATTAAATACGTGGGCCAGTGGACGCGGTTGGGGAAGTGAAGCCGGTTGGGGTTTGCGCGATAGCATCGAAAAATTTGGGGAAAACGAAAAGAAATCCCTGCCGCGGCAGAGAAAGTGGCCACAATATTTTTTTTTTGAGGGGAGCCATTCATCCCGGTTCCTAACACAAACCGGACGAACTCCCTGGCCAGGTTCGCCACGTGGGCCATCCCTAACCATCCCGGGTCCTGGCACAACCGGGACCAATGTGGGAGGGCCATTTGTCCCGGCTGGCCCATCCCGGTTGCACAACCGGGATAAATGGGCCTTACCAACCGGGACTAATGCCCCTGTTTCCAGTAGTGATAGTAGTTCCTATCATATAGTTGCTTGAAATTAATTTTTGTAACTAGTCATCAACCCTTGCACATGCACGGGCTAGTTGTTGGAACAACACATTACTAAAACAAATTTCAAGATTAGTTTGATTTGAAAAACACATGAGTGGCACATACAAAAAATTGGTAATAAACCTTGAATATTTATTGCTTAAAACACCATAACTTTTTTTTTTCTGCAAGTGTGTATGGAAACATTTGACAAAACATTTGTGTCACTTTTGATACGTGTCGTGGACCTTTGAAAAATTCCAAATGGTAAATTACTTGGGATTCTAGAAATAATTCAATAATTTTAGTTTTCTAATATAATTTTTAAATACACATATAAAATATCTTATAGTTTCCTCTAGTGTTTCCTATTGGTTATTTAAGCAAGTTGTGTGTTGGTATCATGCTCAAGATTCATCGTTCCAAATTAGCTTATAGACAGATGTAAACCACAACAAAAATTAAAATGTCATCCTTAACATGTACAAAAACACACACATAAAAGCAAGAGATCAATTTATAAATCAGCGCTGTACTATAATTTTATTACCATGATATCAACTTAAAAGGTTTTAACCGTATTTACATGCACTTGTTCGTATTTTTTATCAAGTTCTCTTTGGCCATCTTATTCGCTACTATCTATCTTTTCCCACATTATTTAGTACTCCCTCTGTCCCAAATTTAGTTGTCATAGATTTGTCAAAATATGAATGTATATTTATATTTTGACAAATCCATTACACTTAATTTGGGACGGGTGGAGTATTATCCGTAAGTAATTTATTTACAACGCACATACATATTGGATTTATGTGGACTAGCAAAAGTGCCCGTGCGTTGCAACGGCACACAACCATTGAAAACAATATTATTTTTTATTTTTGTTTTAAACTATGTGAAATAGGGCTCCTTGCCGCTCAATAGATTCACATGACATGAGACATGCACGATTGCCTATAAGAACTACTTTGCTACGCGAATCCACCGTCTTGATGTCCTTGTCATGCAAAAATTTCATGTGCTGCCAGAGCAACAATGTCTTCCTGGATTATTGGCGAGAGCGACCACAATTGCATCACCCTCCCAAAAAGTCCACCCTTCTCGACTTTTACGCGAGGCGGATATACGAAATTGGCTGAGCCAAACAAAGTGTGCACAATATATAACTATGATCATATGTATACTCCCGGTTTTCGAGATGTAGATGATCTAATTAGAAATAAAACTATGTTTTCTATTAACATTGGATTTAGTAAGTATGATAAGAATGACATGGAGATTTGGAGCAGTGAATTCACTTTATATAATCTTAGGAGAATGATTGTCAAAGATTGCATGCATGCTTCACAATTGGTTGAAAAAATTATAATTAAATATATATCAAAATAATACTCCCTCCATTTGGCTATGTACTGTCCTCAGTTTATCAAATTAAACTGTGTATATCAAATTAATACTCCTTCCATATTTCCACTCTATAACCTCACCAATAAGAAAATAGTTCAAGAGAGTTGTAACATGTCATTCAGTAATAGTGTAGCACGAACATTACTCATTAAATATCTCTCATATTTAGCGTTCCTTGGTCCGAGCACATGGTGCACCGCTTATGGAAACATCATATATACATGTGTTCTTCAATTCAAGGTGTGTTGTGTATTACCTACAGCTATTAGCATTACTCTGACCTACGGGAGCAAAAGACCAGCAACAGCGCCTTATCCCTTCCCTGGCCACACGTTACTTTTCCAGAACAGCTCGTTGCCTTATTTGTCTACAAAGCAGCGGTAAGAATCGGGAGTTGCTCCTCGTCGTGAAGCCCTCGTTCTGATCAGGGACCCTGTGGTGCGTGTCATATCCGGCAGCACGGGATGATTCCTCACTTGCCCTCCAGACCGAAGAGGGTCTCGGCCGTGCTATACACGGGCAGTAGCAGCGGGTCCCATACACCACGTGCAGCCCGTCCATATGTGTGGAAGAGCTGCCTCCTGGAGGAACGCCGCGCCCGCGACGCGGATGGGAGAACGCTGTGGAGGTTTCTCGCCACCAGCATGTGTTTCTCTCCCGAGGCGAGGTCTCCCGCTGCTAGTGCCGGGCAATAAATACCTTTTCCCTATCTAACTTCTCAATCTCTAGCATCTGTACGCCATAGCCATTGCTGTCCTAAAGTACAGTAAAGCTAGCAAGGTGAGATCAAACCAAACTAAGAATCTCCATTGCTGATGGCGGACACTCTTTTTCCAGCGCTTAGGACCTTTAACTCCCCGTCTCTGCAATCAAACGCCGAGGTAAGGTTGACAGGCTGATCTCACATGTCTATCTCCACGCCCATGGCGAGCATCACAAACACTTCTTTCACGGAGATTGCGCTACGGTGTCAGCTGGTATGTGAAGTTGTGAACTCCTGCTAGGCAACGTTGTCGGGGACTCGGGGTGGAAGATGAACATGTAGCTGGCAGCTAGGCGTGGACATGTGGCAGGCGAGCTTTTGATTGCACCAGCGGCGCGGCATCAGGGGCGACGAGGGCAGCTCCGCTCAGATAAAAATTTAGGACGTATGAAGGCCGCTCCCGTACGACTACAAAAAACCACCACGATCAGACTTTTCTTGGACATCTTGTCTCTATGGTCTCACGTGTGTACATATACGGAACCAGAGCATCAGAGCTATGAACGCACCCGCTAAGAAGACTAATCCTGATCGACTTGGAATTGTTTTTTGCTAGGAGATCCGACGGGACAACATAGAAAGGAATTAAACGAACATCGACCGGTCTAGGCAAGGAACCAACTTAGCAACAACCAATGAATCGTGTTTATGACTTACGGTGGCATAAGTGGGTAATTATGTACAACTTTAGGGGCAGTTTCAATGACCTACCAAACCAAACCAAACCAAGGAAGCCTTAACGCCTTTATTATATTATAGGTATAGATTGCACGGGCTCCCCTCATCGCAGCATTCCTTCCACCCTACTTGCTTGGTCACCAAACGTCCGTCTCTTTCTTCAAGACATCAACTCACCAAGCCAGGAAAGATTTTTTTAGCTGGCCGTATAATATTTTCCCATTCCTCTCTACCAAGAGGAACACACGAAGAGAGGCAAATTTTTTTCTTGATTGGATGATTTAATGCAGTACTTGCATAGTCAGTCTAAGAGGTAGTTTGACGGAATAATTTAGAGCAAAGAAAAGTAGGAAAGCGTACAAAATTTGTTGATGCATGTAGAGAAGTGAATAAGAGATAGTAATATATTAAAACCACTTATTCTTACTTTTTATTGGCACAACTTTTTTTTTACCTTCGTGGTGCATCCCTGCAGGTCCATGTACGGCATGTGCAGAAAACGATGAACCTGCCAACACATGAATTCCGAATGTAATGCAATCTCAGAATAAAAAAATCAGAACATGCAAAACTGGTAAGGATGGAGCGGGACTTCTCTAGCTGATTGCATCACACGACTGTTCCAGCAAGTCATCGCTATCGGCCGCTTTTCACATGTTCCAATATCTGTCTCGCAGACTTATTTTTTCGCGGATCAAATCAACATGCATACAACGTACAGAAGAGGCCGACGGCAAAACTGCAAGGAGAGGAAGATGAGAGGTTTCTGCATACTGATCCCCTGTAATTAATTTGAGGAGTTGGGAGCCACACTGGTTGCCTAGATGTACTCGGCAGCAACAGAAGGACAAAACACGGCCATTATTTGGTAGTTGGAAGCGAGAGAACAACGGCTCGAACTTACGTTGGAAGGCATAGGGGAGTTTCGCTTGCTTGTGGTTTATCCTACGGCTAATGATAAATCCTATATTAATCCGACGGTGAAAATTAACTAAATCTCAGGATTAGCGTGGAGCCTCGTATGGTGCATCCCATTAGTAAATATAAGATGGTTGTTTAATTTTTTTTCAGAAATGGAGTACAATGTGTATCAACTTAACCAACATGAGTTGGAATTGCATGAGGTCATGCCAATACACCATTAAGAAAGAGTATTTTTATCTATGCCGGGAATTTATGCATGCTACGGGAATTCTACAGGGTTTCCATAATCTTTTGGCTAATGTAGGATTGGAACATTTCATTGAGGATGATCCTACCCAACATATTAAACTAACTATGTTCGTGGTGCAGGATTTTTGCTTTAGCTGGTCCTTTCCTAACCCCATGGTCTATTATAAAATTTAAAATAAAGCTATCGACTTGCCTCTCGATGATTTTTGTGCAGCTATTAAAGTGTCACAAAGGGGATCATGTAGGAAGATAAGAGGGTAGCCCAAACCATTGATGGATCTATATGAAGAAATTTGCCAATTAGAAGCTTCACAGGAGAGAGTGGTAAAATTCTAGACATTCAATTCCCATCTATTCGATATTTTTCCTATTTTATTGCCAAGTGTGTGTTTGCTAGAAAAACTACCAACAAGTTATCTATGTATGATCAAGCTTTTATCTCAGCTGCTTTGAGGCGTGATAGGTCTTATAATTTTGGCGCTTTAGTTGTTTTCCGTCTTGCACTTAACCGTGAGAAGGGCGGAATTTGTGGAGGTCTTATTTCCTCTCGTTTTCTAGCATTGCATGGTGTGGAGCCACATCATTTAGACCTTCAGTTTCCCGTAGAGAGGCTGGATCTTAATTCCATGATTCAACATAAGTTTGTTTCCTCTTATGGTAACATGAACAATTTATCCTATGAAATAACTTTCTCCAAGCAATCAAGGTGGAGAGTGACTAAATCTGATAGAGTAGTACTTTTGTCTGCACCTCTTTTGTTTTACCTTAATGACAGGGAAGGATGGTCACTCTAAGAGAGTGAGTTAGATGCATACATTGAGGAACATCCCCAGCATGTAGAGGATGTTGGAGAGGGGGACAAAAATGATTTCGCCCAGACTTCCGACACTGCGGGGTTTCCATACCAGCACCCCGGTCATGATTATGCGCTGCTTTTTAATCTTCTTCACGGGCGCCTGAGTACGAGCATGCTAGGGACGACCCACCAGCGTGGGGATACTTCCCGCACCATGATTGATCTCCACTTAGACCAAAAGCCTAAGCTTGGGGGAGATATGCTGACATCACGCTCATCTGTATATCACGTTTCTGTTGGTTCTTTGTATATCCATGTTTTCGTTTCTTTCGCTTGTTTTCACTTCTTTCGCTTATTTTTGTTTTTATTGTTTTGTTCTTACTTTCCAAAACACAAAAAGACCAAAATATTTATGTTATTTCTCTTTATTTGCTCTTTAATTTGTTTTGTTGGTTTGTTTTACTTTCTTGTTTCGGTTTAATATTCAAAAATCCAAAAATATTTTACTTTGTTTGCTTGTTTCCTTTTATTCTTGTTTTAAAATTCGAAAAAACCCCAAAAATATTTGTTGTTCTTCTTTGGTTTTGTAAAGTTGCTGCAGAGTTCAGTAGTCCTCCTTGACTCCATTGGAGTTTGGTTATCACTCTATATTATTCAATCTACACGAGTGAAGAGAAATAATGATGATTTACGACAATTCAAGTTGTGGTGAGAGGCTGGTATGAACTCTATTTGTTTTCATTTTTGTACATATACTCGTCCATGTGGACATGCTTAGTTTGTTCGTGTAAGGTGTATGTTATTTAATCGATGCTTAGTAGTTCGTGCTCTCTCATGATTAGTTTCAACTTGTTAATATTAGATAGCATGTCGTATAAATGTTTACTTGCATTGTTTTATTCATGGAAGCGTATGAATTGTGGTATCTCCTACTGAATGGTTCGCTTGAATCGACTTGGCACATGCTCACACATGCATAAGACTGAAAACAAAAAGTCAATTAAGCCTCGATGATTTATTTTGCCTCAGAGTATTTGTATCACTTTTATGCCCCCGTTAATTTTGGTTTGTCACAAGCATGATTGTGACAGTTGTTTCTCTCTTGATTGTCGCTCCCAGTCTATTGTTAGCCTTTACCTGTACCGAGTATGAGCTCTACTCGTGCATCCAACAGCCAAAAATCAAAGTTTTCCAAAATTGTCCACCATACCTACCTATATGTGGTATTTCACCACCACTCCAAGTAAATTTCTCATGTGCTACCTTTAAAACCTTCAAAAATTATTCCTGTTTTGTGCCCCTGTTTTACCTCATGAGGACGTAAATAAAGAACCTTTATCTCACTTGTTGATTGGACTTTGCACACCTGAACTAGTGGCTTCATCCGCTTATCCAAATGATAGAAGAGCTGCCAGCGGGGTGCCTAGCCCCAAAATTGGTTACTATAAATTCTCTTCACTATTTTTTCCCCTAATTTATTAGTCAAAGCATAATTGTGTAAACAAAAGAGAAGAGGGATGACCTTCTACCCCAGTTGCGTCCTTCAGTGGGAGCCGTTCTTGCAAGGTGTACTGTATTGTCTATTTACCATTCGTTGACATAAGCATACACCTCTCTTAAAAATTGTTTTCAATACCTCTGTTTATAAAACAAAAAGCGCTAGCACATAAGTTAATCCCTGCTTCCTCTGCGAAGGGCCTTTCTTGTACTTTTATGCTGAGTCTTCACCTTCTCACTTTATGCACTTTCTTGAGAGCATGGATGTCATTCTTAGTATAATGTGCTTGTCCTAGAACACGGTTAATTGTGGTATAACTTTGATGCTTGTATCTTTGATATATTTATTTCTAGTCTTCACTTGAACCTCAGAGGTGCCCTAGCATTTATGTTTTGCTCCATTATTAAGGGAAAGAGAGATACCACTTTATCATATCTTATTATGAACATTGCAATCCTGCAGATTGATATATTTCATGTTGTTTATTATTAATGTGTTGGTATCTCTTCATGGTTTGCATAACGATTAAGTGACTTTATTTGTATACTTCTTATTATTAACTGCCTACGCACTTGATCATATAGTTAGAATATTTACATAATGTGAAACAAATGTGTTCGTAAAAGTTCTTTTATCACACTCAGTTGTCACTGCTTTAGGACAAGCAATAATCTAAGCTTGGGGGAGTTGATACGTCCAAAACGTATCTCTTTTTCCGAACAATTTTCCTATTGTTTGCCTCTAAACTTGTTAGTTTTGGATACAACTAACACGGACTAACGTTGTTTTCAGCAGAATTACCTTGGTGTCTCGTTTGTGCAGAAAAATCAACTTTCAGGAAATTGCCCGGAAAAGATCCTGAAGTCCTTATTTTACCCGAAGACCCCCGGAGCCAGAAGAAGAGCCGGAGGGGGGCAAGGAGGGGCCCACACCATGCATTGGCGCCCCCCCTAGGCCACGCCTACTGGTGGTGTGGTGGCCCAGGCACCCCCTCGGCTCCCCTTTCGACTACTTATGCCCCGTAAACCTAAAACAGAGGGGGGTTCGTCATATTTCAGAGAAACACATCAGAGCGCCGCAGCCACCTCGAAACTCAATTCAGGGATTATAAGTTCCTATTCGGGCGCCCTGCTGGGACGGGGATTCGGAGGAGATCCTCACCATCGTCATTGCCACTACTTCTCCATCAACCATCCATTATTCCCCCATCCATGTGTGAGTAATCCCCTTTATAGGCTGAGAGGGATGGAAGGGATTGGATCAGATCGTTCATGTAATAATGCCAGATTGTTAGGGCATAGTGCCTAGTATCCATTATTAGTGCTTTATATCGATGTTGCAACTTGTTATGCTTAATGCTTGTCACTAGGGCCCGAGTGCCATGATCTTAGATCTAAACATGTTATTTTTTCATGAGTATAATTATGTTTCTTGATCATACCTGCAAGTTGTTTACACACATTATTGCACCGGACCCCGAGGCCCCAAAGTAACAATAATTGGGACAACTGGAGGGGATGGCGGTGATGTCACGATCACATGTGTTCATAGAGTGTTAATGCTTTGCTCCGGTGCTTTACTAAAATGAGCACCTTAATTACCAGTAGTTTCCCTTGAGGCCCCGCTGCAAACGGGCTAGTAGGACAAAAGATGTGGTGCAAGTTTCTCATTATGAGCACGTGCAACTAAATTGGAACACATGCCTATGGTTTGTCTAGAACTTGGATGCTTTATCATTATCTACCTGCAATGCTCATGTTTTCATTATTATATGAACTATCTTATACATGCAACGCCCGTTCATACATCCCTATGCCTGCATTATTTTAATCCTGATGTTTCCCGCAATTTCTACTTTTGTTACTATTTTACTCCTGCTGTTATTTTACTACTACTGCTGCTATAAAACTGTTACCACTGATAAACTGTTTTGAGCAAGTCTACTTTCGGGTGCAGCTTAACTGACAACTCATCTGTTAAGTCTTATAAATATTATTTGGCTCCCCTTGTGTCGAATAATTAAATTTGTGTTTGACTTCCCTCGAAAACTGTTGCGACGCCCTATACTTGTGGGTCATCAAGACTATTTTCTAGCGCCGTTGTCGGGGAGCATAGTTTTATTTATTTGCTCACTTGAACACAAAATTCTTTGCTGCAATCCTTTCATCATTGGTAAAACTCGTGATGGAAAAGTCTCTATATTACCATCCACTACACGAAGAGGTACAACTCTGAACACCTCTGTTGCTCTGATTCACAGTCTGTAATGAGTAAGCTTCTTAGACCACCATATGCTACACACACTGCTACTTCTACCGAGTCTGGAAATGCTTCTGATACTTTTGATAATGCTTCTACTTTGCTTGATGATACTGGTCCACTAGGTCCTTTCCTAGATGCTATAATTGCTAGAGCTAAACAAATTGAAAACACTGAAATTCCTGTTGAAAATGTTGGTACACCTATTAATTCACCCGAGTCTAGAGAAATTCCTAGTGATGATCTTGAGGAAACCTACATTGAACTTAATGATGACTTTATTGAAAAAGTTCAAGCTACTACTAGTGCAAGTGCTCTTAAGAGTATTCTTGCAAGACATGCTGTTAAATATAAATCTTATCCTGGTGCTAAGAGTTAGCTACACCTCCCATACACATTAAAGATAAGGATTATGATTTCTCTCTAGATTTATCTTATATATCTATTGTTGAGAAAGAACCCTTTTGTGGTACTGAAAGTAAAAGTGTTATGGAACATATGAATAAGCTTTCATATTTGAGTAGTTTATTTTCTGATGATATTAAGATACGCACTTACTTTATTACCAACATCTTCTCTTTCTCCTTAAAAGATGAAGCTAAAACTTGGTCTAACAATCTGTCACCTGGATCTATTGATAGTCCTATGGGATTGGTTAATGATTTCTTTCAAAAATATTTTCCTACTAGTGCTCAACATGCTTCTTTGCAGAATATCTTTAACTTTAAGCAAATTGAAGGAGAGAAAATTCCTAAAGCTTGGTCAAGGTTTTGTTCTTTAATAAGAGCTAGCCCTGGCAATCAATTACCCAAAAATGAGCTCCTAGATATATTTTACATTGGACTAACTGTTGAATCTAGGACATACCTGGATAGTTGTGCTGGTTGTGTTTTCAGGAAAAGAACTCCTGAAGAAGCTGAGGAATTATTGGCTAAAATAGCCAAAAATCATGATGATTCGACTACACCTGAGCCTACACCAACACCAATACCAACACCCAAGAAGAGGGAAATGGTTGAATTAAATTGGAACACATGCCTATGGTTTGCCTAAAACTTGGATGCTTTATTATTATCTATCTGCAATGCTCATGTTTTGATTATTATATGAACTATCTTATCCATGCAACTCCCGTTCATCCATCCCTATGCATACATTATTTTAATCGTGTTGTTTCCCGCAATAGCTAGTGATGTTACTATTTTACTTCTGCTGTTTTTTTACTACTACTACTGCTATAAAATTTTACCACTGAAAAATTGTTGCGAGCAAGTCTACTTTCAGGTGCAGCTGAACTGACAACTCATCTATTAAGGCTTATAAATATTCTTTGGCTCCCCTTGTGTCGAATCAATAAATTTGGGTTTTACTTCCCTCGAAGACTGTTGCGATCCCCTATACTTGTAGGTCATCAAGCGTCGCCAGTGTAGCGAGGTTGGAGGCGAGGAAGAAACGCAGAAGGCCACCTTGCCTCCCAGAGGTCACTGGAGAACGCATAGGAGCACTCTGCCCTAGCGCTTGCGCGCAGCTCACGGTAGCTGGGCTGTCCTGGCCTTGCATGGGGGTTAGCCGAGGGAGTCGGTGGTGCTGCGCCACGTGTTGGGTGATGTCGAGTCTCGCGCATGCATAACTACTCGGTGTCGGCTACAGGCGTAGCTTCCGCGGTGAGTTCCTAGGTGGGATACACACCTGGTGCCGCGGTCGTTGCTCCCGCTGCCCCGACGAATCTGGTGGAGGATGCCGACCGAGAATCGTGAAGGGTGGCATAAGACGGATAGCGCGGTGACCCCTATGCTCCTTGCAATGCTCCCTGCAAGAACCATCGACCGCGCTCGTGCGCGTCCGATGGCTGCAGAATGAGCGTCGCCTGCACAGGAGACTACAGAGGCCGTGTCGATCGGGCCTATATGGGGCTCATCGACGGGCGTCGTGTCACGGCCGCATCACAGCACGGGAGAGCGGGAGTGGCAAGATCCTCCGCTGGATAGGCTAGAGGCGAGGCCACCGAGAGTGGTCTGCTTCCAGGATCAGGCCTTGTGGCCGGTGCAGTTGGTGCGGGAGGAAACCATGGCGGTGAAGATGCGAGAGAGCGCCTTAGCCCCCTACCTGGCACGCCAAATTTCAGAGAGGTGGTTCTGTCAAAGACATGATCACCTCAAGAGGTTCGAACACTAGGGGTAACTACTCCCTCCGTTCGCTTTTATTCTACATTCTGGGTCATGATTTTGTTCGGAAATAATCTACATCCTGGATGGTCCCCACTCTGGCAATTAAGAGGAGAGAGAGGCCACACACCATGCATGCGTAGAGATTGGCCAAATTATATGGAATTTACATGCATTGCATTAATTAAGATTCGTTTAACCAATAGGATGATTTGTTTCCTGTGACACCTACAATTATGATGCATAGGAGCTTGTGCAAAGTAGTACTAATAAATGGTATCCTAAATTGTCTGAATTTTTTCAAGATGTAGATTAAATCCGAACTGAGGGAGTACGTTCTAACACACCTTGAAAGGCTTCAAGATGGAAGCTCAGCCAAGCAATGGAGACACGTTGAGTTTACCCAGGTTTAGGCCACCATCGCGGTGTAAAACCCTACTCCTGCTTGCCTGTGGATTGCACTGCGATGAGTTACAGTACGAGGTATGAACCTGTGCTCAAGACTAGCTATGGTGCCTTCTCACTCAGATGAGTTCTGGATCTTTTCTACGGAGGCCAGGAGGCTCTACTTATACCGTTGTTTTCGGGCCTTCTTCCCGTGCATACTCGGAGGGAAAGGGCTACCACAAGGTGCCAAAGTGGAGGACGGCTGCGCTCCGTGTTGTCCCCATGTTGGTCGAGGATAGCGCCACCGTCCATGGCAGTGTTGTGGGGGCTCCAATTATGTTCCCCCTGTCTTGTAGCGTCGGACCGGTCTTCTTGCACCAAAGGGAAAACCTTTGGGAAGGTCATTGGCGTGCCCAGATGTAGTGCGTGCTTTATACACGAGAGTGACAACTGTGC
Organism: Alopecurus myosuroides; assembly: GCA_028641055.1. NCBI lineage: Eukaryota > Viridiplantae > Streptophyta > Magnoliopsida > Poales > Poaceae > Alopecurus > Alopecurus myosuroides. The sequence goes on from CM054062.1 coordinate 18,063,191, forward strand.
CCAAAGCGTATCTGTCGCCCTACGGTGCCTCCGTCATTGCGCGGGGAGGAGGATGTTAGCTCCACATCGGTTGTCCCCCATCGAATGGTGGTTCCTCTGGAGGAGAGTGGGTGTCAAGCGGGTGACCTCAATAATCCCCATGGTGAGCGACCTGAGGCTTCGTAAAAAGGAAAAGACGTCGGTGGACTACTCGACTTGACGGATTACTGTCTGCCGGTGTTTCTTTCGATGGGGTGACAAAAGTCGTCGATTACAAGGTGCTATTGCAGATTGAATCTGGTGTAGCTCTGAATCTGGGGTTGTATGTCTGTTCGTGACCCGCATCCGTGCTTTATATAGCTAGCCGGGTCCTAGGGGTCGTACATGAGTAGGACTCGTCCTTGAGTCGGTTCTTATCTTTCCTAATCTTGTTATCCAAGTACTTTCCTTTCTTTGTTTTCGTGCGAGCTCCTATCGTGGGCCTTCGTGCTTCCAATCGTGGGCCTTATGAAGATACTCCCCCATTGGCTCTACCGGGTAGACCTATGGTGAGGGGTATTTCGGGTACCCCCACATCAGTAGCCCCCCGAGTGCATGATGGAGTCAAGGACAATCTAGGGACTCAAATATGTAAAACAAACTATCTCAAGCTTTCTTCCTGAAATATTTTTTCCTAGGAGGATATGGCTGGACAAGTTCGATCAACTCGACTGATCGAGGTCGATTAATATCACTCGGGAGAACACATTGTCAACATACTCAGGGTTCGAGTCCTCAGGCTCACTCCTACAAAAACATGGGGTAGTTTGATTCGTGCCGGTGAGGCCTTATCGAGTCGAACTCGAGTTGTCAGTATTTTTACCCAGCGCGTCCATCGAGGTTTTCATCACACATGTTGGTATGGAAGGGTACCAGGTAGTGCAACAGTGGTGCAACTCCCAGGCCGTTGGAACTAATCCACGGATCTTATCTTCGTACCATGGGTACGTCATCCAGAGATTTTTAGATGCAGAAGTACGATCTGGGAAACCGAGTGCTTCGGGTATAATTCATTCGAGTCAGTTTCCTTGAGTGGAAATGGAGTATCCTCAAATTTTTGCACTTTATTCGAGTGAAACTCTCTTTCCTGAAAAGATTGTACTGGATTCGAGTGACTTTTCTGACCACTTGAGTATTGTACTTGTTCCAGCACTGTTCGACAGTAATGACGTAATGCCCTGTTTTACTGACAAGGGACTAGACATTTCTGTGATGTGGGCTTATCCTGTCAGGCAGTGGCTTGCTCGAGTGGAGTTTGACCCCTTTTTGACCGTTCAGTGCACGATAATCTAGGGATTGTCAGTAAATGCCTAGATTATCGCGCGTAGTGGGCGGCGTGGAGGCGGAGCGGTTGGCTTCCTTGCTCCACGTGTAGGGTTGATCTAGCCCGAGAAGGAACCAATGGTTAAGATGGATTTACATGGCTATAAATGCCGCAAGGGAGGAGGGGTAAATTTTCCCCGTCTTCTTCCTCGTGCCCGCATCTGCTCCCAGCATCTTGCTCCATAACCATTACCGCGGTGCTCGAGCTTCCTCAAACTCACACCATGGTGCAAACCCGGAAGAACGGCGGTTCCTCGGCGGCTGGCGGCAAGGAGGGCCAGCAGCAAAAGGGAGGAAAATGGAAAAAATCAATCGGCACGACCAAGTTCCTCACCGCCGCCGAACACGAAGAGCTACTTCCGGCCAGCTCGTGGAGGCGCCCAAGCTCGGAGGTACGCCCACTCCCGGAGGCTAACGAACAAGTGTCCCTTGTGGACCACTTCTCCAGGGTCATATACTTTCCTCTCCTCCCATTTTTCCTTGTGCTCATGGCGGTGTACGGCGTGCAATTGCACGATGTCCCGACGGACTCGATGCAACACATTGTGTGCTCCATCGCGTTGTGCGAGTGCTACCTCGGGGTAGCACCGCACGAGGCTCTCTTCAAATACTTCTTCAATGTCAAGGCACAACCTAGCATCGACGACCTGCATGAGGTTGGAGGTTGTAACATACAGGTCAGCCAAAATCGGGGTACTTCTTGATGGGTTTCATTGACTCCATCACTGGTTGGATGGTTCTACGCAAAGGACTCCTCCAACTCTGACGTTTCTCCTCTAGTGTACCTGGAAAAGCCGGTGGTTTCTAGGAGCTCATGGAAAAATCAGTTGTCCGCTGAAGAAGTTGCGTAGACCAAAGACCTAGTGGCCCAAGTCTCCACTCTCAAGGCTGAAGGACTTACTAGGACCCACCTGGCTGCCATGTTCCTCAGGCGTCGAGTACAATCTCTACCGGCTCGGGTAATCCCTATGTGGTCTTATTCGAGTGCTAACTCGACCCATCGTTTGCGCTGCGAGGAACTCTCGAGTAATGAACTCGAGCAGAGTCTGTGCCAGATCACCCAAATGAGGGAGAACGAAGCAGTCGATTCGAATCCTTCTCTGCCTCCACTTTGCTCCTTGATTGAACACACTAAGGTAAGTTTTTTTCCTTTTGTTTTTCGATTTCTGCTTCTTTGTTCTTCTACTCCTTTCCCTTTTGAGTGATCTTCTCTTTTGCTGATCGGCTTCTTCTTTTCTCTAGAATCTTGATGTTCTTCCCAGTGAACCACCTAAGGCGGGTACCATCCCGTTCCTGGAAGGATTGGCTGAGGCTGCTGCAATGGATTTGGATTCTATCCCCTCAGTTGCCACATCGAATTCTTCTCGAGAGGTGGATGATCTCGATGATTTTCAAGAGGAGACCGCCAATGAGTCTCGAGAGGCTTCTAAGCGTATTCGAGTGGAAGGTGATGTTGGCGAAGCTACCTCTAGGGATTCGAATTCCTCGAGTTCAACCCGAAGAGATGAGTTGAGGAACCCAATTTATGTTGTTCCCCTCTCTTCAATACCTCCACCCGCTCCTCAACAATCAGCAGTTCCTCCGGCTAAGAAAGTTCTCCGAGTGTATGGCTTGGGCTCCTTGAGCAGGTAATATTTACTCTTTATTGTCTTGTTAGTCGGATTTATAGGTTTTAACCATTTCTATTTCAGGGTTCGCATTCCTCCAAGGGCTCCAACTTCTCATCTTGTGGTGGACCCTTCTACTATTCTGACTCCTCCTACCTCTTCGACTGCTGCACTGCCCCTCCTACCCATGGAAATATTGGTTCGGGTGCAGTTCCTAAAGCCAATGCTCTTGTAGCCCCGGGTTCCTCGCAAGGGACTCGAGACAAGGGAGTCGTAGAAGAAGGCGCTCATAGGCACTCTGCTGCTCCTGAAGCAAAAGAGAGACCTACAGGCCCAGGAGCTTGGATGGTGGACCTGACGGAAACTGACACTTTGGCTCCTCAATTCCAAGTTAGAGACCACGTGGGTTTCTTTTTTTTATTTTCTTTCTTTCCTTTCTGCTCATTTTGTCGGGTGCACGATCAGCACTCCCGATGGGAGTAGCCCCCGAGTCTGCTTTGGCTGCTTGCAGGCGAGCGCAGACTCAAGTATCCGACTCAATCATTGAATCTTATATTACTCTAGCCTTTCTTGGCGAGTATGAAGGACCTAAGCATTCTCTTTGTAGGCATTGGGAGGCAAAGGGATTCTCATTTGGCTAACCTTTCCAAAGCTAAAGGTGAGAATTTGCTTCGATGAATTTATGTCGTCTTTCCTTTTACCTACACATTTAACTGATTTTTGCTTGTTTTTAGAACTCTTGGCTTTGACTACTGATACATCATAAACGTATCCCTAATTTCTGATGCTCTGTGATCATATTATGCCAATTCCTACATGTTTTCTCCCTTCTTTATGCCATTTTTATCGATTTTCCGGACTAACCTATTAAAAAGATGCCATAGAGCCAGTTCCCTGTTTTCTGCAGTTTTTTTAGTTTCAGCAAAGTAGTTCTGGAAATATTCTCGGAATTGGAAAATTCGAAGCCCGGAAGTCCTATTTTCCCCGGAAGCATCCAGAAGACCGAAGAGGAGCCGAAGAGGGGCAGCAGGGGGGCCACACCATAGGGTAGCACGGCCAGGGTGTGGGCCCCCCCGACCTCCACCGCCTTTGCCCTTTCGCCTATTTAAGCCCCCCGGATTGAAAACCCTAGACACCTGATCAAAATCCCCGAAAAAGTTCCACAGCCGCCATCACCATCATCCCCAGATCAGTGGGTTCTGAAGCTGTTTCCGGCACGCTGCCGGAGAGGAGATAATCACCGGAGGCCTCTTCATCACCATGCCTGCCTCCGAGTGATGCGTGAGTAGTTCATCCTTGGACTACGGGTTCGTAGCTGTAGCTAGATAGTTGTCTTCCCCGCATATGCCTCCATGTTTAGATCTCGTGAGCTGCCTATCATGATCGAGATTGATCTTATGTAATTCTCTGTGCTGTGTTTGCTGGGATCCGATGAATATTGACCATATGCCAAGTTGATTATAGTCTTTATTTGCATATGTTATTTGTGATCTTGCATGCTCTCCGTTGCTAGTGGTTATTCTGGCCAAGTAGTTTCTAATGACTCCAAGAGGGAGTATTTATGCTCGATAGTGGGTTCATGCCTCCTTGTTGCCTTGCTCGAGTGATAGAAACGTGAAGGGGGAGGATGTGTTGTTTCCATTAGGGAGAAAACAGCAGTGAGAGTGCCCGCGTGCATAATCATTGCTTACATTAGACACTTTGTTTAATGCAATTATCTGTTGCTTGCAACTTAATAGCTGAGGGGGTTTGGATGATAACCTGCGGGTGGATTATTAGTCATAGATGCAGATGGATGTCGGTCTATGTATCTTGTTGTAGTGCCCGCACTAAATAGCATAGTAATCTTCATGTCATATTGTGAACTAAGGTTCAACCTTTATTTTTCAATTGCCCAGCTGTAATTTGTTCATCCAGCATGCTATCTTTTATGGAGAGACACCACTAGTGAAACTATGAACCCCGGTCCATATTCCACACTGTTAAACAAACCACAACAATTTCCTGCTCTCTTTACTTTCTGCAAGAATACACTATTTTTCCACACCATACGTCTAATGTTTGTTTTCAGCAAGACCGGTGAGATTGACAACCTCACTGTACCGTTGGGGCAAAGTATTTTGGTTGTGTTGTGTGCAGGTTCCACGTTGTTGCTGACACCGGTGATGCGCCAGCACCACCGTCAGTGGCATCAACCTTCGGAAGATTCTCTTTCTCCTACTGGATTGATAACCCTGGTTCTTAACTAAGGGGAAAAATCTTACCGCTGTGCTCATCACACCTTCCTCTTGGGGTTCCCAACAATGCAGAGAAAGGATATAACTCTGCCAGCAACAAGGATTTTCCTGGCGCCGTTGTCGGGGAGAAGGAAGTCTTCTGTCAAGGGGAGTCTCTCACTGTCAATCTCTTTATTTTGTTTATTGTCTTGTTTTTATTTTTGTCTTGTTTTTATTTCTCTATGTCAAAACCACAGAAAAAATTAGTTTATTTCTCTATATTTAAAACACACACAAAATTAGTTTACTTCATAGTTGTTATTTATTTTCTTGCTTTTATTCTGCTAAAATGAGTATTCCTGAAGTAGAGGTTCGTACTTTTAGGTGACAAGGGGGAGAAAGTTTAAAAGATGCTTGGTATAGAATAAATGATGCTCATAAGAGGTGCACAAAAAACATTCTACCTTGATACTCCTGAGAAATTTTTATGTTGGTATTTCTGGCTGGTATAGGAATGTGTTAGATACTCTTACGGGTGGAAATTTTCTAGGAACTCCTGCTTTGGAAGCCTGCAATTTGATTGAAAGTTTAGTATGAGCACCACCCATTACAACTGTTAAAACTGAGATCACATTGGAGGCTGTTGTTGATAAACTAAACTCTTTGGAAATGAACTTATCAATCTTCCTTGATAATACTAGCAAAGTTAATGAATTACTAGTTACTATTGATAAAAGAATCACTTCTCTAGAAGCTAGTAACACTCATGATAATCAAAGTTTTAGGATTGGTAAACTAGTGGATGCCATGGGAACTTTAAGCTCAACCTTTTCATCTCTTCAATTCGAAAAAGAGAAAGCCTTTGTGTGAAAGGAGCAAAGATTTATGTATGCTCCTAAGATGGCTAAACCCAAATCCCAATATGTGCTGAAAATTGCTAAAACAATTAATGAGACTAAGAATGACCTTCATGTTGAATCTTCAAAAACTTCTAAAGTGCCTATTGCTGAAAATAATGGTTTATAGGAAGGTATAGATGATTCTTCTTCACTTGAAAATACTTGAGTTGATTTTTCTATGCCTAGCTGAAAGGCGTTAAAGAAAAGCGCTACCGGGAGACAACCCGTTTTATTTCTCTGTTTTCTTTCAGTTTTTCTTTCTTTTCTTTCGTGTGCTTTGCACCTGGGTGTTTTCTATTTCCCTAGCAACCCCGTTGCATCTTTTCTTTTGAGGTTTTGTTGAGACAAGTAAAGCCACTAATGGAAATTGTAGCCTATATTTCGGATTTTTGCGCAGGAAACAGATTTCTAATGTCCACTGTAAATTCCGTAAAAAATTACAGAAACTTCAAAATGACCTGAGCTTTTTTTTGCTTAATCATGAGTTATATACGCAACTTTTCTTAGAATATCACTTTTTTATTTGAGCAACAGAAGATGGTTTAAAATATCAATCTTTACCTGTTGTTCTGTTTTTGACAGATTTCTGCCATTTATCACATTTGCATCTTAATCTCTTTCTTTTGGTGTTCTTTTGAGAAAAAGAGTTTTGAAAGAAGTTGTGACAGTATCTAACGTTTTTTTGAGTGTTAGAATTGTGTTTGAACTGAACCATGTGGATTTATTATTTCAATTGCACTAACGTTGCTAATGAAGATTGTGAGAATTTTGATGTGAAGGAAGTTTTCAAGGGCCAAGAGAAGAGGATGATATGAAGTGATCAAGAAGAGTGAAAAAGCCTAAGCTTGAGGATGCCCCAGTGTTACATCCAAGAAAATTCCAAGAAGGCTCAAGCGTCTAAGCTTGGGGATGCCCAAGGCATCCCCTTCTTCATCAACAAATTATCAGGTCAATTCTAGTGAAACTATATTTTTATTCGGTCGCATCTTATGTGCTTTATTTGGAGCGTCTTTTCTTTTTGTTTTCAGTTTTCTTTTGCTTTTTATTTCAGTTTGTTTTTACTTTCATAATAAGCTTGTTTGGACCCCATCATTATTTTATTGGAGAGTGACACGCTCCACTTTTTCATGAGAATACATTGTATTCTTAGTCTCTGTTTGACCGCTGCATTTATTCAGCTCCTGTTTTGCATGCATCTCTTGTTAGAGCTGTTAGTTTTAGTAGTATTGTTTGAGTACTCTCATGTTTGCTTGCTTTATCACAAAGAGTATTTTTGTTAAAGCATTTTTTGTATGGTGCTTGTTGGGAGAAACAATAGAAAATTGTTGCTTGAAGTAGAATTTATAACAATACTAGTAGAAGCTTGTATAGACTGTGGCTAGAACTTTTTCATGCCATGCTAAATGTTATTTTAGTGTTAAAGCCTTGTGATTATTGAGTAGCATGATTAGCCTCAAATAGCTGAGAGTGTTTAATAAGTATTGAAAGATTCATGAGTTGTTCTTGTCATAGTAAACCATCAATATATGGTATTCTCTTTCGAATGTTTTATTTGGTTGACTTGGCGCATGCTCACACCATGTTTATGACAAAAAACCAGTCATGAATAGCCTACATGACCACTTAGTTTTTGAACTTGTGATACTTCTTATGTTTTAATTAATGATGCTTATGTCGCTATGCATGATTATGGCTCTTATGCTCTGTTGATATGTCGCTCCCAGTCTTTTGCTAGCCTCCACCTGTACTGAGTATGAGCTCTACTCGTGCATCCAAACTCCCTTAAACCACAGTTTTTCCCATTGTGTCCACCATACCTACCTACATGTGGTATTTAACTGCCATTCCAAAGTAAATTGCTCATGTGTTACCTTTAAAACGTTCAAAATTACTCCTGCTTTATGTTCCTGTTTTTGCTCATGAGGACGTAAATATAGAATCTTTATCTCACTTGTTGATTGGATTTCACACCCTGGACTAGTGGCTTCATCCGCTTATCCAAATGATAGAAGAGCTGGCAGCGGGGTTCCCAGCCCCAAATTAATGCATACAAATTCTCTTCACTATTTTTGCCCCCGATTTATCAGTCAAAGCATAATTGTGTAAACAAAAGAGAAAGAGGGATGACCTTCTGCACCAGTTGCGTCCTTCACCATGGGAGCCTCTATTGTGAATCCAGTTGATTTATGAGGCACTGTATTCTCTGTTTACCATTCATTGACCTTAGCATACAACTCCCAAAATATAGACACTCCTCCACGGTATGTGATTGTTGGCAGGCACCCGAGGATTCGGTTAGCCATGGTTTGTGAAAGATGGATGGGAGGAGTGTCAAACTTTTAATACCTTTGTTTAATAAAATAAAAACTCTATCACATGAGTGATCTCTGCTTCCCTCTGCGAAGGGCCTTTCCTTTACTTTTATGTTGAGTCTCCATCTTCTAACTTTATGCACAGTTGAGAGAGCATTATTTCCATTCTGAGTTCTATGTGCATTTGTCCCATAAGCATCAATAATTACTTCATGATGTGATATTATTTGTTCTTAAATTATTTGTTCTAGTCTTCCTCTTGAACTTTGAAGGTGTCCTCGCATTTATGTTTTTCCCCACTCTTAAGGACTATCGAAATATCACTTTGCCATGCTTTCTCTAAACCTGAAACAAATGTTTACCTTTCCTTCAATTATTATTCATGATCCTTTATTTGAGTTACTCTTCGTGATGCAAATTAATTGCTATGTTTTATTATGAAATTTTGATTTATCATGCTTGTGTTTAAAGTTTTGTGATCTCAACATGCATAAGCTTTTACATTAGATTAATCAAGTTTGTGTTAGTAGCATGTCACCTAAGAAATTATTGTTTTATCGTTTACCTACTCGAGGATGAGTAGGAACTGAGCTTGGGGATGTTTGATACGTCATAAACGTATCCCTAATTTCGGATGCTCCATGATCATATTGTGCCATTTGCTACATGTTTTCTCCCTTCTTTATGTAATTTTTATCGATTTTCCGGACTAACCTATTAACAAGATGCCACAGAGCCAGTTCCCTGTTTTCTGCTATTTTTTAGTTTCAGAAAAGTTAATCTGGAAATATTCTCGGAATTGGAAAATTCGAAGCCCGGAAGTCCTATTTTCCCCGGAAGCATCCAGAGGACCGAAGAGGAGCCGAAGAGGGGCAGCAGGAGGGCACACCATAGGGTGGCGCGGCCCCCTGGCCGCGCCAGCTATGGGCGTGGGGCCCCCCGGCCTCCACCGCCTTTGCCCTTTCACCTATTTAAGCCCCCCAGATGGAAATCCCTAGACACGTGATCAAAATCCCCGAAAAAGTTCAGCAGCCGCCGTCAACGTCAACCCCAAATCAGGGGGTTCTGAAGCTGTTTCCGGCACCCTGCCGGAGAGGAGATCATCACCTAAGGCTTCTTCATCACCATGCCTGACTCCGGAGTGATGCGTGAGTAGTTCATCCTTGGACTACGGGTTCGTAGCTGTAGCTAGAGGGTTGTCTTCTCCTCATATGGCTCCATGTTTAGATCTCGTGAGATGCCTATCATGATCTAGATTGATCTTATGTAACTATCTGTGCTGTGTTTGCTGGGATCCGATGAATATTGACCTTATGACAAGTTGATTATAGTCTTTATTTGTATATGTTATTTTTGATCTTGCATGCTCTCTGTTGCTAGTGGTTATTCTGGCCAAGTAGTTGCTAGTGACTCAAGAGGGAGTATTTATGCTCGATAGTGGGTTCATGCCTCCTTTTCGCCTTGCTCGAGTGACATAAAAGTGAAAGGGGGAGGATGTGTTGTTGCCATTAGGGAGAAAACATTTGTGAGAGTGCCCGCATGCATAATCATTGCTTACATTACACACTTTTTTAATGCAATTATATGTGGCTTGCAACTTAATACCTGAGGGGGTTCGGGTGATAACCTGCGGGTGGATTACTAGTCATAGATGCAGATGGATGTCGGTCTATGTATCTTGTTGTAATGCCCGCACTAAATAGCATAGTAATCTTCATATCATATTGTGCACTACGGTGCAACCTTTATTTGTCAATTGCCCATCTGTAATTTGTTCACCCAGCATGCTATCTTTTATGGGGAGACACCACTAGTGAAACTATAAACCCCGGTCCATTTTCCACACTGTTAAACAAACCACAACAATTTCCTGCTCTCTTTAATTTCTGCAATCATACACTGTTTTTCCACACTATACGTCTAATCTTTGTTTTCAGAAAGACCGGTGAGATTGACAACCTCACTGTACAGTTGGGGCAAAGTATTTTGGTTGTGTTGTGTGTAGGTTCCACGTTGTTTGTCGAGACATCGTAGTAGTTTTCATAGACGGGGGTGCCATGAGACTACGGTAGAGACGTGGGGTAACGGGATCGCGTAGTATACTATGAACACAAGATTTTACCCAGGTTCGGTACGTCGCGACAGTACGGCGTACCTACTCCTGCACTTCTCACTAATCAGGACTAAACCTGTAAACAGGGTTACAATGTGAGGGTGTAGATCTAGCTATTCGGCGAGGATGAACTTCTCGCCGAGTTGGCCTAGAACTTCTCTGTTATGCGATGCCTATTAATCTAGCTCCCGTCCGGCTTTATATAATAGCCGGATTAGGTCTTACAGAATAGGAAACCTAGAAGACTACGGTAACTTGTAACTTGGAAAGCAAGGAATCCGTCTTCTCCTCCAAGCAGGGTCACGTGGGCCGTGATCCGGGTTCTTCTAGAATCCGGCTTCTGTGCGTCGGATTACTGGGCCGCCCAATGGACCTAAGCCCACTACCACTTAGGCCACCCTGGTAATCCGGCACTTTGTCTACCATCTTCTATACCCCTATTTGGTATATATCCGACAGTAGCCCCCAAGAAGGATTAAAACTCTGATTCTCCGTCTTTCGCCAAATACACTTTGTCCGGGAAATATTGATTCAGCAGTCTTGATTCTTCTTATTCTTCTTTTGAAAGAGATGGTAACATGAAACTCGGAATCCTGAAAATCCGGCTTTTCTCTCACGATCCTTCGCGGAAAAGGAACTTCTGACGTCAGCGCTTAAATCATGCTGACGCAGGCGACGTTTGGTTTCACGCGGGAAACCCTGCAACGTTTCTCTGACAGATTCTCACGGGAAACGAGGAGATAGCTATAATTTCCCTGTCGTTTCATTTCCCGGATTTTCCGGCGAGCAACACGCGTCGAACATCCAACGGTCAAAATAGCCGTTGGCACGCATCTAAACGGTTTTCCGGCTATAAATAGCCGTCCTCGTCCTCAACGAAAACTTTCCACACTCCTCACTGTCCACGCCATTGACGCGAACGAGCTCGAGAGCAAAGCACCGTCCCAAGCGCACTTAGCCTCCAAGCACGCCGGAACGCAACGCGCCACCACGAGATGGCCTCCTCACCGTCCTCGCCGACCCGCGCCGCCATCGATGAGCTCATCGGCGACTTAGATCCGCAACTGGGATCGCCCAAGCACACCGGCGGCGAGCCGGAGAAGACCGCGGCCTCCACGGCGGGTGAAGCGAATTCTTCCGCCGCCGCGGACGTTGCGGGATCAAGCTCCGCAGCCTCCCCGCCGTTTGCTCCAGAAACGGCGGAGGAAAAGATCCAACTCCTCGGCGACGAGCTCGCCGCTGCGGAGGCCGCCGCCTCTGCCGCCGCCGGAGCAGACGAAGAGGCGGAGTCTGCAGGCAATTGGATTGCCTGCAGCATTCCTCCGGCTCTCCTTCCAAACATGGAAAAGGAGGGCCTGGTTCTTAAGAAGAAGTGGCGGCTTCCAGAAGACGAGACCGAGCCAACGCCAAAAAATGGTGAAAGGGTCCTTCTTTGTTCCCACCTTCTTCGAGGTATGGGACTTCCACCTTCTTCCTTCTTCCTCCAAATCCTTTCTCACTACAACATCCAGCCCCATAACCTTCCTCCCAACTCCATCCTCTACATGGCCGGCTTCCAGGCTTTGTTCGAGGGCTACTTAGGGCTAGAACCTAGCTTAGATTTATGGACTTACTGCTTCGGGGTTAAGCGGAACTCTTCGGAGGGCGCACTCCCGACTTGCGGGACCATATCTTTCACTCTTCGGAGATTCCGAGAAGATTGGTTCCCCAAGATAAAAACGTCGGAATCCGTCAAATTTTGGACGGGTTCCTTCTTTTATCACCCCGAAGTGGCTTTCCCTAAGGAAGCAGTCGGGGTTCCTCCTTTCGTGAACTCTGCCGCAGTTCCCCAAGACAACTGGGGAACGGAAGCCGTCCAGGTTCTGCCGCCAGATCTACTAAAGATCAAGCGGCGCATCGCCAAGCTCACCTCCTCCACCCCACCTTTGACCGGTATGGATACGGTCTTTTGCTGGCTGAATAGACGGATTCAGCCGTTAGCAAACCACGGTGGTCGCCTTTTGTGCGAATACACGGGAGCCAAGGATCCTATGCGGACAATCAACAAGGATTGGCCCGTAAAGGAGCTCCGACGGCGCATCAACCAGTTGGTCGCATCACGCGACCAATATGAAGCGAGTCGGCCGATGTACACGGCCGACAACCCGGTTCCCAAGGTAATTTTTCAGTCATTTGGGTATAATTTCAGTATTCTTTCCCGGATAACCTAACTTCTGATTCCGATTGGTTTTTCCGGCAGTTTGCGGATCTTCCAGACTCGGAGTTGGCTTCCGAGGCCGACCTGGACGCGCTGCGCGCCGCCGCTACAGGTGGACGCAAGCGCAAGAAGATAACTTCCTCGGAAGAAATTATCGACCTTGACGGAATCCCCGTCGCCACTTCCAGGTTCTTTCTTCTGGATTCTTTTTTCTTTTATGGGAACTTTTCATCCATCCTCGGTTTTTTAACTTTTTCGGGTTTTTTGTTTTTAGCCTGCCTCCCTCCAGTTTAAAACCAAAGAAGCTGAAGAAACACAAGGTTGCTTCTAGCCGAGGCGGTCAACCTTCTCCCGCCGTTGCCCCGGACACGCCGTCCACAATGGCGGAAGAGCAAGCTGCAGCCCCCACCACCAAGCCCTCAGAGCCCAGCCAGCCCGTTGTGTCGAACACGGACACGAGGGAAAGGGCGGCTCCAGAGGTGGAGAAATTTTCTCGGACTTTCGACGAAGAAATTCCCACCTTTGACAAGGACTTCAAGATTATCAATGACGGCCTAAGCGCGGCCGGAACTGCTTTTGCGGAATACACAAAAGAGTTCAAGGAAAACTTGGCGGGTTTGCGCCGAATGAGCCAGGTATGTAACTCTAGCCCCCAAGCATTAAACAAAATTGCATGCCTGTTTTGCTTTGATGCTTTTTGTAACCATTCTTTTCCATGCTATGTTGCAGCAAACCGCCGAAACCATAAACATGGAAGTTTTCAACAAACTCACCATCAAGAATAAGGAGGTTAGAAATCTCCTTTCTATTCTTGAGGAGAGAGAGGCGGAACTGGCATCGTCTCAGCTCGCTTTGTCGGAAACATCAGGTACACATTTTTCCTCTGAGATTTGCGATTCAATTTTTTGTCTAAGTACTTATTCCGGAAATTTGCTAAACCCGGAATTTTCTTTGCTTTCCAGCTGCTTTGGCTAAGGCCAAGCAAATAGCTGAAGACGCCGGCAATGCCGAGAATCTCCGGAAGGAGAATTTGGAGCTTCACAAGCATCTTGTGAAGGCTCAAAAGGATCTGGAGGCCAGCAACTTGGCCCTTGGAGTTGCCAACTCCAAGGCTTCTGAACAGGCGGAGAAGGATATATCCACCATTCAGGACTTAGAAAATGCTCTGAACCTTCGCCTGGAGGAAATCTCCGAGATCGACAAGCTTATCGGTAATTTTCCGTTACCTTTTTTATTTTTCCATATCTTGTTTTTCTTCTCTGTTTTTTGCCTAACACTTTTGATTGTTTTGTCGGAAAAAACAGGAGATATCCCAGATGGTACCCGGCTTGAAGGGATCCAAGCCTTTGGGAAGATGTGGACTTCGATCCGTGCTGCTGGAATGCAGCTGGTGAACAAGTTTCTTCCCGCAAGGACTGGGGAGTTCTCGGAGGTTGAAAAACTTCCGGGAGCCATCATGGAGGTGGCGGAATCCAGGGATTCTATCCTGCGTTCCGCTGCACGGGGTGGTGCGCGTATGGCACTCGGCCTTATGCGCATGCACTACCCCGGTGCTAAATCCTGGCGCGTGGCGTCCGGTGTCCCTCAAGGATACACGGACACTCAGCGAAATACCATCTTTGATGAAATCAAATGCCACGCCACCCAGATTGCCTCCATGGTAAATATTTCCGTCAATTATCCAGAAGAGGAGATCCCTCCAATCCCCGAGGACGACAGCAGCGAGGAGGAATCAGATGCTTGAAGGGCTACCTTTGACCTGGATAGTAAAAATAGACAATAGGAGCATTACTGTTCTTTCAATGTAATCCAAAATGTAATGCTTCTGTTTGTATGAATGAAAAATTCCGCCTTTTGCAATTTTTAGTTATGAAATTTTTTGCAAGGTTTTTCGGATGTTACTGTTCCTTTATCTTCTAAGTTCTCTAGCATATATGTTTTAACTGTCCTTAGTGTTTGAAATGGCTCAAATAGCAATATGAATCGTTATGCCGAGTAACTGGGCGTAACCAATCAGTTTAAACTCGGAAACATGGACCATGCTAAAGGCATTTTTACTAACTAGTTCCAGTAACCCAACACATACGCAATCAGATAATGCTTAGAGAAACAATGAATTTTTTGACCGAAACTTGGGCACGCAGGCAATTCAAGTTTCCTTTAGCCGCTAGCAGGCTGAAAAAACATTCAGTTTCTTAACGCCGAGTACGCAGGCACAATTCGGGTTAACATTGAGTATTTTGTAAGATCATTGGGAAATAGAGAAAGTGGAAACATGCTTTTACTATAATGAACTTGTAAAAAACATGGATACCAGAAATCCAACAACTTTATTTCATGATCTCAAAAGATGTTTACATAGATATTGAACTAAGTATAGAAGAGACATAACTGCTATGTATTCCAAAGCTTTGCTATCCACTTGACTTTGTCTGATTTCTTCAACAACTTGTATAGTGTTAGGATTTTAGCCCCCAACCGACTAATAAATCTGCTAACGGCGGCTGCGGAACCCGTCAATCTTTGGACATCTTTGACGCAGGTAGGCTTTGTGATGTTCAAGATTGCCTTGATCTTTTCCGGGTTAACTTCTATTCCTCTGTGAGAAACGATGAAACCCAGAAGTTTTCCTGAGGGAACCCCGAATACGCACTTAGATGGATTCAACTTTATCTTGTAGGTGCGTATGTTTTCGAAAGTTTCTCGCAAATCCTCAAGGAGTGTATCTTTTTCCTTGGTTACGACAGCAATATCGTCCACATAAACATGGACATTTTTTCCAATCTGACTATGCAAACGACGTTGCATGCAGCGCTGGTAGGTTGCACCTGCGTTCTTCAGGCCAAACGGCATGGTTACGTAATAATACGTCCCGTATGGGGTTATGAAATAAGTCTTAATTTGATCTTCCTTTTTCATGCGTATTTGGTGGTACCCGGAGTATGCATCCAAAAAGCACAAAAGCTCAGAGCCTGTTGTGGCATCTATTATTTGATCGATTCGCGGTAATGCAAATCTATCTTTTGGACACAACTTGTTCAAGCCTGTGTAATCTATACACATTCTAAGAGCGGTTGTGTCTTTCTTCGGCACTAATACCGGATTTGCAGACCAATCAGTATGGATTACTTCCTTGATGAAATCCGCTGCTAAAAGCCGGATAATCTCCTTGCCAATAGCCTTCCGTCTTCTTCCGTCAAATCGACGGAGACCTTGTTTGACGGGTTTTGATCCAGGAATAACCTTTAGTTGGTGCTCAGCAAGTTCCCTGGGTACGTCTGGCATGTCAGCTGGACACCAGGCAAAAATATCCCAGTTCTCACGGAGGAACTTGATGAGCTCGCCTTCCTATTTGTCAGTCATCCCAGTCCCTACTACGACAAATTTTGTCGGATCTTTGGGATCTAGGATTACCTGTCTTGTATTCTCGGACGCCTTGAAGCTATCTGTCGGCTTCCGAGTTTCTTTTCCTGCCGGCATTTCTGATGGAGATACCTCCTTGGCTAATTCCTTCAGTTCTTCCTTTGCTATGACTCTCTGAGCGCAAAGGGTGTTTTCTTTCTCCAACTCGTTTGCCAGCTTGAAATCACCAGCTATAGTGATTACTCCTCCTTTGGGTCCTGGCATCTTCAGCTTGTTATAAATATAACAGGATCTTGCCATCAATTTGGCGAAAGCTGGACGTCCGAGTATTGCGTGATACACGCTTTCGAACGGCACTACTTCGAAGGATACTTTTTCCTGCCGGAAGTGATCTTTATCTCCGAAGGTGACATCTAGGGAAATTTCTCCTAGGGATCGTGCTTGCCTGCCAGGGACGATACCATGGAAGCATATGTTGCTGTAGTTGAGCTGAGACTCGGAAATCTTCAGATGCTTCAGTGTATCCAGGTACATTATATTAATGCTGGATCCTCCATCCATCAGCACTCTTCTTAGCCTAGTATTTTGAACAATAGGGCTTACAACAAGAGCTTGTGTGCCGGGTTCAGGGATATTCCCGGGATGATCAGACTGATCCCAGATTATCGGTGTGTTGGAGTACTTCAAGAATTTCGAGGTTGCCGGAACAACCGCGTTTATTTCTCGAAGTGTTCTTTTTGCCACCTTTGCTGATGGGGTTGCTAAGAAAGTTAGCATTGCTTCTCCATCAACTCTCGGAAACTTGGGTTCGCCTTTACGCTGTTGTTCCTGGATTTTTTCGTCAGTGTCCGATTCACTGTCTTCTTTGTCAACTTCTGGCTTTTGTTTGGCGGGTTTCCTTTTGGAACCCTTCCCTTTATTTCCGGACCCTGCACTGCCTTTCATGTGCTTATTCAGCCGGCATTGCGCGTTTGTATGGGTGGGTTTCCCAAATTGCGAGTGGTGAACGCAAGGTTCCGACTTAATCCTTTCCCACTCCTCTGGAGTGTAATTGATTGGATCTGGGTTGCGTCCTTTCCACTTATTTCCCTTTTCTCCTCCAAAGGCTATGTTCACCTCTTTGGGCTTCGTCGTTGTTTCTGGAGTGGCTTTTTTTTCAGAACGAGGGGTTTTCTTGGCGAGTATCAATGATTCAATATTGCCTCCTCTTGCTCTGATGTCATCCTCGGCTGCGGCATGCTCATTGGCGGTTGTAAGCATGGATCCGAGATCCTTGTGCTTTTTGGAACCAACCATGAATGGTACGAGTCCGGGTTTTAGGCCATTGATGAAAGCATGCATTGCTTGTACGTCAGTTACTCCAGAGCAACTATTCTTCATTGCTGTCCATCTGGAGATGAAATCCACGTATGGTTCATCCTCAAATTGCGTGCAACGGTTTAGCTGGTTGATGCTATTCGGGCGTTTGTACGTTCCCCGGAAATGCTGAGTAAATACTCTAGCCATATCGTCCCAGCTGTCGACTGTTCGTGACGGTAATCCATTGATCCAATCTCTGGCTCCGTCCAGCAGCATTAGGGGAAGAAACTTGACAGCTTCCAAGTCTGTCCCATTGTTGATCTGGACGGCTGTATAGTAATCCGAGAGCCAGGTATCCGGGTTTGTGCTGCCGGTGTATTTCTGGTACGTTGGACCGACTTTGGCAAAGCCAGAATGCAACGTTATTCTTCGGATCCTGTCAGTAAAACACTTAGGACCAAAGTATAGATCATCCTTTTCTGCTCTGTCAATGTGTGCAGAATATCTTCCGGCTGAATGGACAGAAGGGGATCTGCTCCTTTCTCTTCCATTGTTGCGCGAACGCGCTTTTCCGGGATTGTTTCTATCTCTTCCGTGTTCACGCCCTTTTGGATTAGGCGGAGTTCTACTCTTGTGCCTTTCTTTGTCCTTAGGCGGTGTCCGGGATCTCTCACGCCTGTGAGGTATATCGTATCTTCCAGCTTTCTCAGCTGGGTTTCTTGGAGGTGGCATTATTTTGCCGTCTTTCCGGTGTTTGTCTTCCCGATCATGGGGTTTATACCCATCTTTCGGGAGATGGGATCCGGTCCTAGACGCTGCATCCCGGTTGTCGGGGTTTTTCTTGTCCTTTCTCGGATCCTCTTTTTTATCTTTTGAGTTGTCTGAATCCCCAGGTTCTTCCGATCCAGGTGCTCCAGCAGCGCAAGTAGCCGTCTTGCATAGGGCGGAGTTATCATGCAGCCTCCCTGATCGCTCTTGAGCGCGCTGTTGTTGTTGTTGCAATGCTTTTCCTAGGAAAGCATACACCCCTTGGAGTTTTTCCCCGTTGGAATACAGATCGTTGTTAAGAATCGCGAACGCTGCTTCCGCCTTTTCTGCTGCGGTCTTGTATATTGGTTCGCCCTTGGCATCTTTGCCGTTTACCTGCTTTTGCCAAGACGGGTTATGGAACCTTTCTTTTGGCGGCAGTTCTTCTGGTCTTGCGATTCCGGGTAACCTAGTAGGTTTTAACGCGGATCTATTCTTTCTCTCGTACTCCTCTATTTCTTCCTTCATGACCTTGATGTCATTATGGGTTTGTTGGAGATGTTGCCGAGATCTGAGTAGATGTTGTTGTTGCCGTTGGAAAGCTTGTCTCCTGGCTTCCAGCATCTCAGGAGGTTCATCTGGTCCCACTGGTGTTTGCAATAGCTCTTGCTCTTCCTGTTCCGTCATTGGCGGAGCAGTGATTTCTTTAGATTTCTTCTCCGCAGGCTTTGTTCCGCTAACATCTCCAACTTCCAGGTTTTCATCAGCGAGATCAGCTGATTTTTTCTTCCGGATTTTGTATTGGAGTTTTTTAGCAGCACGGTGCTTTTTCTTGGAAGAGGGAGGTTTTTTGACAGGCTCATCTTCTGTCATCTCCTTGACACTGGGGAATATCGGAGAAGTTTCTCCGTCTTCTCTCTCTTCCTCTGGCGGAGGGGTTTTAGGGCTTTCCTGGCTGCCGGCGTCCGTGGTATCAGCCGGTTTCGCCATTAGAACTTCATGGAATCCCTCTTGAAAGGACTTAACCTTTCTTACGAAGGCGTCCTCATCTTCGTCTTCGGAGTCGAAGTTATCCGATCCGGTTTCCGACTCCAACCTCGCCTCAATGGCGGCAAGCACGGATTCTGCTTCCGAATTCATCGTCTTGTTGACGGATGTCGGATCTTCCGCCTCTGTGACGGGTGTTTGATCTTTCGTCTCCATGACGGGTGCGTTGTTGTCTGCCTCTTGCACGGGATTTCCGTCATCCGTGTTTTCGGCGATTTCGGACTGCACCATGCCGATGAAGTGTGTAGCACTTTTTTGTCGGCGATCTGAGCAGAATCCGGCATCGTAGTCATCTTCGACTGGGTATAGGGCGGGTGGGATAAATTTGCTTCCACCGCAAAACCCCATTGCTTCTGCAGTTAGTCCGATAAAGATGTTAGCAGATCCTATCGGTAATACGCAGGCACTTACCAGGTGGTTTTGCGCCGGTATGTAGGATCCGTTGTCGAGGAAGCGCCCGACGTCGTTGTCGAACTCCAAGCTTCCGACAGTGATTGATCTTCCGATTCCGCCAAGTATCCCAGATCGGAATCTTACGCCTGACGTCGTTTGCCCCACGGTGGGCGCCAACTGTCGAGACATTGTAGTAGTTTTCATAGACGGGGGTGCCATGAGACTACAGTAGAGACGTGGGGTAACGGGATCGCGTAGTAGACTATGAACACAAGATTTTACCCAGGTTCGGTACGTCGCGACAGTACGGCGTACCTACTCCTGCACTTCTCACTAATCAGGACTAAAGCCTGTAAACAGGGTTACAATGTGAGGGTGTAGATCTAGCTATTCGGCGAGGATGAACTTCTCGCCGAGTTGGCCTAGAACTTCTCTGTTATGCGATGCCTATTAATCTAGCTCCCGTCCGGCTTTATATAATAGCCGGATTAGGGCTTACAGAATAGGAAACCTAGAAGACTACGGTAACTTGTAACTTGGAAAGCAAGGAATCCGTCTTCTCCTCCAAGCCGGGTCACGTGGGCCGTGATCCGGGTTCTTCTAGAATCCGGCTTCTGTGCGTCGGATTACTGGGCCGCCCAATGGACCTAAGCCCACTACCACTTAGGCCACCCTGGTAATCCGGCACTTTGTCTACCATCTTCTATACCCCTATTTGGTATATATCCGACATTGTTGCTGACACCGGTGAAGCGCCACCACCACCGTCAGTGGCATCAAACTTCCGAAGATTATCTTTCTCCTACTGGATTGATAACCCTGGTTCTTAACTAAGCGGAAAACTCCTACCGCTGTGCTGATCACACCTTCCTCTTGGGGTTCCCAACAACGCAGAGAAAGGATTTAACTCTGCCAGCAACAACTACTGCCAAAAAAATCTTCTAGGGCTCGAGTAAAGGAAATCGAAGCACAGAATGCTACTCTGAAGCTCGAGGTCACCACTGCTCAAAGGAGGGATGAGGTTGCTCTTCAGAAAGCCGAGGAGTCGAAGGGAAAAGAGATAGAGGCTGCCAAGCAGTTCTCTGATCTAGAAGAAAATCTTGTCCTTGACTCATAGTTTGACATGTACTCGGCCTTTTCTTCATCCTATAGGGAGTATCCTCTAGTATTCCTGTACTTGTGGATGATCGTTTCCTTATGTTGTTGCATCTGTTGTTGGGAATCCTCCTTCTTTATCTCGCCGAATGCGAGAAGGCCCTCTGCTGGATGCGGTGACTTCCTTCGAGCAACAAGTGGAGAAAGCCACGGGTCTGCTTGAGAAGCTCCGGGGAGTACTCACGTACTTTCACGAGTGCATGTTCCCTAAAAGAAGAGGTTCCTACCACCCAGGATGCACTGCTGGATGTGTTTCATAACACCAGTGTTCTGACTGATTTCAGTCGGGAGCAAACTCTATCTGGCATGGAGACAGTGCTGACACTCGCCCGAGCGCACGGTATTGAAGGGAACTTCGAAGTTGTGCTGACCGGGCCTCCACTGGACTCGGATGGGAAAGAGGTAGACCTCAACCCTTTCACCTTGGAGTCTGTTAGGCTAGCTGATGGTCTTCTGAAAATGCTTGAGGCGCTAGCCAAGGCTGCTGAAGCTGCTGAGGCGACTAGGGACGCTTAGGGAGCATCTGCTGAGTCTTAGTTATATTTTTCTATCGAGTAGTAGTAGCGGTACCTTAGTGCGGTGAATCCACATATCTATTTGTAATGAACCTTGTGCACTGTTCTTATGGATGAAAAATGTTTGGCTTCTTCGAGATATCTTTGATGTGTTTTCATACTTTTACTTATACTGCTAAATCTTTTATACCCGTTCTCTCTCCCGATGGGAGTAGCCCCCGAGTGGGAGGCAAGATATTTCTGCTAAACACTCCAGTAAAACAATAACCGAGTGTTTCTTCCATTATTTCTAGGCGCCTGAGGCTTCCAGTTCTGCAAACCCTTCGGCTTCAAATCCTTCGACTTCTTCCTCCTCTAACTTGGTGCAATTATTGAGCGCTATGCTTTTAAGCAAATAGGAGGAGTTAGAGCCTTGAAACCTCAACTCAATGCTGCAAAAGCAAAGGAACAAACTGCTGCAGATCGTGAAGATTTTCTCTTGGCTGAACTGGCAGCAGTAACGACTGATTTAGCATGTAAGCTTTCGAGTATCCATGTTCTTCCTTTTCTATGTAATCTTGAATGTTATTGATATGTGAAAATAACAGTTCCTGCAGGTGTTCAAGAGAATATTGCTCAAGAGACTCGGTATGTTGAAGAGGAGCGCTTGAAGCTTTCTACATATAGCTCGTCATCTTTCTGGTCCAATCCTGAAAAATCTCGAGTGCTTCTGACTTTGAGGACTCGGGCTCAACAAGTTGGTGGAGTAATTGGCTCCTTTCATGCAACATTCTGCAATATTTATGGGGCTCTCTTTCCACTCAATAGACTACCCGAAGGACTGTTCAATCTGATACGGAAGTCCAAAAGTTTTGATCATGCTAAGGCACTCGTTCGTCGCCAATTAGTTGGTGGAGCAAAGGTTGCCTTGGCTGTTGCCAAAACTCATTACCCTCATATGAATTTGCTGAAGATTGGTAGAGTTCCTCATGCGCCTCGTGGTCGTCAACGGGTAAAGATGACTGCTCGATACGAGACAGCCACTCCTGCGGCTATTGCACTCATGCGTTTGGCCGAAGAAGAAACTGATATTCAGCTTCATGATGTGTGGACCCCGCAGTTATAGATTTTAGCTAGCTGCTCTTCTAATTGTAGATGAACCTATAGATTTCTCTATATGACTACTTGAATGTGGTGAATGAGTGTATATGTATTTATATGTAAAATTTCTGTTTACATTACTGAATATCCGATTTCTGTCGGGTTCCAGATCCTGCTCTAACTTTTCTGCACAGCCCCGGAGTATTTGCGAGTGTGACTGCGGCTAGATTCACCCTGTGACTTCTGTGTAAAAACTTTTTGCTGCACAGCCCTCGAGTATCCCGAGTGCGACTGCGGCTAGGAGTCACACTATAATTTCTGTATAAAATGTTTTGCTGCATAGCCCCCGAGTATCTCGAATGCTACTACGGCTAGGAGTTATCCTACAATTTATGTGTAAAATGTTTTGCTGCACAGCCCCCGAGTATCTCGAGTGCGACTGTGGCTAGGTGTTACCCTATAAATTCTGTGTAAAACATTTTGCTGCACATATCATGACCCACAAGTATAGGGGGTGTATCGTAGTACTTTCGATAAATAAGAGTGTCGAACCCAACGAGGAGTAGAAGGTGTTGACAAGCAGTTTCGATGAAGGAATAACTGAAAATACTGAAAGATAGATTTGTAGGGGTTTTTGATATTGCAGGTAAATAAAGTGCGAGTAAATAAAATGCAACAAGTGGCCCAATCCTTTCTTCAGCAAAGGACAAGCTGGTAGGTTTACTTATGATTAACAAACGTTCTCGAGGACACACGAGAGGTTTCTGTCAAGTGCTTTTGTTCCATGCAGCTGAATAATGTTATGTGTTTTCATAAGTGTTGTGTGGGTGAACCTATGCTAATGTACCGTCCCATCCAAGACTAATACATACTTGTGATTATACCCCTTGCAAGAATACGCAACTATAAGAAAGTAATTAAGAAATAAATCTAACCACAACTTTAAACTCCGGGATCCTACGCTCCCTCGTGTAATGGTTTCCTAACGGGGTTTTAGGTTCCTGTCACTCCGGCAACCGCACAATTAGTAGCCAAATAAATGGTGAAGTATCATGTAGTCGACGTTCACATGAGACCACTAGGAGAATAAAATCACAACTTAAATATCAAACATTAAATATTATTCAACACTACTTCACTACTAACAACTTGACTTCTCCCATGTCCTCAAGAACAACACGAACTACTGACAAGACATCATATGGATCATAATCAGAGGTGATATAATGGATGATAACAATCTGGTCATAAAGTGGAAACACCGATAAATCTCACAAGCATCAACTACTAACAAGTAATCCACACTTGGAGAGAGATCTAATGCAAAACAACGATAGAGGCCCCTAATTGTTACAGAGGATGACGGTGGATGATAAGGGTGATGGTGCTGGTGGTGATGATGATTATGATGACGATCTTGATGATGCCTGGAGCGATGACGGTGACGATGGCAGTGATTTCCCCTCTCCGGAGAGGAATTTCCCCGGCAGATTTCTCCCTGCCGGAGAGGTTTTCTCTCTCGGGTGTTTTCCGCCCCGAGGCGGCGGCGGAATAATTCTTCTATGATGGTATGAGGCTTAGGGTTTCCTGGGGCCAAGCACGCGAAAAATACCCCCAGAGGTGCAGGGTGGCCACACCCCTAGGTGGCGTGGCAAAGGGGGGGGCGCCACCTCATGGTGTGGGCCCCTGGTGGCCCCCTCTGGCTCTCCTTATGGCTAGGTTCCTCCTTCGAACTTCTAAGACACCCCCGGTGTCCCTCTTCTTCTTCTTCTGATCTTCTGAAATATGGTATCTCGGCGGTGCTTTTTCCATCAGATTCCTCGTCCCGGTGTTTATTCTCCAAAAAATATGAAACATGCAAAAATAAGATAAAATAACATAAGGGATGCATCATAAAATGAAATTTATCGATGAATAACATAAAATTATGATATAAAATAGTGATGCAAAATGGACGTATCAACTCCCCCAAGCTTAGACCTCGCTTGTCCCCAAGCGAAACTGAACTCAGTAAACATGACCACATGTTTATGGAGTGAAGAGTCGACAAATAAAATACGGACAAGAAGCATCACATTTATCTATTCACCAGTCATTACAGACAGCAACTTCCTCTCATATAACTTAACTTGAAACGAGTAAAGGGAGTCACAAACAAAGATGCAAAAGAGAGAATCAAAATTTGTGATGGCAAACTTCGTTCTTGGTCAGAGAACATTTAATGAAATCATACTTATCTTAGGTGAAGTCTTTATAACAAGGTTCATATTGTAGAGCTTAACATGTCTAATTATAACAACTCTTTTACAGTGATTCATAGCTTTCAAAGTAATATTCATTCAGAGAATAAAGCATGTGCTGAACAAAGAAGGATATAAAACATGGTTGAATAAATCAACATATAGATGATGACATCACAACAACTCAAATGCTTGCTGAAGATAGAAAGGAATGGGTTTAGTGACTAAACATAAATTTAAAAGAAAGGCCCTTCGCAGAGGGAAGCATTGACCACTCATGTGCTAGAGCTTTTATTTTAATAAACTGAGGTATAAAATGCATGACACTCCTCCCATCCATCTTACACAAACCATGGCTAACCGAATCCTCGGGTGCCTGCCAACAATCACAAACCGTGGAGGAGTGTCTAATTTTGAGAGTTGTATGTTTATGTCAACGAATGGCAAACATAAATACAGTACATCATAGGACAACTAGACTCACAAGAGCGGCTCCCGTAGAAGGACGCAACTGGTATAGAAGGTCATCCCTCTTTCTCTTTTGTTTACACAGTTATGCTTTGACTGGTAAATCAGGGGCAAAAAGAGTGAAGAGATTTTGTATTATTATTTGGGGCTAGGAACCATGCTGCCAGCTCTTCTAGCATTTGGATAAGCCGATGAAGCCACTAGTCCAGGTGTGAGAGTCCAATTAACAAGTGAGATAAAGATTCTCTATTTGCGTTCTCATGAGCTAAAACAGGAACACAAAACCGGGATACTTTGAAAGTTTTAAAGGTAGCACATGAGCAATTTACTCGGAGTCGCGGTGAAATACCACATGTAGGAAGGTATGGTGGATACAAATGGCAAGGTTTTGGTTAAGGGTTTGGAAGAAGATTAGTAAGAGGCTTTGATATTTTAGAGAAATCTTTAATAAACCTTCTGTAGAAACCAGCATGACCAAGAATACTACGAATACCTTTGACATCCCTAGGACATGGCATTTTCTCAATAGCTTCAACTTTAGCTCTATCAACTTCAATACCTCTTTCAGAAATATTATGTCCAAGAACAATTCCCTCATTAACCATAAAATGGCATTTCTCCCAATTAAGAACAAGATTAGTCTCCTCACATCTCTGCAAAACTTTATCAAGATTCTGCAAACAATTATCAAAAGAAGTTCCATAGATGGAGAAATCGTCCATGAAGACTTCCACAATTTCTTCACAAAAAACATGAAAGATAGCAGACATACATCTTTGAAAAGTATCAGGAGCATTACATAAACCAAAAGGCATATGTCTATAAGCATAGGTTCCAAAAGGACAAGTGAAAGTTGTTTTCTCTTGATCAGGCTTCCTAACAACAATTTGAGAGAACCCAGAATAACCATCAAGAAAGCATAAATGAGTTTTCTTAGACAACCTTTCTTGCATTTGATCAATAAAAGGCAAAGGATAATGATCTTTCTTAGTAACTTTGTTAACCTTCCTAAAATCAATGCACATCCTATAACCAACCACTACTCTTTGAGGAATAAGTTCATTATTTTCATTTGGCACAATAGTCATCCCTCCTTTCTTAGGGACACAATGCATAGGACTAACCCATCTACTATCAGCAATAGGATAAATAATACCAGCATCAAGGAGTTTTAATACCTCGTTTCTTACCACATCCTTCATCTTAGGATTTAAACGGCGTTGATGCTCAACAACTAGCTTTGCATTAGGTTCAGTATTAATAGCATGCTGACATATAGTAGGAGAAATCCCCTTCAAATCATCAAGAGTATAACCAATAACACCTCTGTGTTTCTTTAATATTCCCAATAATCTCTCCTCTTCTTTATCAGAAAGTTTAGAACTAATAATAACATGATATAATTTCTTATCATCAATATGGGCATATTTAAGATTGTCAGGCAAATGCTTTATCCTCCTTGGGTGGTAATGTGGTACCCAAGTCTTCCACCCGTAAATTATGTTTCAGCATTGCTGACTGATGTAGGAAAATCTCGTCAATTTCATTCATTTCTTCCATAAAGACATCACTTTCTTGGTCTTCCAAGTATTGCTGCAAAGGATTGTTAGGAGCAAGAGCAATAGCAGCCAATTGTTCAACTCTATAATTCTCATTAGGCAATTCAGCTTCGTAAGGTGCTTTAGCAAATTTGGAGAAATTAAATTCATAAGAATCTACATCAAACTTTGTAAGGATTTTCTCCTTTTTACAATCAATAACAGCACCACAAGTGTTTAAGAAAGGTCTACCAAATATAACAGGACAAGTCTCACTAGAAGAAGTGCCTAGTACTAAAAAATCAGCAGGATACTTAGTTTTACCACATTAAACCTCCACATCTCTAACAATACCAATTGGAGAAATAGTTTCCCTATTAGCAATTTGAATAATCACATCAATGTCTTCAAGTTCACAAGAACCAATTTCATGCATGATTTCTTTATAAAGCTCATAAGGAATAGCACTAGAACTAGCACCAATATCACTCAAACCATAATAGCAATGATCACCTATCCTAACAGCTAGCACAGGAACACTAGGTTTTCTAGATTTACCAGGATGAGAGACAATATTAGAAGCATCTTCACAAAATATAATGTGTCCCTCTTCTTCATTTTCAGAAACAAGTTCCTTTACTATTGCCACTGTAGGTTCTACAGTTATTTGTTCCTCGGGTTCTACAGGTTTCCTTGCACTTTTATAAACCACACTAGCTAACATCGAATGTTCTTTTACCTTAGCAGGGAAGGGCATTTTCTCAATATAAGGTTCAGGCACAATAGAATCAACAATATGAACTTCTATATCTCTAGCAGGAACACAATTAACAGTATCTTTATAAGGTGCATGGTACTTCTCCCATTCCTTTTTAGGAATATCAAAATAGGAAGCAAAAGCCTTATATAAGTTTGCAACAACTTGAGAATCAATACCATAAACAATACTAACATTATGAAAATCATCGGATGACATAAAAGTTTTAATGCATTCATAGTCATAATTTATACCTCACTTTCTACCTTTGTCATTCTCCCATTGTTCAGTGTTTTCTTGAATACGGTCAAGAAGATCCCATTTAGATTCATCTTTCATACGTGTAAATGATCCAGAACAAGAAGCATCCAATAAATCCTTATCATGAAGAAAAAGCCTTGCATAGAAATTATTAATAACAATACTACTGGGGATCTCATGAATGGGGTATTTGAGCATTAGTAACTTTAATCTACCCCATTCTTGGGCAATAATCTCTCCGTCATGACGCCAAAAATTATATATATAATTCCGATCTCTGAATTTCACTAGGAGGATAGAATTTAGAATAAAAGAGAGGCACAATTTCCTCCCATCCAATAGTCTGGCTATTTTTCAGCAGTTTGAACCATTCAGCAGCTCGCCATGTCAATGATATAGAGAATAATTTACTCTTCACTTGGCTCATTGTAATACCTGCACACTTGAACAACTCGTATAATTCATGTAAAAAGAGCAAATGATCACCAGGATGGACAGTTCCATCACCTGAATAGCAGTTATTCCTAACATATTTAATAATCTTTATAGGTATTTTTTAAGGATCCAAATCATCATGCGGTGGGTCACTTACTACCCTAGCAATGGCAGCAGTGCCTGCAAATAAGGACTCAAAATGAGACCCAAACATAGTGTAATAAAGCAGTAGACAGTAATAAAAACAACTCTTACAACAGAATCTTCCTTTATCAATTCCACTTCCCAATAGCGGTTCACTCCCCGGAAAAGTGCCAGAAAATAGTTTGGATGACCCACAAGTATAGGGGTGGGGTATCGTAGTACTTTCTATAAATAAGAGTGTCGAATCCAACGAGGAGCAGAAGGTGTTGACAAGCAGTTTCGATGAAGGAATAACTGTAAATACTGAAAGATAGATTTGTAGGGGTTTTTGATATTGCAGGTAAATAAAGTGCGAGTAAATAAAATGCAGCAAGTGCCCCAATCCTTTCTTCAGAAAAGGACAAGCCGGTAGGTTTACTTATGATTAACAAACGTTCTCGAGGACACACGGGAGGTTTCTGTCAAGTGCTTTTGTTCCATGCAGCTGAATAATGTTAGGTGTTTTGATAAGTGTTGTGTGGGTGAACCTATGCTAATGTACCGTCCCATCCAATACTAATACATACTTGTTATTATACCCCTTGCAAGCATCCGCAACTACAAGAAAGTAATTAAGAAATAAATCTAACCGCAATTTTAAACTCCGGGATCCTATGCTCCCTCGTGTAATGGTTTCCTAACGGGGGTTTAGGTTCCTGTCACTCCAGCAACCCCACAATTAGTAGCCAAATAAATGGTGAAGTATCATGTAGTCGACGTTCACATGAGACCACTAGGAGAATAACACCACGACTTAAATATCAAACATTAAATATTATTCAACACTACTTCACTACTAACAACTTGACTTCTCCCATGTCCTCAAGAACAACACGAACTACTCACAAGACATCATATGGATCATAATCAGAGGTGATATAATGGATGATAACAATATGTTCATAAAGTGGAAACACCGATAAATCTCACAAGCATCAACTACTAACAAGTAATCCACACCGGGAGAGAGATCTAATGCAAAACAACGATAGAGGCCCCTAATTGTTACATAGGGATGACGGTGGATGATGACGGTGATGGTGCTGGTGGTGATGATGATGATGATGACGATCTTGATGATGCCCGGAGCGATGACGGTGACGATGGCGGTGATTTCCTCTCTCCGGAGAGGAATTTCCCCGGCAGATTTCTCCCTGCCAGGAATAATTCTTCGATGATGGTATGAGTCTTAGGGTTTCCTGGGGCCCAAGCAATCGAAAAATACCCCCTAGAGGGGGGGCGCCACCTCATGGTGTGGTCCCCTGGTGCCCCCCACTCTGGCTCTCCTTCTGACTGGGTTCCTCCTCTGAACTTCTAAGACACCCCTGGTGTCCCTCTTCTTCTTCCAATCTTCTGAAATATGGAATCTCGGTGGTGCTTTTTTCCATCAGATTCCTTGTCCCGGTGTTTATTCTCCAAAAATTATGAAACATGCAAAATAAGATAAAATAACATAAGGGATGCATCATAACATGAAATATATCGATGAATAACAGAAAATTATGATATAAAGTAGTGATGCAAAATGGACGTATCAACATTACCCGAGTATCCCGAGTGCGACTGCGACTAGGAATTACCCTACAATTTCTGTGTAAAATATTTTGCTGCACAACCCCCGAGTATCTCGAGTGCGACTGTGGCTAGGAGTCACCCTATGTTTATGTGTGAGTTGAATGTTGCGGAGCTCCCGAGTGTAGTTGTACTTCATAAGTTACACTCGGGCGATATCACTACTGACTCGTAATTATAACTGTAAAACAGACAGAAGAAAATTCCTCGTGGCAGAGGGGTAATATCTATTTTGATCAACCGGAATACATAAATGGCTAGAATAGCCTTATTCTTAATTGTACAAAATTTTAAACTAAGCATAAAAAAGACGTAGTTGCGAGACGTTCCATGGATTCTTGTAGAACTTTCCTGTCTTCTTGTCCTTGAGCTTGTATACGCCGTTTCCAAGTACTTATCCAATCACGAAGGGTCCTTCCCATGGTGATGTTAGCTTGTCGTGGCTTCCTTGTTTTAGTTGTAACACCAAGTCACCCATGTTGAATGTTCTGCTATGCACTCGACGGGCATGATAGTTGCGGAGGCCTTGCTGGTATACGACCGTGCGCGCGAGTGCTTTGTCCCGAGCCTCCTCTGCCAGGTCGAGTGCATCCTTGAGTGCTTAGTTCGAGTCATTTTCTGTGTAGGAGGCGACTCGAGGTGCATTGTGTCATAATTCTGCTGGTAATACTGCATCGACTCCATATACCATAAAGAATGGAGTGTATTCTGTGGGTCTGCTTGGTGTTGTTCACAGGCTCCAGATTACTGAGGATAGCTCCCCTAACCACGGCCCGGCTGCCCACTTAAGTGGTGTGAGTATTCTCTTTTTTATTCCTGCTGTGACTAACCCATTTTATCGTTCCACTTGCCCGTCGGTCTGTAGGTGGGCGACTGATTTGTAGGTTACATCGATCCATAGTTCTTTGTAGTAATCCTGGAACTCATCAGCTGTAAAATTTGTCTTGTTGTCTGTGATGATGCTGTGAGGTACTCTGAACCTGTGTACTATAGATCTGATGAATTTTACTGCTGATTCTGCGTTTGGGGACGTTGCTGGCATGGCTTCTATCCACTTGGTGAATTTATCGATTGCTACTAGCAGTCTAGTGTATCCTTTGTTTGATGATCGAGTCCCCATTGTGCAAACGTACATGCGAGTGTATCATGTGTAGTTCTGTAGCTGGTACGTGTGGGCGATTTCCAAACATCTGGCACGCCTCACAACATCGTACTATTTTCGTTGCATCGTATTCTGCTGTTGGCTAGTACAAACCGGCTCGAAAAGCTTTGCGGACGAGATTTCTGCTGCCCACATGATGCCCACAGGTTCCCTGGTGTATGTCTAAGAGTATCTCTTTGCCTTCCTCTGTGGTTATACACCTTTATAATATATCCGATATATTGCGCTTGTGTAGCCTCCCGTCATGAATTGTAAATTCCTTGGCTCTACGCATCACCTGGCGTGCTTCTGCTTGATCTGCTGGAAGTTCATTACAAGTCATGTAATCTAGCAATGGCTGCATCCAGGTGGTTTCTACTTGATTAACATGTTCAACTATATCCATAGGTGTGGGTTCTGCTTCTTCACCCGACTGATCTTCCTAATTTTCCTTCGAGTGCTCAGCTATTTCTATAGCTCGTACCTTTTGTTTTATAGAGGGTTGATCAATTTCTTCATAGAAAATGTCGGATGGTATTGGTGCGGAGGTAGATCCAATATTTGCGAGTGCATCTGCTTCTGAGTTGCTACTTCTGCTTATGTGCTGGAGTTCACATCCATCAAATTCACCTTGAAGTTTGTTGTGAAGAACCCTGTACGCTGCCATGTTTTCTGCTCGCGCGTCGCACTCCTTCATGGTTTGCTGGACTACTAGATACGAGTTTCCATAGATGAAGAGTTGAGTAGCTCTGCATGCTTTGGCCATTTTCATCCCATGGATGAGTGCTTCATACTCGGCTTCATTGTTTGATGCATTTTTTAAGGTCATCTGTAGCACGTATAGTAGTCTGTCACCCCTGGATGATATGAGTATTACTCCTGCCCCTGCTCCAGATCCCCTTTTGGAGCCGTCGAAGTACATCGTCTAATTACTCGACGCATCTAGTACTCTTGGTTGTTCCAGCTCCAGCCACTCTGATACAAAATTTGGTAGTGCCTATGATTTGATAGCTTAGGTTATATCCTGTGGTCCAAGCTCGATTCCCCACTTTGCTAATCATCTTGTTGCGTTGTTGTTGTTGAGTATGTTTGATAGTGGTGCACTTGATACCACTATGATAGGGTGCTCCTGGAAGTAGTGGCTCAACTTCTTTGTCGTCATGTATACCCCATACGCCAGTTTATAGTGCGACTACTGTTGCTTGGATACTGAGAGCACCTCGCTGAGGTAGTATATAGGTCTTTGCACTCTATAGATAGACCCTTCCTGGGATCACTCGACTACTAGTACAGTGTTGTCCACCTGTTTTGTTGCTGAAATATACCGGTACATTCGCTCCTTTTCTTGAGGTGCCACTAGTACTGGCGGAGTCGAAATGGTTTGCTTGAGGGCCCAGAAGGCTTCCTTGGCTTCAGGTATCCACTCAAACTTGTCTGACTTCTTTAGAAGTTTGTAAAAGGGGAGTGCTTTTTCTCCGAGTTTTTCTATAAACCTTTCGAGTGCTGCAATTCTCCCTACTAGTTGTAGAACTCCTTTAATGTTAG
Organism: Alopecurus myosuroides; assembly: GCA_028641055.1. Classification (NCBI taxonomy): domain Eukaryota; kingdom Viridiplantae; phylum Streptophyta; class Magnoliopsida; order Poales; family Poaceae; genus Alopecurus; species Alopecurus myosuroides. Next base: position 18,095,615 of record CM054062.1, read on the forward strand.
TTGGTTCTTTCATTGATAGGATATCCTTGATTTTCACTAGGTTTTCCTCGATGCCTCTGGCATACAACAGGCACCCGAGTAAATCTCCTTGGTGTACTCCAAACGTGCACTTCTTTGGGTTCAGCTTGATCTGATATTTGTCCAGTGCCGCGCATGTTTCTCGAACATTGTCAATAAGGATTTCTGCCTCGTTTGACTTGACTACAATGTCATCCACATACAGCTAAGAATTCCTGCCAATTTGTGCCTTTAGGCAGTTCTGTATCATGCGCTGGTACGTGGCTCCCGCGTTTTTTAACCCGAAGAGCATTGTGGTGTAGCAGTACACACCGAACAGGGTAATAAACATTGTTTTTTCTTCATCCTCTCGCTTCATGAAGATCTGATTGTACCATGGGTATGCATCGAGGAAAGATAACCTTTCACATTCTGTAGTCGAATCAACGATCTGGTCGATGCGCGGGATTGGGAACCAATCTTTGGGACAGTGTTTGTTTAGTGAAGTGTAGTTTATGCTCATCCGAAGGATTTCGGTATGGCTACCAGCACTAGATTTGCGAGCCATGTTGCTATTTTGATCTCCTGGATGGATTTCGATGCGAGTAGTCTGTTTATTTCTTCTCCTATCACTCTCTGCTTTGGCTCCGAGAAGCGGCGAGTAGATTGCTGGATCGGCTTTGCATCTTTATAGATTTCTCGTAAGTGCTCGGAAAATTCCCTATGTACTCCTGGCATGTCCGCTAGGGCCCATGTGAAGATTTTCCAGTTCTCACGGAGGATTTCAACGAGTATGCTAACCTATGCGATAGGCAACGTTTTGTACACGAGTACTATCTTTGCTGGATCAGTCGGGTGGACCTGGTATTCCACCGTGTCCTTTTTCACGTAAAACTCCATCTCGGGTGTTGTTTTCTTTGTCAAGGGGAGGAGCGAGTGATCAGTTCCGACTGCTATATCTGCAAGTTCCTGTTGCATTCCAAATGATTGTGATATTTTTTTGAACTCGACGTCGCAGCTGTCTGATTTTTTGTAATTTCCTCGCACTGTGATTACCCCTAGGTCCTGGCATTTTGATCATCAGGTAGGCATAGTGGGGTACTGCCATGAATCTTACAAACGTTGTTCTTCTGAGTATCGCATTGTACTGTGATGGCCAGTCGACTACTTTGAAGTCGAGTTTTCTCCTTTCTGTAATTGTCCTATTCTCCAAACACCACTTCGAGTATTATTTCTCCTAGAGGCTTGACTGCTTTTCCTGGTACGATTCCATGGAACGTGTTCTCCGAATACTTTCGATTACTTATTGGTATGTTCATCTCCTTCAGTGTTTCTGCGTAAATAATGTTGATTCCACTTCCTTCGTCCATGAATACTCTATTTAGGTCGTAGCCGCCTATTCGTGCTTCGAGTACCAACGTTGCCTTTCTTAGGAAGGGTACTATAGGCGGATGATCTGCTCTAGAGAAAGTAATGCTTTCATCTGACCAATTCAAGAACTCGGGCTTTGCTGGAGGTGATATTTCTGCCAAATTCACATGTCTGGTGATTAGCTTTTGGCTTCTTTTGGAGAGAGCACCTTTCTGTATCATGTATATTTTGCCTTTCGACTTCGGGTATCTATCTTCCGGGTAACCTACCCTGTACTGTTGCTGGATTTCTGTTGCTTGATGTGGTCTGGGTGGTCCTTGTGGTGCCTATTGTTGCTGAGGCTGGGCGACTACTGACACCGGGGGAGGTGGTGGTGCACCCATGGCTAGTGCTCATGGGACAGCCGGAAATCCAGCCTGTTGTGCTTCTCCTTGTTTTCTGAAAGACCGGAGTTGGTTTGACGGACATCAGGTAGGTATGGACTTGCAGAAGCCTTTCCTGAGGCGTTCTGGGTGTTAATTTCTCTGTCGGGTAAGATTCCTTCAGATCCTGATCGAGGTCCAACACCTTCCGGGTGCCTTCCATGTAATTTTTGTCATATCAACTGTTCGCGATCACCGTTTAAGGGAAGGTAGTTTCTGCAACCCACTACCCGAAGCTCCAGTCAAACGTATCTCTAGGAAACCGGTTTCACCCAAATCCTTGTACACCTTGCTTAGCTTTTTTCCTGTGTTGGGCTAGTTTCCACCTGTAGGATGTCCGTTCTTTGGTGGTAGCGTCTACTGGGGTAGGAAGACCCTTCTCGACTAGAGAGGTGACCAGATCCATTGTTTCCTTTGATACGTAGATTTTGGGGCGCTCTCTTTTGCCCTTTCTGCTTTTAGTCCCTATCTCAGAACTGGCAGGTGGGGGTAGTTCTCCATGTCCACCATCACCGTTCTCCGTGTCCTCATACTTTGGAGGAGGGGATTTTGTCGGGTCCTTGTCCATTTCTTCTCCTCCGTCTGCGTCTCCTTCGGTTGCTTCCGCGTCAGTCGTGAGGGTCGCTTTGGGCGGGTCTGCCACTTTGTCATCGTCTTTGCTTTCTAAAGATGACGAGTGGGTGCGTCTTGCCATAGCGACAAAGTGCATGTGAGGATTTGTCAGGTAATAGTACTAGGGACTCACTTCCTCTGAGGGCGGCGAGAGCTCCGGTACGACTGTCTCTTCCTGATGAACTCGGACAGAATCTTCTAGAGACGTATCACCCCAGTGCATCCAACACGAAAGTTTAGGTCGTCGATCTTCATATTGGTACTTGCGTCGAGGCAGTAGAATACCGGTCATGATGTCGGCGAGTTCCTGGTGAAGTCGACTGACCCAAAACGGATTGAGTCCACCGAGATCGCCGGTCATGGTTGGTCGATGATGAGGTCGAAGAAGCCGCGAGTCCAGCGCCCCAGATTCCCATAGACGGCGCCAATGTCGAGTGGGTGACCTCAACAATCCCCATGGTGAGGGACCTGGGGTTTTGTAAAAAGGAAAAGGCGCTGGTGGGTTACTCGACTTGATGAATTACTGCCCACCGGTTTTTATTTCAATGGCGTGACAGAATTCATCGATTAAGGGTGCCATTGCAGATTGAATCTGGCTTAGCTCTGAATCTAGGGTTTGTCTGTCTATTCGTGACCCCCTCCCGTGCTTTATATAGGTAGCCGGGTCCTGGGGATCGTACATGAGTAGGACTCGTCCTTGAGTCGGTTCTTATCTTTCTTAATCTTGTTGTCCAAGTACTTTCCTTTCTTTGTTTCCGTGAGAGCTCCTGTCGTGGGGCTTCGTTCTTCCACTCGTGGGCCTTATGAAGATATTCCCCCCTGGTCTGTACCGAGTAGGCCTATGGAGAGGGGTCTTTCGGGTACCCCCACATCAGCGGGGGTGAGGTAGAGCTTCTGCCCGGGGGTTGTCGATGATCTCCCCAAGGGGGTTCCCTCGTCGGGAGGCCCTCTTTTAGCGAAGGGCACTCGAGCATCCGCCCCCGGAAGGGATCCAAGGTGGCTCACTGCCACGCGGAGATAGGCCTACCCCGCAGTAGACAGCCCACGTTACCATGGTATCCACGGGTCCGACACTAAGTTTACATTAGTTCATATAATATTTATGATGCCTTTGTTAAATTACTTTAATCTCAGCTTGCAATGCTTTTACATAACTTTGATCAAGATTGTTTGGCTTCATGTCACCTAAAAAATTATTTTGTTATCACTTACCTACTCGAGGACGAGAAGGAGTTAAGCTTCAGGATGCTCATACGTTACAAATGTATCTATAATTTTTTATGCTCCATAATTGTTTTGTACCAAATAACTTTTGTTTTCCACATGTTTTCTATCGTTTTCCTTCGTTTTTCGAATATTTTCATTGACTAATCTATTAAAAAGATGCCCAAGTCCATATGTTGTTTTCTGTTGTTTTTCTAGTTGAGAAAAGTTCTTAAAGAAATATTCTCGGAAAGGGCTAAAAATCCATGGAGATTGATTTTTCCCCGGAACGAAGATGGAGTCTAAAGAAGAGCCAGAGGGGGGCCAGGGAGTGCCAGGCATGGCCCCACCCTAGGCCGCGCCTGATGGGCCCTTGGGCGCCACGGCCACCGCCTCTCGTCGACTCTTCGCCTATAAATTTACTTTAACCCTAAAAACGTTGGGGACGGAGTTATTTTCCACGAAACATATAGAGAGGCGCCCTCACCTTGAAAGTCCAATCTAGGGCTTCTACAACCCTGTTGAAAGATCATCTTCTGTTTTGATAATTAATGACAACATAACTATTGTACTAATGACTATTTGAGAGTATTTGTAGGTTCTATTAGATACATATGAAAATGCCCAGGTTCAACAATTATACAATCTCAATGGGTTACAAAAATGTTTCGAATGGAAAGAGCTCAAAGAAACAAAGCTGGGGAGCCATTTTTGTAGGCAGCGGAGGCTCCGGTGAAACCACCGGTACCTCCGCCCCATGCAAATCCTAGCACATCCAGGCGCTTGCCTCCGGTGTAGGTTCCGGTGGAACCTCCGCTAAAAACACCTTCGGGTGCATAAGAGCGGAGGCTCCAGCGGAACCTCCGGTGTACATCCGGTGGGAGGAGCCTCCGGTGAAACCACCGGAGCCTCCGCTGGCTCCACTGCCCCACTGTGGGGCTGGCCTCCGGTGGTGCCTCCAGTGCGGGCTCCGCTGAAAATACGTTCGGATGGATAAGAGCAGAGGCCCCAGCGGAGCCTCCGGTGGGCGGAACCTCCGCCAAAGCCACCGAAGCCTCCGCCCTACAGGTTCCAGTATGAAGACAGCGAGTTGCGCGCGTGCGCCTATAAGAAGACCACCGGAGCCTCCGGTGTTGCGTGGACTGCACAACGGCCACTTGGGGGAAGGGGTATCTAAAGGTTTCCCCTACCTCATAAATTCTCAAGCTTTGCCCATTCTCTCTCCTAGCCATTAATGAAAGCTTCAACCTCCTAGATCTCCCTCTCCAACCACCCAAACACTCAGAAACTTTGTGGAGAGCTAGAGGAGACCTAGATCCGTGATCCCACCAAAGGAATTTCAAATCCATCCACCACATCCTAGTAGATCTAGAATCCTACTTGAGGCCTAGAAACCTTAGTAGATATTGTGCTTGTAGCTTCCACCTTGTTGCAAGAAGCTTCGGATCCATTGAGAGCCTCCATCCATCTTGTGGAGTGTCCTCAACCTTGTGTAAAGGTTTGGTCAACACCTTCAAGTCGACCTCATAGTGGAAACGAGAATCTCCCTCACTGGAAAAGCTCAAGGAGAATAAGGTGTGCACAACCGTGCTATTGAGGAGCGCCTAGGTGGCTCCCCAACTCTCCAACATAGACATACTTCTCTTGAGAAGGAACTACGGGAAACATATCCTTGTCTCCTTGTTTACACTTGTGGTTTATATTGTTGCCTTTCGTTTTACTTCCGTTGTGTATCTTATCTTGTATCACTTAGGTTGCTCGCCTAGTTGCACATCTAGAGAACCTTATCTTATCTTGCTTAGCCATAATTAAAAGGAAAAGAATAAAAATTGGTAGTCAACCTATTCACCCCCCCTCTAGTTGACCATAGTGCACTTTCAATTGGTATCAGAGCCTCGGCTCTTGCTAAGGGCTTAACCGCCTAAGAGTATAATGGTCAATGAAAATGAGTCTGACGGTTCTAGTGCGGAAATCGCCAAAATGGCCGACACTATAACTAACCTACAAGAAACGGTTGGAACCCTCCAAACCGAATTGTCCAAGGTTAGCTCTAGTGTTGTCTCGGAGGTTTCTAGCATAAAGAAAATGTTGGAGGCCATGATGGGGAAAACCAAGGAGCTCGAGGAACCACCTCTCACCGCCGATGATGTTAGCTCGGATGATGTGTCCATTCCAGACATCGCCGAATGGAAGCTAACATTGTTTTAGCCAAGGCGAAAGCCAAGGCAAAAGCCGATAAAAAGGCTAAGAGCGCTGGGAGCTCCGACGGCTCCAAGTCTCATTCGGCTAACGGTTCGGGGTCTAACTCAAAAGTACCACCACCTCCCAATTATGACACTTTCCATCCTATTGCCACAATGACACACATTCTAAATGTTGGACTTCCTCCCATGCTTAACACTAACGAATTCTCTTCTTGGAAGTTCGATATGGAGTCTCATATTTCAGGGTCTTGCACCGCCTTGTGGAGAAGTGTTCTCCATGGATTTCATCCTCACGATGAAAGCAACTTGACTCCAAGAGAAGACATGGAATTTCAACTCAACAAGACCGCTCTTTTCACTATCCAGAAGGCTCTCCCAAGAGAACATCTTGAACACATCCGCGGTATTAAGACGGCCAAGGAGGCTTGGGATAAACTTGACACCTTGTTTCAAGGCAATGCTAGCATCCAATCCTCCAAGTATGATGTGGCTCTTGACAAGTCCGAGAACTTCGTTATGCTTGAAGATGAAAGTCCCGAAGAACTATATACAAGGGTTGTCACTCTTGGCAACCAATTGAGGGACTTTGGGAAAGAAGAGATCTCCGATGAGTGGATCAAGAGGAAGTTTGTCAAGTCCATAACTCCTTTCGAGAAGAACCTGTCCACTAGCATTCGAACAAGATCGTACTACAACTCCCTCAACTCCATTGGTGTTCTTAGTGAGTTCATAGCCATATCCCTATCTCACAAGATCGCGGATGATGCTCTCGCCCGCTCAAGAGGAGTTGGAAAGTCCCCCAACCTCGCCTTGAAGTCTAAGGCGGTTTCTCGGATAGAAGAAGTGGATGAGGACGATGAGGATGATGAGGATTATGAATATACATACAAGGGTGCTAACAAGTGCATTGCTCTTGCCATGCACAGCTATTGGAAGAGATGGGAGGCTCACAAGGCCGGTGCTCCTAGACCTTCAAGAAACAAGATCTGCAAGAAGAAGGGGGATCGGACAAGGACATGCTTCAATTGTGGAAGTGCAAATTACTTCGTTAAGGAGTGTCCTTTTGAGCCAAGAGAAGGGAATGAAGGGAAGCTTGTTCGTAAGGACAAGAACAAATCTCCACAAAACAAGAATCTCGCGAGAACAGTCCCGAGGGCTCTATATGTTCAAGAAGGCCCCACATTGGAATCATACTACTCCGAAGATGAAGGAGAAGATGAAGTTGTAGGTGTGGCCCACGTCGCCATAGCTACGACTTCCTCTTCATCGGTCTCTCTATTCGAATCCCCCAATGAGAAGGCATTAGTCCGACCTACATGTCTCATGGAAAAAGCCACCGCGGTAATATCTTCCACCTCCAAGTATATTGATACTAGCTCTCCCTAATTATTGGATTGTGTTGAAAACATTATGGATGATGAGGAGACCAAGAATCTTAGCTCTTGGCTATGTAGTCTTGAAGGTGAAACCAAGGAAAAGGTAAAGGCCCTCTTGAGGCAACTTGATGATGCCAACTCTCTCATAGATGAGAAGGAAAAGATCATCACGACCTTGGAGAGCTAGGGTGGTGGTCATGAGAATCATGACAATGAGCCTGTAGAAGCTCTTGACAAAGAAAGATCCTTGAGAGCCTCTCTTGAAGAGAGACTGTCTAGTTTAGAAGAGACTTATGCTATTAGTGTTTCCAAACTTAGGAAGGATAATTAAAAATCTCGTGCTTTACTTAAAATCTTTGAAGAAGAAGAGTTGAAGCTAGGGATAGCTCATGAGGAACTTGTTGAGCGTCACGGAAAACTAGAAAAAGAGTTCACGTCTCTTAAAGAAATCCATGACAAACTCACAATATCCCGAAATAAGCTCCTAGCTCAACAATCTAAAAAGCAAGCGACTTCCTCCTCTAATAGTATTGTTATCATGCCTACCTCTTGTACTACTACTAACGTTGTAGGACGAGAGAAAATTCTCAATGACGCCATAAGATCTCAAGGAACCAAGAAAGGAAAGGAAGGACTTGGCTTCGTTGCCAAGTCACAGAAGAAAACCAAGAATGCCACCTCTCCCTCTAGGAATGTTGTCTTTGTGAAAGAGGGAGAGGTGACCAAGGAGAAGGATACCAACGCCGTGGTGGGTGATGATACCTCTAGGGGGAGCATCACTCATAACGACTTTGCCGGAAAATATAATCCCTCTTATGTTCTTATGAAATCTAGAGATGGTCATGTTTATGCTAAATATGTTGGTACTTCTTATGGTGATGATTATCATTGGACTATTTGGGTTCCTAAGACCCTTGTTACTAACAAAAGAGGACGCATTGAAGGATGGGTACCTAAATCAATAAAGTGATCTCTTGTAGGGAAGTGCTTCCGGGTCGGGTAGATGGACGGTGGATAGTGGTGCATCCCAACATATGAACGGAATCAATGACGCAATGAGCAATATTGAACCTCCATTATCTCATCTCAATTGCGTCACTATTGGTGACAATTCCGAACTTAAGGTATTGGGACAAGGCAAGGTTGCTATCTCAAATGATGTATCAATTGAGAAAGTTCTCCTTGTTGAGTCCCTTGGTTATAACTTGATGTCCGTTCTTCAACTTGCAAACTGTGGCTTTACCTATTTATTTAATAAAGAGAATGTGATTGTCACTTGGGAAACAACTCTTAAAGTAGACTTTGTTGGGTTTGTCGAGAACGGCATGTATGTAGTGGACTTCTCTAAAGGAGACATGTGTGCCGCGACATGCCTAATGTCTAAAGTTGATGTGGGTGGCTTTGGCATCGCCGGTTAGCCCACACCAATATGAGAATGTTTCATGAACTTCAAAGTGGCAATCATGTTCTAGGACTAACCAAGGCTAAGTTTGCTAAAGATCGTGTGTGTAGTTCTTGCACGTTTGGAAAGCAACATGGAGAATTCCACCCAACCAAGACTAATATCTCCACCACAAGAATCCTTGAGCTCATTCACTTAGATCTCTTTGGTCCACTATATTATGATAGTCTTGGAGGAAAGAAGTATTGCTTGGTGATTGTGGATGATTATTCAAGATATTGTTGGGTGTATTTATGCAAGAGGAAGAGTGAGACTCAAAAGAGAGTCATCGAGTTTATCACTCTAGTGGAGCGCCAACACAATTCTTCCATATTGGCCATTCGGAGTGATAATGGTACGGAGTTCAAGAACTATACCGTTGAGGGTTTTCTTAGTGAAGAGGGCATTTCTCACCAATACTCCTCTCCCTACACCCTTCAACAAAATGGTGTTGCGGAAAGGAAGAACCGTACTTTCATGGATGCGGCTAGGACAATGATTGCGGAGTTATATTCTCCTTATAACTTTGGACCGAAGCCGTCTCCACCGCTTGTCATGCTACCAACCGGTTATATCTCCGCAAGATCTTGAACAAGACTCCCTATGATATTCTCACGGGCAAGAAACCGCACGTATCTTACTTCAAGGTCTTTGGTTGCAAGTGCTTCATTCGCAAGAAAGGTAAACGTTTGTCAAAATTTGAGACCAAACCTTATGAGGGAATTTTTTTTGGCTATGCCACAAATATTCACGCCTATAGAGTCTACAACAAGTCCACAAGACAAGTTGAAGAAGCTATAGACGTGGTGTTTGATGAGGATAACGGCTCCCAAGTGGGGCGTATAGATCATGGTGTTGTAGGAGATGCAATTCCTCCCATCGTCATAAGAAGAATGGGGATTGGTGAAATAATTCCCATTGAGGGTTACCGGATGGCGGAGGGAGAAGGACTATGCCCCACTCACGTGGAGCCATTGACTACACCCATTTATACACAAGCTACCCAACAAGATGCACCAAGCCCTCAAGCTAATGATCAAGGTCAAGCAAGTAATCAAGGCCAATATAATGATCAAGACCAAACTTCTCATCAAAGTCATGATCAAAGTCCCATCATTGTTGAGAGAGCTCAACCTAGTGGTGATCCTTCACCCACTAATGATCAAGGCCGAGATGAAGATGGACATGTCTCCGATGAAGAAGGCGATTCTCAAGCAATATCCAAAGAATCTTTGGAGGAGATACTAGCTCGTAGAGCAAAGAGAAGGCTAGAGAATCTTGAACGAGCGGGCCACACGGAGGACAAGATACTTGGGCAAATTCGTGGAAGGGTGGTCACTAGGAAGCAATTGGCGGATTTTAGCAAGGCTCATGCTTTTGTATCTTTCATTGAACCCAAGAAGGTTTATGAAGCTCTCGAAGATAAAGATTGGCTTGAAGCTATGCATGATGAACTCAATAACTTCGAGCGCAACAAAGTGTGGAAGTTAGTGCCAAGGCCCAAGGATTGCAAGAATGTTAGTGGCACCAAATGGGTGTTCAAGAACAAGCAAGACAAACATGGTATCGTTATTCACAACAAGGAAAGATTGGTGGCTCAAGGGTTTTCTCAAGTCTAAGGTGTTGATTTCGGTGAAACCTTTGCCCCCATGGCTCGTCTTGAATCCATTCGCATCTTACTTGCTTATGCATCTCATCATAATTTTAAGTTGCAACAAATGGATGTTAAGAGTGCTTTCCTAAATGGTCCCATTAGTGAGTTAGTATATGTTAAGCAACCTCCGGGTTTCGAGGATCCCAACCACCCCGATCACGTCTATAAACTCGATAAGGCATTCTATGGACTTAAACAAGCTCCACGTGCGTGGTACGAGCACCTTAAAGAGTTTCTAGTGGATCGTGGGTTTAATGTTGGTTTAATCGATCCCACCCTCTTTACTAAGACGGTTGGAGGTGACTTATTCATATGCCAACTCTATGTGGATGACATCATTTTTGGGTCTACTAACACTTTGTTCAATGAAGAGTTTTGCAAGCTTATGACCGATAGGTTTGAGATGTCTATGATGGGAGAATTTGAGTTTTTCCTTGGCTTTGAAGTGAATCAATATCATGAAGAAACCTTCATCAAACAAGCCAAATACACTCAAGACATGCTAAAGAGATTTAACATGCATGACGACAAGCCTATGAAGACTCCCATGTCCACAACCACTGACTTGAAACCCGACCCCAACGGTAAAGAGGTAGATCAAAAGGTATATCGCTCCATGTTTGGCCCTTTGCTCTACCTTTGTGCATCATGTATAGTGTAGGTAAGTGTGCAAGGTTTCAAGCCTCTCTAAGGCAAAGTCATTTGGAAGCGGTGAAACGAATCTTTCGATATTTAGTTCATACCCCAAATTTTGGTCTTTGGTATCCCAAGGGTTCAAGCTTTCAGCTCATCGGGTATTCGGATGAGGATTATGCGGGAGAGAAGATGGATAGGAAGTCCACGTCCGGGGGGTTGCCAATTCCTTGGCCGCTCCTTAGTATGTTGGTCTTCAAAGAAGCAAAACTACATTGCTCTCTCCACCACCGAGGCCGACTATATTTCCGCGGCAAGTTGTTGTGCCCAATTTCTTTGGATGAGGCAAACCTTGAAGGATTATGGTATTCATTTTGACAAGGTGACTCTTCTTTGTGACAATGAGAGTGCTATCAAGATCACCTACAAGCCTTTTCTTCACTCCAAGACGAAGCACATTGAGACCCGTCATCATTTTTTTCGGGATCATGTTGAGAAGGGTGATATTGATCTGTCATATGTATCCACCAAGGATCAACTTGCCCATATCTTCACGAAGGCCCTTGATGAACCAATATTTTGAGCTTTGAGGAATGAACTAAATGTCATCGATTCTTCCAACTTCACTTGAAACCTTGCATATGTACCTTCATTATATGTGTTATTAGGTTTGGATGTAGGCATGGACATAGGGGGAGCGTCACTCAACTCATGAGTATACACTCCTCTTATTATGCGAAAATCAATTCATCATTGCATATCTAGTCAACCTGTGACTTATTGTGCTTAATTGTGAGTAGTACTCTTGGACCCAAGATATATCTTCGCGGTGCCAAAGTACACACTCAAACATGGTGGCTTCGGCCAACGACCTCCTTCTCTCGGAGTAGTTTTTATTTTTTTGGCGTTTTCTCGAATATCCTATTTCCCCTTGACAACTTGTGCGGGTTTGGCTTTTATTTCTTTGCATCTTGCGAACCCCCATCGAGTAATGTCTCTTGTATGACAGTTAACATCTTCCAAACCCAAGCTCCCTTTGCCCAAAACACCATTCCAATCTTAATGCTCTCGTTTTTCTGTTCTTGGAACGGGAAAACTGGGTCCGGCGGAGGCTTTGGTGAAACCATCGGAGGCTCCGCTACGCCTGTCCACTGGAGCCCACCGGTACCTCCGCTGGTGCGAAATTTTCCTAGCGGATCCGTACCGCACTGTGCTACATGGATAGGGGGCGGAGGCTCCGGTGAAACCACCGGAGGCTCCGCCCGTTGCGATTCTGTGGGATAAGATCTAGGGCGAGCGGGGTCAACAAGATCCCAATCTCATGTTCCCCCACTCGCCCTCCCTCTTCTTCCTCCAAACCGCCGCCGCCCCCCAAGTCTCTGCCGCTGGGAAGGGTGCCCCACCGCCGGGAGACTCTCCTCCTTGCCTTGGACCACCCCGGGACCTTCTTCCTCCTCACCTTCCACCTTGGATGCGGGTATGTATGCTCTCTCTCTCTCTCTCTCATCTAGTTGATGGATGGGGAAGCACTAGGAGCCACATATTCTTCACATCTAGATGCGTGGATTTAGGTTTTGGAGTAGGAAATCACGAGTACAACACCTAGAAACCTAGATTATGAGTATTAGGCTTGAATCACTTCGGTACTTAGGGTGTATTCGTTCATGTGCCCTACCCCTTGTTATTCAACCCTAATGTTCTTTATATCTTTGTTTCTTGGATTTGTGCGTCACATAAACTTGAGCATTACCTCTTCTTCATGCTTTTCTTGCTATGTTATTTCATAGATGCCTCCGGTTCCAAGGGCAAGGGCACTCGCACCAAGAGCATGGATCGTCGCAAGGCTCCAAGGGTTGATGAAATTGAGGAAACATTGGACCCATCTCAGCCCAAGCGCAGGACGAGATTCCCGGCTCCCGTGAAGACTTTGTCTCGCAAAGAAAAATCAGACTCTCAAATGTCCAAGGGAGTGTTCTTGGAACAACATCGCGAGAACCCATACACTATTGAACGCAACCGCTTGATGTCACAGTTCCGGGGTAAGGATCCTCGGTTTCACACCGTGTTTCAAAACCAAATTTATCATGAGATCTTGATGAGGAAATCCAAGGAGAATGTTGCTCCTCAACATGCTATCAACTTTGGTCATATGGAGAGGAAGCCCGAGTACTTTGGGGAAGCATTGCAGCTTGTTGATGCTTTTGGTCTTGCTCCCATTATGCAAGTCCAACAAGATTATGATGAAGGATTGGTTTGTGAGTTCTTGGCCATAGTACACATTGCCAATGAGACAGAGCGTCATCTTATTTGGATGACCAAGGGACATCAGCTCACTATCAAGGGGTCCGAGGTTGGTGTCCTCCTTGGTTGCTACCTGGATCATGGACCCTTTGTCGGTGGCGAGGAGTATGACAGTGGATGGTTCCGTGTTCATGCTACCAATACTCAATCACTCTCCAAGGATCAACTCACTCCTCTGTATCACTGGAAGAAATTTGTTGTTGGGTTTTTCAAAGGTCTCTACCCCACTTATGATATTATGCTCCGCATCTATCGAGACACCATCAACCCAAAGGCGGGGAACATTGATGAGATCCAAGGCTTCCTTAAGAATCTCATGCTTCTTACTCATGAGAAGAGGCTCTCCGGTCTGACTGAGAGGCTCGATGTGCTCGATTATCTATCAAATGAGTTGTGGCATGTTGTCATCCAGAGAAAAAATGTTTGCTTTGGGCCTTTCATCATGAATATCATCTTGAATGTGTGGGAGAACAAGTTCCCGGACGATCCTCTTGATGATAGTAATTAGATCCCACATACCGAGAAGAGGCTTCTCATCAAGGACCACACCAAGCCTATTGTGCTTCCCACTCCTGCTGCCCGCAAAGGCAAGGCCAAGCCACAGGTCATCATTGATGAGGAAGATGAAGAAGAGGAAGTTGGTCCCTCTCGTCCTCCTCTTTCTGACGGTGCCTTCAAGTGGATGGCAAGGGCCCTCAAGAAAGTGTTCAAAGTGAACAAATAGATTGAGCAGCATCAATGGGAAGTTCAGTATGACAAGGAGCTCAAGCACCGCAAGGAAGCACAGGCAGAGCGTCAGTTTCGTCGTGATGGTGGGGAATCTGTGGAGTCCCCGGTGCAAGATAACATCGCCAACTGGGACAAGTCGCAAGCCAAGGATTCCGCAGGACAAGAGGTCACCAGCTCTCGCCGCCGCGCCCGCCCTCCGACCATGGATAACTCCTCCGAGTGATCTTTGGGACGTTAGCATCGGTCTCCTCCGTCTTTTGGTATCTTGATGCCAAAGGGGGAGAGATATCTACTTAGGAGTGGGCATTTGCATGGGTTCTCTCTCAAGCGTGTTTTCGATTTGCATCTTTCATCTTGCTTGAGAGAGTTGGTTATTTGGAAACTTTGTTTGTTTAATTATTGTGTGATGTGAACCTCGTAATGCATTATGTGAGCTTGTGAACTTAGTACCTTAATTATATCACTTGTTGTTTGCTCACTACTATATTTGTGTTTAGCTATCCATATCGTTTAAATTCTCTCAACATGAAGGGAGCATATCTCTAGGGGGTTCTCCGTTCATGTTGTGTGAGTTGTAGTTATGCAAATAGGGATGTTGTCATCAATTACCAAAAAGGGGGAGAATGAAACATCATCTTACGTTTTGATAATTAATGACAACATAACTATTGGACTAATGACTATTTGAGAGTATTTGCAGGCCCTATTAGATACATATGAAAATGCCCAGGTTCAACAATTATACAATCTAAATGGGTTACAAAAATGTTTCGAATGGAAAGAGCTCGAAGAAACAAAGCTGGGGAGCCATTTTTGCAAGCAGCGGAGGCTCCTGTGAAACCACCGGAACCTCCGCCCCATGAAAATCCCAGCACATCTAGGCGCTAGCCTCCGGTGTAGGTTCCGGTGGAACCTCCGCTAAAAACACCTTCGGGTGCATAAGAGCGGAGGCTCCAGCGGAACCTCCGGTGTACATCCGGTGGGCGGAGCCTCCGGTGAACCCACCGGAGCCTCCGCTGGCTCCACTGCCCCACTATGGGCCTGGCCTCCGGTGGCGCCTCCGGTGCGGGCTCCGCAGAAAATACGTTCGGATGGATAAGAGCGGAGGCCCCAGCGGATCCTCTGGTGGACCTCCGGTGGGCAGAACCTCCGCCAAAGCCACCGAAACCTCCGCCCTACAGGTTCCAGTATGAAGACAGCGAGCTGCACGTGTGCGCGTATAAGAAGACCACCGGAGCCTCCGGTGCTACGTGGACTGCACAACGTCCACTTGGGGGAAGGGGTATTTAAAGGCTTCCCCTACCTCATAAATGCTCAAGCTTTGCCCATTCTTTCTCCTAGCCATTAATGAAAGCTTCAACCTCCTAGATCTCCCTCTCCAACCACCCAAATACTCCAAAACTTCGTGGAGAGCTAGAGGAGACCTAGATCCGTGATTCCACCAAAGGAATCTCAAATCCATCCACCACGTCCTAGTAGATCTAGAATCCTACTTGAGGCCTAGAAACCTTAGTAGCTCTTGTGCTTGTAGCTTCCACCTTGTTGCAAGAAGCTTCGGATCCGTTGAGAGCCTCCATCCATCTTGTGGAGTGTCCTCAACCTTGTGTAAAGGTTTGGTCAACGCCTTCAAGTCGACCTCATAGTGGAAACGAGAATCTCCCTCACCGGAGAAGCTCAAAGAGAATAAGGTGTGCACAACTGTGCTATTGAGGAGTGCCTAGGTGGCTCCCCACCTCTGCAACGTAGACGTACTTCTCTTGAGAAGGAACTACGGGAAATATATCCGTGTCTCCTTGTTTACACTTGTGGTTTATCTTGTTGCCTTTCATTTTACTTCCGTTGCGTATCTTATCTTGTATCACTTAGGTTGCTCACCTAGTTGCACATCTAGAGAACCTTATCTTATCTTTCTTAGCCATAATTAAAAGGAAAAGAAGAAAAATTGGTAGTCAACCTATTCAACCCCCTCTAGTTGACCATAGTGCACTTTCACCTGTTCCGGCACCCTGCCAGAGAGGGGAATCGTCATCGGAGGCCTCTACATCGCCATGATTGTCTCCGGACAGATGCGTGAGTAGTTCATCTCGGGACAACGGGTCCATAGGAGTAGCTAGATGGTTGTTCTCTCCCCTATTCCTCCATGTTTAGAGTCTCTTGAGCTGCCTCACATGATCAAGACCACCGTTATATAATTGTGCTTGTAGTGTTTGCTGGGATCAGATGAACCATGTGATTATGATTATTTTGTTCATGTCAATCTGAGATGCTTCACTTATGTTCGTGGAGAGTTTTAATCTTGTATTGCAGTGCTCTCCGATGTTTATGATTACCTTGGCCACGTAGTTATTTTCACCTCCAATAGAGATTTTATATACTAGATAGTGGGTTCATGCCTGCCTTATATCTGTTCTCGAGTGCTAGAAACATGACGGATGGGGGATGTACTGTTGCTACTAGGAAGAAAACATCGGTGCTCTTATCTACAAACGAGGACCACTGCTTACATTACATATTGTTCTTAATGCATTTATCTGTTATACACGAAGCAATCACTTCGTTGTTGCAACATAATAGCAGAGAGGTTTGCTGGATAGCTTTCTTGAGGTGGACTTCTAGATATGGATACATGATGGATAGCGGTTCATATGCCTTGACTTAATGCCTACAATGTTAGAACCCGTGAACTGTATATCGTCATAATAGTATTATTATACGTTCACAATTTTTCAATTGCCCAGCTCTAATTTGTTCACCCAGCATATTTGTTTTCTTTGAAGAGACACCACTAGTTAACCTATGGCCCCAGTCATATTTTCGTTATAATTGCAACCTTTTTAAAAGGACTTTTACAATTGTTTCCTTGATTTTCTGTTTTTTACTTTTATTACTTTTCAAAAGTCTATATGTTTAATTCTCTAGTTTTCAGCAAGACCAAAAGATTGACACCCTTCTCGGAAAGTTGGGGACAAGAGAGAGTTTGTGGGTTGTGTGTAGGTTCCAATCTTGTTGACGCGCCAGACAACAATCAACCTTCTCCAAGACTACGAAGTCTTACTGGTTCGATAACCCTGGT
Organism: Alopecurus myosuroides; assembly: GCA_028641055.1. Lineage (NCBI taxonomy): Eukaryota > Viridiplantae > Streptophyta > Magnoliopsida > Poales > Poaceae > Alopecurus > Alopecurus myosuroides. The sequence goes on from CM054062.1 coordinate 18,112,631, forward strand.
TGCTTAATTGGGGGAAAATTTCCGCTCGACTACATCATACTTTCCGCTTGGGGACTCCCAACGAGCGTGTTATCACGTCAGCATCAGTAACAACACCCATGGGTGTCGCAATCGTCGACCTTGTCCTAGCTTGCACCGACCGACCTTCTCACCTCCTAGATCCCAAGGACCCATCCCATGTACCGTAGCCCGGGGACTGAACCGCAGAAGGGGGATCCCATCAACACCACCGATCTGCCTGGAGAAGATCCTTCGTCGTTCGCCGCGTTGCCGCAGTTGTAGCCAAGCCATGGCACTGGAGGCCCCGCCACTTCCATTCCTTGTAGATCTTATGTTGCGTCGGCTCCATGAGGCGACAGAAACGAAAGGAGACCCCGCCGGCGCTGCCGTCGATGCTCCCACAATCACCTTTCCGCCGGCGAAGCTTCCCGCCGCCTCCGAGTTATTCCCTCCGCTACCGATTGGAGCGCAAACCTTCCATGCGTGCGTGCCGGCGCCCAGCGGCAGCATTTCAACCCACCGCGCGCAAGTTGTTCTACGGAATTCCTCAAAGGTGTATGTCGACGCCGAATTTCTCCTTTCTATCTATTTCATGATTGTTATTTGTAGTTTTTCTAAATAAGCGACATTTTTTGTGTGGATGAGTTTGTCTTCTGATTCCGATTCATCCGATGAAGAATGGGAGCTCGGAGAGGAGGAGGACATAGCCTTTCTTTTGGCATTGCACGCCAAAAAGAGGCCGGTGCATGGTGGGTCTACTGTCGGTAGAGAGACATTGTGGAGGGAACGAAACGATGGGCAACTACTTTGCGGAGAAGCCCATTTATTCTCAGAAATATTTTTGGCGTCGTTTTAGGATGAGCACCGAGTTATTCCCAAAGATCTCGGTGGAGGTGATGAAGTATGATCGGTTTTTTCATCAACGGAGGAATACCGTTGGAGAACTTGGCCATAGCACTTACCAGAAGGTGACCGCCGCCTTGCGTATGTTGGCATATGGTATTCTGGCGGATCTTGTTGATGACCACATGGTAATGGGTGAGAGTCAAGCTATCATGTGTGTGATGCGCTTCGTGGTAGAAATTTTGGAAGTGTTCGGTACTGAATACTTGAGATTCCCTAATGCTAAAACATGGCCATACTCCAAGCACGGGGGTTTCCAGGCATGCTTGGCTCTATTAATTGTATGCATTGGAGTTGGAAAAATTGCCCAGGGGTAATGGATACAAGGGTACCCAGACCCGTATGCCAAGACCCGGTCAAAGCCACGCAGATCCAGTCAACTGGAGGTGTATCAAGAAAGACTCCGTGCATCCACGGCCTCGCGAGGAATCGACCCTCGCGAGGAATCTACCAGCCTTGGGACTTAGCAGTTTGGGGCAGCTGTACCCCGCCTTGCGGGTCTCCGCGAGGAACTTTCATCGATACACCTCCGCGAGGAGGCCGGACGTCTTCGCGGGGAGACAATATTCTGTCCACCCGTGACCCTCTGACAGGAGGGCACGTGTCTCTGTCCGCCACAAAGACAAAGCGTATCTGCATAGGTGACAAAACAGATGACGGAGACGACAACAACGCCAGAATGTGCAGACGCCGAAGCTTCCTATTTACATGATTAAAGACCATTGCCAATATGCGGCACCCAAAGCGCCGCCCGAGACTTTCCTTTTTGGTGGAAGAAGACCATGACGGCATAAACCTCCTCCACGAGCATCATCCCTGAGGTCATCATGAAGACCCCACAGTCTGCTGTAGACCACCGCTTTAATCGACGGTGGACTGTGTCCACCGAGAGCTCAGTGCTAGGGTTATGCTTCTCTCGTCGCCTTGTACTTTCCCTTCCCTCCAATGAGCGGGAATGAGGAACCGTCGTGACTATAAGAAGGGTAGCCCGGCCACCGAGCAAAAGGTTCACATCCTCAGCACCCTAGCCACCATTGTACTGTAAACCTCGCCAAGCAGTGCAACCAGACAAGCAGGAGTATGTCTTTACCTCGCGAGACGGGCCAAACCTGGGCAAACCTCTGTGTCTCTCTCTGTCGTGCACCGCGCGCGTCTCCTCGCCAGGCATCTGAACTTCATGAGCGTCTTACATTCACTCCCTCTTCCGAATTTAGTAATTAGGAGTTGAGTCCTTAGGACCAAACAAACCACTCTCCGAGAAGCAGCATGTCATGGACAATTCAAGGGGCAGAAAAGATCGCACTATAATCGTTGAAGCCGTGGCAGATTATGAGACGTGAATTTGGCATTCTTTCTTTGGAATGTCTGTATCTTGCAATGACATGAATGTGCTTCACCGGTCACCATTGATGAACCGGATTGCTAACAGTGAAATGCCACCGGTCCAGTTTGAAGCAAATGGGCGCACACACAACTACGACTACTATCTTGCGGATGCCATCTATCCAAGGTGGCAAACATTTGTGAAGTCGGTGAAAAAACCGCAAGGTAAGAAACAATGTTCTTTTCACAATGCACAAGCGGCGGCTGGGAATGATTTGGAGAGAACATTTCAGTTTTGGTAATCCCAATTTTTCATTGTAAGAGGATCAGCTAGATTTTGGGATCAAGAGATCTTTTGGTACATTATGACAACTTATGTGATCATGCATAACATGATCATCGAGAACGAGCGTGGACATGAGTTAGACTATTCCATCTACGATTTGATGGGACAACCCGTGCGAGTGAGAAGGAGAGAAGAGAGAGTTGCCCGCTTTATTGCATCCTACCATTCCATTCGCCACGACGAAGTGCATGATGATCTTCGAGAATATATCATGGAGGAGTGGTGGAAATGGTATGGACAACAAGCCCACTAGTTTGTATGTTTTTTATGTTTTTACTTGAGAGCTACTTTATGAACAATTTTTGTATTCTTGATGAAACTATTGTTTGTATTTGTATGAACTATTATTTATATTTGTATAAACTATTTGTTTATGTTGTAATAATAATTAATCTATTTTTTGTGTGTGTTTGATCTAGTTTGTTGCATGTAGTTGATTGTTTGTGGTTTGTGCAGCAGCGTGCACCTGAAAAAACGTCAAATAGCGAAACGTCTAATTTTGGCGCATCTAAAATCGCGCCGCCCCGCACTTTAAACTTTTTTTAGCATAAATTTAGCGCTGCAAACATGTTTTACAACTGTTAGAGATGCTCTAACTTGCGGGAGAAGGCCCCACTGTATAAGTTGGTCTCACTCAACCGCTGGCAATATTTGACTAAATATTTGCACATTCGTCCACCTCTTGCCAGTTGCCACACATAAACATTGAGATTTATTTGGGAAATCTGAGAATACACATAGGGCAAACTCGCTTATTTGGGAGTAATACTTTGCAAGAATAATGACGCGGTGGCTTAGTAAAAATAATTACAACGAGCAGGTGAGGCGGGGCGTGGGCACGACACAGAGCCGCGTGGCGCGAGACACGGTCACGCCGAACAGGTCGCCCATGTCGAGCTCCTCCGGGTTCATGCCATCGGGTAGCTCCCAGTCGAAACTATGCGCCAGCGTCGCGACGGCGAACTCCACTGCATACGGGCCGAGGCTCTGCGCCGGGCACGAGCGTCGTCCTGCACCGAACGGCAGGAACTCATAGCTGCCGCCCTTGAGGTCCAGCCCGGCGGCCTCTCCCTCGCCGGGAACGAATCTCGACGGCCGAAACGTGTCGGCGTCCTTCCACGTCTCGCCGTCGCGGCCGAGGGCCCAGGCGTTTATCAAGACGCGGGACGCACTGGGCACCAAGTAGCCGCCGAGGACGCATGCTTTGGTTGTGCCGTGGAGGTGCATCGGGATGGGCGGGTGCATGCGGAAAGTTTCCTTGACGACGCACTTGAGGAAGGGGAGCTTGCCAAGGTCTGCTTCATCCACGGTCCGGTCAAGCCCCACAACGTCGGCGAGCTCCCGCTGCAGCCGCAGAAGGACGCCGGGGCTTCGAATCATCTCCGCCATTGCCCACTCGATTGTAGCCCCGATCGTGTCTGGCCCGCCAAAGAGCATGTCCTGTGCTCACAAAGAGTGCATACAGATACAGACAACCAATCAACCAGGCCGTCAGTATCATACTGTACTTATGAATATGAAAAGAGGAGCGTGCCTACTTTCCAAGTCGATCCACAAAATTTTATATATTATCTCTGGACTCGCCAACCAGGAACAAAACTATTCCTACACGTGAACCGGCAATCAAGAAATATGTATAAGAAATAGTACATAGTAGTTATGGTGGCATATTATTCTTATCTCGACCCTACAAAACTATAATGCAGTTCTATGATTGAATAGGGATGTGGACTGCACTTGACCATCTCTGATTGCTCTTATACTTGCAGACTCTTCATCATCGATCGTAAAACACCTGAAATGGGGTCTGCTATTTATCTGTCTTAGGAGAAATCCTACGGTGCTTCTAATATCTTTGATTGATATATATACATAATATGTGTATATGTATGTTTTAAGGGACTTGCTATTTGATTGATATATACATAATATGTGTATCACCATATCCCCACTTACGCTCGAAACAGATGCTGGTGATTGGTGATATTTTTCGCTAAAAAATGAATGGCATTTCACTACTCCCTCCGATCCATATTAATAGGTCCTCAAGTGGATGTATCTAGCAATAAAACATGTCTAGATACATCCACTTGAGCACCTATTAATATGGATCGGAGGGAGTACTATTTTTTAAATCTCATTTTGGCCAATGATTTTTTTTCTTGCATACAGCATCATAAATGTCATTTCACCGTGAAACCTGGCACGTACGTAGAAACTTGTACATTTGTCACCAATTTCTTTCGGGTTTTCTTTTGCAACATTTTATTATTTTTCCGGTTTTTATATTCAGACATCAGCCTACCACCTCAGACTCACGAGCCATTGTAAATTTCCATTTTACTCTATTAATTACATCTAGCACATGTATACATACATACCTATGTATACATGTGATTGGGCCACTTGCGGTTGGGGCCCGGGGTGATCACCCCTCTACCCATCCTCAGGCTGGCCCTATATGTTAGCTCGTCTTAACCTTAATTTCTTGCTCCGTCATGGTTCACCTAGCTTGTTTTTTTTTTACCACATTAGGTTAGGTCCCTGAATTTTCTTTTTTATTTCTAAGAATGCTCTTTCACATGATGTGGCTAAAAGCGTCTGGTGTGCTGCGGTCGCTTTCTCGTGCGATTGTCCACCTGACCTAACTGAATCAGCGAGTCTGATCGTGGAAAACGATGTATGTGAGGAACGGAAAAACTCGAGGGAGAGCTAGTGAAGGAAGTGGTGTGATAGTTTAGTATAGTTCCCGTGTAATTTTTTTTTTTTTTTTGAGAAATTGTGTGCAATTTGTGAACTTACAAAATACCGTAAAATGTATCATAAACACGGTAGGATGGTTGTAATTATATTACGGGAAGTATACGTACCATCATGACGGCCTTAACATTGTCGCGGGTGAAGCGGAGCCCGTCCTCGACGACCTTCCGGCCGGGCTGGTTCGCAGCGTCGACAAACGCCAGTAGGCCGTCCACCATGTCGGCATCGGCATCGTCGGGGTTCTTGCCCCTCCTCACGTGCTCGTCAATGATCTTGTCCAAGAACTCGCCGAGAGCTTCGCGCGCCGTGCGCAGGCGGCGGTGGAAGCCCCGCCGCCCCATCCAGCCTAGCCAGGGGAAGAAGTCACCGATGTGGAACGCTTCCAAGAGCTTGGAGAACTCCGGGAACATGGAGATGAACTCGTCTAGTCCACCGTCGTCGTAAACCGCGCTGAAGGCGGCACGGAAGATGACCCGCACGGTGTGGTTAAAGACGAGTTCGCCGAGGTTCACGGCCTGGCCGCTGGACTTTCCGACGTCACGGGCCAGCGCGCCGTAGCCGTCGCGCATGGCGAGCCACGTCTCCGCGCGGCGACGGCTGAAGAGCTTGGTGGCGCAGAGCTTGCGCATCTGGCGCCAGTAAGCGCTGCCGTTGTGCGCGAACGCCATGTCGGAGCGGCCGTAGGTGAGGTAGTGGATGGCGGTGGTGGCTGGGCGGTGCGAGAAGTCGCTGTCCTGCGCCTGGAGCACCTCCCGCGCGAGCTCCGGGTTCGATACCACGAAGATGCGGAGCGAGCCGACGCGGAGGTGCAGCAGCCCTCCGTACTGCTTCGCCATCGCGGCCAGGCCACGGTGAGTGAACTGGTCCCCCATCATCATGTTGCCGATGATGGGCAGCGGCTTCGGGCCCGGAGGGAGCGGCGGGTTGCTGCCGTGACGCCGCCTTTGCAGGATAACGAAGGCCACGGAGACGAAGAACAGCCAGATGAGTGGGTCCTGTAGGCACTCCATGGCAAGCTTCTCAAAGTCTGCCATTGTTGATAGTGCCTTCAAAGAATTTGCTCAATGCTCGCTGTTATACGTGATAATGTTCTGGGTCCTGGGGCTGCAGTCTTCGATACTGTTTATTTATTCGGCGTTTCGGCAGCTGTCCTCACGTGAGCAGTGAGCACGCACCAAAATACTCGCCAGGTACTCCTCTCAATTTCAAAAGGAATAACAACCGGAAGAGGCGTACGTTCCAGAAACATACGCACTAGCAAAATTCTGTGAAAACAAAACAAAATTGATTGTTATGTATGTCCTCAGCAACCTTTCAAAACCTTGTTGTCACGGCAGATATCATATGATGACTAAAGATGAAAACGATAAACGCTGTCGGAACCGGGGAGGGATAGCGCGCTAAGAAGCGCACACGGAAAACACAAAAGCACACACACGATCTACCCAGGTTCAGGACCCTCATGAGGAGGTAAAAGCCCTAGTCCTATCTGTCTGACTATATATGATGGAATATCCGGATTACAGAGGTGCTACTTGAATTGTTCTAGCTAGAGGTGGAAGAAGAAGAAGCACTCCGCGGATCTAAAGCTCGCAGAATGAGCGTCGTCCGTCGCGCAGAGGGCCTGGGGCACCTTATATACTGGTGCCCAGGGACACACGTACAAGATATTGGTACAAGATACTGTGGCAGAGTACATGCCGCCCACTACAGCGACGAAAGTCTAACGTGCGTCATCGCCTCTGTCAGCTCTGTCGCCCCTGCCCTGGACAAGACATGGCCACACCCATACCTAATAACTGCTCTCACGAACCTTCGCGGTCAGCGATACGGGAGTGACCCCTTCGCCTAGTAACTTGAACCTGCACGGTTGTACTGCTCCGTGATATCACGGATACGATTGCAGCATTGACGCTAATCCGAGATCAATGATATTCTTCGTATGTCGGCTTCTCCCAGCCAAACTCAGATGACTCGGTCAATTCTCTCCTGCAAAATAATTATACAACAAGGCTATTCCGACATACCTCATGTATGTCGGTCAGGGTATGCCGGTACCACTATACCGAGCATATATCGGTCAATCTTGATCTGATCCACACTTGGACAACACTTTATACCTATCATGATCCTACCCGGGGTAGCCCCGATATTAGTCCCCGAAGCTATCGCGGTCCTGCAGACTCGGATAAAGGGCCACAACAGATATCCCAAACAAGAACAATATGCTTAATAACCGACATGACTTATGTCAGTCCAACTCTTCGTTACAGAACTGATCCTTAATCAAAAGTAAGAACTTGCCCAATGTCCGACATACTGTACGCAGCATCAGCACTTGTGCCGGAACTAGCCCCTATTCAAACATGATTCTCGATCATAGATCGATATGATCCGACATGCGGGGTAGTTCCTCGTTTTTTCACTCAGTGGATAAGACACGCGGGAGAAAACCACCGCACGTCGCCTTGTTTCTCGCGTGTGGATAGTGATGTCATAGCACACGCGTCGCGCACGCCAGCGGGTCCCACGAGCAGTCAAATCTGCCTAGGCACTCGAGTGCACGCCGCTAGTATTCAGCGGGATTAACTGCACCATTACGGGCGGTAAACCTCATGTGACCCTTTGTGTGCGCGGTTAAATGCTGCGGTTTCTGGAGATCGTGGCGCAGTAAATCCCGCGACGCACGATCTCCCTCGTAACTTAAATAGGGGGCCGGAGGCGAGAAACTGCTCATTTCCCCCCGCACGCCCATCTTTCTCTCTTCTCCCCAGAGCACAGAGCACCATGCCTCCGCGCAGCGCAGAGCACTGAACTCCGAACGCCGCCGCTGCTCTGTGCACTGCCCCACGCCGTAGCGCCGCAGAGCACCGCACCACGCGCAACGCCGTAGATTTGGTTTTCTCCATCTTCTTCGCCACCGGAGCGCACGCCCACGCCGATCTCCGCCTCAATCACTGTCGCCGCCGCCACGAAAGCTTCCCCGGTCTTCTTCTCCGCTACGGAAACGCGCCAATCTCCGCGTGCCTCTCCGCCGTCGCCGCCATGGATCTACCGGAGCCACCGCTCACTCTCGCTGCTTCCATGGCCTCCCAGGAGGTTGTCCTCATTGAGCACAAGGAGGAGGTGATGGAAGGATCTACCCGAGCCGCGTGGGAGGGATCGGACGTCACCCAGGAGGAGATCGGCTGGTTGACTCGGACGCGACGGATCCCGCCAGGAGTGGAGTGTCGGTTACCCCGCGATGAGCTCGTGCCCGAGGCCAGATCTGGTAAGTTCGTTGTCTTCGTAGCCCACAATGTGCGAGGATTCATATTGCCTCTTGGTGACTTTATGAAACGTTTCTTCGAGAATTTCGGGCTCCAACCGCACCATCTTCCGGCGAATGCCATCACCAACCTTTCTGCCTTCATTTCTTTCTCTGAGGGTTATCTTGGTCTCTGGCCTACCCTTAATTTGTGGTGTAACTACTTCCAATTCCGGAGGAAGGTCATACCGGATCCAGAGAATCCTGGTGCCCCCAAGCAAATGACACAGTGTGGCGCCGCCATAGTCATTCCGAAGCGCAATTCCATCTTCCCTAGGATTCAGGTCTGGAGTCATGCCGAAAGTGGCTCCGCTCGTTCTTCTACGTGAAGAACGCCACCGACATCGACCTGATCCGGCTGCCGACATTCAGTCTCGGCCTGCCCGTGGACATGCCCAACTAGAAGCACGATCCGAAGAAGCAATACGCAGAGATCAACCAAATCCACGGGATCGTAGGCACACTCAAGGAGGACGGCCTGACAGCAGAGGATCTTCTGGCGACATTCATCAGTCGCCGGGTCTCCCCTCTTCAACTCCGAGTCCACAAGATATGCCACATGAGTGGACGGCATGATCCAACCTGGACCTCCACCATCAAGATTAGCAAGGCTCAGATCCGGAGACGCATCAAGGCAGTGGCCCGGACAAACATGACAGATGACTAGGAGTGGGGACTGGAACCCTACGACAGGACACACCAAGCACCCGCAGTAAATACACGGGAACCCAACCGACCCTTATGCCGATATAGCTTACTAGGCCAGTGCATCTTTATATTCTGAGACCAACGTCTATTTCTATATTTGCCTTGCAGAGATTCCCGTGCCAAGTAACCGTGGACGGTTCAGATCCGTCCGTCAAATGGGCAAAGATCTCGTCGAGTCCGACACAGAGGATCCGGACAACAAGGAATACATGCCAATCCCGGACGCCGACATCGACCTTGGCGCGGGTAAGACTCGCATCCCAGGTTCCCTTAAGGACTGGTTAGATGATGATGATGATTATGATTGCCAAATTCTAGAGGTACTTGACCCCTGCCTGCTCGCTTTCGCCTTTCCGCTGCCGTTGGCATCAGCTGACCTGGAAGACCAGGTGTTGGAAGTAAAGCCCGTTGCTGTGGGGGGCAAAGCCGAGTCCAAGAAGCGCGCTAGTTCTGGGCCTTTGGGGCCCCCGGCCAAGAGGAAGAAGAAGGCAGCTCTCAAGCCACGCGCAAGGCCCATGTCACACAGGTAAGGCACTTCTTTTCGATATAACTTTCTTACTTAGTATTTCTTATTTTCTTTCCCTTGTCTGAGATGACTCATTATCCCGTTTTACTGAAGGAGCGCTTTGGATGTTGCGTAGAGAGCATCCTCCATCCGCACCCCAATACCAACACTGTCTCCTCCACAAGACGCTGATATCGGAGGTCATAGCCACGCCAGGATGAGTTTTGCCCCGACACATCAACCGGACACCGGCATACCGCAAACGAGATCTGAGGCCGATGTCGGAGGGGGACATAACACCATGGGATATGAAAACATGGACCGGGCCAAAGCCGACACTTCGTTCCAAGACCGAGTTGAAGACCTCGGTGCCAGCAGCATGGGCATCGAGATTGAGAAGACTAATACGTCCAAAATGTATCTCCTTTTCCGAACACTTTTGCTATTTTTTGCCTCTAAACTTGTGCGTTTTGGATACAACTAGCACGGACTAAACCCTGTTTTCAGCAGAATTACCTTGGTGTCTCATTTTGTGCAGAAAAATCAAATTACAAGAAATTGCCCGGAAAAGATCCCAAAGACATTATTTTATCCGAAGACCCCCGGAGCCAGAAGGAGACCCGGAGGGGGGCAAGGAGGGTCCCACACCACCCCTGGGCGCGCCCCCCAGGCCGCGCCTATAGGTGGTGTGGTGGCCCCAGGAACCCCCTCAGGCTCCCCTTTCAACTACTTATACCCCGTAATCCTAAAACCGATGTTCATGTAATAATGCCAGATTGTTAGGGCATAGTGCCTAGTATCCGTTGTTAGTGTTTTCAATCGTTGTTGCAACTTGTTATGCTTAATGCTTTTCACCAGGGCCCGAGTGCCATGATCTCAGATCTGCACATGTTATTGTTTCATGATTATAATTATGTTTCTTGATCATATCTGCAAGTTGTTTACACACATTGTTGTTCGGAACCCGAGGCCCCAAAGTGACAGAAATTGGGACAACCGGAGTGGATGGCTGTGATGTGAGGATCACGTGTATTCACGGAGTGTTAATGCTTTGATCTGGTGCTTTACTAAAAGGAGCAGCTTAATTACCAGTTGTTTCCCTTGAGGCCTCGCTGCAAACGGGCGGGTAGGACAAAAGATGTTGTGCACGTTTCTCATTGCGAGCACGTATGACTATACTGGAACACATGCCTATGGTTTGCCTAGAACTTGGATGCTTTATTATTATTATATGCAATGCCCATGTTTTGATTATTATATGAACTATCTTATCCATGCAACGGCCGTTCATCCATCCCTATGTCTACAGTACGTTAATCCTGTTGTTTCCCGCAATTGCTACTGTTGTTACTATTTTACTCCTGCTGTTATTTTATTACTATAGCTGCTATAAAACTGTTATCACTGATAAATTGTTGCGAGCAAGTCTACTTTGAGGTGCAGATGAACTGACAACTCATCTGTTGAGGATTATAAATATTCTTTGGCTCCCCTTGTGTTGAATCAATAAATTTGGGTTTTACTTCCCTCGAAGACTGTTGCGATCCCCTATACTTGTGGGTTATCAAGACTATTTTCTGGCGCCATTGCCTGGGAGCATAGCTTTATTTATTTTCTCACTTCAACGGTATATTGTTTGCTGCAAGCCTTTCACCATGGGTAAAAATCGTGATGGAAAAGTCTCTATACTGCCATCCACTACAAGGAGAGGTACAACTCTGAACACCTCTGTTGCTCTTGATTCACCGTCTGTAATGAGTAAGTTTCTTACACCACCACATGCTACAGACACTGTGAAAGTAAAGTATGGGCACCTAGAGGGGGGTGAATAGGTGCTACGACCAATTTTAATTTTTAACAAGGTTTAGGCTTAACTCAAATGTAAATTCTCTAGATAGTGCAACTAATGGTGAATTTACCTATATGGCAAGGCAATCAATTAATGCAACTAGGACAACACTTAATACAACAAGTACTACAATAAAAGCTACAAGTACGAGTAAGTAAAGAGTGAGGAACGAGGTAACCGATGGAAGCACACGGAGACACGATGTATTCCCGAGTTCCTCCTTGTTAAGGGAGTACGTCTCGTTGGAGGGGTGTGAGCTCGCCACGAAGGCCTACTCAACGCCACAAAGGCCTCACCCCATTCTCCGATGAACTTGCGCCACGAAGGCCTAGTTCACCTCTCACTATTGAACCCCTTTGAGGCGGAGATCGAATCCTTTACAAACACTTGGGGCACACACCCACAACTTAATTGGGGGCTCCCAACTCTTCTTGAATCACCACTAGTAACAAGAAGCCTAGGTTCTCCACATGAGGAAACCCTAGGCAAAGATCTCTCAAGAGAATGAGAGGGGAAATGAAATCCGGTTGGTGAAGATGTAGATCTGGTGGTCCTCCTTCAATCCTCATAGAATCAACAAGTTTGGGTGGAGGAGGAGGGAGATCTAGCTTGGTGGGTGAGCTCAATCAATGGAGTCTTCAATGCTCGTGGAGCTAACCCTTGGGGAAGAAAGAGAGGAGCTATTTATAGCCCCCACTCAAACTAGCCATTTTTCTGCCCAAACTGCGACCAGCCAGGATTGGTCCGGAATTTTCCGGATCCCAGAATCATCCGGACTGAATCCGGATTGCAACAGAGAAATTCACGTTGCAATCGGAATCATCCGGACTGAATCCGGATTGCAACAGAGAAAATCCCGTTGCAGTCGGAATCATCCGGACTGAATCCGGATCCCAGAATCATCCGGAATAATCCGGATTGCAACAGAGAAAATCACGTTGCAGTCGGACTCATCCGGACTGAATCCGGATTGCAACAGAGAAAATCCCGTTGCAGTCGGAATCATCCGGAATAATCCGGATTGCACTTTGAAAAACCTTTTTCTGGCCCGGAAAAGTTCGTTGATCTTCGATTTCTTCACCATTTCTTTGACACCGTATACGTGCTGATTTAAGACCAAATCCTTTGACAAAGTAGCACATACGGTTAGTAACTTCTTTATGTTGTTAACAAACACACAAAACAGCGAGATATCGAGAATGCACTTTCAATCTCCCCCTTTTTTGTGTTTGATGACAACATAAAGATTTCACGGGAATAAATCAATATGAACTAAAGAAATGGTGTCCAAAAATAGACGGAGTTCTTCCTCGATGTGTGTCGTGAGGCACACACTTCATAGGCTTAGCTCCCCCTATGTTTTAGACACCAAGCCGTCTAAACAAGTTCATACAACATGCATAGATAATGATAGAGATAAATAGCACGCATGATAATAGTAGCATAACCACGGGAAGGGTGACACAATTACGTCACGAGGTTCCACACAAATAATACGAAGTTTCAAATGAAAGAAACGAAATAAAGATACCGGAGCACAAGCCTATAAGATCGAAATCAAAAGGCAAAAAACTTGTGCCCCAACCCTTGCAAAGCCCGTGGAATCCTAATATGGGACTCCTTCTCCCCCTTTGGCATCAAGACGCCAAAAAGGGAAAACGAGTCCAACTAACGACCCATGAAATCACTCTTGCTCATCTTCATCTTCATCTTGCTAATCATCATCCTCTTCTTCTTCCTCCTCTGGTTCATGAGAACCACCACCACCAAGCCCAACAGCATCAAAGTCATCTTCAGCACACTGTGACTCCTCATCATCATCCTCAACATCAGCAGGAGGCACACCAAAGTAGAAGTCATCATCATGGATCTCAGGCATCTCAAAAGGCACATAGACAGTGGGCTCAAGAGAAAGAGGATCATCAGGTACAGAAATCCCAGCAGCTCTGCGATCGGAGTTCTGAATGCGGCGAGTCTCCTTAGCCAACTCTCTCGCCTCATGAGCAATTGCCCTAGTGTCACTGCACATGTTGAACATAGCCTTGAAGAACTTGGCAATGCCACTGGGAGGACGCCAAGAGGCACCACCAGCACTCGTGGAAGCAGAAGGAGTGGCCATAGGAGATTTGGACTTGGACCTTGAGTACTCCGAAATCTCCACTCCACGAATGAGAGAGGGAACCATCCTCTTGCCTTTGACCACGGGATAGGAATCCATGATCTCAACCCCTATATTGTGATTGATGAACCTCTGAATCAGTGGACCATAAGCAGGCTTCCTCTTCTCACAGATCCCAAGGCAAACCTCACGGTATATGAAATCCATCACATCAATCTTCCTCTGGTTCTGAGCCCTGGTGATGAACATGTGTTTCACCATGTAAGCCATGATGGCTGATTTATCACCAGCCTTGATCATTATGGTGTTACGGAAGTTCTTGGACATCAAATTGTAGTAGGGGTACATGGCAGAGTTGAAGGGCAGAGTCTTGCCCTGAGCATCAGGAGGATAGCAGAACGCCAAGCTAGAGTTGTCAAACTCTGAATTTTCATGGATTTTGAAACCATGATGAGCATAAGTGAAGGTCCACCTGTATCCAAGAGCCTCAGCCCACTCACCCAAATTGCTAGTGATCTTCTGATCCCCAGTCATCCAAGTCACAGTACGAGAGGCATCACCATGGGCGTGGAAAGTGCAGTAGAACTGGGCTATCAAGTCAGGGCAATACTCACACTCAACTTCCAGAAGAGGAATCAGACCCATCTTCATAAGGAAACCATGCACATGACGGATATTACTGTATTTGTGCTGGTTATAGAACTCCATGTCAATCTGGGACTGCTTGCAGACAAGAGGACGAGCAACTGAGTAGAACTCTTCCCAACACTTCAGTTGAAGGTTGGTCCAGAAACGAGGATCATCACATGTAGACTCACGAAAGCGGTATGGATTCTTCCTCTTAATATGCTTCCATTGAGGGATAGTGCAACCTGCCAGGTCCGGTGTGGGAACCCTCTCCTCCTGATCATCACGGTTCCCAGTCCCATGAGCTGAGCGCCCCCTGACGGGACGCGAACCCCTTCCAGCCAACTGTTTTGTCACATCCCAATTTTGGAATACCTGATAACATAGTTGTTTTGCTAATTGCTTCACAAATAAACTTTGGTTGTATTTGTTTGAGTGCAACTAAACAAACAAATTATATAAACTTGCAAACTTAAAAAGATAGCAAAGCAGAAAATAAAAATATTCAACATATTGTTCCAATGACTTTGGCAATATTTTCTAAAGTAAATATTGATCAAAGAGTTTTCCAAAAACATCTTATGAATCTCATACTTGTTGAATATTATTCCAAGACCTAAATTAAGAAAGAGGAAACACTTAATAAATTTCCCTAAAAGAGTATCAGAAAAAGAGGCATTCTTAAATGCTTCACCAAAATATTATCAAATGTTTTTCCAACCTTGCAAGATTAAAAAACAAAGGTATTGGAGAGCATTGACTTGCTATCTCTAGTCACATAAATATTTTGGCAAAGCATTGTTAAAGAAAAGCCAAGTGCCTTATTAAATAGAAATTCCAATATTTCCAGAAACAGAAAACTAAAACAAGTTACTATTGGAAACTTTCTTAAAATGATTTTAAATTCATACCATTGCTTCCTTATATCAAATAAGGAACACACACAAGAGGAGACCAAAAATTGAATCCATTAAAGTCCTGAAAACATGGTTTTTCTCCACAGCAACAATTGGGATTTTGAACAAGTTTGTTCTACAAAATGTTTCCAAATGCCATGAAATAAATACCACATGCTCTATATCATAAATAAGGATGAAAACCAAAAGGTCACAAGTTTTTGAATAATTTAAGTTGCCAAAAACCCCTGTTTTCTTGACAGCACCTTTTAGAAATTTGAACAAGTTTGTTCTATGAAGTAACTCAAAATGACTTGAATTTTCTACCACATAAGGAACACATCAAATAAGGAATGTGTGCCAAAAATTATCATTTTTGGAAGCTCCTAAGTAGTCTAATAAATTCAATGTCCATTTATGTAAGAATTCAAATTTGAACAACTTTGAATTAAAAAGTTTATCCAATTGAGCCAATTTTCACATATGTTGTGTATCTTAACTAATTAGAATTTTGGGAAAAAGGGTTTCAATTTTAGACTTTGTTTGCTTAGTGAAAACATCAATTTACAGAGAGGAAAAGGACCTATTTGTAATTGCTAGGGACCTAAATGTTATCCTAGTCACACATGTCCTTCTTCTTCCTGTAGATGATGCAATGGAGGACATGGCTGCCCATGCTTCCATTGCTTCGAAGGTAAGCCATCTAGGTGTTTAAAACCTCTCCCATGTGCTGCTACCTGCCCCCTCTCTCTCTCCCCCTCGGACTAGCTCTCTCTCTCTATTTTTTTTCCCTACCGAAACCCTAGCTCGGGCTCGTCGTCGATTGGGCCGAATGGGAGCTCACCGACGGCATACGTTGTGCCCATCAGATCCGCCTCGTCGTGGTAGTCCTCCAGGCAGAAGGAATCGAGCCGTGACGACGTGTGGTGGCCGCGCCGTCCATTTCCTCGCTGCGGGTCCGGCGGACTCCGGCGAGCCATTGCCGCCGCCACGGACTTCCTCCTCCTTCACCGATCCTTACATGGCGTCTAGGGTAAGCAGGGGAATCCCCCCGACCGTTTTCCCCTCTCCCTCTCGCCCTTAATCGCCACCTGCCGTGGTCACCGTCCGGCCGCCGCGTGCGCGCTGTCGCCGCCGCTCTCCGGAGCCATCCCAGGAAACGAAACATACACTAGGTGAATCCCCTCGTCGAGTACTACGAGTTGATGGTGTTTGATTGGAAAAACGTGGCCGGATTCGTCGATTAGAACCTCGCCGGAGACGTTTCCCGCCGGCGATTACGTCATGGCTGCGTCATGCTCGCGTCAGCCCCCCCTTGACCCCGCGCAGAGAGTCAAACTGGCGCGTGGGCCGGGTCTTGCTTGCGTGGCTGCCCCCGTGGCATCCTGGCCCGCGAGTCAGCGACTCAGGGTAGATCCCGCCGCGGTAGAAGTGGATCTGGCCGGCCCATTGTGGATCTGGCCCATCCTCAATTGATTTTCCTTTTAATTTTTGACAGAAAAGTACATGTTTGCTTTGGGCTCTAAAAGGCAACTTAAAATATAAATTTGGCAAAACCAAAATTCACAGATGTAAAGAAACTAAATCTAAACCACCTCCAACTTTTAGATCTACATTTGGATGAATAGATTTGAAATGAAAAATGATTTGGCAACAGGTACCAGAAAAGCATGAATAGTACTTAGTTTGTGTTGTTATCACCTCTGCTAGCTTGCATTTGAGTTGGTAGAAAATCATGAATAGCTTTGTGGTGACTATGAAATTGTTATGGAAAAATTCCCTCATGTGTGGAATTTTTGACATGAACATTTGTGATTGTGTAGCCACATAATTTTGTGTTGTATCCATAGTACCAGTAGCATTTTGATGATGTTATTATGAGTACTTGACCCCTAGAGTTTTCACTTGTGTGAAAACAATAGCATGAGTATCATTACCTTGCTTATTTAAGCATCCTATTATTTTCTACTAGTATGGTTAATGAGATAGATGCTAGTTTAGTTTTTTGTTAATTTTTAGCAAATGGACCAGAGGCATTGTGACCTCTTAATGCTTTGATTATGCTAGTGGAACACCCACTGGTTTCATTGCATTTTTGGTGGAAACATTATTTCCCCCACACTAGATGTGTTTCTTTTATATAGTTTCATAACTATTGAGTGCCTAGTATTTTTGCTTTGGGAATTTTTGTGCTAAACAAAAATGGGTATGCTTCTGTTTGTAAGTGGTTGTAATCATGTGTGGCTTGCTAGGAAAAATCCATCTTTGGAGTGTTGTTTGATTCCTCTAGTAATGCTATTTTTATTACCACTAGTATGTAGGAGTTGCCCTGCAAATTGATACATTGTTTTGCTAAATGGGATATTTTTGTTATAGCAAGTATAGATATTTTTCACTAATGTTTTTGTGACATGGACCCTCTGGTTGTATTTCAATTACTTGATTGAAATGCATCCATTGATTCTTCATGTTTAAGTAGTACTAGTTTCCTTAGCAGTTGTTGTGTTAAATTATTTTCCTGCCAACTTGTGTTT
This sequence comes from Alopecurus myosuroides, assembly GCA_028641055.1. Taxonomy (NCBI): domain Eukaryota; kingdom Viridiplantae; phylum Streptophyta; class Magnoliopsida; order Poales; family Poaceae; genus Alopecurus; species Alopecurus myosuroides. The sequence goes on from CM054062.1 coordinate 18,130,508, forward strand.
GGTGGATATTTGTGTATCCTTGCATGAGGACATGTTTTCATTCCCATTATGATAACATGGTTCCTTATTTGCATTTTAGTACTTTACTTATTATGCTTGCTTGCATAGCAAACCCTGAGTAGAAGCATGTCTATAGGATTCCTCCTTTTTAGTCATTGTTTCTATTGTTCTCACTATGAGAAATTGTGTGTTTTGTGATGAGTCTATTACCTTGTTAAACTTGTGTAGACTCACTGATTTGTAAAAGTAACTTTTGCAAATCATGTGTTTATGTAATTCATGATGTGAAATTAGGCTTAGCAGATTAGCTATCTTTTTCTTTGTGTGGTGTGGTTGATAGACCCATTGCCATAATTATTTTTGTGCATGTTTTATATACTTTTAGTAGTCTCACCCTTGTGAAACTAAGTTTATTTTGGGTTTATTAATATCTTGGTATGAGAGTGGCACACCCACTGAATCCATGATATTGAGGTTGTGAGATATGTTCCTCCAACCTTAAGTTGTCTGATTAAATGGCATTTCTGCCAAGTAGGATTGTTTGATTGTTTGCCTCAATTAATAATTGAGTGATTTTGTTATTATTAGATTTCCTTGCTGTATGTATTGTTAGGTATGGTTGCTGTAAGGACCCCAGACCGGCAGTCTGAAACCCTACGTATGCATACATTCACGATCCCAGAAAGATCAGTCGTGAACAACATACACAGTTGGCACACAGAAATACATCATCCATTACACGAATACATAAAGGTATTACAAAAAGATCACATGATCAAGTTTAACGCAACTGCCACAAAGGGCAGGCAACTTAACAAACACAGCGGAAGACAATTTAAAACACAACGTAGTTGAGCCCAAGTCACGCCTTAACCTACAGGCTGCTGACCCGGAGACGATCCTAGTTCGCAAAGCCGTCAACTCCGTACTTCTCCGCATAGATCTCCTTCGGAGACTCCTTCTCCAAATCTGATAAGTAGATACCAGGGGCGAAACCATAATGAGTACATTTGAATGTACTCAGCAAGACATCCATCATGTCACTTACTAAACATGCAAATATGCTTATATGGTGGAATAGGTAGGTTATAAATAGGGTTCACTACCAATGGTGTTCATATATGATGACACCACAGTTGCAGTCAAGTTTATCTGCATCTTCGTTGAAGAAGATACTTCAGAAGAAAACTAATATATAGTTTTATTTCTCTTGTAGATATTACATGTACAAGAGGTTTTGTAAAACTGTGTTAAAGAATATTTTCTCTTTGCAAAACTTCTTGGAATCAATTCCCAGAATTCTTGCTTAGAGTAGAAAAGGTTTTCTTTGCAAAACACTTTGCTTTGTATAACAACATCTGGCTTTTCATCATCGACGATACCTCCACGGTATAAGTTTCCATTCCTTTCCGAACTTCACAAGTTCAACACTTCCTTTCCAAACATTCCTTTTCAAAACTCCTTTTTGAAAACATTGACACAATGCTAGCTACATGGCCATTCAACTGTCCATATCCGAGGACGCGGCTTCTTCGAAAAAGTTGTACTCTGCAGAGGTGTACACATCCACCAGATCCAGTACACCTCCCGTGAACAATCACGGACTGTAACAACAGTATGTAAACATCAGGTATCTGATCATAACCATCCACTATGTTCAAGCTAGAATATGCCTATCTCTCAGTCGAGTTTTACCACATCCCCGGCACCGAGCTAATCCCCGCCAAGCCAGGATGCCTCAACTGATGCATCCGGAGGGAAAATTAATCCCACACTTTATATGTCTCCACGACATTCGGTTCAGAGGATCGCATCCCCTATAGCACATTGAGATAGCACACACTAATAAGAACAAACTTCAAGTTAAGCCCCTTGCCCATGTTGGGGTAGGGTGGCAGTACGGTAAAGGTTGTCCGGCGAAGACTAGGTTATGTGTCATTTTTGAAAACACCACTTTCTCAAAAATGACCACTTCCACATTCCTCCGGAGAACAAGGATCCGCCTTTTCTCCGGGTTTTTCCGTAAAGCCTTTGTTTTGTAGAATCACAATTTTAGGGTGTCCACTTAGGGACTAGTATATTCGATGGTAATAAATACCATATGGTGGCTTATGGGCTTGGTATTACCAAGTTTAACTACTGGCATGATAGTAACCTATAATATAGTATAGTAGTAAATTCCACATCAAAAATAGTTTTGATAATCAAGTTTTTGGTAAAACTTCAGAGGTAAAACATGCATGATAGATAATGATAAGTATTGTATCAGCAAGCATCAGGATGGCTTGCCTGGTATCTCCTTGTGTCCCTGGTTTTGGAGTGACTGGAACTTGAAACAGATCTTCACGACACTTCCTTCCTCTTCGTTTTCTAACATCGTAAAAGGAATAAAGGACACACAATCAGAACCAATCAAGGCAAGCAACCATACATAACAATACATACAGCAAGGAAATCTAATAATAACAAAATCACTCAATTATTAATTGAGGCAAACAATCAAACAAACCCACTTGGCAGATATGCCATTTAATTAGACAGCTTAAGGTTGGAGGAACATATCTCACAACCTTAATATCATGGATTAAGTGGGTGTGCCACTCTCATTCCAAGATATTAATAAGCCCAAAATACACTTAGTTTCACAAGGGTGAGACTACTAAAAGTGTATAAAACATGCACAAGAATAATCATGGAAATGGGTTTATCAACCACACCACAAAAAGAACAAGGTAGCTAAACTGCTAAGCCTAAATTAACATCAAGAACAAATGAAACACATGATTTGTAAAAGTTACTTTTACAAATCAGTGAGCCTACACAAATGTAACAAAGTAATAGACTCATCACAAAACACACAATTTCTCATAGTGAGAACAATAGAAATAATGACTAAAAGGAGGAATCCTATAGACATGCTTCTACTAAAAGTTTGCTATGCAAGCATGCATAATATGTAAAGTACTAACATGCAAACAAGGAACCATGTTATCATAATGGTAAATGAAAACATGTCATTATGCAAGGATACATAAACATCCACCAAACACAAGTTGGCAGGAAAATTAATTCAACACAAAAACTGCTAAGGAAACTAGTACTACTCAAACATGAAGAATCAATGGATGAATTTCAATCAAGTAATTGAAATACAACCAGAGGGTCCACGTCATAAAAACAGTAGTGAAAAATATCTATACTTGCTATAACAAAAATATCCCATTTGATAAAACAATGCATCAATTTGCAGGGCAACTCCTACATACTAGTAGTAATACAAAGGGCATTACTCAGAGGAATCAATCAACACTTCAGAGATGAATTTTTCCTAGCAAGACACACATGATTACAACCACTTACAAACAGAAGCATACCCATTTTTGTTTAGCACAAAAATTCCCAAAGCAAAAATACTAGGCACTCATTAGTTATAGAACTATATAAAAGAAATACATCTAGTGTGGGGGAAATAATATTTCCACCCAAAATGCAATGAAACCAGTGGGTGTTACACTAGCATAACAAAGCATTAAGAGGTCACAAAGCCTCTGGTCACACTTGACAACAATTAGCAAAAACCTAAACTAGCACCTAGTGCAATAACAATACTAGCAAAAAATAATAGGGTGCTTAAATAAGCAAGGCAATGCTACTCATGCTATTATTTTCACACAAGTGAAAAATCTAGGGATCAATTATTCATAATAACATTATCAAAATGCTACTGGTCTTATGAATAAAACACAAAAATATGAGGATACTCAACCACAAATGTTTATGTCAAAAATTCCACACATGAGGGAATTTTCCCATAACATTCTCATAGTAGTGACTAAATTACTCATGCTTCTCTACCAACTCAAATGCAATCTAGCAGAGGTGATACTAACAAAATATAAGTACCAACATAGTACTGAAATCTAATATCCCAACACAACACTTCAATCACTTGCACACAAATTAATCAATCAAAAATTATATGCAAGTAATAAACTAGAGATAAAACATATGCTACTAATATAAATCCTATTTCTTCTCCACTCAAGTCCACACAAGCTAACATGCTAAAATAGTTAAGTAACACTTAGAAAACAAGTTCACACAACTTATACATGCTAGAAAACAATATTGCAACACAAAAATATGCTCACACAATTTAATTACTTAAAATGCCAAAATGGCAGAAATATGCAAAACAAAGATCTGTCCACCAAATTCTATATGATGCTCTAAAAATTAAACCCTTCTAGGTTTGGATATCCCTAAACATATACAAGACCATCCATTTGAGTTTGCATCAAAAATCATTTGTAATTATTTTATAAAAATCACCAAAGTGCTCTCTGGTGTTTTACCAAATTGCATGCCATTTCAAAAATACAATGAATTTGGAAACGAGGTTAAATGATCCTGTTAGGAAATTTCAAGGACTTTCCAATGCAATTGGCCTCACTTCATTCTGAGTTGTAAAATAAAAATGGTGCTCATTTTGGTGTTTCTGGTAGCTGTTTCCAAATCATTTTTCATTCTTAAAATATACATCCAAAAGTAGATCTACAAGTTGGAGATGGTTTAGATTTTGTTGGTGTACCACTGTGAATTTTAGTATGGTCAAATTCATCCTTTAGGTTGCCTTTTTGGTCCAAAAGTAAACGGGTACAATTCTGTAGAAATAAAAATGAAAAAAAAACAAAACACAGATGGGCCAGATCTGTTCTTGGGCCAGCCAGATCATTTCTCACCGCGGGCAGATCTACCCCTAGGCACTGACCAGCGGGCCAGCGCCACGGTGGCTGCCACGCGGGCAAAACCAGGCCCACGGTTCAGTTTGACTAGCATCCGCGCGGGTCAAGGGATGACGCGAGCGTGACCTCGCCGTGATGTCACTCGCCGGCGGGAGACAACTCCGGCGAACTCGTACATAGCGAATCCGGCCACCAAAAATCAAAATAAAAATACCTACACGCTGCTCTCGACGAGGGGAATCAACTGAGGGATGTTTCGCTTCCCGGGAGCGGCCGGAAAGCGGCGGCGACGGCGTGCCCGCGGTTGCCGGAAAACACGCACGGGACGGCGGCGACCTAGGGCGTTAGAGAGGGGGAAAAAGGGCGGCGGGGGTTGCCTTGCTCACCGTGAACACGTGGGGACACTTGGTGACGGAGGAGGAGGCTCGTGGCGGCGGCAATGGCTCGCCGGAGCGCTCCCGGAGCCGTGGAAGAAATCGGACGGCGCGGCGACCTCGAGCCCTTCCGGCCCGATTCCTTCTGCAGGGAGGGTCAGCGCGACAAGGCGGAGAGTTAGAGCTCAACGGCTGCCGGCGGCGTGCACCCATTTGGCCGAATCGACGAGGAGCTCGAGCTAGGGTTTCGGGTTGAACTCTTTGTACAGTGAGAGAGAGAGGAGAGCTCGTGGGGGGGGAGAGAGGGGGCATGTGGGCAGACACACTCACATGGGGGGCCTCTTATCCTCAAAGGTTCCTTCTCATCGAAGCCATGTCGTAGGTGTGCTGTTTCTACAGAGAGGCTAGAGGTAGGAGAAGGTGTGACTCAGCTTACACATTGGTCCCTGAAAATTTACAACTAGGTCCTTCTCTTCTCTGAAAAAGGATGTTTTCACTAAGCAAACAAGGTTTAAATTTTAAATCCTTTTGCCCAAAATTCTAATTAGTTAAGATACACAACCTATGTGAAAATTGGCTCAATTAGATAAACTTGATAATTCAAAGTTGTTCAAATTTGAATTCTTACATAAATGGACATTGAATTTATTAACCTACTTAGGAGCTTCCAAAAATGATAATTTTTGGCACACATTCCTTATTTGATGTGTTCCTTATGTGGTAGAAAATTCAAGTCATTTTGAGTTACTTCATAGAACAAACTTGTTCAAATTTTAAAAAGGTGCTGCCAAGAAAACAGGGTTTTTGGCAACTTAAATTATTCAAAAACTTGTGCCCTTTTGGTTTTCATCCTTATTTATGATATAGAGAATGTGGTATTTATTTCATGGCATTTGGAAAAAGTTTGTAGAACAAACTTGTTCAAAATCCCAAATGTTGCTGTGGAGAAAACTCATGTTTTCAGGACTTTAATGGATTCAATTTTTGGTCTCCTCTTGTGTGTGTTCCTTATTTGTTATAAGGAAGCAATGGTATTAATTTCAGCTCATTTGATTAAAGTTTCCAATAGTAACTTGTTTTAGTTTTCTGTTTCTGGAAATATTGGAATTTCTATTTAATAAGGCACTAGGCTTTTCTTTAACAATGCTTTGCCAAAATATTTATGTGACTAGGGATAGCAAGTCAATGCTCTCCAATACCTTTGTTTTTAAGCTTGCAAGGTTGGAAAAACATTTTATAATATTTTGGTGAAGCATTTAAGAATGCCTCTTTTTCTGATAATCTTTTAGGGAAATTTTATTAAGTGTTTCCTCTTTCTTAATTTAGGTCTTGGAATAATATTCAACAAGTATGAGATTCATAAGATGTTTTTGGAAAACTCATTGATCAATATTTACTTTGGAAAATATTTCCAAGGTCATTGGAACAATATGTTGAATATTTTGTTTTCAAATTCTTAGCCATGTAAGTTTATATAATTAGTTTGTTTAGTTGCACTCAAACAAATACAATCAAAGTTTAATTGTCAAGCAATTAGCAAAACAACTGTGTTATCAGGTATTCCAAAATTGGGATGTGACAGGTCTTCCCCCCTTAAAAAGAATCTCGTCCCCGAGATTCGCAAGCGAGGACTAAGGGAGGGCCAACAAACACAATGTTTCTTGGGAGTGCAGGTGCTTCCCCCCTTTGACTTTTCTTGGGAGGAGGGGTACTCCCCTAATTTAGCAAATTCACTTTAAAAAAATACACCAGTAGTGTTTTAGGTCCAAAACTCTTGTTTCCTGGTTTGAACAAAATTTTAAGGTTAGTACATAACTACCTGGAAATGTACCGTCAATTATTACATGAGTTCTTAGCTATATCCCACATATTACATACCACATATGGAGTGGTGTACCACTCTCATAACAAGGTATATAAGAAGCTAAAAAAAAATATAGCTTGTGGGTGCAAAGGTTAGGTTGCTAAGGTAAAACAAACAGACAAAACAAATACCCACGGCAGTGGTTATTACCCACCACAAGCAACCATCACTTAAAGTGTTCATGATTTTATTTGGATGTTTTAGTTTCATAAGATACTCTTAAGCACAATCATAACACAAGCATAAACTCATGCTAAGGTAAAACATTTAAACAAAATCCAATAAGCAAGCAAACAACACCACAGATGAATAGACTGTTAATTCACTAGGTTATTGTTTACTAGAGGTTTTGAAATCCATCAATCATGAACAATTTGCAAACAACCAGTAGCAAAAAACCAATGAATCCAATCATAAAGATATTCTAAAACACTATCTTCACACAAGATAAAAACTTCTATTACACAGGCATAAAGAAAAGACTGCACAAATAACACACTAGTATGAAAAATCTACACCAGCATGCTATAAGAGATGATCATATCCTATAACCATAGAACATGAAACTAAATAATTCATGGCATGATAATAGAAGTAATAACTTCCTAAAAATGCTATATCAACACATAAACTCATAAAATAAAAAGAGGGTAATACTAGAGCAAAAATCACCATTTTCTAGTGGTGAACTAGTTTCACTCTAGAGAAGCAAACAATGCTATCATGATGTTTAAACTTAAACAAGCAAGTCATGAATATAAATGTACCTAATAACAGTACACAAAACTTACTCATGCTAGTAAGCACAAACATCAAAACAATCCCATGAAACAACTATTAAACATGCATAAATTAATTCTAGCAATTTATGTTTTTCTTTAACCAATTGCTAGCAAACAAGCAAGGTATAACTCACACAACCAGTAGCTATGCAATTAGTGAAAAGTTATCTAAACCTTTTCAAAAATCCATACACTCAATTTAAAATTATTCACAAACAATCTACCAATCAAGAGGAATTTATTTTATTTGCGAACAATTTAATTTCAGCACACGATAGTGAAACATTTCTTAACATGATACCCCTAAGGAATATTATGCTAACAAAAGGATCACACCTAAACATATTAGTATTTACTAATAAGAGATAAACTTCTCACTTGCATAAGTGAAAAGAAACAATTCTAATTTCCATGGTGGAAAATAGAAATCAATCACATAGTGAAACATGCTATTTTTACATAGGTGTATGGTTGGGGATTTTCATCCTCAAGCCAAAATACAATGGGACCAGTGGGCTTTGGCCTACTAATACCAAGTAAAAATAGGTACTAAGCCTCTGGTTACTCATGAAAAACTTTGCACACAAGATAAAAATATAAGGCTATTTAATTTAGTGAGGCAATACTAGTGCATAATGATAGCAATGCTTACACATGCTTTATTATTAAGAGACATGCAAGCTAATAGAAGTACAAGCATCAAAATAACAGTACCTAAATGGTACTGGACTCAAAGAAAACATAGCACAAAATTTATCAAAGCATTCACACAAAGATCTAGCTTTCACAATAATTCCAAATAATAAAAACTGGAAAAATAGCAATTGTCACTCATGCTTTGCTATAAGATCACATGCGATTTCATGAAGATAATAGCATATAAATAACAGTACCAAAATGGTACTGGATCTATCATAACCATAACAAAAATCTAGGTACAACAAATCTACAAGGATTTGCCCACTCAACAATCCAAATAATAAAACTAGAAGGTAACAAATGCTATTTCATTTTTCTTCGAGTTTCCAATCATGCACACACTTTCTAGGGTAGATTTATTGTAAGAAAACAACATAATAACAAGTCCTAACAACTCCATATAAGTTAGTAAGCTAGATTGAATAACACATAAATTCATTTCAATCAAGAGCACACAAAGAAATAAAAACAGGAAAACTGCTGTTTTCTAGAGCCAACATAACCATTCCATCGTTCACTTAATTTCTAAACTCCGAATTTAATAGTACCTATAATGTCTACCAAGATTTGGTTTCCAAAGTAGATACACCCGATATCCTATTGACTAGTAAACGAATAGGTCATCATCTTATTTTCTCGTGACTTCTCCTCTTTACCAACTAGATTAAAAGGTGTCTTAAGTCACTTAATTCCTTGGTTTAGAAAGAGTTGTGAGTAGTTCGCATGCTTTGGTTAGGTGTCAACCTAAGATTAGGCGAATCATGTAAGTCTTGTTAGCTTTCTATTAAATAATGTTTGTCCGACAAGATACGACTAGCGTCATCGTACGTCGAATATTGAATCGTGCTCTTTGGATTGGCTTTTGAGGGGGTTGCGCATCATGGCATGTGAAGACTTCTTTTTGCACCTTTCTCCAGAGGAGGGAGGTATATAACTTTTTAACAGGGGATTTCTCTTGTTTGGTCTTTTAAAAAGGGACATGAAAAAGTGCGACATTTAGCCAACAGGGTAAAAAGAGTCTTTTGCAAACAGACAAACATAGAAGTTTTGGTCAGTAGTGGTTGGTTTCCTTCACGCCTTTTCTTCTTTGAGGGTTGTCGTTGTTGGAGCTTTATCCGTTGGAGTGCATCACTGGTAGCAATGCTATCAGCTGGTGTGGCTTGATGGTCCTCTATTATTAGGTCCAATGGTGCTTTCATTGATTGTGGGGGAGATGGTGGTGGTTCACGACGGGTCGCATTATGAAGCGAAAACAAGTCTAAGTCTAAGCAACAAATTCTTGTTTTTGAATGCTATACTAACATTTTTGCTTGCAAAAATTTAACACGAGGCGATTCAAAAACAAGAGCGGGGCAATCACAAATCTGCAAATTTTGAGCACCCCACAAACATATAGAAGCCTAGATGAACCAAATTCTACACCAAACAACAGCGCAAAGTCCTACGGACACACATAAGCAAGCCAAAACATACAAGCAAGGCTCCATTGGAGCTACGTCGGGGGAAACGACTCATGGGGTAATCGCTAAATTACTCCAAACTAGACTAATCCAAAAATCCTAGAAGTGGCTGAAGAACTATATCTACTTCTGACCATCATCACTGTAGAGCTAGGCAATTATTTTGGTCTTCTCGGGACATCGTCAAGTATAAAAGATAATAGAAGTAAAGTTTTTGAATAAACTTTTAACTGAGAGAGGTAAAAATATGCAACAATCTGTTTTTTGAAACCCCAACTATTTTCTGGATAGAAAACTTCAAAAACGAGAGATGTTTCAAAAACAGAGCGGAGCAGTTGCAAACAAGTAAGAAATAAACTCTTAACCGAGAGAGATACCAACTCTATAAGGCCCGCCCTTCGAACCACTGTTCAAGGACGCCCTTGATATGCATTTAGAATCTTTTGAAAAGATCAGAAGGATGGAAAATATACAAAAATTCCCTTAGACAAAAATAATTTAGATTGTAAATAGGTTTTTACTCAAAAATACTTTTCTTTCCTATCTGACGTCCATGCTAACTAAGGTCTCCTAAGGTCAGGATGGCTCTGATACCAACTCTGTAAGGACCCCAGACCGGCAGTCTGAAACCCTACGTATGCATACATTCACGATCCCAGAAAGATCAGTCGTGAACAACATACACAGTTGGCACACAGAAATACATCATCCATTACACGAATACATAAAGGTATTACAAAAAGATCACATGATCAAGTTTAACGCAACTGCCACAAAGGGCAGGCAACTTAACAAACACAGCGGAAGACAATTTAAAACACAACGTAGTTGAGCCCAAGTCACGCCTTAACCTACAGGCTGCTGACCCGGAGACGATCCTAGTTCGCAAAGCCGTCAACTCCGTACTTCTCCGCATAGATCTCCTTCGGAGACTCCTTCTCCAAATCTGATAAGTAGATACCAGGGGAGAAACCATAATGAGTACATTTGAATGTACTCAGCAAGACATCCATCATGTCACTTACTAAACATGCAAATATGCTTATATGGTGGAATAGGTAGGTTATAAATAGGGTTCACTACCAATGGTGTTCATATATGATGACACCACAGTTGCAGTCAAGTTTATCTGCATCTTCGTTGAAGAAGATACTTCAGAAGAAAACTAATATATAGTTTTATTTCTCTTGTAGATATTACATGTACAAGAGGTTTTGTAAAACTATGTTAAAGAATATTTTCTCTTTGCAAAACTTCTTGGAATCAATTCCCAGAATTCTTGCTTAGAGTAGAAAAGGTTTTCTTTGCAAAACACTTTGCTTTGTATAACAACATCTGGCTTTTCATCATCGACGATACCTCCACGGTATAAGTTTCCATTCCTTTCCGAACTTCACAAGTTCAACACTTCCTTTCCAAACATTCCTTTTCAAAACTCCTTTTTGAAAACATTGACACAATGCTAGCTACATGGCCATTCAACTGTCCATATCCGAGGACGCGGCTTCTTCGAAAAAGTTGTACTCTGCAGAGGTGTACACATCCACCAGATCCAGTACACCTCCCGTGAACAATCACGGACTGTAACAACAGTATGTAAACATCAGGTATCTGATCATAACCATCCACTATGTTCAAGCTAGAATATGACTATCTCTCAGTCGAGTTTTACCACATCCCCGGCACCGAGCTAATCCCCGCCAAGCCAGGATGCCTCAACTGATGCATCCGGAGGGAAAATTAATCCCACACTTTATATGTCTCCACGACATTCGGTTCAGAGGATCGCATCCCCTATAGCACATTGAGATAGCACACACTAATAAGAACAAACTTCAAGTTAAGCCCCTTGCCCATGTTGGGGTAGGGTGGCAGTACGGTAAAGGTTGTCCGGCGAAGACTAGGTTATGTGTCATTTTTGAAAACACCACTTTCTCAAAAATGACCACTTCCACATTCCTCCGGAGAACAAGGATCCGCCTTTTCTCTGGGTTTTTCCGTAAAGCCTTTGTTTTGTAGAATCACAATTTTAGGGTGTCCACTTAGGGACTAGTATATTCGATGGTAATAAATACCATATGGTGGCTTATGGGCTTGGTATTACCAAGTTTAACTACTGGCATGATAGTAACCTATAATATAGTATAGTAGTAAATTCCACATCAAAAATAGTTTTGATAATCAAGTTTTTGGTAAAACTTCAGAGGTAAAACATGCATGATAGATAATGATAAGTATTGTATCAGCAAGCATCAGGATGGCTTGCCTGGTATCTCCTTGTGTCCCTGGTTTTGGAGTGACTGGAACTTGAAACAGATCTTCACGACACTTCCTTCCTCTTCGTTTTCTAACGTCGTAAAAGGAATAAAGGACACACAATCAGAACCAATCAAGGCAAGCAACCATACATAACAATACATACAGCAAGGAAATCTAATAATAACAAAATCACTCAATTATTAATTGAGGCAAACAATCAAACAAACCCACTTGGCAGATATGCCATTTAATTAGACAGCTTAAGGTTGGAGGAACATATCTCACAACCTTAATATCATGGATTAAGTGGGTGTGCCACTCTCATTCCAAGATATTAATAAGCCCAAAATACACTTAGTTTCACAAGGGTGAGACTACTAAAAGTGTATAAAACATGCACAAGAATAATCATGGAAATGGGTTTATCAACCACACCACAAAAAGAACAAGGTAGCTAAACTGCTAAGCCTAAATTAACATCAAGAACAAATGAAACACATGATTTGTAAAAGTTAATTTTACAAATCAGTGAGCCTACACAAATGTAACAAAGTAATAGACTCATCACAAAACACACAATTTCTCATAGTGAGAACAATAGAAATAATGACTAAAAGGAGGAATCCTATAGACATGCTTCTACTAAAAGTTTGCTATGCAAGCATGCATAATATGTAAAGTACTAACATGCAAACAAGGAACCATGTTATCATAATGGTAAATGAAAACATGTCATTATGCAAGGATACATAAACATCCACCAAACACAAGTTGGCAGGAAAATTAATTCAACACAAAAACTGCTAAGGAAACTAGTACTACTCAAACATGAAGAATCAATGGATGAATTTCAATCAAGTAATTGAAATACAACCAGAGCGTCCACGTCATAAAAACAGTAGTGAAAAATATCTATACTTGCTATAACAAAAATATCCCATTTGATAAAACAATGCATCAATTTGCAGGGCAACTCCTACATACTAGTAGTAATACAAAGGGCATTACTCAGAGGAATCAATCAACACTTCAGAGATGAATTTTTCCTAGCAAGACACACATGATTACAACCACTTACAAACAGAAGCATACCCATTTTTGTTTAGCACAAAAATTCCCAAAGCAAAAATACTAGGCACTCATTAGTTATAGAACTATATAAAAGAAATACATCTAGTGTGGGGGAAATAATATTTCCACCCAAAATGCAATGAAACCAGTGGGTGTTCCACTAGCATAACAAAGCATTAAGAGGTAACAAAGCCTCTGGTCACACTTGACAACAATTAGCAAAAACCTAAACTAGCACCTAGTGCAATAAAAATACTAGCAAAAAATAATAGGGTGCTTAAATAAGCAAGGCAATGCTACTCATGCTATTATTTTCACACAAGTGAAAAATCTAGGGATCAAGTATTCATAATAACATTATCAAAATGCTACTGGTCTTATGAATAAAACACAAAAATATGAGGCTACTCAACCACAAATGTTTATGTCAAAAATTCCACACATGAGGGAATTTTCCCATAACATTCTCATAGTAGTGACTAAATTACTCATGCTTCTCTACCAACTCAAATGCAATCTAGCAGAGGTGATACTAACAAAATATAAGTACCAACATAGTACTGAAATCTAATATCCCAACACAACACTTCAATCACTTGCACACAAATTAATCAATCAAAAATTATATGCAAGTAATAAACTAGAGATAAAACATATGCTACTAATATAAATCCTATTTCTTCTCCACTCAAGTCCACACAAGCTAACATGCTAAAATAGTTAAGTAACACTTAGAAAACAAGTTCACACAACTTATACATGCTAGAAAACAATATTGCAACACAAAAATATGCTCACACAATTTAATTACTTAAAATGCCAAAATGGCAGAAATATGCAAAACAAAGATCTGTCCACCAAATTCTATATGATGCTCTAAAAATTAAACCCTTCTAGGTTTGGATAGCCCTAAACATATACAAGACCATCCATTTTAGTTTGCATCAAAAATCATTTGTAATTATTTTATAAAAATCACCAAAGTGCTCTCTGGTGTTTTACCAAATTGCATGCCATTTCAAAAATACAATGAATTTGGAAACGAGGTTAAATGATCCTGTTAGTAAATTTCAAGTACTTTCCAATGCAATTGGCCTCACTTCATTCTGAGTTGTAAAATAAAAATGGTGCTCATTTTGGTGTTTCTGGTACCTGTTGCCAAATCATTTTTCATTCTTAAAATATACATCCAAAAGTAGATCTACAAGTTGGAGATGGTTTAGATTTTGTTGGTGTACCACTGTGAATTTTAGTATGGTCAAATTCATCCTTTAGGTTGCCTTTTTGGTCCAAAAGTAAACGGGTACAATTCTGTAGAAATAAAAATGAAAAAAAAACAAAACACAGATGGGCCAGATCTGTTCTTGGGCCAGCCAGATCATTTCTCACCGCGGGCAGATCTACCCCTAGGCACTGACCAGCGGGCCAGCGCCACGGTGGCTGCCACGCGGGCAAAACCAGGCCCACGGTTCAGTTTGACTAGCATCCGCGCGGGTCAAGGGATGACGCGAGCGTGACCTCGCCGTGATGTCACTCGCCGGCGGGAGACAACTCCGGCGAACTCGTACATAGCGAATCCGGCCACCAAAAATCAAAATAAAAATACCTACACGCTGCTCTCGACGAGGGGAATCAACTGAGGGATGTTTCGCTTTCCGGGAGCGGCCGGAAAGCGGCGGCGACGGCGTGCCCGCGGTTGCCGGAAAACACGCACGGGACGGCGGCGACCTAGGGCTTTAGAGAGGGGGAAAAAGGGCGGCGGGGGTTGCCTTGCTCACCGTGAACACGTGGGGACACTCGGTGACGGAGGAGGAGGCTCGTGGCGGCGGCAATGGCTCGCCGGAGCGCTCCCGGAGCCGTGGAAGAAATCGGACGGCGCGGCGACCTCGAGCCCTTCCGGCCCGATTCCTTCTGCAGGGAGGGTCAGCGCGACAAGGCGGAGAGTTAGAGCTCAACGGCTGCCGGCGGCGTGCACCCATTTGGCCGAATCGACGAGGAGCTCGAGCTAGGGTTTCGGGTTGAACTCTTTGTACAGTGAGAGAGAGAGGAGAGCTCGTGGGGGGGGGAGAGAGGGGGCATGTGGGCAGACACACTCACATGGGGGGCCTCTTATCCTCAAAGGTTCCTTCTCATCGAAGCCATGTCGTAGGTGTGCTGTTTCTACAGAGAGGCTAGAGGTAGGAGAAGGTGTGACTCAGCTTACACATTGGTCCCTGAAAATTTACAACTAGGTCCTTCTCTTCTCTGAAAAAGGATGTTTTCACTAAGCAAACAAGGTTTAAATTTTAAATCTTTTTGCCCAAAATTCTAATTAGTTAAGATACACAACCTATGTGAAAATTGGCTCAATTAGATAAACTTGATAATTCAAAGTTGTTCAAATTTGAATTCTTACATAAATGGACATTGAATTTATTAACCTACTTAGGAGCTTCCAAAAATGATAATTTTTGGCACACATTCCTTATTTGATGTGTTCCTTATGTGGTAGAAAATTCAAGTCATTTTGAGTTACTTCATAGAACAAACTTGTTCAAATTTTAAAAAGGTGCTGCCAAGAAAACAGGGTTTTTGGCAACTTAAATTATTCAAAAACTTGTGCCCTTTTGGTTTTCATCCTTATTTATGATATAGAGAATGTGGTATTTATTTCATGGCATTTGGAAAAAGTTTGTAGAACAAACTTGTTCAAAATCCCAAATGTTGCTGTGGAGAAAACTCATGTTTTCAGGACTTTAATGGATTCAATTTTTGGTCTCCTCTTGTGTGTGTTCCTTATTTGTTATAAGGAAGCAATGGTATTAATTTCAGCTCATTTGATTAAAGTTTCCAATAGTAACTTGTTTTAGTTTTCTGTTTCTGGAAATATTGGAATTTCTATTTAATAAGGCACTAGGCTTTTCTTTAACAATGCTTTGCCAAAATATTTATGTGACTAGGGATAGCAATTCAATGCTCTCCAATACCTTTGTTTTTAAGCTTGCAAGGTTGGAAAAACATTTTATAATATTTTGGTGAAGCATTTAAGAATGCCTCTTTTTCTGATAATCTTTTAGGGAAATTTTATTAAGTGTTTCCTCTTTCTTAATTTAGGTCTTGGAATAATATTCAACAAGTATGAGATTCATAAGATGTTTTTGGAAAACTCATTGATCAATATTTACTTTGGAAAATATTTCCAAGGTCATTGGAACAATATGTTGAATATTTTGTTTTCAAATTCTTAGCCATGTAAGTTTATATAATTAGTTTGTTTAGTTGCACTCAAACAAATACAATCAAAGTTTAATTGTCAAGCAATTAGCAAAACAACTGTGTTATCAGGTATTCCAAAATTGGGATGTGACAGTTGCTTGCCTTGATTGGTTCTGAATGTGTGTCCTTTATTCTTTTTACGACGTTAGAAAACGAAGAGGAAGGAAGTGTCGGGAAGCTGTGTTTCAAGTTCCAGTCACTCCAAAAACCAGGGACACAAGGAGATACCAGGCAAGCCATCCTGATTGCTTGCTGATACAATACTTACCATTATCTATCATGCATGTTTTACCTCTGAAGTTTTACCAAAACTTGATTATCAAAACTATTTTTGATGTGGCTATTACTACTATACTATATTATAGGTTACTATCATGCCAGTAGTTAAACTTGGTAATACCAAGCCCATAGGCCACCATATGGTATTTATTACCATCAAATATACTAGTCCCTAAGTGTACACCCTAAAATTGTGATTCTACAAAACAAAGGCTTTACGGAAAAACCCGGAGAAAAGGCGGATCCTTGTTCTCCGGAGGAATGTGGAAGTGGTCATTTTTGAGAAAGTGGTGTTTTAAAAAATGACACATAACCTAGTCTTCGCTGGACAACCTTTACCGTACTGCCACTTTACCCCAATATGGATAGGGGCTTGATTAAAAACTTATTATGGTTAGTATGTGTGCTATCTCAAGTGCTATAGGGGATTGGATCCTCCGAACCGAAGTGTCGCTAGGAGTGGAGGATACGGGACATCTAAAGTGTGGGATTAATTTTCCCTCCGGATGCAGCAGTTGGGTCTCCTGTTTGGGCGGTGTGGGACACGGCTTGCCAGGGAGGGGGAACCCCAATTGAAGAGATAGTCATGTACTAGCTTGCACATAGCGGATAGTCAAGATCAGTTATCTGATGTTCTCATAGGTTGAGGACAGTCCATGGGTGTTTCATGGCGGATTCTGGATCTAGTGGAAATGTGTACACCTCTGCAGAGTAAAACTATTTCGAGATAGCCGCGTCCTCGGATATGGACGGTTGAATGGCCATGTAGCTAGCATTGTGTCAATGTTTTCAAAAAGGAAGTTTTTGAAAAGGAAATTTTGGAAAGGAAGTGTTGAACTTGTGAAGTTCGAAAAGGAATGGAAACTTATACCGTGGAGGTATCGTCGATGATGAAAAGCCAGATGATGTTATACCAAACAAAATGTTTTGCAAAGAAAACCTTTTTTACTCTAAGCAAGAATTCTGGAAACTGATTCCAAGAAGTTTTGCAAAGAGAAAATATTCTTTAACAAAACTTTACAAAACCTCTTGTACATGTGATATCTACAAGAGAAATAAAACTATATTATTTTATTTTCTTCTGAAGTATCTTCTTCAACGAAGATACAGATTAACCTGACTGCAACTGTGGTGTCATCATATATGAACACCATTGATAGTGAACCCTATTTATAGCCTACCTATACCACCATATAAGCATACTTGCATGTTGGTAAGTGATATGATGGATGTCTTGCTGAGTACATTCAAATGTACTCATTATGGTTTCGCCCCTGGTATCTACTTGCCAGACTTTGAGAAGGCGCCTCCAAAGGAGATCTATGAAGAGAAGTACGGAGTTGACGGCCTTGCGAACTAGGATCGTCTCCGGGTCAGCAGCCTGTAGGTTAAGGCGTGACTTGGGCTCAACTACGTTGTGTTTTATTTGTCTTCCGCTGTGTTTGATAAGTTGCCTGCCCCATGTGGCAGTTGCGTTAAACTTGATCATGTGATCTTTTATGTAATACCTTTATGTATTCGTGTAATGGATGATGTATTTCTGTGTGCCAACTGTGTATGTTGTTCACGACTGATCTTTCTGGGATCGTGAATGTATGCATACGTAGGGTTTCAGACTGCCGGTCTGGGGTCCTTACAGAGTTGTTATCAGAGCCATCCTGACCTTAGGAGACCTTAGTTAGCATGGACGTCAGATAGGAAAGAAAATTATTTTTGAGTAAAAACCTATTTAATATCTACATTATTTTTATCTAAGGGAATTTTAGTATATTTTCCCCTCCTTCTGATCTTTTCAAAAGATTCTAAAGGCATATCTCTCTCGGTTAAGAGTTTATTTCTTACTTGTTTGCAACTGCTCCGCTCTGTTTTTGAAACATCTCTCATTTTTTGAAGTTTTCTGTCCATAAAATAGTTGGGGTTTCAAAAACAGATTGTTGCATATTTTTACCTCTCTCAGTTAAAAGTTTTATCAAACATTACTTCTATTACCTTGTTTCTATCCAAAAACTTTTATACTTGCCGATGTCCCGAGAAGACCAAAATAATTACCTAGCTCTACAGTGATGATGGTCAGAAATAGATATAGTTCTTCAGCCACTTCTAGGATTTTTGGATCAATCTAGCTTGGAGTCATTTAGCGATAACTCCATGAGTCGTCTCCCCTGACGTAGCTCCAATGGAGCCTTGCTTGTGTGTTTTGGCTTGTTTATGTGTGTCCGTAGGACTTTGTGCTATTGTGTGGTGTAGAATTTTGGTTCATCTAGGCTTCTATATGTTTGTGGGGTGCTCAAATTTTGCAAATTTGTGATTGCCCCGCTCTTGTTTTTGAATCGCCTCGTGTTAGATTTTTGGAAGCAAAAATGTTTGTATAGTATTCAAAAACAAGAATTTGTTGCTTAGGCTTATACTTGTTTTCGCTTCATAATGCGACCCGTCGTGAACCACCACCATCTCCCTCACCATCAATGAAAACACCGTTGGGCCTATATAGAGGACCCTCAAGCCACACGAGCTGCTAGCGTTGCTACCAATGCTGCACTCCAACAGTTAAAGCTCCAACAATGACACCCTTCAAAGAAGAAAAGGCGTGAAGAAAACCAACCAATACTGACCAAAACCTCTTTGTTTTGTCTGTTTGCAAAATACTCTTTTTACCCTGTTGGCTAGACGTTGCATTTCAAAAGTTATATACCTCCCTCCTCTGGAGAAAGGTAAAAAAAGAAGTCTTTACATGCCATGATGCGTAACCCCCTCAAAAGCCAATCAAAAGAGCACAATTCAATATTCGACGTACGATGACGCTAGTCGTGTCTTGTCGGACAAACATGATTAATTAGAAAGCTAACAAGACTAACATGCTTGGTCTAATCTTAGGTTGACACCTAACCAAAGCATGTAAACTACTGACAACTCTTTCTAAACCAAGGAATTAAGTGACTTACGACACCTTTTAATCTAGTTGGTAAAAAGGAGAAGTCACGAGAAAATAAGATGATGACCTATTCGTTTACTAGTAAATAAGGTATTAGGTGTATCTACTTTGGGAAACAAATATTAGTAGGCATTGTAGGTACTATGAGATCCAGGGTTTAGAAATTAAGTGAACGATGGAATGGTTATGATAGATCTAGGAAACAACAGTTTTCCTGTTTTTGCTTCTTTGTGTGCTCTTGATTGAAATAAATTTGTGTTTTATTCAATCTTGCTTCCTAACTTATGGACTTGTTAGGACTTGTTATAATGTTGTTCTCTTACAATAAATCTACCCTAGAAAGTGTGCGCATGATTGGAAACTCGAACAAAAAAATGAAATAGCATTTGTTTCCTTCTAGATTATTATTTGGAAGTATTGTGGGACTAGATCTGTGTACATTTTCTTAGTAGATTTTGTGCTATGTTTTATTTGAGTCCAGTACCATTTAGGTACTGTTATTTTGATGCTTGTACCTATGTTAGCTTGCATGTCTCTTAATAGTAAAGCATGTGTAAGAATTGCTATCAATATGCACTAGTATTGTTTCACTAGATTAAATAGCCTTATATTTTTATCTGGTATGCAAAGTTTTTCATGAGTAACCAGAGGCTTAGTACCTATTTTTACTTGGTATTAGTAGGCCATAACCCACTGGTCCCATTGTATTTGGCTTGAGGATGAAAATCCCAAACCATACACATGTGTGAAAATAGCATGTTTCACTATGTGATTGATTTCTATTTTCCACCAGGGAAAATATAATTGTTTCTTTTCACCTATGCAAGTGAGAAGTTTATTTATTATTAGTAAATACTAATATGTTTAGGTGTGATCCTTTTGTTAGCATAATATTCCTTAGGGGTATCATGTTAAGAAATGTTTCACTATCGTGTGCTAAAATTAAATTGTTCGCAAATAAGATAAATTCCTCTTGATTGGTAGGTTGTTTGTGAATAATTTTAAATTGAGTGCATGGATTTTTGAAAAGGTTTAGGTAACTTTTCATTAATTGCATAGCTACTGGTTGTGTGAGTTATAACTTGCTTGTTTGCTAGTAATTGTTTAAGAAAAACAGAAATTGCTAGAAGAAAATTCTGCATGTTTAATAGTTGTATCATGGGATTGTTTTGATGTTGTGCTTACTAACATGAGTAAGTTTTGTGTACTGTTATTAGGTACATTTATATTCATGACTTGCTTGTTTAGTTTAAACATCATGATAGCATTGTTTGCTTCTCTAGAGTGAAACTAGTTTCACCACTAGAAAATGGTGATTTTTGCTCTAGTATTACCCTCTTTTTATTTTGTGAGTATATGTGTTGATATAGCATGTTTAGGAAGTTATTACTTCTGTTATCATGCCATGAATTATTTAGTTTCATGTTTCTATGGTTATAGGATATGATTATCTCTCATAGCATGCTGGTGTAGATTTTTCATACTAGTGTGTTAATTGTGCAGTCCTGATTTTTTTATCCCTGTGTAATAGAAGTTTTATCTTGTGTAAAGATGGTGTTTTAGAGTACCTTTATGATTGGATTCATTGGTTTTTAGCTACAGGTTGTTTGCTAATTGTTCATGATTGATGGATTCCAAAACATCTAATAAACAATAACCTAGTGAATGAATAGTCTATTCATCTGTGGTGATGTTTGTTTGCTTATTGGATTTTTGTTTAAATGTTTTACCTTAGCATGAGTTTATACTTGTGTTATGTTTGTGCTTAAGAGTATCTTATGAAACTCAAACATCCAACTAAAATCTTGAACACGTTAAGTGATAGTTGCTTGTGGTGAGTAACACCCACTGCAGTGGGTATTTGTTCTATCTGTTTGTTTTACCTTAGCAACCTAACCTTTGCACCCACAAGCTATATGTTTAGCTTATTATATACCTTGTTATGAGGGTGGTAAACCACCCCATATGTGGTATGTAATATGTGGGATATAGCTAAGAAATCATGTAATAATTAACGGTACATTTCCAGGTAGTTCTGCACTAACCTTAATTTTATAGTGACGTAATCAGAAATTTTAAAAATTGGCGGTTGAGTAAATTGATAGCTAAAGAATTTTCTTTGAAGAATTTGCTAATTTAGGGAAGTACCCCGCATCCCAAGAAAAGTCAAAGGGGGGAAGCACCGGCACTCCAACACTAACATTGTGTTTGTTGGCCCTCCCTTAGTCCTCGCTTGCAAATCTCGGGGACGAGATTCTTTTTAAGGGGGGAAGACCTGTCACATCCCAATTTTGGAATACCTGATAACATAGTTTTTTTGCTAATTGCTTCACAAATAAACTTTGGTTGTATTTGTTTGAGTGCAACTAAACAAACAAATTATATAAAATTGCAAACTTAAAAAGATAGCAAAGCAGAAAATAAAAATATTCAACATATTGTTCCAATGACTTTGGCAATATTTTCTAAAGTAAATATTGATCAAAGAGTTTTCCAAAAACATCTTATGAATCTCATACTTGTTGAATATTATTCCAAGACCTAAATTAAGAAAGAGGAAACACTTAATAAATTTCCCTAAAAGAGTATCAGAAAAAGAGGCATTCTTAAATGCTTCACCAAAATATTATCAAATGTTTTTCCAACCTTGCAAGATTAAAAAACAAAGGTATTGGAGAGCATTGACTTGCTATCTCTAGTCACATAAATATTTTGGCAAAGCATTGTTAAAGAAAAGCCAAGTGCCTTATTAAATAGAAATTCCAATATTTCCAGAAACAGAAAACTAAAACAAGTTACTATTGGAAACTTTCTTAAAATGATTTGAAATTCATACCATTGCTTCCTTATATCAAATAAGGAACACATACAAGAGGAGACCAAAAATTGAATCCATTAAAGTCCTAAAAACATGGTTTTTCTCCACAGCAACAATTGGGATTTTGAACAAGTTTGTTCTACAAAATGTTTCCAAATGCCACGAAATAAATACCACATGCTATATATCATAAATAAGGATGAAAACCAAAAGGGCACAAGTTTTTGAATAATTTAAGTTGCCAAAAACCCCTGTTTTCTTGACAGCACCTTTTAGAAATTTGAACAAGTTTGTTCTATGAAGTAACTCAAAATGACTTGAATTTTCTACCACATAAGGAACACATAAAATAAGGAATGTGTGCCAAAAATTATAGTTTTTGGAAGCTCCTAAGTAGTCTAATAAATTCAATGTCCATTTATGTAAGAATTCAAATTTGAACAATTTTGAATTATAAATTTTATCCAATTGAGCCAATTTTCACATATGTTGTGTATCTTAACTAATTAGAATTTTGGGCAAAAGGGTTTCAATTTTAGACTTTGTTTGCTTAGTGAAAACATCAATTTACAGAGAGGAAAAGGACCTATTTGTAATTGCTAGGGACCTAAATGTTATCCTAGTCACACATGTCCTTCTTCTTCCTGTAGATGATGCAATGGAGGACATGGCTGCCCATGCTTCCATTGCTTCGAAGGTAAGCCATCTAGGTGTTTAAAACCCCTCCCATGTGCTGCTACCTGCCCCCTCTCTCTCTCCCCCTCGGACTAGCTCTCTCTCTCTCTCTATTTTTTTTCCCTACCGAAACCCTAGCTCGGGCTCGTCGTCGATTGGGCCGAATGGGAGCTCACCGACGGCATCCGTTGTGCCCATCAGCTCCGCCTCGTCGTGGTAGTCCTCCAGGCAGAAGGAATCGAGCCGTGACGACGTGTGGTGGCCGCGCCGTCCATTTCCTCGTTGCGGGTCCGGCGGACTCCGGCGAGCCATTGCCGCCGCCACGGACTTCCTCCTCCTTCACCGATCCTTACATGGCGTCTAGGGTAAGCAGGGGAATCCCCCCGACCGTTTTCCCCTCTCCCTCTCGCCCTTAATCGCCACCTGCCGTGGTCGCCGTCCGGCCGCCGCGTGCGCGCTGTCGCCGCCGCTCTCCGGAGCCATCCCAGGAAACGAAACATACACTAGGTGAATCCCCTCGTCGAGTACTACGAGTTGATGGTGTTTGATTGGAAAAACGTGGCCGGATTCGTCGATTAGAACCTCGCCGGAGACGTTTCCCGCCGGCGATTACGTCATGGCTGCGCCATGCTCGCGTCAGCCCCCCCTTGACCCCGCGCAGAGAGTCAAACTGGCGCGTGGGCCGGGTCTTGCTTGCGTGGCTGCCCCCGTGGCATCCTGGCCCGCGAGTCAGCGACTCGGGGCAGATTCCGCCGCGGTAGAAGTGGATCTGGCTGGCCCATTGTGGATCTGGCCCATCCTCAATTGATTTTCCTTTTAATTTTTGACAGAAAAGTACATGTTTGCTTTGGGCTCTATAAGGCAACTTAAAATATAAATTTGGCCAAACAAAAATTCACAGATGTAAAGAAACTAAATCTAAACCACCTCCAACTTGTAGATCTACATTTGGATGACTAGATTTGAAATGAAAAATGATTTGGCAACAGGTACCAGAAACACCAAAATGAGCACCATTTTTATTTCGAAACTCAGAATGAAGTGAGGCCAATTGCATTGGAAATCCCTTAAAATTTCCTAACAGGAGAAATTAACCTCGTTTCCAAATTCATTGTATTTTTGAAATGGCATGCAATTTGGTAAAACACCAGAGAGCACTTTGGTGATTTTTATAAAATAATTACAAATGATTTTTGATGCAAACTCAACTGGATGGTCTTGTATATGTTTAGGGATATCCAAACCTAGAAGGGTTTAATTTTTAGAGCATCCTAGAAAATTTGGTGGACAGATCTTTGTTTTGCATGTTTCTGCCATTTTGGCATTTTAGCTATTTAAATTATGTGATTATATTTTTGTGTTACAATATTGTTTTCTAGCATGTATAAGTTGTGTGAAATTGTTTTATAAGGTTTACTTAGCTATTTTAGCATGTTAGAATGTGTGGACTTGAGTGGAGAAGAAATATGATATTTGTTAGTAGCATATGTTTATCTCTAGTGTATAGTTGCATATAATTTTTGAGTGATGAATTGATGTGCTAGCACTTGGATTTTTGATTGGATCCAGTTCCATGTTAGTACTTAGTTTGTGTTGTTATCACCTCTGCTATCTTGCATTTGAGTTGGTAGAAAAGCATGAATAGCTTTGTGGTGACTATGAAATTGTTATGGAAAAATTCCCTCATGTGTGGAATTTTTGACATGAACATTTGTGATTGTGTAGCCACATAATTTTGTGTTGTATCCATAGTACCAGTAGCATTTTGATGATGTTATTATGAGTACTTGACCCCTAGAGTTTTCACTTGTGTGAAAACAATAGCATGAGTATCATTACCTTGCTTATTTAAGCATCCTATTATTTTCTACTAGTATGGTTAATGAGATAGATGCTAGTTTAGTTTTTTGTTAATTTTTAGCAAATGGACCAGAGGCATTGTGACCTCTTAATGCTTTGATTATGCTAGTGGAACACCCACTGGTTTCATTGCATTTTTGGTGGAAACATTATTTCCCCCACACTAGATGTGTTTCTTTTATATAGTTTCATAACTATTGAGTGCCTAGTATTTTTGCTTTGGGAATTTTTGTGCTAAACAAAAATGGGTATGCTTCTGTTTGTAAGTGGTTGTAATCATGTGTGGCTTGCTAGGAAAAATCCATCTTTGGAGTGTTGTTTGATTCCTCTAGTAATGCTATTTTTATTACCACTAGTATGTAGGAGTTGCCCTGCAAATGGATACATTGTTTTGCTAAATGGGATATTTTTGTTATAGAAAGTATAGATTTTTTCACTACTGTTTTTGTGACATGGACCCTCTGGTTGTATTTCAATTACTTGATTGAAATGCATCCATTGATTCTTCATGTTTAAGTAGTACTAGTTTCCTTAGCAGTTGTTGTGTTAAATTATTTTCCTGCCAACTTGTGTTTGGTGGATATTTGTGTATCCTTGCATGAGGACATGTTTTCATTCCCATTATGATAACATGGTTCCTTATTTTCATTTTAGTACTTTACTTATTATGCTTGCTTGCATAGCAAACCCTGAGTAGAAGCATGTCTATAGGATTCCTCCTTTTTAGTCATTGTTTCTATTGTTCTCACTATGAGAAATTGTGTGTTTTGTGATGAGTCTATTACCTTGTTAAACTTGTGTAGACTCACTGATTTGTAAAAGTAACTTTTGCAAATCATGTGTTTATGTAATTCATGATGTGAAATTAGGCTTAGCAGATTAGCTATCTTTTTCTTTGTGTGGTGTGGTTGATAGACCCATTGCCATAATTATTTTTGTGCATGTTTTATATACTTTTAGTAGTCTCACCCTTGTGAAACTAAGTTTATTTTGGGTTTATTAATATCTTGGTATGAGAGTGGCACACCCACTGAATCCATGATATTGAGGTTGTGAGATATGTTCCTCCAACCTTAAGTTGTCTGATTAAATGGCATTTCTGCCAAGTAGGATTGTTTGATTGTTTGCCTCAATTAATAATTGAGTGATTTTGTTATTATTAGATTTCCTTGCTGTATGTATTGTTAGGTATGGTTGCTTGCCTTGATTGGTTCTGAATGTGTGTCCTTTATTCTTTTTACGACGTTAGAAAACGAAGAGGAAGGAAGTGTCGGGAAGCTGTGTTTCAAGTTCCAGTCACTCCAAAAACCAGGGACACAAGGAGATACCAGGCAAGCCATCCTGATTGCTTGCTGATACAATACTTACCATTATCTATCATGCATGTTTTACCTCTGAAGTTTTACGAAAACTTGATTATCAAAACTATTTTTGATGTGGCTATTACTACTATACTATATTATAGGTTACTATCATGCCAGTAGTTAAACTTGGTAATACCAAGCCCATAGGCCACCATATGGTATTTATTACCATCAAATATACTAGTCCCTAAGTGGACACCCTAAAATTGTGATTCTACAAAACAAAGGCTTTACGGAAAAACCCGGAGAAAAGGCGGATCCTTGTTCTCCGGAGGAATGTGGAAGTGGTCATTTTTGAGAAAGTGGTGTTTTCAAAAATGACACATAACCTAGTCTTCGCTGGACAACCTTTACCGTACTGCCACTTTACCCCAATATGGGTAGGGGCTTGATTAAAAACTTGTTATGGTTAGTATGTGTGCTATCTCAAGTGCTATAGGGGATTGGATCCTCCGAACCGAAGTGTCGCTAGGAGTGGAGGATACGGGACATCTAAAGTGTGGGATTAATTTTCCCTCCGGATGCAGCAGTTGGGTCTCCTGTTTGGGCGGTGTGGGACACGGCTTGCCAGGGAGGGGGAACCCCAATTGAAGAGATAGTCATGTACTAGCTTGCACATAGCGGATAGTCAAGATCAGTTATCTGATGTTCTCATAGGTTGAGGACAGTCCATGGGTGTTTCATGGCGGATTCTGGATCTAGTGGAAATGTGTACACCTCTGCAGAGTAAAACTATTTCGAGATACCGCGTCCTCGGATATGGACGGTTGAATGGCCATGTAGCTAGCATTGTGTCAATGTTTTCAAAAAGGAAGTTTTTGAAAAGGAAATTTTTGAAAGGAAGTGTTGAACTTGTGAAGTTCGGAAAGGAATGGAAACTTATACCGTGGAGGTATCGTCGATGATGAAAAGCCAGATGATGTTATACCAAACAAAATGTTTTGCAAAGAAAACCTTTTTTACTCTAAGCAAGAATTCTGGAAACTGATTCCAAGAAGTTTTGCAAAGAGAAAATATTCTTTAACAAAACTTTACAAAACCTCTTGTACATGTGATATCTACAAGAGAAATAAAACTGTATTATTTTATTTTCTTCTGAAGTATTTTCTTCAACGAAGATACAGATTAACCTGACTGCAACTGTGGTGTCATCATATATGAACACCATTGATAGTGAACCCTATTTATAGCCTACCTATACCACCATATAAGCATACTTGCATGTTGGTAAGTGATATGATGGATGTCTTGCTGAGTACATTCAAATGTACTCATTATGGTTTCGCCCCTGGTATCTACTTGCCAGACTTTGAGAAGGCGCCTCCAAAGGAGATCTATGAAGAGAAGTACGAAGTTGACGGCCTTGCGAACTAGGATCGTCTCCGGGTCAGCAGCCTGTAGGTTAAGGCGTGACTTGGGCTCAACTACGTTGTGTTTTATTTGTCTTCCGCTGTGTTTGATAAGTTGCCTGCCCCGTGTGGCAGTTGCGTTAAACTTGATCATGTGATCTTTTATGTAATACCTTTATGTATTCGTGTAATGGATGATGTATTTCTGTGTGCCAACTGTGTATGTTGTTCACGACTGATCTTTCTGGGATCGTGAATGTATGCATACGTAGGGTTTCAGACTGCCGGTCTGGGGTCCTTACATGTTTCCTCTTGGTACCCGGTCGAGAGCTGTTGTCACCTGTGAATAGAGGACATAGGAATAGCAGAAGATAAGTGCATATGCCAAACGGGAACAAAAAGGAACTCAAACGGTTTGAAACAGTGCAAATTCTCAATTTTCTGGCAGCATCCGGACAAATTCCGGAGGCCCGGAATTTTCCGGCTGAGCCCGGAAAAATCCGACCGGGTCGGATTGGTCCGGAATGAATCCGGGCTCCTTGATCCGACTCGAGAAAATGCCCAAAAACTCGAAATTTTGACTCAAAACTGTTCCAAACAATTTGGGGTACCATAGAGATGATCCTAGAGGTGTTCTAAGTGCGGGAAAACATGGGATTGGCACGAGATTTGAGATGGATCTAAGTCTAGATTGTGATGTGGTTAGACTATATCTACGAAAGCATGGCATCTAGGTAGAGATTGGCATGATGAACAAGTTGATAGAACTCGGATCTAGATCAAACCCTAGGTGAGATTTCATCTAGAACCAAAGACAACCAACAAAAACGAAAAAGAAGACATGCCAAACACAATACCTTCCATGGGGGAGTCCTTGACCAAAGGAGGGATCAAACAATCCTCCCTAGGGGCAACGGGGATGAAAACCGCGGATTTTGGTGGCTAGGGCACGGGAGGGGTGGAAAGAGTGGAAAGAAAACTGCCCCCCGTGCGTATGGGGGTATTTATAAGGAAAACTGTCTCGTCCGGAATGGCCCGGAAAAATCCGGCTGCCGGAATATTCCGGACCCAAACCGACCTACTCGGAATAATCCAGGCTTGGCCGGATTGTATCCGGGACAGACCAGAAAAAGGCCAAACCATTCCAGAAAAGAAAGTTTTCAAAGGCAAGGAAAGATGTGATGTTGTGTGGAGTAAGGCATATGTATAGATGAACATGAGAGAGGACAAATAGAGCAAAACACAAGGGGTTAGATTTCCTAGTCTTACTTCTCGGGGAAAAAGCAAATTAGATCGAAATAGCAACGAGAAGTAGTATTCGGAATAATAACACAATTAACCCAAAAGATATCCAACTAAGAACCAACTCTTCAAAAGATAAGAGGTTGGTGGCCTAAGCCACCATGTAAGAGCTCATGGTATGCAACCGCGAAGATATATCTTGGGGGCATTGCCATTACTCTACATTGAAGCTCACAATTCAACATTAGAAAAAGAGAGATAACAATGAATTTTTCCTTTGGGCATAATGGGGGGAGGGAGAACTCAATGTGTTAGGATAACACTCCCCCTATGTCCATGCCGACACCTAAGCTCAAACACATTTCATCTATAAGGGGTGTGCAAGATCTTCAAGTCAAACTCTTTGAATCAATCACATTTAGTTCATTCCTCAAGAACAAGAATCTTGCATCATCAAGTGGCTTTGTGAAAATATCCGCGAGATTGTCCTTGGTGGGCACATAAGATAGTGCAATATCCCCTCTTGCCACATGGTCTCGGATGAAGTGATGGCGAATCTCAACGTGTTTGGTCCTTGTGTGTTGCACGGGATTGTATGCAATCTTGATGGAACTTTCATTGTCACACAAAAGAGGCACCTTATCCAAATGAACTCCATATTCCTTGAGAGTTTGCCTCATCCATAAGAATTGAGTGCATGCACTTGCGGCGGCAACATACTCGGCTTCGGCGGTGGAGAGTGATATGCAATTTTGCTTCTTTGAGGACCAACTCACTAGGGACCTACCAAGAAATTGGCAAGCCCCGGAAGTAGACTTCCTATCATCTTGATCACCCGCCCAATCGGAATCCGTGTAGCCATTGAGAGAAAATTGTGCCCCCTTTGGGTACCACAAACCAAATCTTGGGGTATGAACCAAATAACGAAAGATCCTATGGACCGCCTTTAAATGGCTATCCTTAGGAGCCGCTTGATACCTTGCACACACACCTACACTCAAAACGATATCGGGCCTAGATGCACAAAGATAGAGCAAAGAACCAATCATAGAACGATACAACTTTTGATCCACATCCTTACTCCCTTTTGGATTATGAGATAGGTGGCACTTGACTTGCATAGGAGATGTCTTGATCTTAGAATCTTGCAAATTAAACCTCTTGATCATATCTTGGGTATACTTGGCTTGAGAAATGAAGGTCCCACGAGCCAATTGCTTGATCTCAAAGCCAAGGAAGAATTTAAGCTCACCCATCATAGACATCTCGAACCTGTCAGTCATAAGCTTAGAGAACTCATTATTGAAAGCTTGGTTAGTTGAGCCAAAGATGATATCGTCCACATAGAGTTGGCATATAAAAATCTCTCCTTTTACTCTCTTGGTGAAGAGAGTGGGGTCGATCTTCCCAACTTCGAAACCACGGTCATCTAACAATTCTCTAAGGTGCTCGTACCAAGCACGAGGTGCTTGTTTGAGACCATAGAGAGCTTTGTCAAGTTTGTAGACATGGTTAGGAAAGTTGAGATTCTCGAACCCGGGAGGTTGCTTCACATATACCTCCTCTTTTAGTGTACCATTCAAGAAAGCACTTTTCACATCCATTTGTTGCAATTTGAAATTGTGAGAAGAAGCATAAGCTAGGAGGATACATATGGACTCAAGGCGAGCCACAGGTGCGTAGGTTTCATCAAAGTCAATGCCTTCAACTTGAGTGTAACCTTGAGCAACCAATCTAGCCTTGTTCCTTATGACAATTCCATGCTCATCTTGCTTGTTCTTGAAAATCCACTTAGTTCCAATAACATTGTGGAAATCTTTGGGCTTCTCAACCAATCTCCAAACTTTGTTGCGCTCAAAGTTATTGAGCTCATCATGCATAGCTTCAACCCAATCGGAGTCCTCAAGAGCTTCAAAAACTTTCTTCGGTTCCACCATAGAGATATGAGCTTGATGCTCACAAAAGTGTGCCAATTGCTTTCTTGTGGATCTTCTAGTTTGAACATCCTCCAAGACCTTTTTGTTTTGGGCATCAATTTGCTTCAAAGCTCTTCTTATCCTTTTGACACGACGGGCTTCGATGTCCTCATTATTGCGAGGAGGGATCACTTGATCATCTTGATCATTTGCGTCCCCATCTTGACCAACTTGGCCTTGATCATCATCATCATCATCATCATCAACAATATCTTCAACACTTTCTTCATCTTGAGGAGATGATGAAGAGGATGGTAGATCTTGGCCTTGACCTTGACTCGCATTAGTGAGAGGAGTGGGTACGACTTGCGGAGTCACTTGGTCAATGAGAGGAGGGTCTTGAACATGTTCTTGGTTAGGTGTAACACTTGGCTCCTTGGCTTGTTCTTCTATTGTAGAGGAGGGCACCACTTTAGTAGAGCATAGTCCTTCTCGAGTCACCATAAGGTGTCCCTCAATGGGGCGGAAAAATCTCACACCCACCCTTCCTATGGCTTCTTGAGGTATTTCAACATCTACATTAGAAACATGAAATTGTGCCACTTGGGAGCCATCATTTTCCTCAAAAACCACACTACAAGATTCTATGACAATCCGTGAGTCTTTGTCAAAGACTCTATAAGTGTGGGATTCGGCACCGTAACCAACAAAAATACCCTCAATAGTTTTGGATTGAAATTTAGACAACCTAACACCCTTGATCAAATAAAAGCACTTACAACCGAATACACGGAAGTAGGAGACGTTGGGCTTGTTGCCGGTGAGGATCTCATACGGAGTCTTTTCCAAGCCTTTTCGGATGTAGAGGCAGTTGGAGGAGTGGCATGCGGTGGATATGGCCTCGGCCCATAAATATTGGGGAGAAGTGTACTCCACCAACATGGTCCTTGCCATATCCAAGAGAGTGCGATTCTTCCTTTCGGCAACACCATTTTGTTGAGGAGTGTAAGTGGCGGAGTATTGATGACGAATGCCTTCTTCACTAAGGAATTCATTCAATGTATAGTTCTTGAACACCGAACCATTATCACTCCTAATAGCCATGATTTGCACATTGTGTTGACGTTGCGCTTGGTTGGAGAAGTCGACGATGGTTTGTTGAGTCTCACTCTTGCACTTGAAGAAATAAACCCAAGTGTATCTTGAATAATCATCGACAATCACCAAGCATTACTTCTTGCCGCCAAGACTTGCCTTGGGCACGGCACCAAAGAGATCAACATGGAGAAGCTCCAAGATCCTCTTTGATGAAATAATGGTCTTGGCCTTGTGCATCGTGTCATGCATCTTTCCTTCAACACACGACCTACAAACGCGATCCTTTGAAAAGGAAACATTTTCTTTTAGTCCGACAATAAGGCCACCTTTGTGAAGACTTTGCAAAGTTCTCATGTTGACATGGGAAAAGCGGCGATGCCACAACCATCCCACGTCCGCCTTCCCGAAAAGACACATTGCTTGAGAGTTGGTTGACTTCGAAATGTCCACCACGAACAACTCATTTTCAACATGTCCCACGTGAGCGACGTCAAGAGTCTTGCTCCTTAAAAGGACCACAATATCACCATCAAAAAAGACGGAAAAACCCATCTTTCCAAGAGAGCGGACGAAAAGTAAATTGTAACCAAGGGATTCGACAAGCATGACGTTCAAGATAGTTATATCGGGAGACACCACAACCTTGTCGAACCTGGATACCTTAGACTTGGAAGAGTCTCCATAAGTGACGGTTGCTTGGATGTCATTTGGTCGCAACTCCGTCACAAGCTCTTTGCTTCCATTCATATGATTAGTGCATCCACTATCAAGAATCCATTTTGTCCCGCCGGAAGCATAGCCCTGCAAGAGATCATTGACTAGAGTTAGGACCCGAGATGGGTCCCTTCAAATTAGCAACAAGGGTCTTTGGAACCCAAATAGTATAGTCAATGAAACCCTCAATAGGACCAACATATTTAGCTTGCACAACACCATAATAATCAGCGTGTAAGAAATGGTGTGGATTGTTAGTTCCCGCGGAGGTGCTACGAGTAGTGTTGTCCCTAATGACACTACTACTCGAAGATAGATTGTTTGCTTGAGCGGGTGTGCTAGGGGTAGTGTTGTCCCTAATGACAATGCCACCCGAAGCACCATTTTGGGTCCTCTTCTTGTTCTTCTTCTTCTTGTTCTTCTTCTTGGCTACATAGCCAAGACCTTGCTTGCCCACTTGTTGCCTTGGAGCACTCAATTGTGGTCTAACAATGACCACATTAGAGCAAGGGGCAACCACTTGTGGGGTAGGTATCACTACCTTCTCAATTTGAGGGCCTTTTCCCTTGAGCCTTGCTAGATCATCCTTCAACCTAGCATTTTCCTCAATAATATTTGCATGATCACAAGAATAAGTAGAGGTTCTAGGATTGTTAGGTTGAGTAAGTTGAGTTTGAAGTTGTTCATGCAACTCTTTGAGGGATGAGTGTAACACCCCTGTTTTTAAGCACTTGTTTAATAGTATATTAGCAAGCATCTTAAGACTTTTGTAAGACAATTAAGTGGACAACATGTTTGTGTAGTCATGTTTATCTATGCAATATAAGTGGTGTGTTTCTTTTCACTCATTTGAGGATTTTCCCTGATGATTGATTATTTCCTGCCTGATGTTTTTCAACTGGAAACCCTAAGAATTTTCTTCTCAAAGTTTGGGGAATGCTTGATTCACTCATGATAGCATTATTTAGTCATGTCTTGACCAAGGAAACACTTTGGTTTGGATTTAAATAGCTTTGGGAATTCATTTTTCTATTTAAACATTTAGCAGAAAAACAACATGACTAGCTGTTTTCCACACTTGTTTTCAGGAGGCAAACTTATTTGATTTGTTGTTTTCTTGTTGTATTATGGTTGAACATGTTATGTAATACAACTATATGCCACTGGTTTAAATTTAGCACTTGGAAAACAATCTAATCCATGATTGTTTTCCTAGTATAAAAATATTGAAAAAAACAATTCTATTTGGAAAACAGAAACATAGCTTTTTGGGCAGTTGTTTTCAGAGGGTTAACCAACTCCAATTTTTGTGTACTGGTTGTTTTCTCAAACTAGAAAGTACATACAACAATCACCAACTTGAATTTCCAAAATCCAAGTTCAATTTCCCTTTCAAACAGAAGCAAACTTTTGCTTCAAATCTCTGTTTTTCCAACACTTTGGTTTTCTGAATTTTCTGAAAACTGTTTTTGAACCAAACTTTGGAGATTTGTTTCTCTGCCAATTCTTCATAGTTTTAAATAAAATTGGTGTCTAATGTGATTGCCTTGGATCCCTCTGTAACCCCATGTGCTTGTTGGCCCGAGGCATGCCTTAGCAAGGAAGAAAAGAGGAGGGAAACTAGGGCTCGAGTAGGAGGGGGGGTGTGCAAGTGGCATAGCCAAAAAAAAACCTCATGCCTCTCTACCCTAGCTCCACTGTGGTGACTAGTGACTTTGGCACCGCCCCTGGCTCGAGAGAACACGAGGGAAACGGCCCCCCCTTCCCTCTGCGTGCCAACGTGCACACGCACATGCCACCCGAGAGCACCCCACACGGGCCCGTGCCTACAAAGCCTCCAACTCGCCACGGCACTCCACCACCATCCACTCCCCCACCCACGAGAGAACTAGCCGTGCCTCGCCGTGTGCGAGCGGCACGAGCTAATTTTCGCCGCCGGCCACCGCACGATCCACCGAAGGAAAACGAACAACCCCGTGCGTAAGAGCTCGGCATTTTCGCACGAGCGTGCTCCCCGTAGCCCTAGACGCCGCCCTGACATCCTCCGCGACGTTTTTGCCTGCAGGAGCACCCGCGCCATCGCCGCCGTGTCCGCCGTGCCGCCGCGGAGAGGAACACGCCGTCGAGGAAGCGAACGCCGCCACCACCGCGCCACCAGCCTCCCACGACCCCTCCGCCACCACGCGCCGCTCAACAGACCCCCTAGGTGAGCACCCCGCTCGTCCCGTGCGTGCCCGTGAGGTGTTCGACGTCGGTTAGGTCGTGAGAGGAGAGGGGAGGAAGAAGGGCGCAGCGCCGTCGATCGGGAGATCAAAGGCTGCGCTTAAACGGGTGTTTCCCGCGTCCCCCGCCCGCGCGCGCGCAGCTGGGCTAGCCTAGGCGCTAGTTGGGCTGGGCGCGGCAGATCTGGCCCATCTGGGCTTGTCCCTGTTAATTTTTAATCGAATTTTTTTCTGGCAGATAGATACCTGTTAGCTTTTGGCCTAGGATTGTTAGCAAACGATTTTATTTAGCTTTGCCAATTTTTTTACATGTAGCCATACAAAATCACAACCACCTCCCTTTGGCAGAATAATGTTTTGACTTTTGGTTATTTTTCTATAGCCATTTTGCCAGACAGTACCCTTAAAATTGAAATGAACAGAACTTCAAAAATACAAAACCTTTTTGAGCAAACTCAACTGTTTTGGAAAGCCCTTGTAAATACCTACCAGTAGAATTTTATTTTGAACCAAGGTGAGTTACCATTTGGAAATTCCATCCATTTTGGTGAAACATCTGTGAGCTATTCCAGGATTTTTAGGGGGAGTTTGGGACATTATTTTTGAGTGGGACCAATTGGAGAGGCTTTGTATTATTAAGGACTATCACATCCTAGAAGGATTTAATTTTTGAAGCCATAAAAAAATTAGGGAGACAGAACAAGTTTTGGTACTTTTCTGCCTAATTTTTATTTCTAGATCTTGTTTTATATGTTCATGTTGTGATGTGCACATGATGTGTTCTTGATTGTAATGTTGTTTTCTAGTGTAGTAATGATGTTTACAAGTTATATGAACATGTTAGAATAAATGGTTTGAGTGGTAGAATTTTTAGAATTATTTTCCATGCATAAATCTTGCTCATAGCTTAATTTCTATCTAGGTTTTTGAGTAGATTTTTGGATGTGTATTAGGCCTTTTTGCTAGATTAATTTTCAGGGAACCAGTACCATTTTGGTACTGTTATTTTGTTTATAGAACCTCTGGTTACTTGGTGCTTGTGCTTGAAGTAGATTTAAATAGCAAGGCTTAAGGTCTAGATTTCATACTAGATTATTCATGCATGCCTTTTGTCTTGTTTTCCACTAGGGAAAAATATGATTCTTTGTGGTTGAAAACAGAGGATGAAATGTCCTTGTGGCATTTTTATCCTTGTGTTTTCACCTCTGATAATTTCCCCCTTAAGTATTAGAAAATGTTTGAGTAACATTTGGGTGCCTAGATTTAATTCCCTCACATGTGTAGCATTTTTAGTCTAGTTTTTCCTTGGTTAATAGCTAGACTTATTATTTTGTTTTGGAGGATCCAGTAGAATTTTGGTACTGATTATAGGAGTATTTTACCTCTGTTAGTTTGCACACTTGTGCCTAAAATTAACAAGTGAAGTATAAACTAGTCTAGTTTTTTTTTCCAAGTTTCTACTAGTATGAGTAGGAGTTTGTGGGGCTAGTTTGTTTGTTTTGAGCATTTTTAGAAATGTGACCAGAGGCTTATTAATCTCTTTATGAGCATTATGCTAGTGGAACACCCACTGGTATTTTTGTATCATGGTGGAAAATGAGCTTGACTTGTTGTCATGAGCCTTTTTCACCACTTGCATAATTTAGCTTATTATTTGTACTTGCCATAGAGAATATTGGGGAAGTTTCTAGACATCAAATTGTGTTTTATGTGACACCCTACTTTCTAGTAACATGGGTTTTACCCCACTGGTCCATGATGCTCTTGACTTAAAATCATTAAGTATGACCACACATAAACACTAGGAAAAAGCAGATTTTCCCACTGTGGTTTTCATGTCAATTTTCTTAAGGGAAAATTGAATGTCTTGAGTGTTAACTTTTAATTGCTTGCTGTATGTATCACTTGTAGCATTGTTTGTCTTGGTTGGCTCTGAAAGTGTGCCTTTATTTCTTTTTACGACGTTAGAAAACGAGGAGGAAGGATTTGCTGAAGAGGGGTATTGCAACTCCTGTTACTTTCAGGACCAGGACCATCACTTGTACCAAGGCAAGCCATCCCAATGCTTGATGTATAAATACTTATCATTATCTATCATGCATGCTTTTCACTTCTGAAGTTTTCACAAAACATACTCTCAAAACTATTTTTGCTGTGAATACTACTACTATTAATATTATTAGAAGAAGGAATCATATTAATAGTCAACTTGGTATTGCCAAGCCCTTAGCCACTAAATGGTATATACATACCATTCACCAACTTAAAACTTGAGTTCTTAAATGAACTACATAAAATGTGTTTTTGTAAACAATTACCTTATGGAAGAAAAACTCCGGAGGAAGGGTGAGACCCTATCTACCGGAAGGATGTCATGATGGGAAATTTTTGAGAAATGTTTACAAAAGACACATAACCTAGTCTTCGCTGGACAACCATTATCGTACTGCCACTTTACCCCAATATGGGTAGGGGCTTGATTAAAAACTTGTTATGGTTAGTATGTGAGCTATCTCAAGTGCTATAGAGGATTGAATCCTTCGAACCGAAATGTCACTAGGAGTGGAGGATACGGGATATCTAAAGTGTGGGATTAATTTTCCCTCCGGATGCAGCAGTTGGGTCTCCTGTTTGGGCGGTGTGGGACATGGCTTGCCAGGGAGGGTAACCCCAATTGAAGAGATAGTCATGTACTAGCTTGCACATAGTGGATAGTCAAGATCAGTTATCTGATGTTCTCATAGGTTGGGAACAGTCCATGGTTGTTTCATGGCGGATTCTGGATCTAGTGGAAATGTGTACACCTCTGCAGAGTAAAACTATTTCGAGATAGCCGCGTCCTCGGATATGGACGGTTGAATGGCCATGTAGCTAGTATTGTGTCAACTTTTCAAAAGAGGTTTTGAAAGACGGCCTTGTACCTGAGAGGTACTATGGAAGAATGAAATGGGTATATGCGAGATACTGATGAGAAGGAAACTATTACTAAAAGTTTCTGAAAAGAAAACTTTCTTTTCTAAAAGTCTTGTAAAACCTCCCAGATATGTGATATCTACGAGAGAAAAACTACATTATTTTAAAGGATTTTTCACAAGGAACAAAACTTGAAGAATCAACCATGATAAATCTTTTATCTGTCATGGGTAGCTGAACCATATGTATGGCCTACCCACTCCACCAAATAAGCATGTATGCATT
Source organism: Alopecurus myosuroides (assembly GCA_028641055.1). Lineage (NCBI taxonomy): Eukaryota > Viridiplantae > Streptophyta > Magnoliopsida > Poales > Poaceae > Alopecurus > Alopecurus myosuroides. The sequence continues at coordinate 18,168,684 of CM054062.1, forward strand.
TATTGTAAGCTAATAAAGGATGTCTTGTTGAGTACATTCAAACGTACTCATTTGGTTTCGCCCCTGGTATCTACTTATCAGACTATGAGGAGCCCCCCAGGAGGAGTTCTACACTGATGGCCCTGCGAGTTAGGATCGTCTCCCAGTCAGCAGCCTGTAGGATGAGGCGTGACTCGGGTTCTACTACGCTATGCTTGTCGTCTTCCGCTGTGTTTATTTTGAATGTCTGTCCTGTGTGACAGTTATCAAGAACTTGGTCATGTGACCATTTATGTAAGACTCTAATATTCGTGTAATGGATGATGTATTCTGTATGCCAACTACGTATGTTGTTCACAACTGGTTATTCTGGGATTGTGAATGAATGCATATGAGGGGTTCTGAACCTTCCGGTTTGGGGCCTCTACAATGAGTGTTGGGTTTCCAAAGCTTTGTGAGCATTGGTTAGCTTTTCAAACTCCTCGGTTATTTTACCATGACCAACCCCAAACTCAACTTTATCCTTTTTAGCCTTTTTATATTTAGCAATAGCAAGATCATGTTCCTTAGTGATTTTAGAGACAAGTTCATTATGAGTTAATTCAATAGATTCAAGTTCATCCTCTAGAGAAATTCTACCATCATGTTCTTCTTCAAGAGTCATTGAGAGGGATGCAATTTCATCCGCATCCCTTCTCTCAACCTCACCTTTCTTCTCAAGGGCCTCTCCCAATTGCCTCATGAGATGCTCAAAGTACTTCTTGGTCTCCCCTTGCATGTTAGACATAAAACGGTCCAAAGAGACTCTTTCATCTTCTTCTCTAATACTAGAAATATGTTCTAGTTCACTAGGGGTCTTAGAGTTGGGAGAAGATGATACCTCCGTGGCCTTAGCCATGAAGCACTTGGCATTGCGTTGAGGAAGATCATCATTGGGGGATTCAAAGAGGGATGAAGATGATGGAGTGGTAGCAATAGCTAGAGCGGCCACTTCACTAGTGGTTTCTTCTTCTTCATCACTTCCGGAATCATACTCCTCTTGAGTCAAGAGCACAAACTTGGTGGGAGATTTCTTGTTGAAAGGTTTATTCTTGAAATGAGGTTTCTTGTACTCAACCTTGGACTTGTCCTTGCGAATGAGCTTGCCACTATGGAGCTCTCTATTCTCGTAGGGGCACTCCGCAATGAAGTGATTCTTGTCTTGGCAATTGAAGCAAGATCTAACTTTTTGAGCCCCATCATTTCCATAACGAGACTTGGTCTTCTCCTCAACAAATTTCTTGCCCTTGGGGGAATTGTTCCAAAACTTTTGCACGGTAAGAGAAATGAGATCCTGTAGAATGGGATCATAGTCTCGTTCCTTCAAAGGAGGCAATGCCTCATCTCCATCTTCTTCATTCTCAACCTCTCTTGACAAAGCCTTGGCCTTCAAAGCAACGGATGCTCCTTGGTGCATTCCAATGGCCCTAGCACGGTTGTCAAGAGCATTCTTGGTTTGCACCTTGTAGGAGCACAATTCTTCCATCACTTGAGTTGAGGTCATGGAGGAGAAATCATGTCTTCCTTGAATGCTCTTCAAGTCCGCGCCCTCAAATGGCATCACGGCAATCATGTACTTTCTCTTGATCCAAGCATCGTCAATATACTTGGCACCCGCACTAGAGAAGGCGGTGGCAAGAGTTTTGAGTCTTCGATACATGTCAACATGATCTTCTCCATCACGCATGAAAAATCCTTCGGCCTCATTGGTCAAGGCGTCATAACGATTTCTTTGCATGCTCTCATTCCCAACGAACATGATGACTAGTGCATCCCATGTTTCTTTGGCGGTGGAGAAATGTTGAAGATGCGGCATGTGGTTGGGGCCCACGGCTTGTTGGAGAATGGACAAAGCGGTGTAGTTTAGTTGGCAATCTACGGCTTCTCTTCTTGTGAGATTCTTGGGATCAAATGGTTTGTATCCGTCACGAGTGATCCTCCAAAGATCTATAAAAGAAGAATTCAAGTGATTCTCCATGTAGTATTGCCATTCACGAAAAGAAAAGGCATCAATTTTAGGTGGGTCTCCCCTAGGGATTATATGAGGATGAGGGACGGGGGATCGGGAGAATATCGTCCTTCAACGGCGTTATATCCTTCCTCTCCACCCGAGCCTTTCTCAGTGGATAGTTCAGCGGAAGCATTTTTAAGTGGATCACCATCTACCCCTTTCTTGGCGCCTTTCGAAGGAATTTCCGGAAGGGCGGATTCGACTACCTCCGGTCCTTTGGCTTTGAGGAGTTGTGCCATTAGTTCACGCAACTCATCAAATTTGGTGTCTATGGATGAGGTCAATGAAGTTCTCAAAGCATTGAGATCATCCATGGTCACCTTGCCAACGGACGGTTCGGTATCCAAATCTTCTCCCACACTAAAACTCTTAGGCGGTTAAGCCCGATACAAGAACCGAGGCTCTCATACCAATTGAAAGTAAAGTATGGGCACCTAGAGGGGGGTGAATAGGTGCTATGACCAGTTTTAATTTTTAACAAGGTTTAGGCTTAACTCAAAGGTAAATTCTCTAGATAGTGCAACTAATGGTGAATTTACCTATATGGCAAGGCAATCAATTAATGCAACTAGGACAACACTTAATACAACAAGTACTACAATAAAAGCTACAAGTACGAGTAAGTAAAGAGTGAGGAACGAGGTAACCGATGGAAGCACACGGAGACACGATGTATTCCCGAGTTCCTCCTTGTTAAGGGAGTACGTCTCGTTGGAGGGGTGTGAGCTCGCCACGAAGGCCTACTCAACGCCACAAAGGCCTCATCCTATTCTCCGATGAACTTGCGCCACGAAGGCGTAGTTCACCTCTCACTATTGAACACCTTTGAGGCGGGGATCGAATCCTTTACAAACACTTGGGGCACACACCCACAACTTAATTTGGGGCTCCCAACTCTTCTTGAATCACCAGTAGTAACAAGAATCCTAGATTCTCCACATGAGGAAACCCTAGGCAAAGATCTCTCAAGAGAATGAGAGGGGAAATGAAATCCGGTTGGTGAAGATGTAGATCCGGTGGTCCTCCTTCAATCCTCAAAGAATCAACAAGCTTGGGTGGAGGAGGAGGGAGATCTAGCCTGGTGGGTGAGCTCAATCAATGGAGTCTTCAATGCACGTGGAGCTAACCCTTGGGGAAGAAAGAGAGGGGCTATTTATAGCCCCCACTCAAACTAGCCGTTTTTCTGGCCAAACTGCGACCAGCCCGGATTGATCCGGAATTTTCCGAATCCCGGAATCATCCGGACTGAATCCGGATTGCAACAGAGAAATTCACGTTCCAGTCGGAATCATCCGGACTGAATCCGGATTGCAACAGAGAAAATCCCGTTGCAGTCGGAATCATCCGGACTGAATCCGGATCCCAGAATCATACGGAATAATCCGGATTGCAACAGAGAAAATCACGTTGCAGTCGGACTCATCCGGACTGAATCCGGATTGCAACAGAGAAAATCATGTTGCAGTCGGAATCATCCGGACTGAATCCGGATCCCGGAATCATCCGGAATAATCCGGATTGCACTTTGAAAAACCTTTTTCTGGCCCGGAAAAGTTCGTTCATCTTCGATTTCTTCACCATTTCTTTGACACCGTATACGTGCTGATTTAAGACCAAATCGTGTGACAAAGTAGCACATACGGTTAGTAACTTCTTTATGTTGTTAACAAACACACAAAACAGCGAGATATCGAGAATGCACTTTCACACTGTTACTTCTGCTGAGTTTGAAATGCTTCTGATACTTTTGATGATGCTTCTACAGTGCTTTATGATACTGGTTCACTAGGTCCTTTCCTAGATTCTACAATTGCTAGGGCTAAACAAACTGAAAACACTGAAATTGCTATTGAAAATGTTGGTACACGTGTTAATTCACCCGAGTCTAGAGAAATTCCTAGTGATGGTCTTGTGGAAACCTACATTGAACTTAATGATGACTTTATTGAGGAAGTTCAAACTACTACTAGTGCAAGTGCTCTTAAGAGTCTTCTTGCAAGACATGTTGTTAAATATAAATATTCTTTTGATGCTAAGTTTGCTACATCTCCCATACACATTAAAGATAAGGATTATGATTTCTCTCTAGATTTATCTTATGTATCCATTGTTGAAAAAGAACCTTTTTGTGGTACTGATAGTAAAAGTGCTATGTAACATATGAATGAGCTTTCATCTTTGAGTAGTTTATCTTCTGATGATACTAAGATGCGCACTTACTTTGTTACCAAGATCTTCCCTTTGTATTTGAAAGATGAAGCTAAAACTTGGTTTAACAATTTGTCACCTGGATCTATTGATACTCCTATGGGTTTGGTTAATGCTTTCTTTAAAAAAAAATCCTGCTAGTGCTCAACATGCTGCTTTGCAGAATATCTTTAACTTTTAAGAAAATTGAAGGAGAGAAATGCCTGAATCTTGGTCAAGGTTTTGTTCTTTAATAAGAGCTAGCCCTAGCAATCCATTACCTAAAAATGAGCTCCTAGATATATTTTATAATGGACTAACTGTTGAATCTAGGACATACCTGGATAGTTGTGCTGGTTGTGTTTTCGGGAAAAGAACTCCAGAAGTAGCTGAGGAATTATTTGCTAAAATAGCCAAAAATCATGATGATTGGACTATACCTGAGTCCACACCAACCCTAGAGCCAACACCAATACCAACACCCAAGAAGAGGGGAATGATTGAATTAAATGATGAAGTGATGAAGGAAGCCAAGAAATCTCTTAAAGAGAGGCGTATTAAATCTAAAGATGTGAAGAATCTACCACCTATAGAAGAATTATGTAAGCCAATTCCTCATCCATCAACAGTTAAGGTACACGCTCTCCAATATTTTGATAATAGAGATATTCCCTACTCCAAACCACCTAAGCAATGCTTAGATGAATTTGATAACTATGTTGTTAAGAAAGACAACTTTAATATGAGAGTGTAGAATCATCTAATGGAAAACTGTAGAGCCATTCATAATTTGCATGGTATTATTGAGAGAAACTCTAATGATGTTAAAATGCTTGTTATACATTTTTATATGGTTCAAACTCAAATTGATTAACTCACTAAAGTGCAAAAAGATTTGCTAGCTATTGCTTCTAGAGAAAAACATGTTTATGAAATAATTACTAGAAGTGGTGTGTCTACCAAAGACCCCTTGTATCCTGAAGGACATCCTAAAAGAATTGAACAAGATTCTCAACAACCTAAAAACAATAGTTCTCCTTCTAATAAAAAGAAGAAGAGACATAAAACTGTTGTAGAATCTCCTGAACCTGCTAAAGATCCTAATAGTATATCTATTTATAATGCTGGAACTGAAAGCGGTAATGATAAAAGTGATGCTTCTGATAAAGAAGAAACTCAAGTTGAACCTGAAAAGCAAACTAAAACTGTGAAGTATACTAAGGAAGATTTCATTGCTAATAAACATGGTAATGAAACAGAGCCTTGGGTACAAAAAGCAATGCCTTTTCCTAATAAGAAACATAAATCAAAGAAGGAAGAACATTATAACAAGTTTTGTGAATGGATGAAACCTTTGTTTTTACTAATTCCTTTTAGTGATGCTATTAAACTGTCTCCTTATTCTAAATATATGAAAGATATTGTATCTAACAAAAAGAAGATTCCTAATGAGGAAATTTCCACTAATCTTGCTAATTACTCTTTCAATGGCAAGGTTCCAAAGAAGCTTGGAGATCCTGGTATTCCTACTATCCCTTGTTCTATTAAAAATGATTATGTTAGAACTGTTTTATGTGACTTGGGAGCAGGAGTTAGTGTTATGCCTTTTTCTCTCTATAAGAGGCTCTCTATGGAAAATTTGATACACACTGATATATCTTTACAAATGGCTGATAAATCCACTGCTATTCCAGTTGGTATATGTGAGAATGTTCTTTTTCAAGTGACTACTAATTGTTTGATATTAACTTACTTTGTTGTGTTCGAAATGCCTGAAGATGATAATATGTCTATTATTCTTTGGAGACCTTTTCTTAACACTGCAGGGGCTGTTATTTATTGCAATCAAGGAAAAGTAACTTTTAATGTTAATGAGAAAGAGCACACAGTTTATTTTCCCAAGAAGATTGATAGGAGATATGGTCTGAATTCAATTGAAAATATTGAGACCATCAAGATTGGAGAATTCTATTGTCCCATTCCAATGACACCAAAAGAATATGAAATTATTATGATTGGAACTATGTCTATCAAGGTAAAGGTAACATAATCATTTAGTGAAAAGAAAAGTTTTGCTTCATATAAAAATTGTTTTGGTAACAAGACTTGATCAACCTTGTTAACAAAGTTATTTTGAATGAAGAGGAAAATGTTTTCACCTTCCCCTTTATGTTTTAACAATGTTCTCACCATGTTACATTAGTATAGTTATGTTTTCCATCATCCATAGTCATGTTTTCATCCTGATTATTGTGCTTATGCATGTTTTCACCACCCATAATTTTGTTTTCACCACTTCCACCTTTGTTTTCTATGGTTATTTACCCATTGGAGTGTATTAGAACCTCTGTAGTTATGGTTTTGGTTTTGTTTTACACCTTTCCACATTTGTTTTTCTGGTTTTTAATTATTAACTAAATTCTGGAAATTGCTCGAAAAAGAAGTTTCTATAAAAATTCCAGAAAAATTATATTAAATTTCTGCGTCAAATATGAGGCAGAGAGGCACCTGGTAGACCCCAGGGGACCCACCATGCAGGCACACCACCCTAGGCGCGGCCAGCCCCAGGTGGCGCCTGCACATGGTGTTGGGCCCCCTAGCCCTTCACTAGCTCTCCTCCCTGCCAAACAGTCCTCCCTCTCACCCAAACTCGAAAACATCTCTGGAACCCGAGTTCTTGCTGTTCTTCCATGGAATTTTTCGATCTCTTTGCTCAGCCCACCTTTGTTGCTGAAATTTGGTGCATTTTCTCTCTGGTATGTGACTCCTCCGATTATCCAAGTAGAATTTTATTTGGTGCAGTATTTTGGTACTGTAGGTGACAGCTTATGTGAGCTAGCATGCTTGATTTGTGTGAAATAATTTAGTTTTTATGCATGTTTAGCCCTCCTATAAATCTCTATAGTAGTTCCTATCATATAGTTGTTTGAAATAAATTTGTGTGATGTTAGCTTAAAATTTCAAAAATGGAAAACTTCAACTTTGGAGAAATCTTTAGGAGTGATGCCCCTAGGAGGACAAGGCCTTCAGTTCAGCTACCTTGCTGCGACCTTCCTATAATGAGAACCTCATTGCTCCAAGTATCGATGATGCGGGGGATTTTGGAGATGCAAATCCATCTACCTTCCCTTTCTATACTTTTCTTAATGATGGAGGCATTCTCGAGGATTTCTTGCAGCTGTTTGAAAGGGTTGGTTTAACCAATTATATGAATGACGAGAGCCCTCGGTATGCTTTATTGACAAAAAAATTTGTTGAGAGTTTTATATTCAGTAACTCACAGTATGACCCAACTGTTGCTTTTAAAATCTACGGTAGACCTGTTGCCATGTCTTTAGAAATTTTTTGCAGCAGTGTACGTATTAATGCATCGGGGACAACAAGGAAGATTTCAGAAAGCCCCGCTGATTTGATGGAGCTTTACCGTGGAATTACTAATGACGATGACCGCATAGCTCAGCGCGGCAAGATAAGAAATATTCAACTCCCCGCTATTATATATTTCACTTACTACCTTGCTACTAGTGTTCTTGCTAGGGAAAACACTAGTAATATTTCAAATTGTCATATTGCTTTTCTTGCTGCTGCATTGAATGGTAGCGATAAGTATAACCTTCGTTCACTCATTGCTTGCCGCTTAGCCACTAAGGGACCCATTTATGGGGGTATTATTGCTACGCGTGTTTTGACTGCTCTAGATCTCTCTGTTGCTCCACATGATGTTTTATTAGCTCCACAGAGACTTGATCTTGTTGCCATGAAGGCTCATCACTTTATTACTGGAAACTCTATTGCTGGGCATCTAGTATATAGGGTTTTATTTACTGATGGCGACAAGAGGGAAGTTCTCTTGCCGCAACCTGTTTTGTTTGATATTAGCAGGACGCCATGGTAGCGTTCAAAGGAGGAGTTGGATGAGCAGCTGAGCTTACTTGAATTCCATGAGCAGCACGACCCTGAGCATCAGTTGGGGCAGAACACGCCCTCTGAGGACTACACCACGCAGTACACCGGGGCGTCCTCGAGCTCATATCAGGAGGATGGCTCATCCTCGGCACACTATGGGGATGCCACCTCATGGCCCCCTTGGGGTTGATCTCCACTTAGGCCAAAAGCCTAAGCTTGGGGTGAGGTATACCGACATCACAGTCATCTATATATCATGTTTCTATCGGTTCTTTGTATATCCATGTTTTTGTTTCTTTCGCTTGTTTTAGTTTCTTTCGCTTCTTTTTGTTTTTATTGGTTTGTTCTTGCTCTCCAAAACACAAAAACACCAAAAATATTCCTGTTGTTTCTCTTTATTTGCTTCTTTAGTTTCTTTTGTTGGTTTGCTTTACTTTCTCGTTTCGATTTAATATTCAAAATCCAATAATATTTTGCTTTGTTTGCTTGTTTCCTTTTGTTCTTGTTTTTAATTCGAAAACCCCAAAATATTTGTTGTTCTTCTTTGATTTTGTAAAGTTTGCTGCAGAGTTTAGTAGTTCTCCGTGACTCCATTGGAGCTTGATTATCATTCTATATTATTCAATCCACACAAGTGAAGAGCAATAATGACTGACGACAATTCAAGTTGTGGTGAAAGGTTGGTATGAACTCTATTTGTTTTCATTTTTGTACGTATACTCATCCATGTGGACATGCTTAGTTTGTTCGTGTAAGGTGTGTGTTATTTAATCAATGCTTAGTAGTTTGTTCTCTCCCATGTTTAGTTCCAACTTATTAATATTATATAGCATGTCATATAAATGGCTGCTTGCATTGTTTTATTCATAGAAGGGTATTAAATTGTTGTATCTCGCTCTGAATGTTTCGCTTGAATCGACTTGACACATGCTCACGCATGCATAAGACTGAAAACAAAAAGTCAATGAAGCCTCGATGATTTATTTTGCCTCAGATTATTTGTATCACTTTTATGCCCCCGTTAATTTTGTTTTGTCGCAACGATGATTATGTCAGTTGTTGCTTTCTTGATTGTCGCTCCCCGTCTATTGCTATCCTTCACCTGCACTGAGTATGAGGTCTACTTGTGCATCCAACTGCCAAAAACCAAATTTTGCCAAATGTTTCCAACATACTAACCTATATGTTGTATTTAACCACCACTCTAAGTAAATTTCTCATGTGCTACCTTTAAAAACTTCAAAAATTATTCTTGTTTTGTGCCCCTGTTTTAGCTCATGAGGACGTATATAGAGAATCTTTTTCTCACTTGTTGATTGGACTTTGCACACCTGGACTAGTGGCTTCATCCGCTTATCCAAATGATAGAAGAGCTGGCAGCGGGGGTGCCCAACCCTAAAATTGGTTACTATAAATTCTCTTCACTATTTTTGCCCCTGATTTATCAGTCAAAGCATAATTTTGTATACAAAAGAGCAGAGGGATGACCTTCTATACGAGTTGCGTCTTTCAATGGGAGCCGCTCTTGCAAGGCCTAGTTGGTTTGTGATGTACTGTGTTGTCTCTTTACCATTCGTTAACATAAGCATACACTTCTCTAAAGAATGTTCTCAATACCTTTGTTTATAAAATAAAGAGCTCTAGCACACGAGTTAATCTCTGCTTCCCTCTGCGAAGGGCCTTTATTTTACTTTTATGCTGAGTCTTCACCTTCTCACTTTATGCACCTTCTTGAGAGCATGGTTGTCATTCTTAGTGTAATGTGCTTTTCCTAGAGTACGGTTAATTGGGGTATAACTTTGATGCTTTTATCTTTGATATCTTTACTTCTAGTCTTCACTTGAACTTCAAAGGTGCTCTATCATTTATGTTTTTCTCCATTATTAAGGGCAAGCGAGTACACTTTATCATACCCTGTAATGAACATTCCAATCCTGCAGATTGATATATTTCATATTGTTTATTATTAGTATGTTGATATCTCTTCATGGTTTGCATAACTATTAGGTGACTTTATCTTGCATACTTCTTATTATGAATTGCCTAAGCACTTGATCATATAGTGAGAATATTTACATCATATGAAATAAATTTGTTCGTAAAAGTTCTTTTATCGCACTCAGTTGTCACTGAATTGCTTGAGCTTGGGGGGAGTTGATACGTCCAAAATGTATCTCCTTTTCCAAACACTTTTGATATTGTTTGCCTCTAAACTTATGAGTTTTGGATACAACTAACACGGACTAACGTTGTTTTTAGAATAATTACCTTGGTGTCTTGTTTTGTGCAGAAAAATCAACTTTCAGGAAATTGCCCGGAAAATATCCCAAAGACCTTATTTCACCCGAACACCCTCGAAGCCAGGATACCCAGAGGGAGGCAAGGAGGGGCCCACACCACTCCTGGGCGCCCCGCCCCTAGGCCGCGCCTACGGGTGTTGTGGTGGCCCAAGACACCCCCTTGGGCTCCCCTTTCGACTACTTATTCCCCGTAAACCTAAAACCGAGGGGAGTTCGTCATATTCCATAGAAACACATCAGAGCACCGCTGCCACCTTGAAACCAATTCGGGGATCAGAAGTTCCTGTTATGGCGCCCTGCCGGGACGGGGATTCGGAGGAGATCATCGTCATCGTCACCGCCACCACTTCTCCATCAACCATCCATGATTCTCCAGTCTATGTGTGAGTAATCACCGCTGTAGGCTGAGAGGGATGGAAGGGATTCGATGAGATCGTTCATGTAATAATGCCAGATTGTTAGGGCATAGTGCCTAGTATACGTTGTTAGTGTTTTCTACCGTTGTTGCAACTTGTTATGCTTAATGCTTGTCACTAGAGCCCGAGTGCCATGATCTTAGATCTAAACATGTTATTTTTTATGAGTATAATTATGTTTCTTGATCATATCTGCAAGTTGTTTACACATTGTTGTCCGAAACCCGAGGCCCCAAAGTGACAGAAATTGGGACAACCGGAGGGGATGGATGTGATGTGAGAATCACGTGTGTTCTCAGAGTGTTAATGTTTTGCTCCGGTGCTTTATTAAAACGAGCACCTTAATTATCAGTAGTTTCTCTTGAGCCCCCGCTTCAAACGGGCTGGTAGGACAAAAGATGTTGTGCAAATTCCTCATTGCGAGAACGTATGACTATATTAGAACACATGCCTATGGTTTGCCTAGAACTTGGATGCTTTATTATTATTATCTGCAATGCCCATGTTTTGATTATTATATGAACTATCTTATCCATGCAACGCCCGTTCATCCATCCCTATGCCTACAGTACGTTAATCCTGCTGTTTCCGGCAATTGCTACCGTTGTTACTATTTTACTCCTGATGTTATTTTATTACTACTGATGGTATAAAACTGTTACCACTGATAGATTGTTGCGAACAAGTCTACTTTCAGGTGCAGCTGAACTGACAACTCATCTGTTTAGGCTTATAAATATTCTTTGGATCCCATTGTATCGAATCAATAAATTTGGAGTTTACTTCCCTCGAAGACTGTTGCAGTCCCCTATACTTGTGAGTCATCAAAGACCAAGACTCCGGAGAACCCGGAGCAACCACAGCAGCAACAACAACAACATCAGCCACCACTCCAGCAGCAGGCTCCACCACCGCAGCCACCAAGACAGCAAGCTCCACCGCCGCAGAAGAAATCGGCACTGTAGCCGTCGAAGTCGGCACAGCAGAAAACGCTAGCGGCCAGATCAAAGACAAATTCAGATAGACAAGTGGCATTGCGCCAGGGCCAGGGCTCTGCGTCGGCCAGCATAGAGACCATCACGGCCGACGCCGGGTTCATGACGCGTAGCTTGAGCGGGAAAAGCCTAGGCTCCCTCGAACAATACTGCATGGACTGGAACAGCGCGGATATGAGCGTGGTGAGCACCGTGCTTCTAGCTGGTCCTGGCGTGCGCGCCCTAAAGTTGCATGTGTTGAAGGTTTCCGCCACGGATGCCGAAGCAACCGCGAAGGTAAATAATGTTTCTCTTTTTAGCTCTTGTAAGTTTCTGCAAGATATACCGAGTAAAGGTTACTCGATACACGCTTCCGACATAGATGTGTATCATCCCCAGTCCCCGAGATTCGGGTGGAGTAATTGGTACCCAGTCGAGTAAAAATTATTCGGCGCGAATCTTCACAATCTCATTAACATTTTCCCTTTCTAGATCTGCACTCAGACCCGGCCCAGGTTGTATCAGAAACTCCTCTCGGAGCATAGGGACCTCAACGACCGGCATAAACGACTACAGGCCGAGCTGAAGAACAAAGGTATGCCCTTCTTGAGCCAACATAGTAATTATGCTTAAATTGCATCGATCTTACTTTATCTTCGTCTTGTTTTGATATAAACAGCTGGGTTGGAGACTCAAGTCGGTGAGCTGGTGAACCCGGTCACTGAGCTCCAGAGTAAGCTACCTTCCGTGCTTTTAATTTGCACTTTCATATACTTTTATATATGCTAACCTCGTTGACTCGACACACCATCCAAATAACTGAGCGTGAAAATGCACACAAGGCTGAGATTCAGAGGGAACGGGACGAGGTGTCCCGGTTGAAGGCAGAACTCGCAGAAGCGAAGAGGAAGAAAGTCGAGCTGGAGAAGGCCACCATCGAGGAGAAGAAACTCCACGACAACGAGGCCCAGAAGCTCCGGGAGCTGCTCGCCCAAACTGAGACCCGCTACACCTTGGCTTAGACCAAGTTGGATGCACTAAAGGGTATGGCCGACAAATGGATGTAGGACCTCACCAAAATTAACTCGGAGATGGCCAGTGAGTTTCCTCCACCTTTTGTTTCAGCCCACATATAATGCATGCCGACTTTGGACTTATATTTATTTTACTTCTGCTTTTCTTAGAGCACTTCCCCCACTACCAAGCTACTGCCAACAACTCCACTCGGAGGTCCCGAAAGAGAAGAGCCCAGGCTGGCCCCATGTACGAAGAGTGGACCCTCGATGATCACCTGACGACACTGAACGCGCACCTATTGCCGTTTAGGACCATCGGTATTGATCTCGTCAATGTCGGCATCCGCGCCTACAACGTCCTCTGGCCGGGTTGCCAAGCACCAGCATCGGTCGCCAAGCTGTCGAGGTGTCTGCAGGCATGCGAAGACAGGCTCTACAAGTGGCGGGCGTATGCTGCCCGAGACAGTGTAGATGAGGCCTTGTACTTTACCTCTCCTGGTACGAGGGGATCAACCTGGATGTGCTTCAATCCATGCGATCCGACTTGCAGTAGATAACGAACGAGGATCTCATCCAGCACCTCAAGGAGAGGGCCTATTCGCTCGTCAAGTATGCCGACATTCACCACTTCATCGTGGGTCCAAAAGATTCTGACGATAAGGAAGATGAAGAGGAAGTTGATGAGGAGATCGAGGTCGAGACTGCCCCGACCAACAACATCAACTCTGGTGCTGCAGCCGAAACCGAGATTGCCGCTGACAATGCGGTTGAAGCTCGTGCTCCTCCTACCGATCCATCCAGCTCCGGCATAGCCTAAGCTTATCATGCAACACTTTAGATCGTTAAATCCCCGGGATGCCGGATGTAGATTTAATGCAAACACTTAATGTTTTACCAACTTTATCTTAGTTGTAAGTTTAACGAGACTGGCTGGATGCCGGGTCGTTTTGAAACAAGTCCCCGAGTCCTTTTCTTGTTTACTAAACTTTGTCGTCTTTGCTCTTGTCTACCATTTTGGTTTTCTCACATCGAGTCACAAGACCTAAAAACATAGCATACAATACTCCAAACTCTGAGATATGATTCAGAGCCATCCTTCATAGAGCTAAAAGAATAACAAATATATGTCGATTCACTAGTTTTTCTTTTCCTCAACCGTATTTCATGTGTATAGCGACCTTTAGCTTCTTGCTAGCCATGAAGCCGGGTTGCGGACAGCAGCTGAGTCGAAGAGTTGGCTTTTAGGTACCGACACACTACTAGGCCAACATAGGAAATTCCGACATAGCCAACAAACATACAAAAAACAGGAAGTAAACACAGAAGTACAGACAGAAAAGGTTAGGCAAAGGCAGTCCTCGGGTTCCTCATCGGGGTGTCGACAATTCATTATGGTGTACATAGATACATACATCACGCCCTTAAGAGTAAAAGGGACAAAGGACAGCTACATTCGAGGATCGTTTGGTTTCCTCTCTGGACCTGTCTATCATGTTCTTCTCGTGCTCCTAGGCATCTATAAGATAATAAGAATCATTGTGCAGAGCTTTGCTCACAATGAATGGCCCTTCCTGTGGGGGTGATAATTTGTGCATGCCGGCTGTGCACTGCACAAGCCTAAGCACCATATCTCCCTTGCGGAACACGCGAGGATTCACCTTCCGGCTATGATAGCATCGGCGATTTTGCTAATGTATCGCTGATCTGACAAGGACATTTATCATGCTTCATCGAGCAAATCAACATCATTCTCCCGAGCTTCCTTTATCTTGAACTCTGTATACAGAATAACTCTAGGCGATTCATGTTGTATGTCCGTCGGCAGGACCGCTTCTGCCCCATAGACAAGGAAAAATGGCGTGTAGCCAGTAGAGCGTTTCGGGGTAGTCCTTAGACTCGACAGTACTACTGGTATCTCGTCTAGCCAACAACTCGGAGCATGCTGCAGTGGACAATCAACCAAGGTTTTATGCCGGAAAAAACCAGCATATTTGCTCTTTCAACTTGTCCATTGGACTCTGGATGTGCGACTGATGCTAGATCGAGTCTGATCCTTTTTCCTTGCAAAACCGAGCAAAGTTTCCTTCAGCGAAGTTGGTTCCATTATCCGAGATAATGCTATGTGGATAGCCATATCTTAGAACTATATCTTCTAGGAAAGATACGGCCGTGTGGCCGTCACACTTCTTTATTGGCTTCACTTCTATCCACTTGGTGAGCTTGTCCACCATCACCAGCATATGGGTCATGTTACCTCGGCCAGGCATGAATGGCCCCACCATATCCAGACACGAGGTAGCAAATGACTAGGTAATGGGAATAGTCTTGAGCTCTAAAGCCAACATGTGAATTTTGCTGGCATACCTCTGGCACCCATTGCACTTCCGGACAATATGTTCTGCTTGTTGCAAAGCATTGGGCTAATAGAATTCGTGCCGGAATGCCTTGTTAACCGGGGCTCTTTAAGATGCATGATGGCCACATTCTCCTTGATGAATATCTCTGAGGATTTCTTGCCCTTCCTCTGGTCCGACACAACGTTGAAGGATGGTGGTGACACTTCTCTTATACAACTCTTCATTTATGATGGTAAAAGCCTTGGATCTTCTCTGTATTTGCCTGGACGAGATCTCATCACTCGGCAAACTACCATCAATCATATATGACATTGGTGCCCATGACGGCACAGGTCGAGCAGCGAAGACGGGCTCGTCGATCTCCATGGCTTCAACCGACATAGCCAGATAAGTCCCCGGGTTCTGCTAAACAGTCCCCGAGTTTCTCCAAGCAGTCCCCGTGTTCTCCCAAGAAGTCTCCAGGTTCTCCAAGACGCAGCCCACATCTACCTCCATCGGAACGACATCAGGTTCCAGATTAGCCGGGACAAATATCGACTCAGATTCGGGCGAAGGATTGATAGACATTTCCCGAAGATGCTCAAGCGATATGCCGGCTAGAATGGCCTACCGAGATGAACCCAATTTGGGCAGTATGTCGGCAACTTCATTTTCTGCCTGATGTACATGATGGAACTCGCACACATCAAAGTACCCGGAGATTTTCTTGACATGAAACCGATATGATTCCATGTTGGCATCTAGGGCATCCCAATTGCCAGAATCTTGCTGGATCACCAGATCCGAGTCACCGTAACACATTATCCGACGAATACCAATTTCCTTAGACACTTTGATCCCATGGACCAGTGCCTCATACTCGGCCACATTGTTAGATGCTGCAAAAGAGATCTGCAGTACAAATTTCAGCTAATCTTTGCTTGGGCGAGGTAAGAACTATGCCAACACTCAGGACATCTTTCATCTTGGACCCATCTAAATGAATCCTCCAGAAATTGGAGTCCGACAATGGCGGATCATACTGCATCTCGGCCCAATCGACTAGGGAGTCGGCCAAAACCTAAGATTTGATGGAATCTCTTCTTGCATACAGTGGCGTATAAGATGCCAGCTCAATCGCCCACTTGGCTACTCGGCCACTTGCATCTTTGTTACCAATGATCTCCGAGATGGGGGCTGCACTCACCACTATCATAGGATGCTCTTGGAAGTAATGCTTGAGTTTCTTGGCCGCCATATAGACACCATATTTCATCTTCTGGTAGTGCGGGTAGTTCTGGTTCGACAACGAGATCACCTTGCTAAGATAATATACTGATCTCGGCACTGTTTTCCCTTTTTCTTCTTGATGTACCACCACCACAACATTAACAACCCGGCTAGTGGCTGCAATATAGAGCAACATCGGCTTCTTTGGTAGTGGTGAGGCCAATATAGGCGCAGAAACCAACATCTTCTTCAGCTCATGAAATGTCGAGTCAGTCTGCGGCTTCGAGACGAATTGGTATGTCTTGTTCATTAACTGATATAAAGGCAGTGCCTTTTCCCCCATTCTACGAATGAAGTGACCCAAAGATGCCAGACACCCTTTGAACCTCTGCACATCTTTGAGACATCTCGGCAGTTTCATACTTTCTATAGAACTGATCTTGGTTTGATTTGACTCGATACCTCGGTTGGACACGAGGAAACCGAGTAACTTGCCTGCCGGCACACCAAATGTACATTTGACCGGGTTAAGCTTCAACCGTAATCTCCTCAGATTTGCGAATGTCTCCCTGACATCATCCAACAGATTATTCTTCTCCTTGGTATTGATGCCAATTTCATTGACATATACCTGCACATTTTTTCCAATTTGATCATGCAAGCATTTTTGCATGCATCTCTGATAAGTGGCACCGACATTTCTTAAACCAAAGGTCATGACACGATAGCAATAAGCCCCGTACGGGATAATAAAGGCAGTCTTTATTTGATCGGCTGGGTTCAAAGGTATCTGGTGGAAACCAAAATACGCATCTACAAAAGATAACAGCTCACACCCGGCGATGAAATCGATCACTTGATCAATCCGAGGCAGCGGGAAAGGATCTTTAGGACAAGACTTGTTCAGGTTGGTGTAATCGATACACATGCGCCACACAATGGCCACATTCAGACCATCCTTCTTTTTCTCTACCAGGATCGAGTTAGCCAACCAGTCCGGATGCAACACCTCTATGATAAATCCACTCGCGAGTAGCCTTGCTATCTCGTCGCCAATAGCTTTCCACCTTTCTGTGGCAAAGCGTCGGAGAGGTTGCTTCACCGGCTTAGCATCTGGCCTGACATGCAATGAGTGCTCAACCAACTCCCTCGGGACACCCGTCAGGTCCTGTTTCGACCATGCAAAGATATCTCGATTACCACGGAGGAAGTGGATGAGCTCACCTTCCTATTTGTCATCTAACCCGGCACTTATAATAACAACACAGTCCGGGAATGCATCATCAACCTGGATCTTCTTGGTCTCCTTGGATGCCTAAAATGCCGCACTCTCGTGCGGGTTAGTCATACCCAGCATACCGAGTTGAGCTGACTGGGCCAGCGCCACCACTTCATGAATCCTCTTCTTCTCTACAGCAATGACCAGTGACTCGGCCAAGCGGGAGCCAACCAAGACATACTCCATGGACCGCTTATAATCGCCCAAGATGGTGATCACACCATTTGAACCCGGTAGCTTCATTTTTGAGATAGGCCACATGAGTGGAAGCCATGAACTTGGCCAATGCCTGTCTGCCAAGTAAGGCGTGGTATGGGCTTTTGAGGTCAACTACCTCAAACTACAGGTTCTCCGTTCTACAGTTATCTAGGGTGCCGAATAAGACATTGACCCAGACTTTGCCCATGGGCGCACAAGATACACCCGACACAATACCGTGAAAGGTAGTACGGCTGTGCTGCATAATGTTCTCAGTGATGCCAAAATTGAGCATAGTATCCTGGTACATGATGTTGATGATGCTCCTATTATCAACGAGAATTCGGGTAAACTTGACATTGATGTCGGGCCCAATGAATGTCGGGTCCATCACCAGCGCATAACCTCTCGAGTTAGGCATGACCTTGGGATGATCCTCAAGGCCCCAGGTAATCTCCTCCTTGGACCAATACATAAACTTGGGCACAACCAACATTACTGCATTTACCTCCATAGCACGTCGATGCAGGATCTGTTTGTCCGTTGCCTTGGTCACAAAGACCATATAACTATGGTGATGCTCTTGATACTCATTTCAGCGACTAGCACCGGCATTGTTGTTGTTGGACCCATGAGCCACTTGATTGACATTTTCCGGCTTCCTCCGGTTATCCGCAGGCCTTAGGGGTGCATTCAAGATCTGAGTGTTTGCACCCGTATGCGGTGGTGGTGGGGGTGGAGGTGGTAGATTTCCGCCTTCACTTTTGATGCGGTCATACCAGCTGCACTGCTGAGTAGTTTGGTTAGCCGGCCTACTGGGATGCTTAGTGTGGTGGCTGCAAGGCCCATCCACCATCATCTCGAAAGCAAATCTCTCTTGATTCTCCCAGGGCTTCTTCTGGTTACTCCACTGTTTCTTGCCATCTTGATTCTTCCCCCATTGAGGACCGTTGTTCTTCTGACGCTGGCTATTGCCGGCATCCAATTGATCATGATCAACCGCAATGACATGGTTTGACCCATATCTATAATCCGGACGATCATCTCTTCTCTTGTTTCGGTAATCCTGACGGTCATGCCGCTTGGATTACCCGACACGGTCATTTCCTGAGTCGGATCACCCATAGAATACATATCTGCAATCTTGATTGTCTCGGCCAATGTGGCCGACATCTCTCTTTGCAATCTCTGCCAGAGCATAGTGCCATGTCGGCACCCTTGAGCAAACCAGGCAATGGCTTGCGACTCGATTACCCTTCACAGAAGTTATGCAAGGTACTCCACCTTGTGAAATAATCTCGGTCAGTTTTATCCTCCCTCTGCCGGCAACTAGTGAGTTATTGAGGGCGATCTGGCCTCTGGTATGTGCTGGTGAAGTTGCTGACGAAAGCATCCGAGAAGTCCAGCCATAAATCAATTCTATTCTCTAGCACATTGTTTAGCCACATCCGGGTTGGACCCTCCAACATCTGCGAAACATGCCGCACCGCTCACCGAAGATTCCCACCAGCGATATGCACCGATGTGACATAATTTGTCAACCAATCCTCTGGCTTGGTGCTGCCGTCATATGTCTTTGTACCCTGGGTGAGCTGAAATTTCAGCACTTGTGGCTCCCTCATAATCTGGAGTCCAAAACATGCAGGTCCAGGGGGACCTTGTTCCTTGAGCATCTCAGACAGATGGATTCTATCAAGCTTGTTCCAGGCATCATGTGTCGGCAGCATGCGAGGTCCCATTCGGGCTCCGAGTGCATCATCGGGCACCAGACGCTCATATCTCGGATACCCGGCTCTCTCCATAGCCGAGTAACCATCATCATACCGATTGTCCACTTGATCATTTCCCTGATGCTGAGAAGCACGCCCGACACCATGCTGCTGCTGAGCTTGATTTGGTGCCGGATACCGAGGTGGCTAACCTCGGTCAGCCGGGTTACGATCATGCCCGACCGCATGAACTCGGCTGGCGCCATGACCGCGTTGACCGACATGGCCTTGACCGGCATCACCCTGACCGACGTATGCCTGTATCTGCTTATTTCGAC
Organism: Alopecurus myosuroides; assembly: GCA_028641055.1. NCBI lineage: Eukaryota > Viridiplantae > Streptophyta > Magnoliopsida > Poales > Poaceae > Alopecurus > Alopecurus myosuroides. Next base: position 18,188,602 of record CM054062.1, read on the forward strand.
CGGAGTTTACACTCCGATCACGCCTTCCACCAACATGTGGCGAAGAAGATTGGCCACCGAATTTCCCAGCAATCCGGGATCCACCTGCACCTGGATTTGGATTAAGATAGGCCTCATTCTGACGGTTAGCCTTAAATACTAACTCATTTACCCGGTCTTGCTGCTTACGCCGTGCCTCACCGGATAGAGCTGATAACTTAGCTGCAGCTGCCTCAGCAGCCCTGAGGGTCTTAGAAGGACTACTATATTTTGGCTTATCAGCCGACATATGACTAGCAGCCCTACTAGATCTAGATTTACCATCTCTAGCAATCTCAGCATTGAGGTCTCTACCTCGGTTGTGCACAACATCTATGTGACTAGGATTGCTTGCTATTGGAGTAAAACCATGAGCTTTGTTATACTCACAGAGGGAGATCTCAAACTCTTGCCTGACATGGGCTATCTCGATGGGCTATCTCGACAGCCTCCTGGAGTATGCTCTGACGCTGCTCCTCCAACCGAGCCTGCGCCTGCGCCGGAAGCGACCGGCACGCCCAACTTCTCGATTGCGTCCTGAAGAGGACCTGGCCTTGCCTCACATTGATGGACATGCATAGTCCGGGTGATTCTCGGGTTTCTCCATCGGCGGGCGTGCCGACCTGGTGGGCTTGACGCCGACATCGACAACATCGGTCGCACCTTTACCAGCCTTAGCAGCTGGCGAGGTCATCATGACATACGTTGTCCGCGGGACGAGCAATACGCCGGTTACGGACCACGCAGACCGATACCCGCGGACAACCTCGGTGGCGACGTAGACCAGGTGATCGCCTAAGTTGACGAAGAAGCCTCCCGTTGGTAGCGGCATGTTGCCGAAGCAGCCCGCGTTGCCGCTGACGAAACTAAGCGAGCCGAATGTGTGGACAAGGCCACAGACCACACGTTTGCCCGAGGAGTGAAGGGATCCCGTCCGGATGGAAACTCCAGCCAGCACCGTTGCTGGCGCCATGGTGGGCGCCAACTGTCGTGGTGGTATCACGGCAGATGCCATAGTATGGCTAAAGATGGGGCCGATGGACTCTGTCGGAACCGAGGAGGGATATCGCGCTAAGAAATACACACGGAAGACACAAAAGCATACACACGATCTACCCAGGTTCAGGGCCCTCGTGAGGAGGTAAAGCCTCTACTCCTGCATGTCTGACTATATATGGTGGAATATCCGGGTTAGAGAGGTGCTCCTTGAGCTGTTCTAGCTAGCGGAGGAGGAAGAAGAAGCACTCCGCAGAGCAATGTTCTCTCTCTCGTAGCAGTGAGTGAATCTAAAGCTCACAGAATGAGCGTTGTCCGTCGCGCAAGAGGGCCTGGGGCACCTTATATAATGGTTCTCAGGGACATAGGTACATGATACGGGTACAAGACACTGTGGCAGAGTATACGCCGCGCACTACAGCGAAGAAAGTCCAACATGCATCATCGCCTCTGTCAGATCTGACGCCTCTGCCCTGGACAGGACATGGCCAGCCCCGTACCTAGCCACTGCTCCCACGGACCTTCGCAGTCAACGGTACGGGAGTGACCCCTTCGCCTAGTAACTTGAACCTGCACGCCTCCGTGATATCAGGGATACAATTGCATCATTGACCCTGATCCGATATCAGAGATATCCTTCGTATGTCGGCTTCTTCCAGCCAAACTCGGATGACTCGGTCAAGTCTCCCCTGCAAAACAATTATACAGCAAGGCTATTCCGACATACCCCATGTATGTCGGTCAGGGTATGCCGGTACCACTATACCGACTATATGTCGATCAACCTTGACCTGGTCCACGCTTGGAGAACACTTTGTACCTATCCTGATCCTACCCGGGTAGCCCCCGACACTTGTGTAGTCAAACCATTTTCAGTTAAGTACAGTACAAATGTACAACCAGAATCAGCGGCGTTGTTTGCGTACAGCCTCATAGTTGACCCATGGCAGTGCCGCCCCCAAGAGAGCTCTTCCTCTGTACTGTATTCTATTCGGCCGTCCCCCAACCCCAATTCGTTTCGTCCTCCGTACCGGCGCGTCTTGACCTATCTTTCGATCTGCAGTAAGCTGTGCGAGGAAACCATTCCATTTGGAGGATACCGGTGATGTTCCAATTTTTTTTTTCTTTTTTACATGCTCACGGTAGTACTTTTTTTAGGTCCTACTAGTAGAGATTCCGGCAGTTGTATCGACCGGTGTAGGCGGCCTCGTTTGTTCAGAAGTTATGATAGTTATAAGAAAAAATAAACAAGCATAGTGACATTCAGAATTAACCAAAGGAGAGATGACATGTTACAACTCATGCACTAGAGTCTAGACCTTCATCTTTTATTAATGGGTTTCTAGACCGCCATCTATATTGGCTTTTCTTTTGGACGGAAATCTACATTGCAAGGCCCGGTCCTGTATGGGCGACTTCCTAGGCCCGGTCCTGTATTATTGGCGACGTAGTACTCGGGCCTGGTTTGTCTTAAAAAATGTAAGTACTGTACCCAGAACTGGTTGTAGAGCAGCGCATGAAAACGGGGTGCTCCTATTTACCACCCACAGCGGCACTGTGCTGCTGCCGCCTGCGGGGAGCCATAGGTGGGCCGGCCCACTTAAGATTCCTCCCCCCACCTCCCACTTTTCTTTTCTCAAACTCCCAATTTTTCAGTTAAAAAAAATCAAAACAAAAAAGTTTAAACAAAAATAAAATTAAACGAAATAATTTTGAACAAAAAGTATAGAAAACCGCGACTAACCAAAATAAATTTGAACAAAATTATTTTTGCACAAATTTTCTTTTGAACACAAAATATTAAACAGAAACAATTTTGAAGAAACAAAATTTGAACAGAAAAACGAAAAAAAAAAGTGGACCGGCCGCCCGGAAATGGGCCGGCCCATCGGGCGCACCCCGCAGCCGGCGCGACCAAATCGCGCCGCCAACAGGCGGTAATTAGGAATTGCGTGACGACGGGAGCTCCTATTCTAGGCTTATTGAGTAGCTTAGCGAGCCAGCGCGTACATGTCTAGCTCAGGACGATATCTCGGTCTCATTTTTTATTTGGCTGAACTTTTGAATAAAATTCAAATTTAAACAACTTTTGAATCTAAACAAAAAAAAATTACGTCTTTCTCTCGTCCTTCCGATCTCACCCTAGTCGCACATGAAGTCAATGCCACGCACATTCGACGAGCACCAAGAAGGCCAGACAGTGGCGGAGCTTGCCAGAAATTCAGGGGGGAGGGCGAATTGCAAATTAACATGATTGGGGGGAGTGCTAAAATTTTTTCCTGTCTAAGACCTCCCCAAAAAAATTCTTACGAATTTGTCCAAACCTGGGGGGTGGGGGGGGGTTGGCCCCTGATCACTTACACAAAGCTCCGCTCTAAGGCCAGAGCGAGAAGAACGCCGCGCGTCGCCATCAACTTCACTAGGAGGAGCGGTGGAATCCCTCGGCGGATAAGGCGAGAAGGACGGAGTTAAGGCCGCGGGAGGCGAGAAGGACAGAGTTAGGGCCGCGGGAGGTGAACACGATGCTGTTGAGCATGCTGAATATCGATGGACATGATCAAACTCAATATCGATGGTAGTTTCCATGCAGCAGAGCGGCGAGAAGGATGGGTAGTGGTAGCCCGAGATGTTGCTGGCGATTTGTGTGTGTGGCTCGGGAGCGGGGGGGATTGATCATGCACAAGACGTTCTGGTCGCCAGTGATTATGCTGAGCAGTTTGGTGAATGGAAAGTAGCAAATAAAAAAAAAGTTTTAGGGGAAAATGTGCATATTAAGGGCATCTCCAGCCGTGTCGCCCCCCAGGGCCCAAAACGCAGTTGTTTTGGTGTCGCCGCGGCGCCAGACTGCGCTAATCTGGAACCTGGGGTGCCACGGTTCCCAGTCGTCCCCCAGCCCAACACTCGGCCCAAAATAATTCGAACAAATAAATTCGATGCAACTTTATTGATTCGACGCAAATTCATAGGTTTTGACAGAATTTTAGCTAAAAACATTAAAAAAAACTTAGAAACTACGGCAGGCCGAGGCTCGCCGCGATCGCCCGGCCTGGACGTCGCCCTCCTCGCAGTCGCCGTAGGCCGGCCTGGACGTCGCCCTCCTCCTAGACGTCGTCCTCCTCGCAGTCGCCGTAGGCCGGCCTGTTGGAGGGGCCAGCCTCGTGGTCGTTCTCGGCGAAGGGCGGTGGGTTGCTTGTCGAAGGGTTCGCCACTGTGGCGAGCCAGCGCCGCTCCGTCCTGCCCTCCATCCACAGCCGGTGCAGCTGCGGCTTCTCGGAGGGATGGCGGTTGCGCCTCTCGCTCTGTAGGGCCACCCTGCGCCGGTCGCTCTCGTACTGCGCGACGAGCGTCTGCTGCTCATTCGACGCCGCGTTCGCGGCGAGCTGCCGGTAGGCCTGGCGCTCCGCCTCCTCCCTCTGGTGGGTCTCCACGGACGCCCGAACGGCGGCAGCCTCGGCCGCTGCCGCCGCCTGCTCGAGGCCAGCGCGGACCCGGTGGAACGCCTCCTCGTTGCGCCAGGTCTCGAACGAGTGGCACGTTGCGTGCTGCTCGGGCCAGATTGGCTGCCTCCTGTGCCTCCTCCTGCGCTGCGCCTCCTCCTGCGCCGGTTGCTGCTCGGGCGCCTCCTCCTCCTGGGCCGACTGCTGCTCGGGTGCTGCCTCCTGCGCTGGTTGCTGCTCGAGCGCCTCCTCCTGCGTCGGCTGTTCGTTCTCCTCGTAGTGGAACTTGCCGTCGCTATCGCCATCGCTGTGGCCACGCGTCGCGGCTGCGGGCCGACAGTACAACGGTGAGTTGCGCCAGGCACGGAACCGGCGAGGCATCGTGTCTAGGTGGAGTGCGGCGAGGTCGGTGAGGGCGAGTGCGGTGAGGGCAAGGAGGTGGACGTCGAGAATGGGGAGAGTGGCGAGTGGCGAGGGGGAGCCTTTTTGTAGCTTGGCGGGGCATTTACTGCGCCGCTGCCGCCAACGTCATTACTCCGGCAGCCTTTGACTGGGGCGCATGCACTGGCCGGCCGCCACGCCATTACTCCGGCAGACTTTGACCGGCGCGGACGTCGAGAAGATGATCACGGGCGGGGGTTTCTGTTCCCGCGGTTTTCCCACGCGTCACTGACAGCGCTGGCCCGCGTGGGTTGCAGCGCCTTTTCGTCCCCCAAGTCGAACCCAGCGGGCTGGGTTTCGCCTGGGTGCCGCGGCGCGTATTAGCGCCGTTTCGGCGCTATTTGGGCTTCTGGGGGGGCGGCTGGTGCGTTTTCGGTGCTAAAAAGGCCGTCTAGGGGCTCGGGGGGTGGGGGGGGGGGGGGGGGGGCTGGAGATGCCCTAAGCGATGTGTGGCAATGCAAATTGTGATATCATGAATCACCCATGGAGTTTTCAAGTTTCCGTGGAGGCAAGCAGAATCCATCCTAAGCGATCCGAAGGACAGCGAAAGACCATGGGTTGCTCTGGGCTGGGAGATCCATTGCAAAGACACCACATGCATACGCGAAATCAATGAGCCAGCGCGCTCATAAAAGCTGCGACACTTCTCCTACGGTACCAGTACCTGACATGCGGATATCCTGCAGAGCATGTAGGGAAGAGCTGGGGCCATGCAGACGTGAAACCAGGCGACAGCGGCACGACCGCTCCGGGGACCAGGTCCGGTACGTACGTGGCTGCGACGGCGACCACGACGACGGCGACACCGTCCAGGAACCAGATGATGGGCTCACAGACTGGCCCCTCTCTGCGTGCTGCTGATACTACCACATCCTAACGAACCTTGCAGTCGGGCCGCATACGCTTCGTTTATAGTACAGCATTATGGGCCTAGGATGGCCGCGCTGATGGTCCAGGACGCCGAGTCCTTAACAAATGGATGCACAATAAAAGCTCTACACTCCGTCACCCCCGAGTGTGTACCAGGGTTCAACGTCGAGTCTCCTGTATTATTTGTGTTACATTTTTCTGAGACGACGAGAGCCATCCGATCTGAACAACCAGCTAGTTTACAGAAATAGACAAGGATAAAAAGAGCTTATGCCATGAGATCTGGGGCTTGCTTGCTTGCTTGCTTGCTTCAGCATGCACTAAAGCACAAGCAGTCAATCACACTCATGAGGATATGCACCGCTAGCATGAACGACAAGCTGCACGCCAACAAACATACAAACAAACAAACTTACCACTCACTGATCTCTACTTCTGCCGGGAACCTGCCCGACCCTGCATGCCTGCTGTGGTACATTGTGTAGCTTTCGCTCGCTACTTGGATGATAGGTTCCACTCACCGGTCCATTTGGAGCGACTCTTGTTTCTTAGTCCCTTTCGTGTCATGTGCCTCGCATGTGATCCATGATGGGTGTGTACGTACGTACTCCGTATGTGGATAAAATCTTGGGGAGGGCACCGATGATTAGATGATGGACACTTCCAATCTCATCTCCATCTCTCACAGAATGTAACAAAAAAAAAGAACGTTGTTGATCAGTAACTGCTTGTTACTTCAATTCCATGTTTATAAAGGGTTTTGCAAAATCTCAGCCGCCCAAGACTCGCTTATGTCTCCATCACCCAAGAAAAGTGCAACCACGGTTCAATAAAAGTGCAACTCGTGGGTGCTGCGCTTCCCAACTAAGATCTTTTGGGACGGGGCTGGTGGGAATGCTTCTCTCGTGGACGCGGCTTGGTCACTAGTGCTACTGCGGAGCTCCACCGTGACAATGCCGCGGAAAACCTTGCTCTGGCCTTTCGTCGATGCTGACAACGACGCTTGTGGACATCGTGAACTTCTTGGGAATGTTACAAGCAATAGCAAAACAACGATGAAATTAAGCTAGATCGAATCAACGGGGACACGAGATTTTAACGTGGAAAACCCTTCCAACAAGGAAAAGAAAAAACCACGGGCGCCAGCCAGCAATACTTCACTATTTCGGGTGAGGTTACAAACGCGCCGGGATTTACAATGTGTGGCTTATCCCGTGCTGCGGTTTACAAGAGATATATAAAGGCGGTCCTGACCTAACTAGGTCGGTAACTGTGAATCCAACTCGAACTCGGTAACAACTCGTACCGTACCGCGGGGGGATACCGCCCCCCGCACCCCCCTCCGTGCATTCCACGTTTGTGCGGGGCGAGTGTGGGGCCAACTTCAGAAGTTCGGCCTTTATCAGTATATCCGTCCTCTTCCACATATATTTGATCCTGCCGTGAACCCCCAGATCCAGTTTGCTGGAAAGGACATGATGGCGGCGCTTCCGGCGTCGTCTTCCTCCGTGGAGGTATTTCGAACCAGTGGCTTGGGGGAGGTTTGTTCATTCTTCTTTACAACACGTGTGTGCTTTGTGTATGTGGCGAGATCCACAAGGTGTGCCCAATGTGGTTGCGTTCCATGAAAATATTGGTGAATTTGTACCAGTATCAGCTGGTTTTCGCTAATGAACTGGTCAATTCTCTGCCATTAAAAAAAGTGAGGCAAAGTTGCTTTTGGTAGTGTCACCCTTATATATCATATAGATTTCTATGTCTAACTACCGAGTGAATTAAATTAGCGTCACCGAAAAGTCATTTTTGCTCCTAAGCTCAAGTTCAAACTCCCGTTTTCAAAAATAAAAAAATGTTTAGATGTTTCAAAAAAAATTGAAAATAATTCTAGAGGTAGTCCATAATTTAGCATACACACGTACAAAATCATAATGCGAATTTTTTATGTCGTAGACTACACACAATTGACAAAATCACAAAACATTTGAAGATTTGAAACACTATATTATAGATATGTACATTTCTTATTTTTGTGTAGGTTAAAATACTTACTATTTTAAACTAAAAATTGGCATGCTTGTAGAATACATCATTGAGAACACTAAGAATTTTTTTTCACACCTATTTGAAACTTTGAAATCTGATTTTTGAAAATTTTAAACTATAGGGAGCGCTGGAGTTCGGGAGCAAGAAATCTTCACCCCTACTTGCAGGACTTATATACCCATTCTGCTCCAAGTATTCTTTTAGCGGTCTGTTGTCCTTTGATACATAAAAAGTGTCGCTCGCTTAGTACAAAGTTTATACGAACTTAGTACAAAATGAGCAACACTTTTTATGAATCAGAGGGTGTTACAAACTTTGAACTAAACGAGCGACACTTTTTATGAATCAAATGGAGTAGTAACTAAAGCATCCACATACATCTCTCGGCAACATATATTTCGTCAATAATTGTTGCTTCTGAGTGGATATCTGTAGTGACATGTGCCATTGATCTGAATGATTCCAATAATTACTGCATTGCATACTGTTATGGATGCAACTTCTATTTATAGGTGCATAAGACTTGGGTATATGAAACAAAATTTATAGAAAACCCAGTATACAGAGGGGAAAATACACAACAATATAAAGTACTCTAAGGCCTACGTCTTGCAAGTTGCACCACAGCATTTTAAATCCCACAGCCATAGATGATCTGAGGGCACAAGGTTAGACTAGCCACAATGGGAGTAACATAGGTGGTATCATAAGTGCCACATAGGCAAAAAAAAATGATGTGGCACTCATTTAATGAGGAAAGATGTGTTAGTGGTATCATAGGTAGATACCGTAACATAACGCTTTCCAAGACAAGATGAGTCTATAAGCTAATAAATATGATACCACAAATATGTTACTATGCATTGTGGAAGTGGTAACATAAACTAGTATCATATACATGATACTAGTATATGATACTCCCCATTGTGACTAGTCTTATGGCAAACACTGCTTGAGAGTTGAGAGAAACAGTTTTCCAAGTACTACAAAACTGTCTTATCTTCAGTGAGGGAACAAGTCAATTAATTGAAGGTGCGTGCATGCCAATTATTGTGCAATAGTTAAAGGGCTCATTCAGCCTAGTTTTCCGAGTTTTGCACTAGTGGAAGAACCTGAGGTACTTGTTGCAGAATAGTCATGCACTAGTGTGGAGTAACTGGCACTGAATATTTTTGTTGTTTTATTCATGTGAGTCATGTTGATCTTCAGTATTTGATTTTCTTTGTGTATGTACTTTTCACGTTTTTTTTAGGCTGTCACCGGGGGATAATTTGTGTATGTACTTTTCATGTTTGATGCCAACCTAAATTGTGTTGATTGGAATGGTGACCATCGAACTAAACCTACTATTAAATAATGCACGCAACGTCAGCCTCAATCATAGGCTAACGATGCCACAACTGAACACTTAAAAAGAAGGCACGAGATGTACTGCATGCCCCTAGCACAATATTGCTGGCTGGTGATGGTGCACCATTGCTTGAGCCATCAGAATCAGAGGTGAGCAGTTTTATCAAAACAGAGAGGTGCTGGCTGCTGCTCATGCATGACTCGTCATCGGCACCAAACAAACTGCATGCCTCTCTCGCTTCCTACCTGCCGTCTGCCCCATTGGTTGAAATGGCTAAATTTGTGTCTGAAAACAGCAACCTAGCTAGCTAGCTTCTTGTCTGAACAGCCTCAGCTGCTTAATTTGCTACTGCCGTAGCCGCTTCACGTCTGTCCCTGCGACGGTAAGCACGCCATGTTATGGCCATAAGTTTGATGTTCCTTGAAGCAATGGACATAGAAGCGCTAGTGCATGCCCATCCTAGGTCAGGACATGAGCTGAAATCCCTTTCTTTCGGATTGTATGTACTGTCTAAAAGAAGCTAAAACGTACTCGCGGTCGCTAATACCATTGCTTATCCACAAGGACTTGATGAGAGTGAGGCACATGGGCTCCCCTGATCTGCATTTCGTGCATAGGAGGAGGAGCTGCTGCGGAGGCCTTGCAGCAGTTACTAGATGCAGGAAGCAACAAAGGATTTATCCTATTTGAGCCGCACCACATGCCTCTCCGGGGGGACCAGAACGCAGAGCTAAAGCACATGGATGGGTGGATGACGAGGAACAGTGCGCATTCTCATCCATCCATGCGTAAAATCACCACTGGTTACCAAGTGTCCAGCGCGTTCTAAAAGACATACGATATGGCTGTCCCGACGTGCCTCGTCGGGTAGGTATTCATTATTATATATAGGGGTATAACACGATTACAAGTCGGATACGGTTACGTACACAGACGTACGTATATATTCTAACACCCTCCCTCAATCTCAACTGGTAGAAGGTTGAGATTGTGTTTACAATGATTGAACAGAGGTAACGGGAGTGGTTTAGTAAAAATATCTGCAACCTGATCTTTAGACGAGATGAAACGAATCTGAAGTTGCTTCTGAGTCACACGCTCACGGACAAAGTGAAAATCCACCTCAATATGTTTCGTCCGTGCATGAAACACTGGATTTGACGAAAGATACGTTGCACCAATGTTGTCACACCACAGAACTGGAGGTTGACCTTGAGGAACTCCAAGTTCCTGTAGTAGTGACTGAACCCAGACAAGCTCTGCAGTGGCATTAGCCAGGGCCTTATATTCAGACTCAGTGCTAGATCGAGAAACTGTGGACTGCTTTCGAGCACTCCAGGTGATCAGGTTACCTCCATAGAAGATAGCATATCCCCCCGTCGATCGCCGGTCATCCATATTTCCAGCCCAGTCAGCATCAGAAAATGCAGACAGTAGTGATGAGGAGGAAGCTCGAAGAAGAAGACCAGAATCCAATGTGTAACGCACATAGCGAAGTATGCGTTTAACTGCTGACCAGTGAGGGGTACGTGGTGAATGAAGATATTGACACACCTTATTAACCACAAAAGACAGGTCAGGCCGGGTCATAGTAAGATACTGAAGACCACCAACGATACTGCGATACTGGGTCGCCTCCGTGTCAGAAAGAGCATCACCATCAGTGGTACACAGGCGCTCAGAGGAGGACATAGGAGTAGTAATGGGACTGCACTTGAGCATACCAGCACGAGCAAGAAGATCAAGAGCATACTTGCGCTGACGAAGAACAAGACTGCCTGAAGATGGTGAATGTACCTCAATGCCCAGAAAATAATGGAGCACTCCAAGATCTTTAACCGAGAAATCAGACCGGAGTTGTGTAATCAGTCGAGGAACAGCAGCAGCAGTAGAGCTGAGAACAATGATGTCATCGACATATACCAGGAGATACATAGTAAGATCAGTACGCTGAAGAATGAACAGCGAGGTGTCAGTAACTGATGGACGAAATCCCAAGGAGCCAAGCACTGAAGTGAGCCGAGCATGCCAGGCACGAGGCGCCTGCTTCAGACCATAAAGGGATTTGACGAGCTGACAATAATGATTGGGCAGCTGAGGATCTGTGAACCCAGGAGGTTGTCGCATGTATACCTGTTCATCAAGAAATCCATTGAGAAAAGCATTCTGAATATCCAATTGTCGAAGATGCCACTTCTGAGAAAGAGCCATAGACAGCAACAGACGAATTGTTGCTGGTTTGACAACAGGACTGAATGTCTCGTCATAATCAAGACCATAACGTTGCTTGTACCCTTTAGCAACAAGACGAGCCTTATACCTCTCAATGGAACCATCAGCATGTTGTTTGACTTTAAAAATCCAACGAGAATCAATCAGATTAATACCGGGAACAGGAGGAACAAGCTTCCATGTACCGTTATTTTGCAGTGCAGTAAATTCATCCTCCATTGCAGCACGCCAATGAGGAATGCCAAGTGCTTCATGATGATCTCGTGGAACTGCAGTGCTTTTGGAAGCAGTGTAGGCAGCAACAACACTGTGCCAGGCAACAGTACCATCCGTGCGCTTGAGAGCTTTCTGAATGCCACGAGAGAGCCGCGTAACAGGACGTGTCGGTGCAGCGGGAGCAGAATCCGTTGTCGGACTGGCGGAAGCAGCAGATTCCTGCGCAGGGGCGGAAGTCGATGCAGATTCCTGCGCAGGGAGATCCGCCTCGGGAGCTGGGGACGCAGAGCCAGCGTCCGAGGAATCTTGTGCGGGCGCATGCATGCGGCACGGAGAGCGAGGAGGGGACAGCGCAGACCCGCTGTCCGTCCGTGTCGGCATGCACGGAGAGCGAGGGGACGCCGGTTGAGCCGCTGCATGCATTGGAGCATAATCATCCTCGGGAGATGAGCTAATCATCAGCTCATGATTGGAGCGCTGATTGGCTGCATGCTGGCGCAGATTCGCTGCATGCCGGTTGGTCGCAGGTGCATGCAGCACATGATCCGAGGGCAGAGGTACATGCACATATGAAGGGGGCTGCTCCTTATCAGAATCATGCAAAATTTCGAGACGAGCACCGCGTCCAGTACCTGCACCATGATTAGCTAGCAAAGACGGAGTATATGCAGTATCCATAAATTGGTCAGCTGACAATAAAGAGGACTCCGTAAGTGGTGGTGTGGTGTGAGAAGTGGGCATGTTTGCAAACGGAAAGACACGCTCATCAAAGATAACATCCCTAGAGATATAGACCCTATTAGAAGGAACATGGAGGCATTTATAACCTTTGTGGAGAGAGCTGTACCCAAGGAAGACGCATTTTTTAGACCGAAAATCAAGTTTGTGACTGTTGTAGGCTCGAAGATGAGGCCAACAAGCACACCCAAATACTTTAAAGAAAGTGTAATCCGGGGTTTCATGAAGTAATCTCTCGAGAGGAGTCTTCATGTCAATAGTACGACTAGGAAGTCTATTGATAAGAAAACAAGCTGTGGAAAAAGCGTCATTCCAATAATGTAAGGGTACAGACGAATGAGCTAGCAACGTGAGACCAGTCTCAACAATATGGCGATGTTTACGTTCAGCAGTGCCGTTTTGTTGATGAATGTGTGGACAGGACACACGATGAGAGATGCCTAGGTTGTGGAAGAAGGGATGGAGTTTCTCATACTCTCCACCCCAATCAGTTTGAACATGAATAATCTTTTTGTTTAGGAGGCGTTCAACATGTTTTTGAAATTGGAGAAAAACATCATAAACATCAGATTTATGCTTAAGCAAGTAGAGCCAAGTAAAACGACTGTAGCCATCAACAAAACTCACATAAAAGCGATGTCCACTAACAGATGTTTGTGCAGGACCCCACACATCAGAATAGATAATCTCTAAAGGAGACTTTATTACACGAGTGGACAAGGAAAAGGGCAATTGATGACTTTTCCCTTGTTGACAAGCATCACAAACTGCTTTATTATTGGTTGACTCTAGAATAGATGGTAACTCATGACTACGAAGAACATGTTGAACGACTTGTAAAGATGGATGACCTAGACGATTGTGCCACATATCATGTGACACCTTGACACTGCTGAGGGCTTGCTTGATGACTGGTGCATTAATCTCGTAGAGACCTCCACGGCAACGGCCTCTAAGAATGGGTGTTCTCGTGTCCCGATCCTTTACAAAAAGATCATAAGGATGAAGTTCAATAAAGACGTTATTATCATGTGTAAGCTTACTCATGGATAAAAGATTACGAGTAGCATGTGGAACATGGAGAACATTATTTAGAGCTAACTGTCTAGACGATGGAGTGGGAAGTGTAGCTTGACCAACATTATGAATATGCATACCTGAACCGTTTGCCGTGTGAACCTGCTCGGTGCCGTGGTAGGGCTCACGCATGGTGAGTTTCTCCAGATCATGAGTAATGTGGTGAGTTGCACCGGAGTCTGCATACCAAGCTGGATCAACAACTTGCTGGTTCTGCTGGCCACTTGGAGCACCATGAGAGGCAGTCATTGCCATAGCTAGCTGGCGCTCAGTGTTGCTTCCATCGTTCCCAATACCCAGGTAATTGCGATTGAATCTTTTATAACACTTGGAGGAGGTATGACGAGGAATACCACACAGCTGGCACACCAACGCATTGCCCTTCGGTTTTGATGCATTGCCCCGTCCTGCTTGCTGTGTCGGGTACTGGTTGGTGTACGGAGCCTGCGGGGGTCGCGCATCCGGGCGAAACGAAGGGCGTGTACTGCCACGAGCGGCCCCATATGCAGCAGGAGGAGCACCGTAGGTGGCAGGCCAGGGTCCGGATCCTCCTGGTGTAGTCATGTGAGCGGCGGGATAGTGCTGCTGTGTCACGGACATATGTCCACGGCGAGCAAGCATGCGTTGCTCCGTGGCAACTATCTGGGCAAACAGTTCATGAATCGGAATTGGTGTTGTACGCGCAGTGACTACACCATATAATGCATCATAATCACCATCAAGTCCGGCTAGCACATATGAGATGAGTTCTTCCGGTCGTAGAGGTTGTCCAATGCTTGTGAGTTGATCCGCGAGCCCCTTCATCTCATGGAAGTATGCCGTTGCTGTCTTGTTCTCTTTCTTAAGCTCAGCCATTTGTTGACGGATGGCCGAGGACCGAGCAATAGAGGTAGACGCAAAAGATCCACTTAGCGTTTCCCAGGCTTCCCGAGAGGTGGCTGCAAACATGACCATACCGACGACGTCAGGCATCATTGAGGACACGAAGGCCGAAAGTATAGCTTGGTCTTGTTGCACCCAGTGATGATACGCTGGGTTTGCTTGTTGGATCATGGCGCCACCATGACTGACAACAACGTGAGACGGAGGACACGGATTGGATCCATCCACATAGCCCATGAGCAGTTGGCTTCGAAGGAGAGGAGCAACCATAGCTCTCCAGACGAGGTAGTTCTCCGAGTTGAGTTTGATGGTTATAGAGGAACCAATAGCAACGACACCCCCCGGAATCATGTGGCCTCCCGGGAGCATGTGATTGAAGAACTGCCCATTAGGGTTGAAGATCGGCCCATACAGAGATGAGTTGGGCGGATCGGACGTGGTCTGCACCGGTGGAGTTGAGTGCGCCAGGGGTAGGGAGCCGGGAGCGACGATCGGCGCGGAGAGGAACGGGCCCAACGGCAGGGAGCCGGAGGCCGGAGCTGTCGATGACGGGATCAACGGTGCAGTGGCGAAAATCGGGCCGAACGGCATGGAGCCGGAGGCCGGAGCGGTCGATGTCGAGGTCGACAGCGACGAGGAGACCGATGGAGCAGTAGTCATGACTGCAGCGGTCGTTGAGGACGTCGAGGGCGCACTGGTCATGGAGACGGCCGGAGGACGGCGATGGCCAGGCGGCGGCGGGGCGGAAGCGATCTAGGTTTAGGAGCGTAGCTCTGATACCATAAAAGACATACGATATGGTTGTCCCGACGTGCCTCGTCGGGTAGGTATTCATTATTATATATAGGGGTATAACACGATTACAAGTCGGATACGGTTACGTACACAGACGTACGTATATATTCTAACACGTTCTGCTTGCACTGGCTGGCTAGCTAGCTGCCTGCCTGCCTGCAAATTGCAATAGCTAATTAGGCTGGTACAGGCAGCGGGACAACGTACTCCATATGGATTAGGTTAGGTAGAGAAGAGATGCACAGTGGGCTATCTCTGCGAGTATGCTCGAGCTCGACCGATCGCTGCCGCGCGCCCGCCCATCGATCAATCATTGGAGCGTCATGGACCATGAGTGGTGGTTCGCAACGCAACGCCAGCAGGGGATGTGTGTGTGTGTGTGTGTGTGTGTGCGTGGCCACTTTTTCCTGCGTGCTACTAGGACGTACGTAGCTCTAGCTAGCTTCTGGTTCACCGCCGGCCGGCTGGCTGGCATGCACATAATGCTGGGCGTTGCTATCTTGGGACCGTCCGTCTTTTGGCAACCTACCCGAGGGAAGATTTGTGCACCACTCCGGCCGGTCCACACCACCCTAGCGCGCCTAGTACCAACTCACGTTCCTGTGCTGCGGTCGACACCCGTCTACCTAGCGTAGGTCGCACCCTACCCGTCGACGGCCGCCGCACCCAGCTCAGACCAGACCAGCACACTGCTGTTGGTTTTATTTCGTCGTCTTTTGATTCTGACTGTGGACGTGGAGTGTGACGGAGAAGCGATCGACGATGAGGATGGTGGCGCTACGTCCGATCGGGATCCATGGAGCGTGGCGCCGGCAACGGCGACAGGGACACGGCCGGCCAATGATGGTCGCAGCGCGGGCAGGCAGTGGCCACGGCATCCGATCCCGCGCCGTCCGGTGCACATGTGGTCTCACCGGGCTGCATGCGGAACACATGCGGGATCCATGCAGGGCCCGGGCGGGCACGGGAGACGGGAAGGTGGCGCGTGTCCCCTCGCCTCCCGGGTCAGAAAGAGCTCCGATCTGGTGTCAGGGAGCTGCGTAAGTTGCGTGCGGCTTGCGGCGCACATGACACACAGAGCGTCGGACACCGCAGCGTCCCGTCCCTCTGCTCTGACGCCACCCACCTGCTCCGCGACTCGTCCCGTCGCTTCTGCGCCTGCCTCTTCCCGTTACGCCATCAGAAAAGGCTGCGGCAAGCGGCCGGCTGCCTGGCGAGTGCCGACGTATGGCCGCCAGGTCCGTGACTCTGGCCTGTGGATCTTACCGGTCACGGCAGCGTGTCAGCGACGGCTGCTGGGCATCCAAACCCAATCTTCGTCCCGACGTACACTCCTACGTAACTTCCTTTCCATAAAATGGAACTTTGCGGTATGTACCACCGCGACGCGCGCCGCTTGTTTGTTTCCTCCGGTAAAACTGAATCATCATGCAGTAACGACGATAGTCGAAAGGTCGCATCTCGCATGCACGCATGTACAACAAAAAATACGAGTTTGATAGAAAAAAATGCACCTCCCTTGGAAGTCATGGTACATTTTTTTTAGAAACACGGTACAAACGCAAACACTCATATACACGCGCATACACTCACCCCTAAGAACAATGACGGAACCAGGGGGACCAGCAGGGCCTTGGCCCCCTATGGCATGCACATTAAGATTTTTTTTACATACAAAAGGCTGATTTGGATGAGATTAGAAGGAAAAATTACATGCTTGGCTTCCCCAATTGATTATTACCACGTTTGGTCCCCTCTAATGCTAAATCCTGGTTTCGCCCATGCCTATGAACGCACACACGCACACCCTACCCCTATGAGCATCTCCGAAAGACTGAGCCGGCGGGTCTTGAGATTGACGAAGTCACCACAGGCGCTTCGCTGTCCTCCCACTGAAAGAATATTCCGCCTAAATGCAACACACAGATGTCAAACCTGTGGTTTGAACTCTGGTGGGCTGTGGGTACAACCACCCTACTAACCATCGAACCACAGGTTGGTTTGCTCCAGGTACATGTTTATATACTCACATCCTCCTTATTACTATCAATTAGTTTAATTAATGTGGTTATGTATTTTTAATCAATCGGAGGGAATCGTGCCCTCCGAATAGCGGTCTCCACCCACCTAAAATGACGTCGTGAATCTTGATGGACTCTCACATCTTCACATAAACAAATTGTGTAAGTGTTATCGCATGTGTGTGAATGTTATCTCTCACACATTTTGGGGTAGAAGATGTTCAAAGATTCCATAATTTTCCTTAGCCGGAGTGAGATAGTGTCAAAACCCAGCCCCACGGCCCTGGGTCGTGTACCCACCCTAGATATTCTTTGGATGGGGTAGCCCGATGGACTTTTTTCTTGGCTTTTGTATGGTTAGGTCATAGGATAATTACAAACCATGTTTGTGCCCAATCTGTCACAAGATTCTACCCCGTTCCTCCGAAACGTGGAGTTCCCCCATCATAATTAAAGTTCAGAACCTTCGTAGCTGGAACTAGTTTTTGGATCTTTCAACATTAAATCACACTTTCATACATATGCTGGATTTGGACGTATTCCGATGCCCCAAAGCATTGTTTCATAGGAATCCCTGATGTGTTGGCGAAAAAGCTGGGCTTTTCTCTAGCGGGTCTAGGGGTTCGCCCGGAGAGGTGCTACGGAGCATCTAAATGTAACCAAAAGCTAGGTGGTGCCATAACATATGTGTACAACTGTGTTTTTGGTTGTAGATGTCCAAGATTCCACTCTGGTATGTGACCGACTTCACCGTCATCAATTTCTCTCTAGTGAGTTTTTGGACTTATAGCCCAAAACTCCCACTTCAGACGAACCGGAGGGAATCTTGTGAAAAGTTGGGGTATAACTTTGTTTTGGGTGTTCTGAGGGGCTACCTTTTTGTTAACGTGGACCACACGTTCGCTGGCAGACCCCAACAGGAAGGTATGATACAGTGTAGCAGTATTAAAACTCTCTAAAGATATAAGTGAAGTATCTCAATATGACATGAACAATATAATCATAATCTCATGGTTCATCAGATCCTAGCAAACACAACATGTAGCAATTACATAACGGTGATCTTAATCATGTAGGGCAGCTCACAAGATCTAAACATGGTGGCACAAAGTGGAGAAAACACCAACTAGCTACTGTTATGGACCCGTAGTCCCAGGATGAACTACTCACACATCTGTCCGGAGGCAATCATGGCGTTGTAGTGGCCTTCGGTGATGATCGTCCTCTCTGGTAGGGTGCCGGAGCAGGACATCACAAGCTGTAGTTTGGACTTTTGTGGTGACGACGCCTTTGTATCTATTTCGTGGAAAATTTCTTAGCCCCCGACGTTTTTAGGGTTAAAGGCAACTTATAGGCGAAGAGGCGACGGGAGGCGGTGCCCTGGGCCACCAATTGACACCTAGGCACGGGTTAAGGGCAGGCCACGCCTGGTGGTCACCTCGTGGTTGTGCCTCCTGGTTGCCTTTTGGACTCCGTCTTCGTTCTGGGGAAAAAATAATCTTCACTTTCAGGACATTTGGCGAATATTTTCTCCAGATCTTTTCTGAAATAAAAAAAGACAACGGAAAACACGAATTGGCTCTGGGCATCTTTTTTTGAAACATTTTCTACTGCAGGGGAGTCCCCCACAGCCCTTTATTTCCATAAAAAAGTTTACAGATATTTATAAATGTACAAAGAAAGATAGACTAAGATAGTCTATCACAAACTAAGGTAGGGTGTTAATCCATGATGATAAATCCGCAGCCAAAGAAGCACTCAACCTATGCTTAAGCATAAGGAGGCTGTGGGCATCTTGTTAATAGGTTAGTCCATGAAAACATCCGTAAAACGAAGGAAAACATATAGAAAACATGGGAAAGCATGTACAAAACAAGTATGGAGCATCAAAATTTGTAGATACGTTTTGGACATATCAACATCCCCAAGCTTATCTCCTGCTCGCCCTCGAGTAGGTAAGTGATAACAAAGATAATTTTCAAGGTGACAAGCAACCAACACAAATTTTATCAATCATTATGTAAAATAATTGCAAGCTGAGATCAAAATACTTTAACAAAGGCATGATAAATATTATTCAAACAGTGAAAACTTAGCAACTACGTTGCACATGAAAAGTAGCATAAATAATTGACAATGATAAATAATGCATTTAAAGTGATATGCTTGTTTGATCATAATGAAAAACATGATAAAGTGGTATCCCGCTTGTCCTTTGGGGAGTAGTAAAACATAAATACTAGGACACCTTCAAAGTTTGAAGTGGTGACCAGATACAAATAATTTTAGGCAAGCAATACCATAATCATATTCTAATCAACAACACATTTTGGGACTATGCCCATTATACTCAGAATTACAACTATGCTCTCTTAATTGGTGCATAAAATAAGAAGGTGAAGACTCATTCTATATCTAATAGAAAGGCCCTTTGCAGAGGGAAGAAGGGATCACTCACGTGCTAGAGATTTTTATTTTATAAAACAGAGCATATTGAAAATATAATTTTAAGATAGGTGTATGTTTATGTCAATGAATGCTAATAAATTTTCTATTATCTTTTCATGTAAAATGGCTTCTAAGAGCAGCTCCCATAGAGGAACGATAACATTCCTTTTCTCCTTTGCTTGCACAAGCTATGTTTGAATTAATTTCTTAGGAACAAAATGTGAGAATATTAATTGTTATTGTTGTAATTTATCTTTTGTGGGCTGGGAACCCGTTTAGGAGCTCTTTTGCAGTATTAGGGACAGGCACATTATGCATGCAAGTCAAGAGGTGAAGCCATGCAACATGAATAAATAATAAATCATTTAATACTTCCTCATGAGCTAAAATAGGAACACAAAAAAAGGTTTAAATTTTTTGAAGGTTTTAAAGGTAGTGATACGTCCATTTTGCATCACTATTTTATATGATAATTTTCCCTTATTCATTGATAGTTTCCATATTATATCACTATACTTATGTTATTTCATTGTTTTCTCTATGTTTTACAGTTTTACGGAATTATTTATCAGAGTCAGAAATCAGTTGGAAAAAACACGTGTCAGAAGGGATATTTTCTGGACGTCAGAAAAATCGGGAAAAATCAGAAAACAACGTTTCGTCAGAATCACCGGGGGAGCCCGGAGATGTGCCAGAGGGGAGGCGGTGGGATAGCCAAGTGGCTGCCAGGCACCCCCCCCCTTGGCCGCGCCTGGTGGGCCCTTGAGGTTCCCTGGCCCTCCTCCGGCTCTCCATTAGGATACTTCCCCCCCGTGACCTAAAAACATCAAGGATGCACTTCGTAGAATTTTTCTCTGCCTTTTTGCAATGGAAATGATAGAGAGAAGAAACACCTTCCTGGCGGGGAAATTCCCCCCTCATCACCACCCGTCAACGTCATCGCACTGGGCATCATCAAGATCATCATCGTCATTGTCATCACCACCAGCACCATCATCCTCACCATCCACCGCCGTCCCTCTATAACAATTAGGGTTCTATATCGTTGTTTTACACTAGATCCCACTCTTGGTGTGAATTACTCATTTGTAGTTGATGCTTATGATATTTATCAGTGGTTGCACTTCATGAACAAATTTTTATTCATCCATTTATCACCTCTGATCATGTAGAATATGATGTACTGTGAGTAGATCATTCATTTCTTGAAGGAACGGGAGAAGTCTAGTAATTAGTAGTCATGTTTCGTTGAGTACTATTTACCGGTTTGATATTTAAGTTATGTTGTTATTTCTCTAGTCGTGTTATGTGAACGTCGACTACATAGAATTTTACCTTTATGGTCCTAGAGGAATCCGGAGTGACAGAAACCTATACCCAGTTTGCAATACTTCACATAAGGGAGTTGTAGATACCATGAGTTTATTGCTACGGTTAGCTTTATTTCTTAATTACTTTCTTGTATTTGCGGACGCTTGCAAGTACTGTAACCATAAGTGTGAATTAGTCTTGGATAGGACGGTGCACTAGCAAAGGTCTACACACATAACACTTACCAAAACGATAAAGATTAATCAACGACGTGTGATGAAAATAACTAGACGAAACCTCCCGTGTGTCATGAGGAACGTTTTAGCCATTATAAGAAGCACCACCGGTTTGTCCCTTGTGATAAAAAGGATTGGGCCACTTGTAGCAGCTATTTACCTTTATTGTTATTTACTTGTTATCGCTTTATTATTATTAATAAAATCCCTAAACAATTTAGTGTTTACAGCGAAACCTTGCTCAAAACTATTTATCAATACCTTCTGCTTCTTGTTGGGTTCGACACTCTTATTTATCGAAAAAGCTACGATCGATCCCTTACACTTGTGGTTCATCAAGACTATTTACTGGCGCCGTTGTCAGGGAGTGTAGCGCTATTGGTAAGTGGATTTGGTGAGGAATCCTTTTACTGCAAGTGCAGATTTTATTAGTGTCTATTTATTTTGCCGAATCATGGAATCCTTTACTACTGGTCATATGTTTGGGAATGGATCCTCCTCCACTCACGTGGTAGAGAGAAGTTCCTCACCTGCTTAAATTGTCCATTTTGAAATAAATATTGGAATTATTGATCGTGGTATGGATAACCGTTATGCCGATGATGGAACTGTCCATCCCGGTGAACACTTGCTTTATATTAAAGAATTATGTGAGTTTTTTAAGATTGCATGTGTGCCAAGATATTTAATGATGAGGAAATTATTTTCTATATCACTGAAATAAAGAGTATGGGAATGGTATAGGTTATTGGATGATTTACATTTGCTGGATTTGAAGGAGCTGAGATCTCTCTTTTATTTCAAATTTTATCCTCTTCCAGAAATACATCAGGATCAGAATTTTATTTATTATTTTTGGACTCGTGATGGAGAAAGTGTTGCTCAAGCTTGAAGGAGTCTGAAAACATTCATGCTTAAATGCCCCAATCATAAACTTCCCTACGAGATTATTATGAATAATTTTTATGCAAGGCTTTCACGTCATGACAAGGACCTTCTTGGTGCCTCTTTTAATGGTTCCTTCACGAACAAGAATATTGATGCTAAATGGGATATTATTGAAAGGATTCAATGCAATACTGAATATTGGGAGATGGACAAAGGTAAAGAGCCGGGTATAAAATATAAATTTGATTGCATTAAGGCCCTGTTTGTTTACGCTTCTGCTTCTGCTTTTGGGGTCTAAAAGCAGAAGCCCAAACAAAAACCTGCATATTGAAAAGCGCTCAGAAGAAGCGCAATCCAAAAATGCACTAAGCGCGCGCAATGGCGAAAGCTAGGAAAGAGGTGCTTCCCGCAGCTTTCTGCTGCTTCCCGAGTGGCCCAGGCCCGACTACCCTCCCTAGTTCGAAGAAATTACAAAAAAACTGCCACACCGAAGAAATGCCCCCGAGACATGTTTTCCTCTTCCCTGTGTCCCGTAGCCATGGTTGGCTAGGGTCAGAGATTCGCGCCTCCGCCATTCCCCGCCGCCCTCACCGCCGTTTCGTTCGCCCCCTAGATCCTCCTCCTCCGCCCGTTCCCAGGATCCTCTAACCGCCTGTCCCCTCGTCGCACAAGGGGCCGCCCTTGTCCCTGCCGACCATGGCCAGAGGAGCACGTCGACCAGCCACCGCCTCGACATGCCTTGTCCTCCGTTGTTACCTACCTCGGACGCCACCTTGACATTCCTCGTCCCCAATCCACTAGGAGCACGGCCTCCTCCGAGTCCTGTTTTCCCCATCGGCCGTTGAGAAGAGCTCGTCGATTAGTCGTAGCCCCACCATTTCACGTTCGCTGCAATGCCGTGATGAACTAACCTCTGCTTCGACCATGCCAGAAGTTCATCACAGTCTACGACCTCAGCTCCGACCTCGACGGCCTGCTGCAGCGAGGTGGGGCACGGTCGTAGAGATGCTAGATGCGTGTGGGTCCCAGCCGTGGAGATGCTTGACGCGTGTGGGGTCGCCGACGTAGAGATGCGTGTGTGGGAGATGCTTGACGAGCAGCTCCGTCTCGCTGAGCTTGAGGCGCGCAGCTCCTTCACTGAGCATTCGTCCCTTCGATGGGTCCATAGCAGCGAGCTATAGGCCTGGTGTTATCGGCTGGTACCTAGTTAATTTGATCTATGAGCTTGCACATCGAACTAGCTCACTCTCTACGTCACATACATTTTCCCCATATGTGCCATCTAGGTGTCGGTGTAATGCATGCCACCCGAGCTGGTTTGGTTTTATCCCTCGGTGTCTTTGCGGGTACTGGCACTCGTGGGGTGGGTTTATTCCCTAGCTCCGCGCTTGCCATACTAAGACCTCGTAGCATCTCCTTGTGTACCTATCCTCGTGGATCACCAGGTGTTGGTTTGATGGACATTATGTACGTTTGGACCTGCAGAAGCCTTTCATGAGGTGTTATAGGTGTTAGTTTCTCCATTGGATGAGGTTCCTACGGGTCCTGATCAAGATCCGGCACCTTCTGGGTTTCCTTCATGTATTCAGTCTGCATGTTGGTTAATTGTGATCGTCTCTTGGGAGCTGGTTGTTTCCGCAGCCCGCTACCCGAGGCTTCCGTCGAGTGCGTCTCTGGGAGACATGTGTCATCCAACTCTTTGTACATTTTTCTTAACTAATTCCTGTGATGTGTTAGTTTCCACCTGTAGGCCATTTGTTCTTCCGTGGTAGCATCCACTTGGAAAGAGAGACCCTTCTCAACCAGAGAGGTGACCAGTTCCATTGTTTTCTTTAACACATAGACTTTGGGGTGTTCTGCTTTGCCCTTCCTGCTTTTAATCACAAGCCCAGAACTGGCGGGTGGGGGTAGCTCTCCATGTCCGCCGTCGCCATTCTCCGGGTCATCATCCGGAAGAAGAGGGGGATTTTGCCGGGTCCTCGTATGTTTCTTATCCCGCATCCTCTTCTTCCTCAGTCGCCTCTATGTCGGTTGTGAGAGTCGCTTTGGGCGGGTCAGTTACTTCATCACCATCTTATCTTTTCGAGGATGAGGAGTGGGTGCGCCTTGACCTTGCAATGAAGTGCACGTGCGGATTAGCCGGATAGAAGTACTCGGAACTTGCTTCCTCTGGGAGGGGCAGCGAGAGTACTGGTACGACTGTCTTCTCCAGGCGCACTCGAACATAATCTTCCAGGCGTATCACCCTCGCGCGACCCGCGCGGAAGTTAAAATTACCGATCCTTAGATCGATATTTGTGTCAAGGCAGTCGAACACCGGGAGTGATGTCGGCGAGTGCTTGGTGAAGTCGATTGACCCGAAGCGGATCGAGACCGCCCAGGTCGCCGAGTCGTGATTGGTCGGTGATGAAGTCGAAGAAGCCACGAGTCCAGCACCCCGAGTTCCCACACACGACGCCAATGTCGAGGGGGTAACTGATGGCGTGTAACACACGTTCGTTGGGATACCCCAAAAGGAAGGTATGAAGAGCACAGTAGCAAGCTTCCCTCAGAAAGAAACCAAGGTTGAATCGACCAGTACGAGAAAGAAATCAATTTCGAATGTTGTTGTCAGCTGATGATGGCAGGGCGCACTACCGGTTCAGCGGCAACGTGGAATCTACACAACACAATCAAATTACTTTGCCCCAACGAAGAAGTGAGGTTGTCAGTCTCACCGGTTTTGCTGAAAACAAAGGATTAGACGTATAGTGTGGAAAATAGTACTTGTTTGCAGTAATGAAAAGAGAACAATGATGGAAGAAAACAACAATTACAGTAGGAAAACAGTGGTTGAAGTGGTTGTATTATCAGTTTAAAATAATTGGACCGGGGTCCACAGTTCACTAGTGGTGTCTCTCCAAAACAGATAGATGACATGCTAGGTAAAAAAATTTACAGATGGGCAATTGACAGATATAAAGGCCGCACCGTAGTGAATATGCATGACATGAATATTACTATGTGATTCATGTGGGCATTACAACAAGATACATATACCGTTATCCAACTGCATCTATGACTAATAATCCACCCTTGGAGCGTCATCCGATCAAACCTCGGGTATTAAGTTGCAAGCAATAGATAATTGCATTAAGCAAAGTGTGTAATATAAACAATGTAAGATCGATGGTTTCTACCTAATGGCAACAACACATCCCACACCCGTTACGTTTTCGTCACTCGAGCGTGAGTGAAAGGGAGGCATGAACCCACTATCTAGCATAAATACCCCCTCTTGGAGTTACAAGCATCAACTTGGCCAGAGCATCTACTAGTAACGAAGAGCATGCAAGATCATAAATAACATAAACATGATAGATTGATAATCACTGGACATAGCATTCCATATTCATCGGATCCCATCAAACACAACATGTAGCATTACAACAAGATGATCTTGATCATGTTAGTCAGCTCACAAGATCTAAAATGAGGCATAACAAGGAGAGAACAACAGTCTAGCTACTGCTATGGACCCATAGTCCAAGGATGAACTACTCACGCGTCACTCTAGAGGCAGGCATGGTGATGAAGAGCCCTCCGGTGATGAATTCCTCTCCCGGCAGGGTGCCGGGGAGAGCTCCAGAACCCTCCCAAACTAGGGTTTACGATGACGGAGGCTACAAAACTTTTTAGTGGAAAAGGCTCGGGTATTTAGGGTTAACCCGTGGAGGAGATTTAATAGACGAGAGGGCAACGTCGATGGGTGGACAGGGGGCACCAGCTGGCGCGGCCAGGGGGCGTGCCGCCCTATGGTGTGGGTCCCCTGAGGCCCCCCTCCGGGTCTCCTCCGGACTCCGTGTACGTGACAACTTTCTAAGACTCTGGGGTTTTGTTTCGTACAATTCCGAGAATATTTCCAAAACAACTTTTTTGAAACGAAAAACAACAGAAAACAGGAACTGGCTCTATGGCATTGATGTATACGCGCACTTCTATTCTTGTAGACAGTGTTGGCCCTCCAAGTGCAGAGGTTTGTAGAACAACAACAAGTTTCCCTTAAGTGAATCACCCAAGGTTTATCGAACTCAGGGAGGTATAGGTCAAAGGTATCCCTCTCAAGCAACCCTGCAATTACGATACAAGAAGTCTCTTGTGTCCCCAACACACCCAATACAATTTTCAGTTGTATAGGTGCACTAGTTCGGCAAAGAGATAGTGAAATACAAGTATATGGATAGTTATAAGTGATAATAGAAATCTGAAACAAAAATAGCAGCAAACAAACATGTAGCAGAACTAGTGGTAAATGGCGTTTCAATTCATAGAAATAAGGCCTAGGGATCCTACTTTCACTAGTGGAAACTCTCAACAATGATAACATAATTGAATGCATAAATATCATCTCTTCGCTATACTACTCCGAACCACTCTTCGGTCGGGTAACGAGCACCAATCCATGCGTAGGGATGTAACATCACTCCTCAAGTCTGCATTCCCTCTCTAGGGCACCCCATGCTGTCAGTATGAGCGCACCAAATTAGTACTAAACAAACGCCACAATTTCATAGGGTCATCCAACACAAGATATAAATATCATGCTAAACCACACGGTGCACACACTGTCACCTTTACACCATGATCAAAGTGTTTACGGAGATCTCATAACAAAACCACTCGAGTATCATAACGGATGAAGAGTAACATCTACTTATCTACTAGGTTACAAAGCTCATGATCACATAAAGATCACACCATGGGAGAGAGAGAGAGATGAAACACATAGCTACCGGTAGAGCCCTCAGCCCCCGGGGAGAACTACTCCCTCCGCATCATGGGAGATAACAACGGTGATGAAGATGGCAGTGGAGTCGATGGAAATGGCTCTGGGGGCATTTCCCCGTCCTGTCAGGGTGCCGGAATAGAGATTTCTGTCCCCCAAAACTCGTCGGCGGCGGCGGAGCTACGTAACTTTTTGTGGAAGGGGCCCGATATATTTAGGGTTTATGTGTCGGGGGGGTTTTATAGGCGAAAGGGCGATGGGGTGGGCGCCCGAGGGGCCCACACCACCAGCTAGCGCGACTAGGGGGAGCCCGCGCGAGCCTATGGTGTGGGGGCTCCAGGGCCCCCCTCCGGGTCTCCTTTGGACTTCCTTGACGTGTCGGGAATTCTAAGACTTGTGGATTTTTTTGTCCAATTTCGATAATATTTCTAGAACAAGATTTCTGAAACCATAAACAACAGAAAATAGGAACTGGCTCTCTGGCATCTTGTCAATAGGTTAGTCCATGAAAACGTCTGGAAAACGGAGGAAAACATGTGAAAACATAAAGGTATTGGATAGAAAACAAGCTTAGATCATCGAAAATTATAGATATGTTTGAGACGTATCAAGCATCCCCAAGCTTAACTCCTGCTCATCCTCGAGTAGGTAAGTGATAATAAAATTATTTTTGAGGTGACATGCTAACAACATAAACTTGATCATCATAAAGTAAAAGCATAAGTACGCTGAGATCATAGTACTTTAAACAGAAGCATGATAGATATAATTTTAACAATGAAACTTAGCAATCACTTTGCATCATGAAAAGTAACACAAATAAAATATCATGAATAATAATGCACTTGAAAGTTATACGTTTGTTTCGAGCATAAAGAAAACATAGCAAAGTGATATTTTGCTTGTCCTTAAAAGTGGGGCAAAACATAAATGCTAGGACACCTTCAAAGTTCAAGTGGATGACTAGAACAAATAATTTCAGAGCAAGTAATAACACATCATGAATCAAATAATAATAGTTTCTGGGACCAATGCACATTAAACTCAGAATGGCAACTATGCTCTCTCAACTGTGCATAAAGTTAGAAGATAGAGACTCAATATAAAAGTAAAAGAAAGGCCGTTCACAGAGGGAAGCAAGGATTAACTCTTGTGCTAGAGCTTTTTTATTTTATTAAACAGAGGTATTGAAAACATTTTTTTAGAGAGGTGTATGCTTATGTCAACGAATGGTAAATAGAAAACACAGTACGTCACAAGCAAACTAGAATTCACAAGAGCGGCTCCCATTGAAGGACGCATCTGGTATAGAAGGTCATCCATGTTTCTCTTTTGTTTCCACGATTATGCTTTGATTAATAAATCAGGGGCAAAATAGTGAAGAGAATTTAATAGTAACCAATTTTGGGGCTGGGAACCCCGCTGCCAGCTCTTCTATCATTTGGATAAGCGGATGAAGACACTAGTCCAGGTGTGCAAAGTCCAATCAACAAGTGAGATAAAAATTCTGTATTTACGTCCTCATGAGCTAAAACAGGGGCACAAAACAGGAATAATTTTGAAATTTACTTGGAGTGTCGGTTAAATACCACATGTAGGTAGGTATGGTGGACACAT
Source organism: Alopecurus myosuroides (assembly GCA_028641055.1). Taxonomy (NCBI): domain Eukaryota; kingdom Viridiplantae; phylum Streptophyta; class Magnoliopsida; order Poales; family Poaceae; genus Alopecurus; species Alopecurus myosuroides. Next base: position 18,216,984 of record CM054062.1, read on the forward strand.
TTGGCAAACTTTGGTGTTTTGGGGAGTGGGATGCATGAGTAGAGCTCATACTCAGTACAAGTGGAGGCTAGCAAAAGACTGGGAGCGACAAATAAAGAGAGCAATAATGGCCATAATTATGCATAGCGACAAAATTTTTATTAATCAAAGCATAAAGGGTATTAAAAGTCAAAAACTAAATGATCATAGAGGCTATAAGTGACTGGTTTGCAGTCATAAACATGGTGTAAGAATGTGCCAAGTCAACCAAATAAAGCATTCGAAGGAGAACACCACAAATTCATGCTTCAATATGAAAAAAACAACTCATGATTCTTTCAATGACACATTAAGAACTCTATGCTATTTGAGATAAGTCATGCTACAATAACAAATACTAATCACAGAATTAAAATAACATCTAGCATGCCATGAAAAAGTCTAGCCACAGTCTATACAAGCTTCTATTTGCACCGTTATAAGCAAAAAAATTGTACTACTGCTTTCCAACACCAATCAACTTGTTTGAAACAACTCTCATAGATAATATTCATCAAAGACCAGAGAGCTAATAATATATAACTGAATCAAACTAACATGCTCTGAACAAAATACGAGTGGAAAACAAGGGCTAAACGCAGTACTAGCAAAGGGTGAACACTCACAGAACAATAAGAATTAAAACTAGAGTGTTCTAAGCAATGAAAACGGAGCGTGTCTCTCTCCCACACAAAAATGATAGGTTCCAACTAATTTTATTTCAGCAAGGAAAATAAAATAAAACAAAACAAAAACAAATAGACACTCCAAGTAAACTGCATATGATGTGACCGAAAAAAATATAGTTTCACTAAAGTGACCTAAAAAGTTGCCGATGAAGAAGGGGATGCCTTGGGAATCCCCAAGCTTAAACGCTTGATTCTTCTTAGAATTTGCTGGGATGAACCACGGGGGCATCCCCAAGCTTTGTCTTTGAACTCTTCTTGATCACATTATATCACCCTCTTCTCTTGACCCTTGAAAACTTCCTTCACACCACACTCAATGTAATTCAAATTAGAGGGTTAGTTCACAATAAAAAATTCACATGTTCTGCATGGACACAAGTATTATTGATAGTTTTAAGCATTAGCTACAGTTACTGATGTTTCGTGAAGCAAAGAAATCCACTCGACATAGTAAAAGAGAGAATGCAAGTAAAAAGGCAGAATCTGTCAAAACCAGATTAGTCTGTAAAGAAGAATTTTTTCGGGGCACTTACGCTGCTCAAATAAAAAAACTTAAAGAACAAAAAATTGTAATTATCTTAGGAATAAGCACAAATATTTTCAGGTCATTTTGATCTTTCTATGAATTATGCGATTTTTACGGTGAACAACAGAAATCTATTTTCAACACAGAAATCCAAAACCAACACTAACTTTTGCTAGAAACTTTACTTGACACAACTAATACATGAAAATAAAGATACAAAGGATTTTCTACATAAGTTTAAAATACATTGACTCAAAGAAATTAGATAAAAACAAAGCAAAAAATAAAACCATGGGTTATCTCCCAAGAAGTGCTTTTCTTTAAAGCCTATTAGCTAGGCATGATAATTTGAGAAGATGCTCACATAAGAAATTTGAATTTACGCAAAAGAGAGCATAAAGAAGAAAATGTAAAACAAATTTAAGTCTAACCCACTTCCTATGAAAAATAATCTTGTAGAAAAACAAGTCCATAAAGCACAAAGTGGCTAGCATAGGAAGACAAAAGAAGTGCAACTTCATTTCAACATAAAGAGGGGAAACTTAATATTGTTGAGATGCATAAGACTATGTTTCCCTCTCTCATAATAATTTTCAGTAGCGTCACGAATGAAATTAACACTAGAACTATCACATATAACATTCTTGTCATGAGCCACATGCATAAAAGAATTACTACTCTCCACATAAGCATAGTCATTCTTATTAATATCAGTGGGAGAAAATTCAACAAAATAGCTATCATTATTTTTCTCATCACCACAAACATAAAATATAGGCGTAATATATAATCATAACTAATTTTATCCTCAATAGTAGGTGGACGAAAAATATCATGTTCATCATTGTAATCATCGTAAAGAACTCCAACATGATAGGCAAGTTGTATATTAGGGAGATGGTTTTGGGTAATCCCTCCATAACTATGACAAGTTTCATGAGGATAATTGTAATCATAACCTATGTTATATCATCTTTTATAATAGTTATCAAAGACTGGAGGCATAGTATCATCATAAGCAATAGAATAGTTATCTTCCAAAGTGCATTAATTTGTAAATATATCATCATTTTTACTAAAAAGAGATGTATCAAGCATATAATCATCAGTAGCAAAAGGATTTACAAACACATCATCCACAAGCTCAGAGATTTCTATATCATCATTGGAAGGAATATGGATGGTAATAATAGTACAACAATTATCATCATCATTTTCATAATTGGTACCAAAGAGATTTTCAATATCAAAAGTAGTGTGTGTCTCCCAATTATGATCACTTTCATAAATAACAGGCATAGGAAAATCATCGAGTTCAGACTCATCAAAAATTATAATAGGATAACATGCTTAGGGGGAGATATTGTTACCTCTCTCCTTTTACTCCTCTTCTTCTTCTTCCTCCTCTTCTTCCCCTCTTTAGGAGGGAGAGGCTTGAAAGGAAGCTTCTCCACATACCCTGGTTTATTGTCGGAAATAATAGAAAAAACTTGGAGGATTCCTCCTCTTCATTAATAGTATGAAAACAAATATTAGTCCAGTCATATTTTGGTAAAGTCTCCTCTTTTACAATATTTTGTATGTAAGTATTTGCATGGAAATTATTAACACAATAAATATGACAACCATGTAGGACACTATTCATATCAAGAGCACTCATATGTACCAAAGAAGTTTTTCTTGATAACTCCTCACACCCCAAAAATAAAGTAAGTTCATCATTCTGATTAAGAGTGATCATGTCATCACAATACAAACTTGCAGTACTCATAGGATTCGAATGGTTATTATTACAGCTCGAGCATTGAAAATTAAAATGACTCGCTTTACAACAAAGTTCACAAATAAAAGGATAAAGGGCACAAACCTTTTTTACCAAGATCATCTAAAGCCCTGTACCACTTTCTAGTTTTTTCATTCCTATGATGGATACAATATTCTTCTTCGATTTGATTCTTTTCACAAGGTCTAAGTGCTCCACAAAAATTAACATGCTTATAAGAAATAGTACTTTCAGAGGTTTGAGCATGTTCATTGCAATCATTAATAACAGTTTCATGATATATGTCCCCATTTTATTTAGAAACATTAATATAAGAAGAAAAGGATCTATAGCAACCAACAATCATTTGAGGATCAAGACCAAATTTAGCATTAAGATCTTGAAAATCAACAGTTTCAGCGAAAGACTTAATGCAATCATACTCGTAGTTTATACCTGATTATTTACCTTTGTCGTTGTTCCAACCTTCATTATTTGTTTGAATTGTTTCAAGAATATCCAATTTAGCTTCAGCCTTCCTACTTCAGAAAGAACCCTCTGAATAGGCATCTAGATAATCCCTGTAATGTCCTGAAAGCCTTGCATAAAAATTAGTAACAGTTATTTCCTTAGGAAGCTCATGGTTAGGACATTTGAGTATTAATTTTTTCAGTCTTCCCCAAGGTTGAGCAGTGCTCTCTTCATCACGAGGCCAAAAATTATAAATGTAATTCCTATCTAAATAAAGTTCATGAGAAATATAAAATTTAGAATAAAATAGAGATTCAAGATCCTTCCACTCCGAATGATGAGGATCATCTAGTAGCTCGTACCACTCCCTTGCTTTGTCCCTAAGTGACAGAGAATAACCTCCTTTTAACTTGGTTCATTGAAATACCTGCTGATGGATTGTATACACACGCTCGTTGGGAGACCCCAAGCGCAAGGTGTGAAGAGTGCAGCAGCAAGTTTTCCCTCAGAAAAGAAACCAAGGTTGAATCGACTAGTAGGAGGAAGGAGTAACTTCAGAAGGTGAAGCAGCTGAGATGGCAGGGCGCACTACCGGTTCAGCAGCAACGTGGAACCTACACAACACAATCAAATCACTCTATCCCAACGAAGCGGTGAGGTTGTCAATCCCACCGGTTTTGCTGAACACAAAGAGGTTAAACGTATGGTGTGGAAAACAGTAGGAAAACAGTATGACAGCAGTATGAAAGCAATAGGTGTTTTATCAGTATGAGGAAAAAGGACCGGGGTCCACAGTTCACTAGTGGTGTCTGTCTATGAAAGATAAATAACATGCGTGGTGAGCAAATTACACCTGGAAATTGACAGAAATGAAGGCTCCACCGTAGTGCATATGCAAGACATAAAGATTACTATGTGATTCATGCGGGCATTACAACAATATACATAGACCGTTATCCAACTGCATCTATGACTAAAAGTCCACCCTCCGAATATCATCCGAACAAACATTGGGTATTAAGTTGCAAGCAACAGGTAATCACAGTAAGCAAAGTGTGTAATGTAAACAATAACATCATCCTTAGACAAAGCATTGTTGTTTTCTCCGTAATGGAAACAACACATCCTCCATCCGTCACGTTTCTGTCACTCGAGCACAGATGAAAAGGAGGCATGAACCCACTATGGAGCATAAATACTCCCTCTTGGAGTTACTAGCATCTACTTGGCCCGAGCATCTACTAACAACAGAGAGCATGCAAGATCATAAACAACATAAACATGAAGATAACATGATAGATTGATAATCAGAAGACATAGCATTCAACATTCATCAGATCCTAGCAAACACAACATGTAGCATTACATAAAGATGATATTGATCATGATAGGAAGCTCACAAGATCTAAACATGAGGTACAAAGTGGAGAGAATAACCATCTAGCTACTGCTATGAACCCGTAGTCCAGGGATGAACTACTCACGCATCACTTCAGAGGAGGGCATGGTGGTGTAGACCCCTCCGGTGATGATTTCCCCCTCCGGCAGGGTGCCGGGGAGAGCTCGAGAACCCTCCCTATCTCGGGGACGGTGACGGCGGCCTCGGGTGTTTCTCGAGAAAAAGTGGGATCCCCTTAGGGTTTACGTCTCGAGGGATTATATAGGCAAAAGGGCAGAGGTGATGGAGGCTCAGGGCCCCACACCACCCCCTGGCGTGGCCAAGGGGGGCACGCCACCCTATGGTGTGGGCCCCCTAAGACCCCTCCAGGTCTCTTCGAGACTCCGTGGAACCTCCGGGATTTCTAAGACTTCCGGGCTTCAAATTTCCAGTTCCAAGAATATTTCCAGAACAACTTTTCTGAAACTAAAAACAACAGAAAACGGGGAACTGGCTCTGTGGCATCTTGTCAATAGGTTAGTCCGGAAAATCGATAAAAATGACATAAAGTGTATAGTAAACATGTGGGAAACAATAAGAAAACAACATGGAACATCAGAAATTAAGGATAAGTTTATGACGTATCACCTGCACACTTGAACAACCCATAATTCATGTATAAAGAGTAAATGATCACTAGGATGGACAGTTCCATCTGCAAAATAGAAGTTATTCCTGACACATTAAACAATTTTCATAGGTATTTTAACTTTCAGCAGCAGGATTTAAAATATCACAAGCTTAATTAAATTTATCACATATGGGAGAGAAAGTATCATCAGAGCAAAATTTCTCCTCTAAAGCCGGGGAACTAAAAATATTATAACAACAAGCTTCCCCAACCTTAGACTTTTCCATAGCATTAGAAATAATGATATCCAAAGAATTCATACTAATAACATTGCTACTAGCATGCAAATAAAGCTCCAAAGGTTTTTTAATTTTCTCTTCAAACACTTCATGTCCTAAATCAAGATAAATACTATAAAGATCTCTCATATTTTTGTTGTTTTCCATTAAGCCTAACTAGTAAAAACAAGAAACGAGTAAAAATAAGCCTAACTAGTGAAAACAAGAAACAAAAAGATATAATTGCAGAATCTAAAGGAAATAACTTCGAGCACTCACAGAGGATCTGAGTACCTTTTACCTTACCTCCCCGGAACGGTGCCAAAAAGAGCTTGATGTCTATGCACGCTTCTATTCTTGTAGACAGTGTTGGGCCTCCAAGTGTAGAGGTTTGTAGAACAGCAACAAGTTTCCCTTAAGTGGATCACCCAAGGTTTATCGAACTCAGGGAGGTAGAGGTCAAAGGTATCCCTCTCAAGCAACCCTGGAATTACGATACACAAAGTCTCTTATGTCCCCAACACACCCAATACAATTGTCAGTTATATAGGTGCACTAGTTCGGCGAAGAGATAGTGAAATACAAGTAATATGGATGGTTATAAGTGATAATAGCAATCTCAAATAAAAATGGCAGCAAGCAAACATGTAGCAGAATTGATGGTAAACGGTGTTTCAATGCTTAGAAACAAGGCCTAGGCATCCTAATTTCACTAGTGGACACTCTCGACAATGATAACATAATTCAGTGCATAAATATCATCTCTTCACTATGCTACTCTGAGCCACTCTCCGGTCGGATAACGAACACCAATCCATGCGTAGGGCTGTAACAACACTCCTCAAGTTTGCATTCCCTCTCTAGGGCACCCCATGCTGTCAGTATGAGCGCCCCAAATTAGTACTAAACAAACGCCACAATTTCATAGGGTCATCCAACACAAGATATAAATATCATGCTAAACCACACGGTGCACACACTGTCACCTTTACACCGTGATCGAAGTGTTTACAGAGATCTCATAACAAAACCACTCGAGTATCATAACGAATGAAGAGTAACATCTACTTATTAAACTAGATTACAAAGCTCATGATCACATAAAGATCACACCATGAGAGAGAGAGATGAAACACATAGCTACCGGTAGATCCCTCAGCCCCGGGGGAGAACTACTCCCTCCTCATCATGGGAGACAACAACGACGATGAAGATGGCGGTGGACTCGATGGTGATGGCTCCGGAGGAACTTCCCCGTCCCGGCAGGGTGCCGGAACAAGGATTTCAATGCTCCATGCTTGTCAATAGGTTAGTCCCAGAAAATCCATAAAAATTACATAAAGTGTATAGGAAACATGTAGCATATGGCATGAAAATAACATGGAACATCAGAAATTATAGATGCTTTGAGACGTATCAAGCATCCCCAAGCTTAGTTCCTACTCTTCCTCGAGTAGGTAAAACGATAAAAACAAATAATTTCTAAGGTGCCATGCTACCAACATAATCTTGATCATCATAGTAATGTAAATCATGTAAACTAGGATCAAATGAATAAAGTTTGTGATTTATAGTTGATATCAGTAGAGTAATGTATAAACCATTAGGAAGAACAAAGTAAAACTTTTCAATGAATCAATTATAAAACACAATAAACTGTGCAAAGTATATTAAAGATGATTTAAGCTTCAAGAACAACAATATAATCATCCTAAGCATCAAACTCTCACAACAACTCCTGTTAGGATCAAGTCAAGTGACAACAATATGCATGTAGGAAAATCATTAAACTATTTGTGCACTCAAAACAAACAAGAGTTCTGTATTAGTCCTGGCACCAGGATGTTATGGCTAAAAGAACATTATGGGTTTGGAAGGTCAATGGAAGAAAGTCTCACATAACTGAAAGTGATCATTAGACAAGAGGAAGTCTTATAATCGAAGCTATGCAAGGAGTAGTGATTTCCACATAAAGGATGCACATAGAGCTATAAGTGTATGAAAGCTATCCAATGGAACTAGTAGGGGTGCATCCAACTTGCTTGCTCACAAAGACCTAGAGCACTTTTGAAGAGGCTGATCATTGGAATATACAAGCCAAGTTCTATAATGTAAGGTTCCCCACATAGTTATGCAAGTCATAAAATGAAAACTCTCTCCAGACTGAAGTATTGGTGCTAAATAAGCACAAGTGCGGAATAAATGATAGTAATGCAGCCCCCTCTCTCTTTAGCCCCTTTTTTGGGCTTTTTTTAATATATATAACCTCACCGGTAGGGGCAACATTCTATTTTACAATGAATCATCACACTTTTAGTACTCATAACTCAAACTAAAATATATGTGATGTATAAAACTGAATACTCCTGCCAGTGTAGCAGTATGCAAAATAACAATCAAGTCACATAATGAAGCTGGATGTTGTATGGCAATATATTTCAGAATGGCTGCCATGATAGGTAGGTATGGTGGCTGTTTTGAGGAAGATATTTGGACTTATGTGTAGGAGAACAAAGTCCTCCCGTGGGGTTTGGATGCACTGGCGAAGTTTGCACCAACTCTCAACGTGAGAATGGGAAATGCACAGTACCAAAGAGGATAGCAAATATGGATGGCGGGAGTGCCAGGAAACCAAAACTTAGAACTCAGAAGTAAAAAGATTACAACTAGAAATATGATCTTACAATGACATATGAAAATCACTCCAAGAGGGTCCGTGGCAGTGACAAGTCACTTTTGGCTACCCCGACCGTAGCGCGTAACAAAAACCCATTACGATTGTTATTAGCAAAGGAAGTCATATACCATTATACTATCAATTGGTTTATTCGAGTGTGGCACAGTTTCAAGATTTTAGCCCAACCATTAATTGTTTTTACTTTACTAAACCATCAGGTTTACCATTAAGCATATTAATATCTCAAAACAACAACAAATATTCAAGTAAAGCAGTTTAATGATCTACAAGAGTATGCAAGTCTTTTCCAATATACCATCTACCACATGTAGCATTTTCTATTTCCATAAAAAACCATTCAATATATATTTAAACACAAACTCTCCAACTAATATATCAATAAAACAAGAGAGTAATAACAGTACTCTACTATAACTAACAGCTCTGAATAAGAGATGCATGCAAAACATGAGCTAAAAGGATTTGTAGAAGCTAGAAGAAAAATTAAGAAAATGAGCATGGAAGAAAACGAGTATTCATATGAAAAAATGGAGCGTGTATATCTCCCACACAAGAATGCTGGGTTACAACTATCTTTATTTCATAAAGGAAAAAATAAAATAAAACAAAACAAACGTTCCAAGTAAAGTGCATTTGATGTGATCGAATGAAAATATAGTTTCACTTGAAGTGACTTGATAAATTGTTGATGAAGAAGGGGATTCCTTGGGCATCCCCAAGATTATATGCTTGGGTCTCATTAGAATTTGCTGGGATGAACCACGGGGACACCCCCAAGCTTTGTATTTTCACTCTTCTTGATCACATTATATCACCCTCTTCTCTTGACCCTTGAAAACTTCCTTCACACCAAACTCAAAGTAATTCTCTTTAGAGAGTTAGTGCACAATAAAAATTCACATGTTATCCTTGGAAACAAGAATAATTAATACTTTTTAAACATTAGCTACAGCCACTGATGTTTTGTGGAACAAAGAAATCCACTTGACATAGTAAAAGAGAGAATCCAAGTAAAAAGGCGAAATCTGTCAAAACCAGAATAGTCTGTAAAGACAATTTTATTCGGGTCACTTATGTTGCTCAAATCGAACACCGCAAAGCTAGAAAAAGTTTTGTAAATAGCTGAGGATTATGAACAAAAAATTGCAGGTCATTTTGATGTTTCTGTGAATTTACACGAATTTAACGGTGGAGAGCAGAAATCTGTTTCCTGCGCAGAAATCCAAATCTAACCTCAACTTTCCCGAGAGACTTTAGGGGGCACAACAAATGCGAGAAAATAAAGATACAAAGGAGTTGCTACAGAAGTAAACAACACCTTGACTCAAAGAAAACAGAGAAAAACAATGCAAAAATAAACCATGGGTTATCTCCCAAGAAGTGCTTTTCTTTAACGCCTTTTAGCTAGGCCGAGAAAACTAGAATCAAGTATTTTCAAGTGAAGAAGCATCCAACTTGAAATCAGAAACCTTCTCAAAAATGCATTTTATTTTATCTAAATGAGTTTCAAATGTTCCTCTCTTAACACTTTTAGGTTTACTACTTTCATCAAATAGGTTTTCAAGAACAATCCAATCAAAATTCTTTTCCAAGGTTTCATGCAGTCCTACGAGTTTAAAGGGTATTGGTATCTTCCCTTACTTTTCATTTTTAGGTTCGGTCTCTTGTAATTTTTCGAGACACCAATAACATCTACACTTGAGCCTACCATATTAAAACGATAAAAAACTTTCCTAACTTCTATAGCAACATCTCCAAATTCTTTAAGCATGGTTTCCAGGATAAAATTTCTTTTTTCAATATCTTCAATATTATCCATGTTAAGAAACAATTGCTGCATTATGGGGTGAAGGTTAACAAACCTAGCTTCTAACATGTGAACTAAAGAATCTACAACAGTTTCATAATTTGGAGCAAGTTCTACTATGGATTTTTCCTCAAAGTTTTGATGCTTACTAACATGATTAAAGAAATCTTCAATGGTATCCTTTCCAATTATAGAACCACTACCAATTGATAAGTATTTCAGGGTGAACTTAGGGAGCAACATGATGAACAATAAAAAGAAGGGTAACAAACATATTAGATATAATAAGAACTATTTTTTGGTTTTTGATATAGAGTAGCTAACAAGACAAAATATAACAAACTAAGCAAAACAAAAATAAAGTAAAGCGATTGGAAGTGAAAGATTCCCCTTGCATAAATACTCTTCCTCCCCGGCAACGGCGCCAGAAAAGAGCTTGATGGTGTGTAACACACGTTCCTTGGGAGACTCCAAGAGGAAGGTATGAACAGCACAGTAGCAAGTTTCCCTCAGAAAGAAACCAAGGTTGAATCAACCAGTAGGAGAAAGAAATCATTTCCGAAGGTTGCTGTCAGCATATGTTGGCAGGGCGCACTACCGGTTCAGCAGCAACGTGGAATCTACACAACACGATCAAATTACTTTGCCCCAACGAAGCAGTGAGGTTGTCAATCTCATCGGTTTTGCTGAAAACAAAGGATTAGACGTATAGTGTGGAAAATAGTTCTTGTTTGCAGTAATGAAAAGAGAACAATGATGGAAGAAAACAATAATTGCTGTAGGAAAACAGTGGTTGAAGTGGTTGTAATATCAGTGTTAAATAAATGGACCGGGGTCCACAGTTCGCTAGTGGTGTCTCTCCAAAACAGATAGATAACATGCTGGGTAAACAAATTACAGCTGGGCAATTGACATATATAAATGTTGCACCGTAGTGCATATGCATGACATGATGATTACTATGTGATTCATGCGGGCATTACAACAAGATACATAGACCGTTATCCAACTGCATCTATGACTAATAATCCACCCTCGGAGCGTCATCCGATCAAACTCGGGTATTAAGTTGCAAGCAATAGATAATTGCATTAAGCAAAGTGTGTAATGTAAACATCATTTTTCTCTCTTTGATGCCCCCCTTCGGGTCTCCTCCAGACTCTGTGTACATGACAACTTTCTAAGACTCTAGGATTTTGTTTCGTCCAATTCCGAGAATATTTCCAGAACAACTTTTTTGAAACCAAAAACAGCAGAAAACATGAACTGGCTCTGTGGCATGTTGTCAATAGGTTAGTACCATAAAATCCATAAAAATGACATAAAGTGTATAAGAAACATGTAGCATATTGCATCAAAACTACATGGAACATCAGAAATTATAGATACGTTTGAGACGTATGAGTGACCTCAACAATCCCCATGGTGAGGGACCTGGGGTTTCATAATAGATAAAAGGCGTCGGTGGACTACTCGACTCGACGGGTTACTCGCCGGGATTTATATCTATGGGGTGAAAAAGGTTTCGATTACAGGGTGATGTTCGTAGATTGAATTAGGTGCAGCTCTGAGTCTAGGGTTGTCCCCCTGTTTGTAACCCCCTCCCGTTCTTTATATAGATAGCCGGGTCCTAGGGGCCGTACATGAATATGACTCGTTCTTGAGTCGGTTTCTATCTTTCCTAACCTTGTCGTCCAAGTACTTCTTTGTTCTGCTTCCGTGTGGGGTTCTGTCATGGGCCTTCATGCAGTCACTTACGGGCCTTATGAAGGTACTCCTCAATGGGCTACACCAGGTAGGCCAACGGTGGAGGGTCTTCGTGTACCCCCACATCACTTGTAATATCACTTCATGCTTTGATTAATGATGTTTTGTCGCTCTGCATGATTATGGACATTATTTCTCTCTTAGTTGGTTGATCCCAGTCTTTTGCTAGCCTAAATCAGTACTGAGTATGAGCTCGAGTCGCGCATCCAACTCCCAAAAAACCAAAGTATGCAAAATTTGTCCATCATATCTATCTATATGTGGTATTTAACCGCCACTCAAAGTAAATTCTCCTGTGCTACCTTTAAACCTTCAAAATTATAACATGTTTATTGTTCTTGTTTTAGCTCATGAGAAAGTGGTTTAAAATTTATTATGGTTTTTGTTAAGAAAATTTCTTCTTCCATCTTTCACCCTGATGAGTATGGAATCTATGCTCATCTATGTTTGCAGAAAGCTGGTGCCAAATAATAACAAAAAGGCACTTCCCCATGGTTTGATGAAAGCTGGTGGGTATGCGTGAACACGGCTAGTCCTGGTTTGTGAAAGAAAGGTGGTGGGGGGGGGGAGTGCCAAACTAATAAAACAACGGAAACCAATCTCAAAAGTCTAAACACTTTGCTTGACATGGATTATGATAAGTATTTCATTACCGTTCGTTGACGTAGACATACACCTCTCTCAGAATTGTTTTCAATATCTCTTTTTATCAAATAAAAAATTCTAGCACATGAGTAATCCTTGCTTCCTATGCGAAGGGTGTTTCTTTTACTTTTATGCTGAGTCTTCATCTTCTTACTTTATGCACCAGTTAAGAGAGAATAGTTGTCATTCTGAGTATAATGTGCATAGTCCCAAAATTTATTATCGATTGATTCATGATTGTGGTATTGCTTGCTCACAAATTATTTGTATCTAGTCACCATTTAAACTTTGAAGGTGTCCTGGCATTTATGTTTTGCTACCACACGGAGGACTAGCTAGATACCACTTTATTATGTTTTTCTTTATGATTGAAAAAACTGTATCACTTTCAATGTTTTGTTATTTGTTTTCTTTTGTTTGTGTTTCTTTTCATGTGCAACATGGTTGCTAAGTTTAAATTAGTTGAAATAATATTTACCATGCCTTTGTTAAAGTACTTTGATATCAGCTTTGCAATGCTTTTATGTAGCGTTGATCAAGATTTGTGTTGGCTTCATGTCACCTCAAAAATTATTTTGTTATCACTTACCTACTTGAGGACGAGCAGGAGTTAAGCTTGGGGATGCTGATACATTGCAAACGTATCTATAATTTTTGATGCTCCTTGCTTGTTTTCTACCCAATAACTTTTGTTTTCCACATGTTTTCTTTCGTTTTCTAGATGTTTTCACTAACTAACCTATTAACAAGATGCCCCAAGCCAGTTGCTTTTTTTCTTGTGTTTTTCTATTTCGAAAAAGTTCTGAAGAAAATATTCTCGGAAAGGGCTGAAAATGCACGAAGATCAATTTTTACGGGGAAGGAAGACAGAGTCCAAAGGGGATCTAGAGAGGAGCCAGGAGGGTGCCAGGCATGGCCCCCTAGGTCCCGCTTGGTGGGCTCTTTGGTGCCCCGAGCACCGCCTCATGTCCCCCTTCGCTTATAAATTGCCTTTAACCCTAAAACCATCGGGGACAGAGTTATTTACACGAAACATACAGTGAGGCGTCGTCACCTTGAAAGTCCAATCTAGGGCTTCAGGAGTCCTGCTCTGGCACCCTGCAGGAGAGGGTGGTCGTCAGCGGAGGCCTCTACATCGCCATGATCGCCTCCGGACAGACGTGTGAGTAGTTCATCTCAGGACTACGAATCCATAGCAGTAGCTAGATGGTTGTTTTCTCCCCTATGCCTCCATGTTTAGAGTCTTGTGAGATTCCTCACATGATCGAGACCACCGTTATGTAATTGTGCATGTTGTGTTTGTTGGCATCCGATGAACCATGAGATTATGATTTTTTTTCATGTCAATATTAGATGCTTAACTTATATTTGTAGACATTCTTAATCTTGTCTTGCAATGCTCTCTAGTGTTTATGATTACCTTGGCCACGTAGTTGTTTTCACCTCCAAGAGAGGGTTTATATGCTAGATAGTGGGGTTCATGCCTCCTTGTTGCTTGCACTCGAGTGAAAGAAACGTGCGGGGGAAGGATGTGTTGTTCCCACTAGGAAGAAACAATGGTGCTCTTGTCCAGGGATGAGAACCACTGCTTACATTACGTATTGATCTTAATGCATTTGTCTGTTGCACACATATCAATAACTTCATTGCTGCAACTTAATAACATGGGATTTGCCGAATATCTTTCTTGAGGTGGACTTTTAGATATGGATGCATGGTGGATAGAGGTCCATATGCCTTGACATAATTCTTGCAATTTTAGAACCCGTGAATTTTATCTTTTCATAATAGTATTATTATACATTCATGATTCGTTAATTGCCCAACTGTAATTTATTCACTCAGTTTTTTTGGAGAGACACCACTAGTGATCCTATGGTCCCCAGTCCTACTTTCCTCATCTTGCAAAACTTCTTTTAAGCTATTTCATAATTGTTTCATTAATGTTCTTTTTTTTTTACTTTTATTGTTTTCCTAGACTCTATACGTTTAATTCTCCTGTTTTCAGCAAGATTGGAAGACTGGCAACCTTCCGGAGATTTGGAGCAAGAGAGAGTTTATTCTTATGAAAGTTAGTGGGTACTCTTGAACACGGCTAGCCCTGGTTTGTGAAAGAAAGGTGGGGGAAGTGCCAAACTAATAAAACAATGGAAATCGATCTCAAAAGTCTAAACACTTGGCTTGACATGGATTATGACAAGTTTTTCATTACCATTCGTTGACATAGACATACACCTCTCTCAAAATTGTTTTCAATATCTTATTTTATCAAATAAAAAATTCTAGCAAATGAGTAATCCCTGCTTTCTCTGCGAAGGGACTTTATTTTACTTTGATGTTGACTCTTCATCTTCTTATTTTATGCACCAGTTAAGAGATCATAGTTATCATTCTGAGTATAATGTGCATAGTCCCAAAATTTATTATTGATTGATTCATGATTGTGGTATTGCTTGCTCATAAATTATTTGTATCTAGTCACCATTTAAACTTTGGAGGTGTCCTGGCATTTATGTTTTGCTTCCACACGAAGGACTAGCTGGTTACCACTTTATTATGTTTTTATTTATGATTGAAACAACCGTATCACTTTCAATGTTTGTTATTTGTTTTCTTTTGTTTGTGTTTCTTTTCATGTGCAACATGGTTGCTAAGTTTACATTAGTTGAAATAATATTTATCATCCTTTGTTAAAGTACTATGATATCAGCTTTGCAATTCTTTAACATAACATTGATCAAGATTTATATTGGCTTCATGTCACCTCAAAAATTATTTTGTTATACTTACCTACTTGAGGACGAGCAGGAGTTGAACTTGGGGATGCTGATACATTGCAAACGTATCTATAATTTTGATGCTCCTTGCTTGTTTTCTACCCAATACCTTTTGTTTTCCACATGTTTTTTTCATTTTTCTGATGTTTTCACTAACTACCCTATTAACAAGATGCCCCAAGCCAGTTGTTGTTTCCTCGTGTTTTTCTATTTCATAAAAGTTTTTAAGAAAATATTCTCGGAAAGCGCTGAAAATCCACGGATATCAATTTTTACCCGGAACGAAGACGGAGTCCAAAGGGGATATAGACGGGAGCCAGGAGGTTGCCAGGCGCAGCCCCCTATGCCCCGCTTGGTGGGCCCTTTGGTGCCCCGAGCACCGCCTCACGTCCCCCTTCGTTTATAAATTGCCTTTAACCCTAAAACCATCGGGGACAGAGTTATTTTCAATGAAATGTACAGTGAGGCGCCGTCACCTTGAAAGTCCAATCTAGGGCTTCTGGAGTCCTGCTCTGGCACCCTGCCGGAGAGGGAGATCGTCACCGGAGGCCTCTACATCGCCATGATAGCTCTAGACAGATGCGTGAGTACTTCATCTCGGGACTACCGATCCATAGCTAGATGGTTATTCTCTCCCCTATGCCTACATTTTTAGAGTCTCGTGAGCTGCCTCACATGATCGAGACCACCGTTATGTAATTGTGCATGTTATGTTTGCTGGGATCCGATGAACCATGAGATTATGTTTTTTGTTCATGTCAATCTTAGATGCTTCACTTATATTTGTAGAGTTTTTTAATCTTGTCTTTCAATTCTCTCAGGTGTTTATGAATACCTTGGCCACGTAGTTGTTTTCACCTCCAAGAGAGGGTTTATATGCTAGATAATGGGGTTCATGCCTCCTTGTTGCTTGCACCCGAGTGAAAGAAACATGCGGGGGAAAGATGTGTTGTTTCCACTAGGGAGAAAACAATGATGCTCTTGTCTACGGATGAGAACCACTGCTTACATTACGTATTGATCATAATGCATTTGTCCTTTGCACACATAGCAATCACTTCCTTGCCGCAACTTAATACCAAGTGATTTGCTGGATAGCTTTCTTGAGGTGGACTTTTAGATATGGATGCATGCTTGATAGCGGTCCATATGCCTTGACATAATGCCTGTTAGAACCCGTGAATTTTATCTTGTCATAATAGTATTGTTATACATTCATGATTTGTCAATTTCCCGGCTGTAATTTATTCACCCAGTTTGTTTTCTTTAGAGAGACGCCACTAGTGATCCTATGGCCCCCGGTCCTACTTTCCTCATCTTGGAAGATTCTTTTAAGCACTTTCATAATTGTTTCATTGTTGTTCTGTTTTTTACATTTCTTCTTTTCCAAGACTCTATACGTTTAATTCTCCCGTTTTCAGCAAGACTGGAAGATTGACAACCTTCCAGAAATTTGGAGCAAGAGAGAGTTTATGATTGTGTGCAGATTCCACGCTTGGTCAACATCGATAAACAACGTTGTTGATACAAGCAACCTTCTTCAAGACTATGAAGTCCTACTGGTTTGATAAAATCTGGTTTTATACTAGGGGAAACTTTCTCTAGACTACATCGTACCTTCCTCTTGGAGCCTCCCAATAAGTGTGTGATCACGTCAGCATCATGGCGTGCCTGGAATGAAAGTTGTCACACTTGTGCCCAACCCGTGGAACATCCAACACCAACAGAAGTTCTACCCGTGACGCGAAGGTAAAAACGACACCATGACCTCTCTTCGTGAGGGTCTCATGGAGCTTCTCATCATGTGTGCCGCATATCCATGAGGGCTTCTACCCACACAAGTGGGAGCCCCGTTCCAGCGGGGAAATCTTTTGTTTCTTGAGGGCGCCACAAGGCGAGTACATCATCGAGTTATGCACCTGAACTCACGTGAGTTTCATCCTCATGAAAATAGGATTCCCGTGTCTGCATGGTGACGTCAAGTGCCTCTTAGGGGACCACAAGGTCGCGACATACCCAAGCGTTTTATAGTGGACAACCTCACCCCTTAGCAGTAAAACCTAGATGTTTCGCCTAACAACACTTACCACCTCGGCAAGCATTTTCCTCTCGAGGAGTGCGCGTATGGAAATTTCCTCTCGAGACCACGTCACGGGACGGGGATGGGACCGGTACCCATGCACGGGTGAGACCCCATCATATTAAACCCAAGTGGCGGAGGTCTGTCTAAATGGGTCGCTGCCATGCATGACACCTCACCGAAGTACTTGGTGCTGACTTCCTCGCGAGGCGCTGATACGTCTTAAACGTATCTATAATTTCTGATGTTCCATGTTGTTTTCATGCCATATGCTACATGTTTCCTATACACTTTATGTCATTTTTATGGATTTTCTAGGATTAACCTATTGACAAGATGCCAAAGAGCCAGTTCCTATTTTCTGTTGTGTTTGGTTTCAGAAAAGTTATTCTCGAAATATTCTCGGAATTGGACGATACAAAATCCCAGAGTCTTAGAAAGTTTTTACGTACACGCAATCCGGAGGAGACCCCGAGGGGGGCCCTGGAGGCCCCACAACATTGGTCGGCGCGCCCCTGGCCACGCCACTGGTGGTGTGGCCCCCCTGGCCACCCACCGATGTTGCCCTCTCGCCTATTTAATCTCGTCCACGGGTTAACCCTAGAGAACCGAGCCTTTTCCACCAAGAAGATCCCTATCCGCCGTCATCATCAACCCTAGTTCAGGAGGGTTCTGGAGCTCTCCCCGGCACCCTGCTGGGAGTTGAATTTATCACCGGAGGGCTCTTCATCACCATGCCTGCCTCCGGAGTGATGCGTGACTACTTCATCCTTGGACTACAGGTCCATAGCAGTAGCTAGATGGTTGTTATCTCCTCTTTATGCCTCATTGATGACCCACAAGTATATGGGGGTGTATCGTTGTACTTTTGACAAATAAGAGTGTCGAACCCAATGAGGAGCATAAGATGTTGACAAGAAGGTTGGATAGAGGATTCACTGTAAACACTAGCAAACAAGTTTTTGGTGGTTTTTGATATAGTAGTTAAATAAAGTGCAAGTAAATAAAAGACAGTAATAATAATTGCAGCGAGTGGCCCAATCCTTTCTAGAGCAAAGGACAAGCCGGTTGTTCTACTTATGATTACCAAACGTTCTCGAGGACACATGGGAACTTCGTCAAGCGCTTTCGTTTCATAGAGTTGATTAATATTTATTGTTTTGATAGGTATTGTGTGGGTGATCCTATGCTAATGCACCTCCCAACTAGGACTAATACATACTTTCGATTATACCTCTTGCAAGCATCCGCAACTACAAGAAATTAATTAAGATAAATCTAACCACAACCTTAAACTCTAGGATCCTACACTCCCTCGTGCATCGGTTTCCTAACGGGGGTTTAGGTTTCTGTCACTCTGGCAACCCCACAATTAGTAGTCAAATACACAAACCATCACTCTAGGCCCATACGGTGAAGTCCCATGTAGTCGACGTTCACATGACACCACTAGAAGAATAACACCACAACTTAAATATCAAACCATTAGATATTACTTCGACATAATTCCACTACTAACATCTTGAATTCTCCCATGTCCTCAAGAACTAAACGAACTACTCACAAGACATCATATGGACCATGATTAGAGGTGATATAATGATGAATAACAATCTAGTCATAAGTGCAAACACCGATAAATCTCATAAGCATAAACTACTAACAAGTAATCCACACCGGGAGAGAGATCTAGTGGAAAACAACAATATAGAACCCTAATTGTTACAGCGGGATGGCGATGGATGGTGACGATGATGGTGCTGGTGGTGAGGAAGATGACGATGATGATCTTGATGGTGCCCAGAGCGATGATGGTGACGATGGCGACGATTTCCCCTCTCCGGGGAGGAATTTCCCTGGCAGATTTCTCCCCGCCGGAGAGGTTTTCACTCTCTGTTGTTTTCTGCCCTAAGGAGGCGGCGGAATATTTCCTTGATGGTTCTGTGAGGCTTAGGGTTCCCTCGGGGTCAAGTATTCGAAATGAGGCGGCAAGAGGTGGGCCTGGGTGGCTGACGATGCCTTGATATGAGGCTGGCGTTGGTAAACCCCAAGAGAAAGGTTGTGAAGAATGTAGTAGCAAGTTTTCCCTCAGAAAAGAAACCAAGGTTGAATCGACCAGTAGGAGGACAAGCAATCTATGAAGCTTGATGCAGCTGAGGTGGCAGTGCGCACTATCGGTTCAGCAGCACCGTGGAACCTACACAACACAATCAAATCACTTTGTCCCAACGTAGCAGTGAGGTTGTCAATCTCACCGGTTTTGCTGAACACAAAGAGGTTTAATGTATGGTGTGGAAAATAGTAAGAACAGTATGAAGGCGGTATGAAAGCAGTAGGTGTTTTATCAGAATGAGGAAAATGGACCGGGGTCCGCAGTTCACTAGTGGTGTCTCTCCGTGAAAGATAGATAACATGTGTGGTGAACAAATTACAGCTGGGCAATTGACAGATATGAAGGCTGCACCGTAGGGCATATGCAAGACAGAAAGATTACTATGTGATTCATGCGGGCATTAAAACAAAATACATAGACCGTCATCCAACTTCATCTATGTCTAATAATCCACCCTCCGAATATCATCCGAACAAACTTTGGGTATTTAGTTGCTGGCAACAGATTATCGCAGTAAAAAAAAGTGTGTAATGTAAACTAGGTAAACACTGTTGTTTTCTCCCTAATGGCAGCAACACATCCTCCATCCTTCATGTTTCTGTCACTCGAGCACAGATGCAAAGGAGGCATGAACCCACTATCGAGCATAAATACTCCTTCTTCGAGTTACTAGCATCTACTTGGCCAGAGAATCTACTAATAACGAAGAGCATGCAAGATCATAAATAACATAAGCATGAAGATAACATGATAGATTGATAATCAGAAGACATAACATGATAGATTTTGTAACACGAGCCGCTTGGCTCAAGGCAAACGCGGCAGTACACTCTGGCCAGCCGGTTGAAGACGGAGCTTCCCGAGATGATCTAACCGCATACCACTAGCACCTGGTGTTGGCGGGTCGGCTGATCGCTGAAGCCTGCAAGAATCTCGATGCACGAAAGGAAGCAGTGGATGCATTGAGTGCGCGCCGCGCGGCGCTCTCGAGGACTCGATCGACGGGAAACCAACCCCTGAAGAAAAGATATGTCTCGAAGACTGGTGGCTTGGACCAAGAATCCCTTAGTGGAATCAGCAGGTCACTCGAGACTTCGCTTATGCACGTCAATGAGGAAGGCAACGTACATCCGATGACCCCCGATGCGGCACTCCTGGCAGCCGCCACATACTTACAAGCGAACTAGCCACCCGAAAACGACCCCCGCGTGAAGCCGAATCGAAAGGTTCAAAGGGGCTAGGCATGGCAGCCACAAGAATCGCCGCTCAGAACCGCAAGCATGCGACAACGTGGGAAGCTGAAAAAACTCCTCGAGTGGACAAAACACCTCGCAGACGAGGGAGCACATCACCTAGAAGGGGAGACAAGGAATCACCTCGTCTCCCCCAAGGAAAAGAAGCCCGGCGCCGCGGCGACAACCCGCATAGCAAGGAGGATAGCCCGCGAGATCGCAACCACAGTCCACAGCATCACAGAAGCCGATCGCGATACCGCAGCAGAGAACCGCGGAAGGAGGATAATCGCGACAGGCCTGAATACGATGCGCGCGGTGACATCGCGCAAAGCAAGGTCGACAGGGCTCGAGCAATCAGGAACCGTGCACGATCGCTGTCCACCTCCTCCGACGAGGAAGCCATCGGCGTATTTTTCTTCACCCACGACATCCGCGAGGCACCGATGCCCAAGAGATTCAAGCTTACCACGGAAGTACCAAAGTACGACAGCTTGATAGAGCCCAAGTCATGGTTGTCAGATGTAACATCTCAAAATTTGCTAAATTAGGGTGTGTAGTGTTGTGTTCATCTCATACATGCATGAAACAAAAATTTAATAAGTTGGAAACAATTTAAATTGTCAATTAAATTGGTTTGAGAAAATCTCCACAAATACTACTTAATGTGGGTTTCAAAGTTTTGCACTGAAAAATATTTCAATTTCACCAAACAAAAATATGGTGTGGTTGGAAATTTGATAAGGTTTTCAAATCTTATTTTTGCCTATTTTTTTTGTTTGCAAAAATACCCTAAAAATGTTGGTTGTTGTGTTGTTTTAATTGACAAAAGGACCAGTCTGTAAAGTTAAGTAACTTCAGGGGGTTTTCGAAAAGTTCCTTTTGTCTTCTTCCTCGTGACAGTAGGAGCAGCTCGCTGTCTCCATGGCCGCTGTCGACCTCTCCTCCTCACTTCCAGCCGTTGATGCTCTCGTGGATAAGCTACAGAATGACTCCGTGGCCTCTCTTCCTTTTCCTCCCCCCCTCGAGCTCTCTCTCTGTTGTAACCCTAACTCAAAACCCTAACCATCGGCCGCCTCCTAGCACCGTCGTCTCCAGCCTTCCCCCATCGAATTGAGGCCACCACGAGCACCTCCATCATCTCCTCTTCCTAGTGGTTAAGTCACGGCACCACGGAAGTCGTAGAACGATGGGATCGAGTGGTCTTCCTCAACTCCAGCCACCGGCTACCTCCTCCCATCGCCGCCGACTCCGTCGGTATCAGGGCTCGTCGTTCGTTCCATCACCTCCACACGCCAGTGCCCTCGCTTCGCCCCCTCTCCCTCTCTAGCTCTCTGTACCCGTGCCCCCGCCGGCCGCCGCCGCGCCATGGTCGCCGACATGAATTCCGGTGACCATTTGGTCACCCAGCACCACCTACACGTTCGCCTTGAGCTACTTCACCTTCCCATCGCCTCCAATTCGAGATTCCATCGACGAATTCGTCGAATTCGAGTTCAACTATGAGGACCGTAGCAGGGTGACGTCACACCTGCGTCATGCTGACCTCAGCGCGGTTTTTCTCTGTTTTTGGAAAAAATGAATATTGCACTGACACGTGGGCACCACCTTCATTTAAATTACAGAAATGATTAAAAATGGAAAATTGAATATCCCCTAGAATATTAATCAGAAAAATAAAATAAAAATATGGTTTTGTTGGAAAAAATAAACTCTACATGAAAATGTCACTTTCATACATGTTTGAGAAACTATAATTTTGTCCATTATTTTAATATTGTTTAATTCATTTAAAATAGAGAAAATAAGTTTTTATTCAGTAAAATTAGAAAATTACAAGTTATATACCAAAATGCTCAAAATGATAAATGCAACCTGTTTATGATGTTTTCAAACCCATTTGAGCTTTAAAATTGGACACACTTCCAGAATTTCCCGAATTGCCCTCCGGGGTCTACTTCGGGATAATTTCAGTAAAAATGCTTAATTGCCATTTGAACCCTAGAAACCCATAGAACATGTCTAGGGCTTTATTTTAGTGCATTAAATTGCTCAGGAATACATATTGTGCATTGCATTGATGCCATGTTTGATTGTTGTTCTTCTTTTCGGTGTTATTCCCCCTCGGTAGAACCCGACTCCGAAGTGAAGGCAAACAACTCCAATGACGAATACTTGATCTTAACCGACAAGTCAAGCACTTATTCCAGAAGAAATCTTTATCTGGTTTTCTTGAACCTAGGCAAGCATAACCTCTTATCTGCTCATATACGTTTTCCAACAACATTTTATTCTCGTACTTTTCATTCGATTCCAAACTATTTGATGCTAGTAGATATAGTTCACCTATATACTGCATTGCCTCAATATCCTGATCCACTGCTCCTAGCCGCCATAGATTTTCTTGTGCGCATTGCCAGTGCCTCATATCTGCTTCGCTTAGTCATACATGTTTGTTTACCTCTGCTCCATCTGGTTGATGAATCAGAGCTGCGATAACCTAGTATGATATGATGACGTGGTGAGATGAGCACTGTGTTGTTAACTTGACTAAGGCTTAGATAGGAGGCCACTTGGTAAGTGGTTGTTTGTCCGATACTTTCCAACCCTAGGATTAAGGTCTCGTCGTGGAAACCAAGACTGAGCGTGCAACCACACGTGCGAGCCAATGAACCTCGCTCGACTAACTAACTTGTTTGGCCACATCCACGAGTCACGTAGTTTACTATTTCCATCTGCGTGTGAGTCAGAAAATGATTTGGAGAAAACCTAGGGCGTGACCGGGACAAGTGATGGACGTACACGGATCTTGATCCCGACTTACAGAACATGTGCCGTCAGGAGGTGGCCAACTCCCTATTGACGGGTGGCCCTGTTTGGGTTGACTCATGGATAGGGTCGAGCAAGGTAAAGGTTGGAGCCAGCCACCCTCTGTCGCGCTCCATGGAAGAGCGTACATTTGGCGCTAAGAGTCGGAGGGTACATGTGGGTAAAGTGTACCACCCTGTAGGGATAAATCTTTCGGAAAGCCATGTCCATGGTTAAGGACGACTTAGTGGAAGACACGAGGTCATAGATAACTTGAACGTAACGTAAAAGATGGTGACAATGATTGAAGGGTGCCTCTTCATAGATACTGAGAGGGGTGATCCTTGTAGCATGAGATGCTGGCAAATGATGTTGGTGGATTGAAAAGATGATGGTTACTTGGTGGATTGAAAAAATGATGATTACAGTAGTTGAGTAGTTTTCTCATCTGTTTTGAAGACACTCCTTGAGACGTGCTATTCCTCCTCGAATTGGAAAACAAAGATTGCTTTAGGCAAAAAAGCCTTCATAAAACCCTTTCTGAAGATAGTAGATATATAATAGGTTAACTAAGTCTTGTTGAGTACCTCCCGTACTCAGGTTTGCTTATTTGGTTCAGGTGAAGATCTCACTTCGGTGGTGTTTCAACATGGACATTGACGAGTAGTTTGGAATTCTGTGGTGACCCAGCACACCACTTCATGTGTTGTGCGCAAGTCGATGACATAATACTCACAGAAGGACTTATCCGTGAATATTACATCCCTTAGAGTAGTACAACAGAAACATAGCAGGTCCAGGCAAAACAATAGGATACAAACTTCATAACAAAATATCGAAAATCTCTTTGAAGAATCAAAGAAGATCTCTTACAATGAAACATCAGAAGAAGTATATCGAAGATCCAAGCTGGAGAATTACTCTAGCTCGGAACATAATCTACTATGGCTGATGTCAGCCCTAACCTATGGCTTAAAACAACTAACTCCAAGAATGGACTCCACCTACACCTTGATAGCTTCTCCTCCATCAACATTGTTGATGACGATGCTCCACGATGACGACTTCCATCAGGCTTCAACTCTAAGCAGGGGGTCAAACGGGAACGAATGAGTAACGAGCGTTACTCAGCAAGTTCATGATATATAGAGGGTAGTTTGATGCACTAACTACAGCTTCATACTCGAAAGAGTCATAAGCTAATGCAAGATTTTGTAAAACATTCTTCAAGAGATTTATTTTACTCTGAAAACTATGCCCGCCAGACCATCACAGGACTAGAACTTCATGGTGTTGCCTTTCCTGTAGCGTTCGCAGTTCCTTCCCGGAACAGGGGGTAACATGCCACATCCTTTTGCACTCTGCAGAGGTGCGTTACTTTACCCATGGACGACTAAGACCATGTTGCACGACCAGGTGTACATTCATGTCCACTCCCACTCAGGTGTGGGGCCCGGTTGTTGGTCCAAGCCAAACCATGCTTCTCCGCACAACGCATGCCCACCCATTTCCGCCAGCAGGTTGAACGCCTGATTCCACCCCTCACGATGGAGATCTACGCGCCTCTGGCAGACACTCATAGACCCCAGAGTCCGTGGGACGTAAGGGCTCCCACCCATGTGCTTGTAGTCCCACAGAACCTACATCGTACGTCTCTGGCAGCCCGTTGACATGCAAACGAGAAAAGATCACAACTGACTTACTCCCCCCATAGAATACCCATGGTTAACGCGGTATTTACGGTGCACCGAGTTCGGACGGCATCTGTGATTTGTTCCTAGGTAATACTTTCCCATGCAGATGGAACCTTCCTTTGACCTATTCATCTTACCATGGTTCCATCCGCCCACCAAACAGAACACTACCACTCGGGTAGTCATTCAATTAGTCATATTATTATAAAAATAGGATCATGCATTCTTTTGAGATCAGGTGGTAATACGATAGGATTTTTGCAAATAGTTTGTTATGAAGTACTGCAAAGGATATGAGCAAGTGATGGACTTGCCTGAGATTGAAATAACCATAATAATCTATGTCTTTGGGGTTCGAGGGTCACGTAGACAATTCCGACATCTAAAAGATAGCAAAGTAGTCCTGGTAAGGACTACAGAAAACAATGTCAAGATGATACATGCATAGTAATGAGATGCATCGTGAATTACCCTGGAAAACACCCCAGCTTACAATTGTGAGCTACGTTTGATACGATAACTTACTCACATAAGTTTTAGTTGAGTTGTTTCATTACCTGTGGTGATGTTGTTATTACTTATTTTAGACTTACATTTGTTTCACTTTTACTTATCAATCAATGGTTGTTATGTTTGGTTGTCAATGATTGTCACATGGTTAAACGAGAAAACAATATCATATGGAAACAATTATTTAAAAATATAATAAAGATGTTTGATTTTATGTTCAAAAGTGTAGGGCTAATGACAAAGAGTTTAATTGAAAATGAGGGACTAGTACAGCTAACTCTATCATTACAATTCTTGCTAATGACTTGTGATGATATATTTTAGTAGGTGTGAAAACATGAGGGTTTTATTAATAAGGAAAATGATATTCAGGTAGTTATTGCCGGTTATAATGGAATATTATAGAATTCCATTATACCTTTAGAAACAAGTTTATAAGTTAGACAAAATGTTTTTTGTTTGACATATTTGAGTTGAAAATGTTTTTCTCTTTAATTTGGTATCTCATTTAAAGTATTCTGAAAATATTTGAATTAAGATATTAATTTATTAATTTTAAATGAATTAGATGAGTAGGCAAATATAGCACACATGAAAACTTGGTCAAATGACTATGAAAACATCATAGATGAGTTGTATATGTCATTTGGAGCAGTTTGGCATATAATTTATATTTTTATGATTTTATGAATTATTTATTATTTTTATCAATCTTTACTGATTTAATTTAATTAAATAAATATTAAATTTTAAATTTTACCAAATATTGTTAAAAAGTTTAAAAAATCATTTATATTATATTTTTCTGATTAATTTTATATTTTGTTTGTATTTTTCTGAGTAATAGAATTAGAGTTATTGAATTAATAAGTTTAAAATATTTTCTATTATTTTTGAATTGACAGGTGGGGTCCACCTGTCAGTTTTGGTTTTTTATTCAATAAAAAATAAAAACAAAAAGAAAAGGGCCCATGACGTCATGGTTGCGTCAGCAATGGAGCAATCTCTCCTGTTGAGATTTAATCCGTCGATTTACTCCAAATTAGCGCGAGGGGTTTGTTCTGCTAGCTAGATACGGTCCCTGCGAACCTATTGGAGGCGGCGGACTGATCAAATGGTCGTGGAGTGGCCGGCGTCGAGCTTATCTGCGACAGACGGCGGCGGGTGACGGTGCTACGACGATCCCGGAAACGATCGACCAAACGGGAAGTAGCTCTACGGCTTACCAGGAGTACGGTGGAGGTGTTGGGGAAACAAAGCGCGGCCGGAGAACGGAGAATTTTGCACGGCGGACGTCACCGGAGAGGAAAGGGAACGGCGGATTCCGGCGGCCCCATGCCTTTCCCAGCTTGCGTGCGTGCTCGAGGAGGTCGACGAGGACCTGGCGCGTCTCCCTGTGGCCTCAGCTCCTCCATTGGTGCCCGGAGTTGACAGCGGCGAGCGGTGGCCGTGGGTTAGGGTTAGGGTTCCGGTTCGGTTACAGAGAGAGAGAGAGCAATGAGTGAGGAGAGTGAGCGAGAGAGAGAGAGAGTTCGATCTAGATGCCACCCCGTATTTGTACTCGCGAAATGGCGGCGAGCAGGACGTGGCATCGACCACGGTGACGCGACGAACCTCCTCTCTGCCTTCTGGCTGGCGTTGAGGAAGAAAGAAAAGAAATTGTCACATTACAATAACCCCCTGAAGTTTCTATTATTTACGACTAAGTCCTTCTGACTTTAAAACTCAGAAGAAAACACTGTTTTTCAGGGCTTATTTGTAAACATAAAAATTATTAAAAAATATATTTGAATTCCTCATCAAATTTTACACCTCACCCTGTTTTGTTTTGGTGAATTTGAAGAATATTTATATTTTTTATTTAGGGTGCTAGATTAAGTGGTTTTTGTTATTTTCTCTCTATTTAAATTTCATATGGATTAAAACTCACTTAGTGTATTCCATGACATGAAAACAACCCCACTAATATGTTATTGAAATAATGATATGTTTTCTATTGGATAGTTTTTAGGTATAATACCTTTTTGGAAATAATTAGTAAGATTTAGTAATGTTGTATTTATTTTTTTAGGCATAGTAATAAAATCACCCAATAGGGAATTTTATTCCAAATCATACCAAATGATTTTAATTGGTGAAGGGGCTTGTTTTCTTTTATGATACCATGTCATCTTTTATAATTAATCTCTTAGCAATCTTTGGTTTCCATTTTACTTAGGTGTGTGTAAGAAATGTTTTTGTTTTTAGTACTTGACCAAATGGAAAACATATATGATTTTGGGATCTTATTTTCTTGTTTTCCACATAGGTTCCAATATGGATATTATCCCTTTTTTGTTTTAGAACATGTAATCATTTACATGTGGGTGTATGGTTGAATTCTTAATGTTTTCGATTTGTGTTATGGATGAAAAAGATCTGGAAAACAAGGAAATTAATTTGTTTTCCCCTACCTCATCTTATCACCAGACATGTGGATGCAAGGGCTTGTTATTAATTTATCTCTTGCCAATTGTTTCCATTAAAGATATTACTATGAGTTCATCATCTCTGATGAGTTTGATAGAGGTTATTGGTTCTCTATTATATCCTAATGATTCACTGGATAATCTCTTATGATCCCTTACTGAGGCAGTGTTGCTTCTGGTGGTCTTCTGTTGCTTGATGGTCTTCTCTTTAGTTGCAACTAGTCTTCTGGTACTGCCTTTGTCATTTGCAAGAAATATTAGCTCTTGGATTCCATCTTTAACTATCTCACCCTTGTGGTGAAAACAACCAGTTATTCAAAGCAAAGATTTTACTTAGATGATTATAAAAGTAGGTGAGTTTGTGTTATGACATCAATTAGCCTTAAGCATATAAGAAGAATCTGTTGACAAGTTTGCAAGGCTTGTCCCCAATTTACTTTTCATATACAAGAGACTGAGATGTACTAGGTTATTCAACCTTCTGTTTGTTTGTGTATGACACTCAATTGTTTGAGTATACAAAAGTGATCTGTTAACAAGGTGTACAGGCTTGTTGCCAAACTACTTCTATATAACACTAACATTGGAGTATCACACTATTTCATGAGGAGTTCATAAGATCATATCAGGATATAAGAGTTCCAAAGACTCTGATCATAAATTGGAATAGCACTTCTAGAATCCTCCAAAGAATCCTTCTTAAGATCTTCTTGTGGTAGTTCCTCTATTCTTGTTGATGCTTGTCTTGCAAAATGACTTAGAGAAGATTGGAAGTTAACAATATAAAATGATCTAGATAGAATAACAAGATCTAGATTAAAAGTTAGTTCATGCTTTTATTATCCTTACATATACTTCTTATTTTATTTCCCAAAAGATAGATACTTATTTCATACATGATTGGTTTTACTTAGATATCAATTCAATTTCTCTAACAGAGATTATAACTTGTTGTTATCCATGGGTTGTATCCAGAGATACTTTAGTTGTTGAATATTGATTGATAAATGAGACCATGGCATGAGAAGATTATTGGGGTTTAATGACTTATGTCATAGTTGTTAGTTGGTTTCTTAGAGTGTCATGTTGTTACTTTATATTCTTCTCTTTATTACATGTTTCATTCATAAGGCAGATATAGAGGTTTGGGAATATCATGTGTAATGTTCAAGGTTTTAATAGTAGGTTAAGAAGATTTACTTCTTCATTTAGGTACTTCTTTTATGATGGATGAGATATGTACATATTCGATAAATATGTTAATACAATTATTATGTCATTTTCCACTTGTGGGTTTTGAGTTAACACTTGTTTGTATCACTAGTGTTCTATTGATTCTTTGTTATGTACTTGTGATGGTTCACCTGATAATTAAGAGATGATTTATAAAGATGTTATGCATATTGATTGATAACTTAAGTAGTTCATGTTTTAGAGAGTCTAAAATATGTGTTGATGAGATTATTCCATCAAACACTACTAACTTGTGGAAGTGTGATCATCAGTTATGAGATTTGGATACTCACCCTATTTGAGTTGTAGATACCTAGGGAATTATCCCAGGTCACTTATAGACTTGAGGTTATGCTAGTTGAGAGTTTGTGTTGGTCATACCCAACTATGGTTTATCTTATCAGGTGATTTGGTTTCTTGAGATACTAGTTATAAAGATCACTCCAGATGCACTCCTGACCAGATGATCTAAACCTATTTCATCATGTCAGGTGAAACATTGGTCACTTTGGTTTGTTTAAACTTCCGCGCCAAAATTTCCCGTACTTTTAGATGCATGCTCTGCAAATGCACATATTAATTTTAGATCCTTATAACCTCCCAAACACTGGTATGTTACAGTATCTCCCCCTTAACAAGAACTTCATCCCGAAGTTCAACCTCTCTCACGTAAAGATAGGTAGAGAGAACTTCTGTAGACCGTTGAATCTTCACAGTTGTTTTCTTATGTTGACCTCGGCATGTGTAGCCTCTTGTCTGGATTGTTCACCTTCCAATGTCTTGTGTAATGATCTAATACTTAGCCTGTTGCTATGACAACTTTGTTTTGTTACTAGGCCTTCCTAATGGTATTATGAAGAACACGTGGTATTTCCACCATATAGTGGATACCCTCATTCTCCGATGAATAGGTATGGTTTCCTACCTCTCAGAACTTTCTGAAGAATATTTGGTATATCCACCAGGTGATGAATAACCAATAAGATTCTTCCAGTACATCGGATATTGTCTATGTTTAGGACTCCTTGATTCAATCTAATGGTCTCTAGAGAAATACTGCTCAAAGAACTTGTACCACGTAGTGTACGATAACTTAGAATCATCTAGTAAGTAAAAATATCTTCGAGTTTTCTCGAGTATTAACTTTTTCCTACAGGTGACTATAACCTATTCCACTTGTTACTTCCTATAGTCCTTCTATATCATTAGGTTTCAACTTCTACGGGGTGACTCTATGAGTTTATTCATCGAACTTCTACATGTTTCCTTCTAGGATATAACTACTCATGTGATTTTCTCGGCATCGCTTGTGGTAGATCTCCATGTGTTGATGAAGTATATCACCAACTCCAAACAAGATGTGGAATGTGGTCCATTCCCTTCAGTGGCTTTATTGACTTCCGCCTTCTTGACTTCCTAGTCTTCCAGAACTTTGGTGGTTGTATCAAGCTGCTGATATTTCAGACCGCTCTCAAACTAATCCTATACCCTCTAGACCAGTAACATCAAGATAGAACTCAGTGTTTGCACATGCATTTGCACATCAAATTCAATCTTCATGTACAGTCTAGTCAATCAAAGATCCAAATAAGATCCAATAAATCCCAAATGCAGTTATGTAGCAATCATGCATCCAAAAGCCTGTGACATAAGAGTACTTAGATTAAAACATCTCAAGTACCCAAGGATCTTAAATGCTATACACTACAAGTAGGTATATAGTACTTTGTAATCCTATTCTACACAACCACACTTTGCCTCGGTAATTACTCCAATTGCATGCCTTACTGCAGTGGAATAAACCAAGACAAAATTATCCTATTGTAGTTGTTTTTCTAACTTGGTTCCATATAGGACTAAGTACCAGGTCAATTGAATTACTTTATCTTTATTACGATAAACTTCTCATGACATCCGTTGATCCTTCATGGTGTTGATCACATAGTAGAAGTAGTAATGTAGCTTCCATCAATGCTTATGCCTTCTCCTAATACTATACTACATTATGATGATTCACCACTGGACTTCATAACTAAGGATATGGTATATACCCACTGGTTACCATAGTTTAATAACTCTTTACGATTCGCGAATATCCCTAATTGTGGACTCCTATAATTATTCTATACCATGTTCTACTCCATCCTATACATTCATAAAATGGGGTAATCACCACTTTGACTTAATCATGTCTGACTATGTCAGAACTCTCCTTTTCCCAATAACACTAATACATGATAGACTTTTAACTATTCATACCTATGTATAAAGAAAATAGATAAGTAGATTTACTCGTGTTGAGTAAGAAAATTCTATACAACTATGATCATATCATTCTCAAGTGAATGATCATCATAGTTGTAAGGAATGTGGTTTAGATAAGATGGCTTCCTATAGTTCTTACCAACCTACAGATCTCCTAAAAGGTTTTAAACCTAAGGTCGCTTCGCTCTGATACCATCTGTAGAGACCCAGCACACCACTGCATGTGTAGTGCGCAAGTCGATGACATAATACTCACAGAAGGACTTATCCGTGAATATTACATCCCTCAGAGTAGTACAACAGAAACATAGCAGGTCCAGGCAAAACTATAGGATACAAACTTCATAAAAAAATCTCGAGAATCTCTTTGAAGAATCAAAGAAGATCTCTTACAAATGAAACATCAGAAGAAGTATATCGAAGATCCAAACTGGAGAATTACTCTAGCTCAGAACTTAATCTACTGTGGCTGATGTCAACCCTAACCTATGGCTTAAAACAACTAACTCCAAGAATGGACTCCACCTACACCTTGATAGCTTCTCCTCCATCAACATTGTTGATGACGATGCTACACGATGACGACTTCCATCAGGCTTCAACTCTAAGCAGGGGGTCAAACGGGAACGAATGAGTAACGAGCGTTACTCAGCAGGTTCATGATATATAGAGGGTAGTTTGATGCACTAACTACAGCTTCAGACTCGAAAGAGTCATAAGCTAATGCAATATTTTGTAAAACTTTCTTCAAAAGATTTATTTTACTTCTGAAAACTATGCCCGCCAGACCATCACAGGACTAGAACTTCATGGAGTTGCCTTTCCTGTAGCGTTCACAGTTCCTTCCCGGAACAGGGGGTAACATGCCACATCCTTTTACACTCTGCAGAGGTGCGTTACTTTACCCATGGACGATGTCGGGGGGTTACCCCCGAGTAGGGTAAAGGCAAGTGCTAAAGGCAAGATCATAAGGGATGTTTGGCCGAGTAGCCGGCTACCCTGTACTTGCTACCCGGTCGACTGCTACCCGGTCCTGCACATAGATAGCCAGAAGGGCAAATCAAGGAAGTTGCGTGCCTCCGAGTAGAAGAGTTGGCCCGAGTAGAAATGGCGGGAATCTACTCGGGCCAGAAGTCAAAGGAGCCGTTCTGACACAGAATCCCGCGTATCCCGGGTCCGTACTTGGCACTGTTCACAGCACTGTTCATCTAAGGATGGCGTGCCTGACAGCGACAGTGTGGCAGCAGGGCGTCGCAGGATAGGGGGGACCTACTCTGTGTTCGTGGCAGTGATAACAGAATGGTTACTTGGTTTTGCCCAACGACTTTCCGCACCAGGACAAACCTAGAAGCCAAAGCTGTCAGCGGGAGCTCGGAAGAAGGACGGTGTGCACACTATGTCGACATCTGTTTGTATTTGGCTGTATCCGGCTGGGCACCGGGTATATAAGGTGCCCTGCCCCCTCCTGCGCAAGGGATCCTGCGAACGCTGACCTAGATCACACGTTGGGCTCACATTCTTGACCTAGTTCACCACGTAGAGAGAAGGGTGGCTACTCGGTAGCAAGAACAGTTGTACTGTGGGTACTCGGTGAGACACTAATATACAGAGAGAAAGGCAGGAGTAGGGGTTTTACCTCCTCACGAGGGCCCTGAACCTGGGTAGATCGTGTTGTTTGCAGTGCTTGTTTCATACTTCACGCGGCTACTCGTCGCGTGATCCCTCCCCGAGCGCCTCCAGCGTCCATCGTCCCCACAACTTTAGCCATCCTATGGCATCTGCCGTGACACCACCACGACAGTTGGCGCCCACCGTGGGGAAACCAGCGGCGCTGGCTGGAGTTTCCGTTCGGACGGGATCGATTTCTGCTACCGGAGAGCGCGTGGTTTGTGGCCTCGTCCACAGATTCGGCTCCTTCGACTTCGTCACCGACAACGCCGGCGATTTCGGCGGCAGGGCCATGCCGGAGGGCGGCTCGGTGCTTTCTTTCGGCGCGCACCTCGTCTACGTCGCCACCATCATCGACCGCGAGTACCCTGAGCTGGTGCATGTCGCGGAAGATCCACCTGCTGTCATCGCCGCGCTCGGGAGGCCGCTGAGCCATTCCGCGGACATTGCAGAGGTGATGATGACCGGCCCTGCTGCTGACGCCGGGAAGGGCGCGGCTGCTACCGCGGCGGCCGTCATCGAGGACCTCGCTGGCTCGAGTGCTGGCGGGAAGACGCACAAGCCCTACGAGAAGGAGTGCAACCTTCCCCTCTCCACTACTCCGACAATCCCTGCGTCTGCTACGCGGACGGGTATGCCGCCTCCCACTGATCTCGAGCTCCTGACCATGAAGGCGCAGCTCGACCGGCAGCGCCAGGAGCTGCTCGCTGAGCAGGTGGAGTTGGAGAAGATTAGGCTAGAGCTTAGCTTAGATCAGCTTGAGTACAACAAGGCTCACGGTTTCACACCAATTGTTAGGAGAGCTAGCAAAGTAGGTGCTACGCGTCGCAACCTAGGCGCCGAGATGGCAACTGTTGTAGAGGCTCCCAGTCAGTCCGCCACCGCAAACACTTCCACCCGACCCAGATACAGCACGCCCGCCAAAACACTTAGAGCTGCTGAGGCTGTAGCTGCCGAGTTGCCGCATCTAGCTGGCGAAGCGCGCGGTAGGCAGCAGGAGAGGCTAAATGAGCTGGTGCTAGAGGCTGCTAGGCAGAACGAGGAGTTCCGGAAAGCCAACCCGGGTGCTGGAGCTTCTCAGGTGGTGCACTCGCATGTGGCCAGATCTAACGATCAGGCTTCATCACCGCATCCTAGTCGTGAGAGAAGCCGGAGTGGGCATTCCGGCAAGGGTAAGCAGATGCAGGTGTACGACCCGGCTGTCGCCGCGAAACAGCTCGCTGTGCCGCGACAGTCCGGTCATAAACACAACGCTGCAGGAGCAGGCTTTCAAGCCCATAAAGCTCAAAGCCAGGCCCGAGATGGAGAGGGCCCAGGCCCTTCACAGCATCCAGTTGCTCAGCCTACTCGGCAGCGGCAGCAGCCGCGTGCAGTGGCACCAGCCGCCAACCCGGTGGAGCAGCCTGCGGCTGTGCAGGTGGACAGATATGATGATGGCTACTCGGCCATGGGGTTGGCTGGCTATGACATTCTGGATCGTGTGGGCGAGCGCGTGTTGGCGCCTGGAGATGCAAGGCACCAGCTGGACCGGATCAGCTTGTCGGCGCGGCTCGAGAACACGGGACCTCCCGGCCCCGAGTGCTTTGGCCCGCGCATCATGAACGAGCCTTCCGTGAAGAACTTCCAGCTCACAAGGGGCACCAAGAGCTACAATGGCAGCACCAAGCCGGAAGATTGGCTCAATGACTATGTCACCGCGGTTCATATCGCGAACGGCAACCGGAGATGGGCGGTGCGGTACGTTCCGCAGATGCTAGAGGGTCCAGCTCGCACTTGGCTCAACAACTTGCCCAAGAACAGCATCAATTGCTGGCTAGATTTCTCGGAAGCCTTCATCAGCAACTTCACCAGCACTTACAAGAGGCCGAATAGGCCACAGCAGCTGTCCGCTTGCAGGCAGCGGGAAGACGAGACGGACCGCGAGTACCTTACTCGGTGGAGCACGTTGCGGAACACCTGTGAAGGTGTGAATGAGGCCCAAGCCATCACTTGGTTTGCGCAGGGTTGCAGGCATGGCAGTATGTTGTGGCAAAGGTTGCAGAGGGAGATGCCAAACACTCTGGCGGAGACCATCAAGATCGCGGATCAGTACGCACTCGGTGATCCTACCCAGCCCCTGATGGATTCTTCTGAGCCGAGAAGAAACTTCAACAGCAACAAGCGCAACGAGTTCCGCAACAAGCGCAGAGGTGACCGAATAGATACTCGGTACGACCCTGAAGAAGTGAATGCAATGGCTGTTGGAGCTGGGGGCAGCCAAAGGCAAAAACCTGCTGGAGCCTACGGGCAGAACCAGAATCAGGGCCAAGGCAACAAGAAACCATTCCGCGCTCCTCAGTCGGGTAGCGGCAACTCGGAGCAGACAAGGAAGTTCGTCTTTGACGACATGAGGGATGGCCCATGCAGTTTCCATACTCAGCACCCCTCGAGGCCTGCTAACCACACTACCCGGCAGTGCGAGTGGTGGGATCTGATCAGGAATGAAGGATTGCCTCCTCCTCCTCCCCTGCCATCTGCGAACGCCAATGTGCAGCCTGCTCGCGCACCCGCATCTCGGCCTCGAGTGTTTCCGAGAAGAGAAAACGTGAACCAAGTGGCTTTAGGAGCCAACCGTCACTTCAACAATGAGGGCTACCGCAACAACAACCACAACCGCAACCGCAACAACAACAGAGGAAACAACAACTACCAGGGCAACAACAACGGCAACAATGAGGGCGGAGGCCACAACCAGTACCAAGAACACCATGAGAGCTACATGATCTTCACTTCTGAGCCCGTCGACAAGCAGTCACAGCACAGGCGAGCCATGGAGGTCAATGCCGTGATCCCTGCTGTTCCTCACTATATGCATTGGTGCAACCAAGAGATCACGTGGTCCCGAGTAGATCATCCCAAGGTGATGCCCAACCCGGGTAGCTACGCTTTGGTGTTGGATCCTACCTTCTTGGGTCCCGAGAAGAATGTGAGGTTCAGCAAGGTGCTGATCGACAACGGCAGCAGCATCAATATTGTGTACAGAGACACACTCGAGAAGCTTGGGCTGGCCGAGAACATGCTGCTACCTAGCAAGACCACTTTCCACGGCATTGTGCCGGGAGTCTCGTGCAACCCGATTGGCCGAGTGTGGATAGATGTGCTATTCGGCACCAGGGAGAACTGCCGCACAGAGAGCCTGCAGTTCGAGGTGGTTGATCATCAGAGCCCCTATCATGCCCTACTCGGCAGGCCTGCGCTGAGCAAGTTCATGGCCTCTACCCACACTGCGTATCTGAAGATGAAGATCCCTGGCCCCAATGGCGTGATTACCATCTCTGGTGATTACAAGAAGTCCATGGAGTGTGCCTCTGCTGGTTCTCAGTTGGCGGAGTCTATGGTGATTGCTGCCGAGAAGAAAAAGATGTACGAGGTGGTGGCTATGGCGCAATCCGCGCAGGCTGGTGCGCAGGGCGTGCCGAGTACCCAGCACGGGACCGCGTTCCAGGCATCCCAAGAGACAAAGAAGGTCCAGGTCGACCCTGAGTTCCCCGACCGCGTAGCCATCATTGGCTCCGGGTTGGCGGAGAAATAGGAAAGCGAGCTCATCCACTTCCTCCGTGAGAATCGGGACGTGTTCGCCTGGTCCAATGAAGATTTACCAGGAGTCCCGAGGGAGTTGGTTGAGCACTCGTTACATGTGCGTCCTGACGCCAAACCAGTGAAACAGGCTATGCGCCGTTTCGGAGATGAGAGAAGGAAAGCTATAGGTGACCAGATCACCAAGTTGCTGATAAGCAATTTCATCATGGAGGTGCTGCATCCGGATTGGCTAGCCAACCCGGTCATGGTCGAGAAGAAGAAGGAGGATCCTAAGGCTGCTACTGCATGGCGCATGTGTGTCGACTACACCGACTTGAACAAAGCATGCCCCAAGGATCCTTTCCCGCTACCTCGCATCGATCAGGTGATCGATTCCACTGCTGGTTGTGAACTGCTGTCTTTCATAGATGCCTACTCTGGTTTTCACCAGATAGCTCTTAATCCTGCTGATCAAATAAAGACTGCCTTCATTACCCCGTACGGGGCTTATTGCTATCGTGTCATGTGTTTCGGGTTGCGGAATGCGGGTGCTACTTATCAGCGGTGCGTGCAGAAATGCTTGCACAATCAGCTCGGCAAGAATGTGCAGGTGTACGTAGATGACATTGTCATCAAAACGAATAAAACACAAACTCTGCTTGCCGATCTTGAAGAAACCTTCGCTAACTTGCGTAAGTATAAAATGAAGCTGAACCCGAGTAAATGCACCTTTGGCGTTCCGGCTGGCAAGCTACTCGGCTTCCTGGTGTCTAGTCGGGGCATTGAAGCCAATCCCTCAAAGATAAAAGCCATTGAGAGCATGTCTCTGCCGAGATCCCTGAAGGATGTGCAAAAGTTCACTTTGCTTGGCATCTCTGAGCCGTTTCCTGGGCCGAATGGGCGAGAAGGCCCTGCCTCTATACCAGTTGATGAAGAAAAGTGACAAGTTTGTCTGGACTCCGCAAGCGGATGTGGAATTCAATGAGCTGAAGGCAATGCTGGGAAGCGCTCCCATCTTGGTTAGTCTGCTACCCAAGGAGCCAATGCTGCTGTACATTGCTGCTACCAACCGAGTAGTCAGCGTGGTGATTGTGGTGGAACGAGAAGAGGAAGGCAAAAGTGTGCAGCGCCCAGTATACTACCTCAGCGAAGTGTTGTCCAGCTCCAAGCAGAACTACCCGCATTACCAGAAGATGACCTACGGTGTGTACCTGGGCGCCAAGAAACTGAAGCATTATTTCAAGGAGCACCCCATCATTGTTGTGAGCTCTGCTCCCATCTCGGATATCATGGGCAACAAGGAGGCGAGTGGCAGAGTAGCCAAGTGGGCAATTGAGCTAGCCGCGTACGCCCCTGCGTATGCGAGAAGAGAAGCTATCAAGTCTCAGATCCTGGCGGAGTTTCTGGTGGATTGGGCTGAGGTGCAGTACGAACCTCCTGCTCCAGTTTCGAATTACTGGAAGATGCACTTTGATGGCTCGAAGGTGAAGGAAGGCCTTGGTGTTGGCGTAGTGCTTACGTCACCCAAACGAGATCAGCTCAAGTACGTGCTGCAGATTCATTTCAAGGCGTCCAACAATGTTGCAGAGTACGAGGCCGTGGTGCACGGCTTGCGAGTAGCCAAGGAGGTTGGCGTGCAGCGCATTATATGCTATGGCGATTCAGATCTGGTAGTACAGCAAGTCTCTGGCACTTGGGATGCTCTGGATGCCAACATGGCATCATACCGCTTCCTGGTACAGTCTATGACTGGATTCTTCGAAGGCTGTGAGTTCCAGCATAGTCACCGAGCAGAGAATGAAGCAGCAGACGAGCTGTCCAAGTTGGGATCTTCTCGGCAGTCCATCCCGGCTGGGATTGCCTTGGAGCACTTGAGAAAACCATCCATCAAGCCATCTCCCAACTCGGAATCCATATTTGTTCCTTCTCTGCCAAGTGAAGAATCCGTTCCAATGGAGATTGACTGGGAGAATGCAACAGAGAACCCGGGGACTGCCACTCCCAACCCGGGGACTGCCATTCCTTACTCGGGGACTGCCACTCCTTACTCGGGGACTGCCATTCCTTACTCGGGGACTGCAACTCCACACTCGGGGACTGCTGTCCTCAACCCGGGGACTGTCGCATTCATTGAAGAAGTTCTTGCCAATCGCTCAGGGCTCCAGAGAAGTGCTCCCAACCCTAAAGAGCAGCCAGAGGCGCCTATCCCGATGGAAGTGGACGAACCAGTGTTCTCTGCACGGGAGACACCGAGTTGGGCCATGCCCATATTATCCTTTCTAAAGGACGGCACTCTGCCAGAAGATGAGGTGATCGCAAGGCAAATTCAGAGAAGATCCAAGGGCTACACCATATTCAGAGATGTGCTGCACAAAAGAAGTGCCACCGGCGTGCTGCAACGCTGTGTGGACCCGGAAGAAGGAGGGGAAATTCTGTTGGAGATACACCAAGGAGAATGCGGGCACCACGCCTCTTCTCGGGCGTTGGTCAAGAAAGCTTTTCGGCATGGCTTCTACTGGCTCACAGCTCTGCAGCAAGCTGAAGACATTGTGAGGAAGTGCAACGGCTGCCAGATGTTCGCGAGTAAGATCCACATGCCTGCTTCCGAGCTGAAAACCATTCCCATCACTTGGCTGTTTGTTGTATGGTGCTTGGATATGGTTGGCCCCTTCAAGCCAGCTAAAGGCAACATGACGCACATCTTAGTCATGGTGGACAAGTTCACCAAATGGATTGAAGTGAAGCCTATTCGGAAGTGCGATGGAGCTACAGCCGTGAAATTCTTGAAGGATGTAATCCTGAGATACGGCTACCCGCACAACATCATCACGGATAACGGTACAAACTTTGTTGAGGGGGCAATGGTGCGGTTCTGCAGAGATAAGCACATCCGACTAGATGTTGCATCTGTTGCGCATCCCGCCTCCAATGGGCAGGTGGAAAGAGCAAACGGCATGGTACTGGCAGGCATAAAGCCAAGGCTGATTGAGCCATTGCTGAAAACACCTGGGTGTTGGCTAGACGAGTTGCCAGCGGTGTTGTGGAGTCTAAGGACCACCCCTAACCGGTCAACCGGCTACACGCCATTCTTCTTGGTATACGGGGCTGAGGCCGTGTTGCCAATAGACTTAGAGCATGACTCCCCCCGAGTAACCCTCTACACTGAGGTGGAGGCGAGAGAAGCTCGAGAAGATGACGTTGACCTGCTTGAAGAAGCAAGAGAGCTTACTCTGTCACGTTCAGCTATCTACCAGCAAAACCTGCGTCGTTATCATAGACGAAAGGTGAACCCAAGGGTTTTCCGAGAAGGAGACATGGTCCTTAGGCTTGTGCAACGCACAGCCGGGATGCACAAGTTGTCTCCTCCATGGGAAGGGCCCTTCATTGTGAGCAAAGCGCTGCACAATGATGCCTATTATCTCGTGGACGTGCGTCCATCACAGGAGAATAGGGAAGATAAAGCTGGAGAGGAATCTAAGCGCCCCTGGAATGTAGCCCTACTTCGTCGCTTTCATTCGTGAGCAAAAATGTGTATGTACTCTCTTATCCGAGTTAAAATTCTACTCTGCAATCTGAGATTAAGCTCGGGGACTGCCCTTGTCCAAACTTGCTCTGTGTGTTTATACCCGGCTTCCCTTTT
Organism: Alopecurus myosuroides; assembly: GCA_028641055.1. Taxonomy (NCBI): domain Eukaryota; kingdom Viridiplantae; phylum Streptophyta; class Magnoliopsida; order Poales; family Poaceae; genus Alopecurus; species Alopecurus myosuroides. Next base: position 18,257,700 of record CM054062.1, read on the forward strand.
GTCCACTCGGTTGCTCTGCTTAAAATTTCACGAGTACATCTAGTATTGTGTTTAAACCTACATGCCAACTCTTCGACTCTGCTGCTGTCCGAAACCCGGCTTCATGGCAAGCAAGAGAACAAGCAAAAGGTCAATGAGCACAAGAAAAATTACTAAGGAAAGAAAGAGCACAGGAACCGAGTAGGATGTCCTTTACTGTTGTTTTTTGTTAACTCCTTTTCGGCTAAGTGGTGGGCTGCGTTACTATGAGTGTTTCTAAGTGGCTAAGTATTTGCAACTCCAACTTTGAATTCTTGTGACTCGAATACCAAAAAAGCAACAAGTTGCGGGTAAGAGCTGAGATGAGAAGGAAGAGCGAATAAGAAATGCAACTCGAGGACTTGCATGATAACGCAACCCGGCATCGAGCCAAGGCTGCTCAAATTGATTAAGTTAAAAACGTCAACTGAGAATAAAACTGAGTAGCAAAGGGAAAGCATAATTGTTTCAATACATCTGCACCCGACATCCCGGGGATCTGATAAAAGTTTTAAGGATAAAGTTGCAGGAAATAATCAGGTAGAGGCAGCAGTCTTCTCGGCGTTGGCCTTGGCAGCTTCAGCATCAGCGTTAGCCTTGGCATCATCAGCTTCCGAGCTGGCGATGTCGGTATTCGCAGCTTCAGCTTCTGGATTGGTGGCGTCCTGATCAGAGGTGGCCGTGGCCACCGAGATGACATCCGTTGCCGAGGTGGAGGCAGTAGCTTGGGTGCGGAGAAGCGCCGTGTCGTCGAGGGCAGCACCTGATGAAGTGCCGAACTCGAGGGCCGCGGTGTCGATGGTCATGTCCACGCTCTCGGCCTCCTCTTCGCTGTCCGCGACGACCGTGGCCTTCCCCTTCCCGGTCTTGTTGCTCTCACTTTCGAAGCAGCTCAGGCCTTCATCCTCGTCATCATCCTCGTCTTCATCCTCGACGTCATCCTCGCCCTCCACATCCGTGCCGGGCTCGGTGACGCCAATGAAGCGCGCGGTATCCGCATACTGGGCGACCTCGTATGCGACCCGCTGACGGCGAGCCACGCAGTCGGGATCCGTCTCCCACTTCGATTTCTGCCTCATCTCGAGAATGACGTTAAGGTCAAGATTTTCATACCAGCTGCAGATGAATAGGAGCAGCATGTCAGCGCCTGCCCGAGCTCCCGACGCCCGCCATTTCTTCAGCTCGGCCTTCACGCCAGTCAGCTTCTCGGCAAGCCCGCGGATGGTTGTTGGCGCAGATTCTCGAGGCCAGAACAGGTCATGGAGTTGGAAGGCAGTGCGCACCAGATCGGTGCCCACGCCCCTTAGGCGCTGGAGCTGGACCTGCATGGTTGTGATGCTGTCTTCAATTGAAGCTTTGGTATCCATAGGCTCGCCCTTCTCGGTGCGAACAGCTTGGGCCTTTGCCAGAGCAGGCTTGCAAGACGAGTTGAGGTCGGGGAAAGTTTCTGCAAAAGCTATCAAAAAGATTAGAGACAGGGGCAGAATAGAGAAACGAGTCGAGCGGAGCAAAAGGGAAAAGTGAAGTGCAGAGAAGTGGGCACTTACTATTCAGGTCGTAGAGTAGCGCCTGCAGCTTGTTCTTCCAAGACTCTTCGTCAGCAACATGCCTTTCTTCCACCCTCCGGAACTGGGCCAGCTGGAGCATGAGATCCGAGTTGCTCTCCCTCAGAGTGTCGCACTCCAGCTCGAGAGCCCGCTTCTCGGCCTTGGCAGTTGCTTCAAACTTTTTCTTCTCGGCCACTATTTTATCTCTCTCGGCAGCTAGATCAACGGCTTTTTGGAGAGCAGTTCGCAGCTGGACCTGCAACGGTTCCATCTCGGAGAGGTGCCTCTTCTTGAATTCCACCTCAAGGCTCTCAATCTACTGCTGCACCTCAGCAGGCTTGAGGCAGTCGAGATGCTCCTCGACAAACTGCTTGTGATCTTCTGCAGAAAGCAAAGCACGGTCAGCAGAGTAGCCAAGATGAAAGCAAGAAAGCAAGCCGAGAAGACATCAACTTACCCTCCAATTTCTTGATCGTAGCTTGACCGCTCTCAACAAAAGCGCGACAGTTCACATGCTCCTCTGCCAGGGCATTGAACTTGCCTGCAAAGAAGAATCGATTAGAGCAAAAAACAAAAGCGAGCGTAAACACCAAACACAGGAACCGCGTAGCTAAAAGCTTACTTTCGACTTCAGAGATCTTGAGGGCGCTATCCATGACCTCCTTCTCCGCCGCCTCGTCGGACTTGCGCTCCATTTCCAGGGCCTCAAGACGCCTCTTAGCGATGTTGTGGTTCCATAGCAGCCGTCGGTACAGGTTGGTTCTTTTCAGAAGGCTATTCTGAGAGGAAGAAAGAAAAAAGAATCAGACAAAGTCGTGAAGATTCAACCCGAGAAGGCGGCAACTCGGTTGAGTACCCGCCTACTCGGTCAGAATCTCGGGGACTGGGTGATGGATAAGAAGAAGGAGAAGAGTAGAAGAGAAGGAAAATGCAACTCGGGACGAATGAGCAAAGCTTACCGCGTAAGTTTGTTCAAGATCCTCTGCGGCCTTGCGGTGGACGAACAGCTTGGCAGCGAGCATGCTGGTCTTGGACGAGATAGTCATGGGTTTATAACCCATGTCCGCCTTGTTCCAGTCAATGCGCATGTGATCCAAATCTCCCAAAGCCAAGCCGTGTCAGTTCTTGTTGCCAAGGACTTCGCTGTCCCACTCAGCGTCAATAAATCCAACCCGGTCGATCATCTGCTCAAGGCCCGTGGACGTCACCTCGGCTTCCTGAACCTCGCGTGAGAAGATCGAGAGGGACCTGTCCTTATTCCTGGCTGGAGGTTTGGAGTCCACTGCGTGGCCTGTTTGCCCCTCCTGATAGCAAGTTTCTTCTCGGCTGGGGTCAGCGGGATGCTGTGCTGCTGGCTCATCTTTACCATGTAAGGTGGGAAGCTAGGTGGGTCAGGTATGCTTGATCCCGCGGCGGCGTCAGCAGCCGCGCCGGAACCACCGATGGTAAGCTGTCGGCCTTGAGGCGGCGGCATCACGGTAGTATCCTGCGCACCGCCACGCGAGGGATTCCTGCGGACGGGGGCATCTGACTGGCCGACTTGCTTCTCGGCGACTCGCTTCTTGGTGGCCTTCTTCTCAGAAGTTATCTTTTCGGCGGCCTTCTGATCAGCGGCCTTCTTCTCGACCGCTTCCTGCTTGATCTTCTTCACAACCGTCTTGGCCGGAGGGCTGGCTGCAATCTTGGTCTTCTTCACCGGCGGGGAGCTCGGTGCAGTGGAGGAAGTGCCCTGCTGGGTAGGCGGTACCAAGGGCGCGCTACCCTGCGCAGCGTCTGGCTGCGCGTGGCTCTGCAGGTCTTGCACCATCTCATCAACTGTCTCAACCCGCTGCTCGGCAGCGGGATCTTGTTGTGTCTCTTCTGGTTTCTCTACCCGCGGCCGGGCCGCGGGGTCAGTTTGGTCAGCAGCCCCTGTTGCTGGCTGCTCTTGATTCTCCTCCTGCCGCTCAAGGGCGGCCTGGTCGTGCTGCTCGGAATCTTGTTCTGTATTCTCCCCGGCTGTGGCAGCTGGGGGAGAAAGTGGCCTCTCGTTGCGAGCAGCATCCTGCGCTTCCTGTTCTGCGCAGGCCTGCTGCTCCTGCTCGGCGTCGTGGGCATCGCTGTACATGTACTGGAACTCGTCCTCGGCTTCTCCCTTCACAGGAGAGGGCGAGCGCACCCTATCCCGTGCAGTATCCTCGTCCTCCTCAGAGAGATCGATGAGCGCATTTACGTCGATGGCGGATCTCTTCTTGGACTTGGATTTGGTGGGCGCGGCAGCAGCGTTAGCATCCAAGGGGGCGCTGAAAAGAAGAGAGAATTCAGAAAAGAAAGAAGGACAGGAGTAACCGAGAAGCAATAGTAAGAAATTCAGAAAAAGCAGCGACAGCGATGTGCAACTCGGAGAAAGTTACTTACCCTGCACGGGAAGGCGGCAGTCGTCTCCCCTGTTTAACCTTCTTCACGGCCTGCTTGGTTTTCTTGCTGGGGGGCTCTTGAGCACCGCTACCCGCCCTCTTGCGAGTAGCGGGAGCAGCAACCGCGAGCGGATCGACGGTAAGGGCGTCCTCGTCCTCACCCTCGTCCTCGCCTTCCTCCTCAGCACCAGCGTCAGCATCAGCATCATCTGTAAAAGTTGAGAAGAAGAAAACAGTTAGAAAACCGAAGGAAATTGGGTTGCGCTACTCGCGACCGAAAGAGGTGAACTCAATCACCTTCGTCGTCGTCCTCGGACCAGTCGCGGACGGACGCGTCAACGTGGTGCTTATCCGACTGGGCGGCATGAGGGATATTGAGCTTGTCTGCGGTGTCGTAGCAGACCTCATCGTCCTCCTCTCGATCCCCTTCCCAGTTGTCCTCGAAGCGTTCTATGCTTTCTGCGAGCTGGCGAGCAAGGACCTGGAACATAGGCAAGCACCACAAATCAGTCGAGTAGCATAACGACATTTTACTCAGCGAGGCGTGCAAACATAAAGCATATAAAGTCTACCGCTAAGTATGCTACTCGACAGGGCGTGCAAACACAAAGCACATTAAGCCTAGAGGATACTGCTAAGTGTGCTACTCGGCAGGGCGTGCAAACATAAAGCGTACGAAGTCTACCGCCAAGTATGCTACTCGACGGGGCGTGCAAACACAAAGCACATTAAGCCTAGAGGATACTGCTAAGTGTGCTACTCGGCAGGGCGTGTAAACACATTAAGCCTAAGCAACTCTGCTAAGTGCCCTACTCGGCGCGGAATACAGATACTAGGCACAGCAAGTTAAGAAGGCTATCTACTCGGAATCTGTATACAGGAAACGGGATGAGAAGTACTAACCCGCTTGATTGGTTTGGTGCGGCTGAACGGCACGAAGCCGTACTGCCAGTTGTCCTTGAGGCCAGTGCTCATGATGGAGCGCGCCCAAGTGGCAACGTCCGCGTTGCTGAGCTCGAACGTTGTTGTCCGAGTGTAGTCGCGGGGGCCTCCCATGTAGCACATGAGATGGGCGCGGCGCTGGAGCGGCAGCACTCGCCTGGAGATCCAGCAGGCGATCGGGTCGTCGCTCTTGAGCCCTCTCGAGATCAGCTTGGCGAGGCGCTCGTCCATCTGCTTCAGGTCGTTGTCGAGGGACGGCTTGGTCCGCCAGTTCTGCCCGGTGGGAGCTGCGTTGGTCCAGCTGGGTAGATTGATCCGGTCCTCCACCTTGGCCCCCTTCTCGGCGGGAATATTCTTCACGTAGAGGAAGGTCCTCTGCCACTTGCGGACAGAGTCCAACCCCTTGACGCGCGGGTGATTGGTTCCCTCGCGCTGCACCATCATGGCGCTGCCAGTTTCCGTCATCCCGCAGCTGGTGTCCGCGCCATCTCGCCTGGACTTGCTCTGCTTCCGGAAGAAAAAGTACCGGGACCAGGTCGCCGAGGTAGGCCGTACGCCCAGGAATGCCTCGCATACCACGGCGTGGTATGAGAGCATGACGATGGCGTTCGGCGGGAGGTGGTGTGGCTGGAGGCCATAGTGGTCGAGGAACGTCCGGAAGAAATTCGAGACCGGGAGCCCGAATCCTCGCGCGAAGTGCGCGAGGAAGACGACGTGCTCGCCCTCCTGCGGAGCCGGGACGAGCTCGCCGTTAGGTTGCCGGCAGCGAACACCGGGAGGAACTCTCCGGGTGTTCACGAGCCACTGGCAATCCTCGGCAGTGACCTCAGATCCGGCCCAGCCGGCGAGAGCGTCGTCGTCACGAGCCATCGCGGTGGAGGAAAGATTGGCTGAAAGATTGAAGGAATTTGGGTGGAGAAGCTCGCAGCGGCGCGGTGAGATGCGCGGCGGCGAGATGCTCTGCGGCGGCGGAGAAGCGAGGAGACGAGGGGAAAGTGGGAGCGGAAGAAGAAGGAGTTACCGAGGGGGTATTTATACCGCTCCTCGAGTTTCCGTTACGAGTTGAGGTAGTGGGATCGATCGTGGCAGAAACCGTACGGCGTGGGATCTGTCGGCCGGTTAGAAACGCACACAGCGCGGAACGCGCGCGTAACGGCCGCATTAGATCCCACGACGAGATCGTGGGCAATCACTGCCTTTGATGGGACGTAATGGGCTAGTGGGCCCACTCCGTGAAAACTGGGCGCGTGGCCTGTCAGTTCTCGGGCACCGAGGCGTCAGGGTCGTGTCCGCCTGACACGTGCCCAGTTGCAGCGCAGAAAGCCGGATTGTGCTCTGCCACGCAGAGATTTCGATTCGAGATTTCACCATGTCCTTTTACTCGACCACAGAGAAGAGAAGTGGTTCTATTCGGAAGGAGCTTAAGACAAAATCATGGGCTACTCGGAGGTTTTACTCGGTATCACAAGGTTCAAGGGCAAGACTGTCAAGGTTGGTTTTAAAGCTGGCAGGGCCCAGTGAACCAGTTCGCAGGACTCTACCAGCTTCGGGGACTGCTGTCGGGGGGTTACCCCCGAGTAGGGTAAAGGCAAGTGCTAAAGGCAAGATCAGAAGGGATGTTTGGCCGAGTAGCCGGCTACCCTGTACTTGCTACCCGGTCGACTGCTACCCGGTCCTGCACATAGATAGCCAGAAGGGCAAATCAAGGAAGTTGCGTGCCTCCGAGTAGAAGAGTTGGCCCGAGTAGAAATGGCGGGAATCTACTCAGGCCAGAAGTCAAAGGAGCCGTTCTGACACAGAATCCCGCGTATCCCGGGTCCGTACTTGGCACTGTTCACAGCACTGTTCATCTAAGGACGGCGTGCCTGACAGCGACAGTGTGGCAGCAGGGCGTCGCAGGATAGGGGGACCTACTCTGTGTTCGTGGCAGTGATAACAGAATGGTTACTTGGTTTTGCCCAACGACTTTCCGCACCAGGACAAACCTAGAAGCCAAAGCTGTCAGCGGGAGCTCGGAAGAAGGACGGTGTGCACACTATGTCGACATCTGTTTGTATTTGGCTGTATCCGGCTGGGCACCGGGTATATAAGGTGCCCTGCCCCCTCCTGCGCGAGGGATCCTGCGAACGCTGACCTAGATCACACGTTGGGCTCACATTCTTGACCTAGTTCACCACGTAGAGAGAAGGGTGGCTACTCGGTAGCAAGAACAGTTGTACTGTGGCTACTCGGTGAGACACTAATATACAGAGAGAAAGGCAAGAGTAGGGGTTTTACCTCCTCACGAGGGCCCTGAACCTGGGTAGATCGTGTTGTTTGCAGTGCTTGTTTCATACTTCACGCGGCTACTCGTCGCGTGATCCCTCCCCGAGCGCCTCTAGCGTCCATCGTCCCCACAACTTTAGCCATCCTATGGCATCTGCCGTGACACCACCACGACAGACGACCGAGACCATGTTGCACGACCAGGTGTACATTCATGTCCACTCCCACTCAGGTGTGGGGCCCGGTTGTTGGTCCAAGCCAAACCGTGCTTCTCCGCACAACGCATTCCCACCCATTTCGGCCAGCAGGTTGAACGCCTGATTCCACCCCTCACGATGGATATCTACGTGCCCCTAGCAGACACTCATAGACCCCAGAGTCCATGGGACGTAAGGGCTCCCACCCATGTGCATGTAGTCCCGCAGAACCTACAGCGTACGTCTCTCGCAGCCCGTGGACATGCGAATGAGAAAAGATCACAACTGACTTACTCCCCCCATAGAAGACCCATGGTTAACGCGGTATTTACGGTGCACCGAGTTCTAACAGCATCTGTGAGTAGTTCCTAGGTAATACTTTTCCATGCAGATGGAACCTTCCTTTGACCTATTCATCTTACCATGGTTCCATCCGCCCACCAAACAGAACACTACCACTCGGGTAGTCATTCAATTAGTCATATTATTATAAAAATAGGATCATGCATTCTTTTGAGATCAGGTGGTAATACGATAGGGTATTTGCAAATAGTTTGTTATGAAGTACTGCAAAGGATATGAGCAAGTGATGAACTTGCCTGAGATTGAAATAACCATAATAATCAATGTCTTCGGGGTTCGAGGGTAACGTAGACAATTCCGACATCCGAAAGATAGCAAAGTAGTCCTGGTAAGGACTACAGAAAACAATGGCAAGATGATACATGAATAGTAATGAGATGAATCGTGAATTACCCTGGAAAACACCCCAGCTTACAAGTGTGAGCTACGTTTGATACGATAACTTACTCACATAAGTTTTAGGTGAGTTGTTTCATTACTTGTGGTGATGTTTTTATTACTTATTTTAGAATTACATGTGTTTAACTTTTACTTATCAAACAATGGTTGTTATGTTTGGTTATAAATGATTGTCACATGATTAAACGAGAAAACATTATCATATGGAAACCATTATTTAAAAAGATAATAAAGATGTTTGATTTTATGTTCAAAAGTGTAGGGCTAATGACAAAGAGTTTAATTGAAAATGAGGGACTAGTATAGCTAACTCTATCATTACAATTCTTGCTAATGACTTGTGATGATAGATTTTAGTAGGTGTGAAAACATGAGGGTTTTTATTAATAAGGAAAATGATATTCAAGTAGTTATTGCCGGTTATAATGGAATATTATAGAATTCCATTATACCGTTAGAAACAAGTTTATAAGTTAGACAAAATGTGTTTTGTTTGACATATTTGAGTTGAAAATGTTTTTCTCTTTAATTTGGTATCTCATTTGAAGTATTCTGAAAATATTTGAATTAAGTTATTTATTAATTTTAAATGAATTAGATGAGTAGGCAAATATAGCGCACATGAAAACTTGGTCAAATGACTATGAGAACATCATAAATGAGTTGTATATGTCATTTGGAGAAGTTTGGCATATAATTTGTATTTTTATGATTTTATGAATTATTTATTATTTTTATCAATTTTTAATGATTTAATTTAATTAAAGAAATATTAAATTTTAAATTTTACCAAATGTTGTTAAAAAGTTTAAAATCATTTAGATTATATTTTCTGATTAATTTGATATTTCGTTTGTATTTTTCTGAGTTATAGAATTAGAGTTATTGAATTAATAAGTTTAAATTATTTTCTATTATTTTTGAATTGACAGGTGGGGTCCACCTGTCAGTTTTGTTTTTTTATTTAAAAATAAATAAAAACAAAAAGAAAATGGCCCATGACTTCATGATGACGTCATGGTTGCGTCAGCAATGGAGCAATCTCTCTTATTAAGATTTAATCCGTCGATTTACTCCAAATTAGCGCGAGGGGTTTGTTCTGCTAGCTAGATACGGTCCCTGCGAACCTATTGGAGGCGGCGGACTGACCAAATGGTCGTGGAGTGGCCGGCGGCGAGCTTATCTGCGGCGGACGGCGGCGGGTGACGGTGCTACAAAGATCCCGGAAACGATCGACCAAACGGGAAGTACTGTAATGCTCTAGGGCTTACCAGGAGTACGGTGGAGGTGTTGGGGAAGCAAAGCGCGGCTGGAGAACGGAGAATTTTGCACGGCGGCCGTCACCGGAGAGGAAAGGGAACGGTGGATTCCGGCGGCCCCTGTCTTTCCCAGCTTGCGTGCGTGCTCGAGGAGGTCGACGAGGACCTGGCGCGTCTCCCTGTGGCCTCAGCTCCTCCATTGGTGCCCGGAGTTGACGGCGGCGAGCGGTGGCTGTGGGTTAGGGTTAGGGTTCCGGTTCGGTTACAGAGAGAGAGAGAGAGCAAGGAGTGAGGAGAGAGAGAGCGAGAGAGAGAGTTCGATCTAGACGACACCCCGTATTTGTACTCGCGAAATGGCGGCGAGCAGGACGTGGCATCGACCACGGTGACGCAACGAACCTCCTCTCTGCCTTCTTGCGGGCGTTGAAGAAGAAAGAAAAGAAATTGTCACATTACAATAACCTCCTGAAGTTTCTATTATTTACGACTAGGTCCTTGTGACTTTAAAACAGAGAAGAAAACACTGTTTTTCAGGGCTTATTTGTAAACATAAAAATTATTAAAAAATATATTTGAATTCCTCATCAAATTTTACACCTCACCCTGTTTTGTTTTGGTGAATTTGAAGAATATTTATATTTTTTTATTTAGGGTGCTAGATTAAGTGGTTTTTTTTTATTTTCTCTCTATTTAAATTTCATATGGATTAAAACTCACTTAGTGTATTCTATGACATGAAAACAACCCCACTAATATGTTATTGAAATAATGATATGTTTTCTATTGGATAGTTTTTAGGAATAATACCTTTTTGGAAATACTTAGTAAGCTTTAGTGTTGTTTTATTTATTTATTTAGGCATAGTAATAAAATCACCCAATAGGGAATTTTATTCCAAATCATACCTTCTGTTTGTTTTTGTATGACACTCAATTGTTTGAGTATACAAAAGTGATCTGTTAACTAGGTGTACAGGCTTGTTACCAAACTATTTCTATATAACACTAACATTGGAGTATCACGCTATTTCATGCGGAGTTCATAAGATCATATCAGGATATAAGAGTTCCAAATACTCTTATCATAAATTGGAATAGAACTTCTAGAATCCTCCAAAGAATCCTTCTTAAGATCTTCTTGTGGTAGTTCCTCTATTCTTGTGGATGCTTCTCTTGCAAAATGACTTAGAAAAGATTGGAAGATAACAAGATAAAATGATCTAGATAGAATAACAAGATCTAGATTAAAAGTTAGTTCATGCTTTTATTATCCTTACATATACTTCTTATTTTATTTCCCAAAAGATAGATACTTATTTCATATATGATTGGTTTTACTTAGATATCAATTCAATTTCTCTAACAGAGATTATAACTTGTTGTTATCCATGGGTTGTATCCAAAGATACTTTAGTTGTTGAATATTGATTGATAAATGAGACCATGGCATGAGAAGATTATTGGGGTTTAATGACTTATGTCATAGTTGTTAGTTAGTTTCTTAGAGTGTCATGTTGTTACTTTATATTCTTCTCTTTATTACATTTTTCATTCATAAGGCAGATATAGAGGTTTGGGAATATCATGTGTAATGTTCAAGGTTTTAACAGTAGGTTAAGAAGATTTACTTCTTCATTTAGGTACTTCTTTTATGATGGATGAGATATGTACATATTCGATAAATATGTTAATACAATTATTATGTCATTTTCCACTTGTGGGTTTTGATTTAACACTTGTTTGTATCACTAGTGTTCTATTGATTCTTTGTTATGTACTTGTGATGGTTCACCTGATAATTAAGAGATGATTTATAAAGATGTTATGCAGATTGATTGATAACTTAAGTAGTTCATGTTCTAGAGAGTCTAAATTTTTTGTTGATGAGATTATTCCATCAAGCACTACTAACTTGTGGAAGTGTGATCATCAGTTATGAGATTTGGATACTCTCCCTATTTGAGTTGTAGATACCTAGTGTAGCATCCCAACTTTTAATAAAGATGGAATACCTGTGTTACTGTGCTAGTCCCTGGATCAATTGCTAGCACCACATTACAAAATGAAATATCATGCAAATGCATCAAATTCTATTACATCGCATGATCCAGTCTTTACAAAATAGGATTACAACTTGCATAATATTAGAAGACTAGCAGAAAACAAAGAAATACAGCGGAAAATATAGTACAACATTGAGCCCATCTTCTTCATGTGCCACAGGAAAAACATGTTGGCGATAGTCTCGAGATCCTAAACGAAATCCTCACTCGTCTTCAGAAATATCTGCAATATGGAATATGCAGCCACAAGGGAGTCAGTACAATTTAATGTATTGGCAAGTAACACTATGGTGGATATAAATGGCAAGACTAATACTACATGCTTATTTGGCTGAGTGGAGTTTTGGCTAAGTTTGCATAAAGCCAGTTTTCTCCTATCACTTTTGTAAAACAAACTTTTCTTTTCAAAAGGGTGGCAACATTGGATTAAGATCCAAGCACCACAATACTGTTCACTTGGTCAAATTTTACTTATTGAAATTGGTGATGAGATTCTTCCGTCAATCCTTGTCCAGCTGCTCATAGTTGTCCATAACCGGGGATACGGCTAAGATCTTAGTTTGTTGACTCTGCAGAGGTTGTGCACTTTCACCCTTTGTCTTCAATTAGCCCAAACATCCTATACACCTAGAGTGCATCATGGAAAGGAGAGAATTGAGACGAGATCTTTCAGAAGAAGAAGTCCAAACCCACCGGCAAGACCGTTCCACCTATAATTTTGCTACATCTGCTAGTCAAGCCTGGGCTGAACCCTCACAACTTGGTTGATCAAGACAGAGCCCATATGTCAAAAGGTTGCACGGGAAGCTACTAAACTTAGAAGGACATAGTAATATCTTTGTTCTTGGGTGGTCATCCGCAAGTGACAACCTCAAGTGGAATAACCCTTAGATAAGGGCCCTGAGGAAACACTCAACATAACCCAGTCTTACCACTTCCACCCAGGTGGTTCATTCATTAGTTATACTTAGTATTTTTCTCAACATCTAGTAAAACAATTTGTAACATTGCATAGCACCTAATAAATTCTAAGGCTATCAAAATAACAAGGTAAAAGGGATGGCTACACACTACTAGGATAATAGCATAGCATAGTATAACTTAGTAAAATTTCCTATCATGCATACTACTCAAAATCAACTAATGCATATAGAAAATAATGGGTAGTTGATGGTGTGTTACTTGCCTTGTTGAAGTTGGTGAAGAATTCACACTCTCTTCACAAAAGATCGTTACTCTCCGTACAATCTATTCATTGAAAACACAAAACAAAAATAAACGAGCATCCTAGAAATCAAACACATAAGTGAAGAAAACAAACATAGCAAATAATCATAACAAAGGGGTTGTACCAAGTTGGCTAGGGCAAGGTCAAGATTGGAGTTCAATACTTGTTAAGAAAACTCCAAGGTTTTACTTGGGATGGACTAGGTTGAGTTTGATGTGATCTAACTTTATTATAAACATACTTGTCGAGGAAGTTCCAAGAGTTCACTAAGAATAAACATATTACTTCTTCAACTAAAGTAATACATGCAAACACTTGGTCATATTCACCTTCCAAAAATATTTGAGTGACTATGTTAGTATTTTCCATTGTGGTTAGGGTAGGTCTACTAACTTCATCATCAAAGGGAAAGTATTACTAAGTCTTGGGTTTTTCCATTTGGGTCAATGGTTGGACAAAAATAACTTGTTATTCTTCAACTTGTATGGATTGCTTCTAGACCTCATGTGATTGCCTTCTTGAAGATCATCATCATGCCATCTAAGTTGTTTCCTTCCTTGGTGTGGTGCTTCTCTTGGTCTTGATAGTCTTCATGGTTTTCACATCACTAATTGGTTCGGGTATGGGATGGGCACATATACCATTAAGTCAATTTGGAAAGAAAAATAAGAAGAAAGATAGAAAGAGAGAGGGAGATGTTTTCTTCTGGATTTCTTCACACTTGTACTTCCTTGAGTTTCTTCTAGTGATGGAGTCTTTTCTTCAAAATTTCTTTATTGATCCTCCTTGTATCTCTTCATGTTGCCACCAAGTTGAAAGTGCAGTTTTCTTCTTGTGCTTGAGTCTTGATCTCCATTTTGCTAACTTGATGATTTCTTGAAGCAAGAATAGGGGAATGGAGAAGTAGATAGAATACTAGGGTGCTAGTGTTTGAGGTTCACTACTTGGTAATTTTATGGACTTGGTCTTGGATCCAAAAATGGCCACAACAAACAATGGTAGAAAGAAATAGAAACAAAATCTAAGACATAATAACTAGATGGACTACTATGATGGATTTTTGGCTAAAATACATGGTCATGGTCCAAGGGTGTCCAAAATTGTTGGGAAATGATGTCTCTGGTTAAAGGCTACCAAAAGAATCAACTTTGCCTATGAAAACATTTTCTAATTATTTATAGAAATAATTCTATGTCAAAATACTCAAACAGACAATTTAATTCTAAAATCAATTTTAATTTGATCAATAATTATTTTGGGACAGAGGTTATGAAAGTACACATCCTAAGGTTTCCAAATATATTTTATTTACAATTTTTGGATTTGTAGAATTTGAATTATGCCTCAAACAAGCATATTTGAATTTGAACAAATTTAAGTTTGTCAAATTTGAATTTGTCCAGTGCCAAAAGTTTCTAGATGTCAAGGGCTTTTCAAAAAGTCCAAGATTGCTAAATTTGGCTAAGTGATTGAAAAGATATGAATGTTCTAAGTTGCAGGGTTGTTTTTGCAAAACTGCCAATTAATATCTATTCGGGATAAAAACAGAAAACAGCTGGGCTACGTGGCTGGATCTGATTGGGCTGAGTTGTTGACTCGGCTGCTGACCAGGCACGGTGACGTGGCTGCTGACTGGGTTAAGTGAATCGATCCGGGACGTTGGATCTCGATCTAACGGGGGCTTACCCCTCCGATAAGTGATTCTACCCTAGCCACATGATGCAAATCGGACGGCAGGGAGAGGGCTAGGTTACCTCTCCGGTGGATGTGGCCGGCAATGGAGGGCACGGCGGCGCGCCGGTGGCCCGAGACGCAGGAATCGACGCCGATGGCAGCTCCGGTGATCTCCTGGACGCGGGAAGAAGCCGATGCGAATTGCTAGAGAACGACGAGGAAGATGGAGGAAAAAGTGCCCTCCTTCGTTTCCGGGTTGGACGGCGCAACACGAACGGAGAATGGAGCCGCTCCGGTGAGCCTCGGTGGCGATGGCGCGGCCAAATTGCTGGGAACAAAAAGAAATCAAAAGGAGTCAGAGAGAGAGCACGAGCTAGGTAATTCAAATGGAGCAAAAGGGACGCGACGAGGAAGGTTACGATGGCCGAAACCGGCAATGGACAACGGCGGCAGAACCGTCTCCGGCGAGGAATTTCTCCGGCCCTGTGGCTTGATATAGAGGGGATTGAGAGGGGAAATGGAGAGGAGGAGGAGGGCTTTAAGGGGGAGCAAACGGCTCGGAGAATGATGGCTTGTAACGCCCGGAATCAAGGAATTGATTCCGATTCATTTCGGGTAGAAACGGCAGAGGTGAGGTTGATGACGATGATGACGTCATCATGACGTCATCACATTTTTTTTTCTTTTAATTCCTGTTTTTAATATCTTTAGTTTTAACAATCCAATTGACCTCAAATTAATTTATAAAAATTTGTAAAAATAATATCTTTCTGTTTATAACATTTTTATAAACATTTCAACACATTTCACTTTTTATATTTTTGAAAATATAAATAAATCATTAAAAGTGATAAATGTACATTTTAAATTATAAAAATAATAATATGAGTTTTTGAATAAATAAAATTACAGAGACATTAAACATGTCTAATACTATTTTTGAAAGTCATTTCACATCACTTTTATATTTTATAAATTTAAGATTTCAGTGATTTACTAATAGTAACTTTATTCCATTTTAAAATTTAGAAAATAATAAATTGATGTTATTGTCTAAATAAAATCTCAGAGACATTTTACAAGTCATATATTATTTTTGGAAAGCCATTTTTAAACCACTTTCACATTTTATAATTTTAGGAGTTGAAGGATCTACTAATAGTAACTTAATGCTATTTAATTAGTTCATATCAATTTATTATTATTGTTGATCAATAAAATTTAGAATAAAACCACAAGTCATAATATTGTTTTCAAAACCTTTTGTTATGTTATTTTCAAAGCAATGCATTTAATTTTCACCCCTTCATGTTTAAAACTTGGAATAACAACTAAAAGTTATTATTAAAACATTTTATTCTCATCAAATATTTTTGAGGCTTAGGACTTTATTAAGGGTTATAAATCTTTTATTGTTGTTGCCATAAAATAATTTCAAGGTAATATTTGAATTGGAAACCTTTTATGTAATAAAGTTTGCTAAAGATAAAATGGTTTTCTTTATGTGAGAAAAATCATTTGAGAGGGTTTTAGGGTTTATGGAATAGAGGTATAATGGATTCTTAATTTCACTTTTCATTGAGTTATGTATTGTTTCCTTTTGTTTCTTGCATCTTATTTGGTTTTTGGTGACTTGCATAACATGAAAACAAAAAGTTCCAATTTTTTGTGATTTTTGACTTTTCCAAAAATCAGGGATGTTACACCTAGGGAATTATCCCAGGTCACTTATAGACTTGAGGTTATGCTAGTTGAGAGTTTGTGTTGGTCATACCCAACTATGGTTTATCTTATCAGGTGATTTGGTTTCTTGAGATACTAGTTATAAAGATCACTCCAGATGCACTCCTGGCTAGATGATCTAAACGTATTTCATCATGTCAGGTGAAAAATTGGTCACTTTGGTTTGTTTAAACTTTCGTGCCAAACACTGGGATGTTACAGATTCCCAGGTAGCAGCCTGGAATCTATGGGCTGGGACGTCGCATTATGTTGCGGCCTCTTAGGCCTTTTTGGTTCTTGTTGATTAGCAACATAATTTGCCTTTCGTTGTCTGATGTAATGTTGGGTCGTGTGACTTCTGCTTGTAAGCTATACTCTAGTAACACCTGTTTAATACAGTTTCCATGTCTAGAGTGCTGCTTTGGTCGGTTGTTGGTTTCGAGCTCATTGTTTTACATTTTTGGCTATGCCTTCATAGTTGTCGCAGTCGAGGGGTTGTGGAGCCGATAATCCATTTCCGAGCACGCCTGCCGATGTGATTCGGCCTGGGGCTTGGTAACCCTCGTAACCCTCGATTGTTGTTGCACTTTCTGGGCACATAGCATTTCTGTATAGCTTTGGTCCCGATCCTTCAGTTTCATACGATTCATGGACGCTTTGATATGCATAGTTGGTTATGACTAGCATGGGCACAAGGAGTAGTAGCACCGTAGTGATCCGGCCTGCGTACCGATGAATCCGGTATGCCTGCCGTTGTTTGTTGCAGCCGGGGATGGTAACCCTGAAGCCCTTGTGGGTCCATGACTAGGAGCGCTTAACAATATGTATACCTTTGGGTCCGGGGTCGTGACAAGTCATGGTATCAGAGCAGGACTGTCTGTAGGAAAACCTTACTGCTTGGTCGATGTTGATAACAGAGTTTGTAAAAAACTATTTTGAAACCTCAAATGAGTTGTGAAAACCTTCTTAGGATTCTTTTTACTCCTTATCTGGTATCGCTCTAACTCTGGGTTTCCTTACCTGTTCTGATTTGAAAAAGTTCTGGTCATTCAAAACCTAGGTGCCTTCTTTGGCAATGACGTCTTTTACCCAAGTTGACCTAGTGTTAAAGTTTCTAGAGTCGTGTGTGTTCCATGTTTCGTTATCTCTTAAACTGTGAGATTTCCTTTCCATCCTAGTCTCTCGGAGTTGTGTGTATTCCACATTATCCTGTTCTAAAGTCTGAAATCCTAAAACTCGAGATTTCCTTTTCATATCGAATGTATCCGTTATCTTCTGCTCAAATACTTCTGGAGCTATGTTTGTCTTCTTGGAAAGATACTCCGTGATTGCTACTCATAGTGTCCTTCAAGGCACTCAGATAGTAGTTGCTCATTTCTTTGGGTTCCTAACCCTTGGACTTGAACCGAAGGTCCCGGAATGTGCTAGGTTGAAGTGTGTTGAATCATGTGGTTCCTTAATCATGTGAGGTGTATGCTACCAGCACAGGATGCTGACCTTTAACCCAAGTATTGTTTCTTTGGATCCTAAAGAATTTGTTTTACCTCGGGATGGCTAGGCAAATTCTAACTCTCATAGTCATAGTCTTTCTCTTGGAACCAAAAGGGGATCACAACAAGGGTGTTCCTTTGGATTCCCATATCTTTGTTCTCGACTCAGCTATACCAATCTACCTAGCAAGGGTTCTACAAATGAGTACTACCATGTGCTTTCAACCTGATCTCTGGATTCTCCAAATTACGTCCCTACTCTTTAGTTGATTTCAAACTTAGTCTATTGTTTGAAAACCAAGCTGCATATGAGTGCTGGAGATCCAATGCCTTTGCTATCGTATTCCGTCAGAACATTACACCTTGGAATGTGAGGAGAAACAAACTCCAGTACCTCATTCATCTCTAGGACCAGGTTAAAGTTTTTTAACTCGTATAATTAAGAGGCTTTAAGAGCTTTTGTTCTGTTCGACCTTTGAGTATCACATTCTTAAATATCAAGAGGCTATGTTCAATATCATGGCCTTATTGATGAAGTGATTCTCTTACACATCCTTAACCACCTCCACTCCAAGTTTTAATGCTTGAGAATGATGGGTGTGCATTGATGTGTGCACCAGATATTCTTAGCAATCCTTATTGCTTTGAAAATCTAAGAAACATTTGTATCCTTCTTAGCACTATTGGTCACCAGGTCTCCACTTAAAGCTGACCATGTTACCAGATCTGTTCATTCCAGTGCACATTCTTGGTCAGAGAGTTAGGTGCATGCCGAAGCTCCCAAGATCATATTGACTACTTTGAAAAGCAAGATTCCTTCAATTCCCGAGACATACCGGTAGGTTGTCATATTCTGGTTGTCTTTCTAGAAGTATCACCAGGGTTGTTACCTGACCGTGATGTCCGAACAAAGTGTAATTTGAATTACTCCTTTCTCCAAGAAACTATGTTGGACATCCTGGACTAGTGGTTGAGCTTAAACAATAACTTGGAGAGTTGAAAGGCAAAAGCTCCTCCTAACTTGATCCTTTGTTAAGGGATGTCTAGTTTCCTTTGTGTTGAAGAATGATAGTATCTCCTCAATGGGCATGCTGTCATCCTAACCTCGGTTTGATTTGGGCTATCGTCAAATCAGCTCAGATTCAAGGACTATTTTTATGGTGTTTCACTCATGGTGTTTCACCGCGTACACCTTCATGTCCTTTAGTCTGACCAATACTTTGCATTGTTCATGTATCATATGAATTCCTCTGCTTGGAGTATCTTGATAAGCCTGTTGTCGAGCCCATCAATGGCATTCCTATTTTCTCCAAGTTGCGAGAGGTTAAAGTTGAACATTTGGCACTAATGTTGGAAACTTTCGAGAACCATCTTTGTGTCATCACGAAGTTCGTGTTCTATATGTTCAAAGTGGCTTACTGTAGTCCATGTGCTTATGGTGAAAGTTGTCGCCATGGGTTCGAGTAAAGTTTTCTTGTTTCCTCGGGAATAATCTCAAGTCAGTTATGCATGTGTGGACTATTCTTGAGATGGTGGGTTGTTACCTCCATTTATTTGAAGAATTTTGCATCCACACCAAGCCACTGACTGATTGTTTGTACAAGAGAAGAAGTCCAAGAACTCCGTTACCTTTGTAAACATCCTCCCAACAAGGACTCTGATGTGCTTCGTTGCAAGTAATCCATGTAGGTGCAACCATCTTTCACAAGTTGCTAATACATGAGTTCTACACTTTCGCTCATCTTCTTGACCTTGACATCGTAGTTTGTATCTTCCGAATCTGGTAAATATATCTCGTTGATAACCGGTGCAACCTCTTTGATCAAACATACCGAGTCTGAACATTCTCCCACTAACCAGAGCTGAATCTCAAGCATCAACGACGGTTGGTGTTTCCTGAGGAGTATTGACTTAGGTCTTTTCAAAATCTGGCATGGTTGATGTTGTGGTTGACACAATTAGCCGGAAGGCCTAATGTCATATCTCTTTGAATCCGTAAGAGCAGCCACTCTCCGTGAGAATTCTTGTGTGGCTCATTCTAACAAGTTTTCCCTCACCGTTCTTTCAAACTGAAGTTCCACTTCCACTTGATGACCTATTGAAGGCTTATGTAAGCTGCACATTGGTATCAGGAACGCCAAGAAGACCTTGGAACTTATTATGCCCAATGTCTCTCTATCAATCCTACAAACCTTTTCTCTAGTGGAAACAAGTTCATCATGAGAACCATCTCGTGGTGTCTTGTAACCTCCATTGATCAGTTCACTGTTTCAAGTTGTTTATACTTGAAGTTCTGTTCATCTCACCCATTGTGTGAATTTGACAGTCAGTTCAGCCATGGGATTTTAACCATGTGGTAAACGTATTGCTACGTCAAATCCACCATAGGAAAGAGATTCCTATTCCTTCTGGTGTTTCAACCTCGTTGGTTAACCAGCCTTATGGTGTAACCAAGAAATTCCTCCTTCATAACGGTGTTCCAACTTATTTTGGTTACTCATCCTCTGTCGTGAAGTAACATCCCGATTCTTGACATGGTTTTACACAAAATTTTATGGAATGGTTGAAAGTTCCAATATCTTACGTGTCCACTCCGAAGAGTGAACATCATCCTGTATTAAATTTTCTCCGACGCACAACTACAGTGGTTTCTTGTGTTTTCCCTCGTCTACGGATATTACATTGTGATATTCAAGACCATCCTTCCCCTCTTGGTATTCTGTTTGAAGAAACCTCTATGTCACAAGTTGTTCAACTTTTCTTTTGCAAAAGGATTTAAAGTCTTGTGCAAAGCACATACTTTAAGTCCTTTCAAGACCAATGATCCGCAAATTTGAAACCATCTTCTGTTCACTCTGTTACCTTGATGTGTTTCATGCCTGTTAACTCAAAAAGTTCTTTATGAACATTCCTGTCATGAGTTATCCATGAGATACTCGATCTTCATGAAGATCATTTCCTAAGAGTTTTCCCTCCCACCTAAGGTGTAGCCAATCAACACTTCATGATGCTACGGATCAACCTCTTCACAAAGAGAACCGTAAGAAGATCCTTCAAACTGGTGTTCCTTCTTTCTTCTCCTTCGGGAATCTCGGGACGAGATTCTTGTAAGGGGGTAGATTTGTAAGATCCCAAAATTTGTTAATTAGGGTGTGTGGTGTTGTGTTCATCTCATACATGCATGAAACAAAATTTTAATCATGTTGGAAACAATTTAAATTGTGAACTAAATTGGTTTGAGAAAATCTCCACAAATACTACTTAATGTGGGTTTCAAAATTTTGCACTCAAAAATATTTCAATTTCACCAAACAAAAATATGGTGTGGTTGGAAATTTGATAAGGTTTTCAAATCTTATTTTTGCCAATTTTTCTGTTTGCAAAAATGCCCTCAAAATGTTGGTTTATGTGTTGTTTTAATTAAGAAAAGGACCAGTATATAAAGTTTAGAAACTTCAGGGGGTTTTCGAAAAGTTCCTTTTGTCTTCTTCCTCGTGACAGTAGGAGCAGCTTGTTGTCTCCATGGCCGCCGTCGATCTCTCCTCCTCACTTCCAGCCGCTGATGCTCTCGGGGATAAGCTACAAAACGACTCTGTGGCCTCTATTTCTTATCCTCCTCCCCCCTCGAGCTCTCTCTCTCTGCTGTGACCCTAACCCGAAACCCTAACCGTCGGCCGCCGCCTAGCACCGACGTCTCCGGCCTTCCCCCGTCGAATTGAGGCCACCACGAGGACCTCCATCATCGCCTCTTGCTGGTGGTTAAGTCATAGCGCTAGGGAAGCCGTAGAACGACGGGATCGAGTGGTTTTCCTCAACTCCAGCTGCCGGCTACCTCCTCCCATCACCGTCGACTCCGTCGATATCAGGCCTCGCCGTCCGTTCCATCACCTCCACGGTGAGCTCCTCCACACGCCAGTGCCCTCGCTTGGCCCCCTCTCCCTCTCTAGCTCTCTGTACCCGTGCCCCCGCCGCCATGCCATGATTGCCGGCATGAATTCCGGTGACCATTTGGTCACCCAGCACCACCTACACGTTCACCTCGAGCTACTCCACCTTCCCATCGCCTCCAATTCGAGATTCCATCGACGAATTCGTCGAATTCGAGTTCAACTGTGAGGAGCAGAGCAGGGTGACGTCACACATGCGTCACGCTGACCTCAGAGCAGTTTTTCTCTGTTTTTGGAAAAATGAATATTGCACTGACACATGGGCCCCACCTTTATTTAAATTACAGAAATGATTAAAAATGGAAAATTGAATATCTCCTAGAATATTAATCAGAAAAATAAAATAAAATATGGTTTTGTTCAGAAAAATAAACTCTACATGAAAATGTCACTTTCAAACATGTTTGACAAACTGTAATTTTGGCCATTATTTTAATGTTGTTTAATTCATTTAAAAATAGAGAAAATAAGTTTTTATTCAGTAAAATTAGAAAATTACAAGTTATATATCAAAATGCTCAAAATGATAAATGCAACCTATTTATTATGTTTTCAAACCCATTTGATCTTTCAAAATTGGACACACTTTTAAAATTGCCCGAATTGCCCTCCGGGGTAATTTCGGGATAATTTCTGTAAAAATGCTTAATTGCCATATGAACCTTAGAATCCCATCAAACATGTCTAGGTCTTTATTTTAGTGCATTAAATTGCTCATGCATATATATTGTGCATTGCATCAATGCCATGTTGGATTGTTGTTCTTCTTTTCGGTGTTGTTCCCCCTCGGTAGAACCTGACTCCGAAGTGAAGGCCAACAACTCCAATGACGAATACTTGATCTTAACCGACAAGTCAAGCACTTATTTCAGAAGACATCTTTATCTGGTTTTCTTGAACCAAGGCAAGCATAACCTCTTATCTTCTCATATACGTTTTCCAACAACATTTGATTCTCGTACTTTGCATTCGATTCCAAATTATTTGATGCTAGTAGATATAGTTCACCTATATACTACATTGCCTCAACATCCTGATCGATTGCTCCTAGCCGCCATAGATTTTCTTGTGCGCATCACCAGAGCCTCATATCTGCTTCGCTTAGTCATACATGTTTGTTTACCTCTGCTCCATCCGGTTGATGAATCAGAGTTGCGATAACCTAGTATGATATGATGACGTGGTGAGATGAGCACTGTGTTGTTAACTTGACTAAGGCTTGGATAGGAGGCCACTTGGGAAGTGGTTGTTTGTCCTATACTTGCCAACCCTAGGATTAAGATCTCGCCGCGAAACCAAACCTGAATGTGAAACCAAACGCGCGAGCCAATGAACCTCGCTTGACTAACTAACTTGTTTGGCCACATCCATTAGTCACGTAGTTTGCTATTTCCATCTGCGTGTGAGTCTGAAAACGATTTGGAAAAAACCTAGGGCGTGACCGGGACAAGTGATGGACGTACAAGGATCTTGATCCCGACTCACAGAACAGGTGCCGTCAAGAGGTGGCCAACTCCCTGTTGACGGGGTGGCTCTGTTTGGGTTGACTCATGAATAGGGTCGAGCAACCACCCTCTGCAGCGCTCCATAGAAGAGCGTACATGTGGCGCTAAGATTCGGAGGGTACGTGTGGGTAAAGTATACCACCCTGCAGGGATAAATCTTTCGGAAAGCCATGTCCATGATTAAGGACGACTTGGTGGAAGACACGAGGTCATAGATAACTTGAACGTGACGTAAAAGATGTTGACATTGATTGAAGGGTGCCTCTTCGGAGATGTCGAGAGTGGTGATCCTTGTAGCATGAGATGCTGGGAAATGATGTTGGTGGATTGAAAAGATGATGATTATAGTAGTTGAGTAGTTTTCTCATCTATTTTGAAAACACTCCTTGAGACGTGCTATTCCTCCTCGACTTGGAAAACAAAGATTGCTTTACGAAAAATAGCCTTCATAAAACCCTTTCTGAAGATAGCAGATATATAATAGGTTAACTAAATCTTGTTGAATACCTCATGTACTCAGGTTTGCTTAATTTGGTTCAGGTGAAGATCTCACTTCGGTGGTGTTTCAACGTGGACATCGACGAGTAGTTTGGGGTTCCCAGGTAGCAGCCTGAAATCTATGGGTTGGGACGTCGCATTATGTTGCAGCCTCTTAGGCCTTTTTGGTTCTTCTTTATTAGCAACATAATTTGCCTTCCGTTGTCTGATGTAATGTTGGGTCGTGTGACCTCTTCTTGTAAACTATACTCTAGTAACACTTGTTTAATACAGTTTCCATGTCTATTGTGTTGCTTTGGTCGGTTGTTGGTTTTGAGCTCATTGTTATGCAGTTTTGGCTATGCTTGCATAGTTGTCGCAGTCGAGGGGTTGTGGAGCCGATGATCCATTTCCGAGCATGCCTGTCGATGTGATTCGGCCTGGGGCTTGGTAACCCTAGTAACCCTCGATTGTTGTTGCACTTTCTGGACACATAGCATTTCTGTATGGCTTTGGTACCGTTCCTTCAGTTTCATACTATTCGCGGATGCTTTGATATGTATAGTTGGTTATGACTAGCATGGACACAAGGAGTAGTAGCACCGTAGTGATCCGGCATGCGTGCCGATGAATCCGGTCTGCCTGTCGTTGTTTGTTGCGGCCGGGGCTGGTAACCCTGATGCCCTTGTGGGTCCATGACTAGGAGCGCATAACAGTATGTATACCTTTGGGTCCGGGGTCGTGACATCAGATTACCTCACGGCAGTAAAATGCCAACGTGGGAACAAGACAACGGCCATGCAGTACCTAAACCTACACCTCGTAGGCGCTGCCCGCAGTTGGCTCGAAGGAAGACCGCGTGCACACTACGGATCATGGGAAGATCTCGGCTACGACTTCCAGAAGAACTTCCAGGCGACATATAAGCAGCCAGCATCTATCGAGGAGCTGCGAGCTTGCAAGCAGAAGAGCGGCGAGTCCACCCACGAGTACATCCAGCGGTGGACCACGCTCAAAAATACGGCAGGAAACATGTCGGAAGATGTCGCAGGCGAGGCCTTCACCAAGGGTGCTCGACGCCCTGCCTTCCGAGAGGAACCGGGACGAGCGGCGCCCAAAACCATCAGGGAGCTGATGGCAATAGCCGACAGATGGGCTAATGGCAAAGAATCCCTGCGCAACGAGAAAGCATCTTCACCCGTGCCTGAGGAGGATTGCAACGGTCGAAAGAAGAAGAGGAAACGCTACGACCATGATGATCGAGAGGAACTGGTGGAAGCGGAGTTCACAAGAAATCGAGACAGCGGGCCCCGCGGAAATTGCGAATGGAAACCAAAGCCAGATGATAAAACTCCCGAGGAAGACCTTGACAGATACTGCACGCTACATCTATTCACAGATAAGCGCACGGGAAAAACCAAGGCAACTCATCTCCTCAAAGACTGCCAAAAGTTCTAGGACATCCATGAGGCTTACACGAAGAAGCACAGGGCCGCCGTTAACCAGGGATACCCGCAACTCCCAGGAGTATTCCAGCCACCACCCCTGCCCCCACCCGCCGCAAACCAGGGAGGCAATGGATACCCCAACCCACAGGGGCTCCTAGGCATGATACAAAAAGTCTGCCAGTCCCGAAGAGTCTAGAAGACAAACACACGCCAAATTAACATGGCAGTACAAGCTCCACCATCCGCACCCGAATACCTGAAGATGTCAGAACAGTTTATAACCTTCTCCAGAGAGGATCACCCCCACGGGTATATCAACCAGTGCACGCCGCGCTTGTCATTCATGCGAAAATAGGCAACTACGGCCTCGCTCGGGTGTTCATGGACGGTGGCAGTGGAATCAACATCATATACACGGACACACACCGCAAGATGAACAAGAACTTGGACGGACTCGCAGAATCGGAAACATCCTTCCACGGGATAGTACCAGGGAAAGCCGTCCGGCCACTCGGAACAATCAACCTGGAAGTGATACTAGGAACCCCGAAGAATTATAGGAGAGAATTTCTCGACTTTGAGGTAGTCGACTGGCCATCATAGTACCACGCCATTCTCGGCCGAACAGCGTTCGCGCGATTTATGGCAGTACCCCACTACGCCTACCTGAAGCTCAAACTTTCAGGGAAATATGGCACGATCACCATAAGCGGCAACTTCCAAAAGTCAAACAAGTGCGATACTGAGTTCAACAAGATCGCAAAATCTTTCGGGATGCAGGAGGAGCTGGAAGAGTTGGCAAAAACCACGGATCACTCCGTGATGCCACTCACCAAAATGAACGCCCCGGAACTCGAGTTCAGCCCAAACAGCGACACTCGAAAGCATCAAGTGCACCCGATAGAATCCTCGAATACAGATGGTGTCCACCACCTTATCAACCGCATAGGAAAGCGCGCTCGTCGAACTCCTCCGTGAGTATTGGGAAATTTTTGCCTGGCAGCCCTTAGATATGCCAGGAATACCCAGGGAGTTCGCCGATCACTCACTTGAAGTGTTTAAAGATGCAAAGACAGTCAAGCAAACCACCCGATGTTTTTCCGAGCCAAAACAGAGAGCACTCAGAGAAGAGGTGAACAGATTGTTGGCCGCCAAGTTCATCAGAGAAATCAAGATTTCCACCTCGTTAGCAAACCCGGTGTTAATCCCAAAGAAAAATACTGACATCCTTCGCGTGTCCATCGACTATACGTCATTGATCAAACACTGCCCCAAGGATAACTTCCCATTACCACGAATCAACCAGATCGTGGATTCTACTGTAGGTTGTCAGCGCCTCTCCTTCCTGGACGCCTACTTGGGCTATAATCAAATCAGGATGAAGCAAGAGGATGAGGAGAAGACAACATTCATCACGCCAAACGGCGTATACTGCTACACGACAATGCCCTTCGGGCTTAAAAAACGTAGGGGTAACATATCAGCGCTACATGCAAAAATGCCTTGTCAAGCTCATTGGCAAGAACGTACAAGTTTACGTTGACGACATTGTCATCAAGACTCGAGTGGAGGACACACTCCTCGAGGATATCAGGGGGACATTTGACACCCTCAATGCATACAGAATCAAACTCAACCCGACAAAATGCATCTTCCGGGTCCCCGCGGGACATCTCCTCGGCTATCTGGTTTCCGCCCGAGGAATCGAGGCCAACCCGGAGAAAATACAGGCAATCCTGACGATGAAGGAACCAACAAATCTTCGCGGCATGCAGCAACTCGCAGGGCGACCGGCCGCTCTAAGCAGATTCATCGCAAGATTAGGCAAGCAGGCGCTCCCTTTCTATAAGCTGCTGAAGAAAACAGATAAGTTTGAGTGGACGCCAGAAGCAAAAAAAGGTGTTCATCGACTTGAAAGAGTGTTGCAGAGCAGACACATATTGGCAACGCCGCAGGAAAGGGCACCCCTCTACCTTTACCTAGCCACAACAAACCAAGTCGTCAGCACGGTAATTTTTGTCGAGCGGCCAAAGGACGGAAAAGCATACGGCGTTTAGAGGCCAATATACTACATCAGCGAGGTGCTTTTGCCGTGCAAACAGCAATACCCCCACTACCAGAAGCTCGTGTATGGAGTGTTCCTTACAGCTCGCAAGCTCAAACACAACTTCCAGGAGCATACCGTCACGGTGCTAAATGACGCATCACTCGGTACTATCATGAACAACCCCATGGCATCCGGAAGAATCGCAAAATAGAGCATCGAGCTAGGCGCCTGGGACATAATATACACAGGGTGCAACGCTGTAAAATCCCAGGTCCTCGTGGACTTCCTGAGCGAGTGGACGGAGCTACCAACCCCAGGACCTCCAGAATACACGAGCAATTGGATCATGTACTTCGACGGGTCGAAAAGAAACAAGAGAGCCGGAGCCGGAGTAATTCTCATATCGCCAAGGGGCGATAAGCTACAGTACGTCCTGCGACTCGACTTCCCCCCCGACGACCCAGCGTGCAACAACAATGCAGAATACGAGGCCCTTCTGCACGGCATTAAGATGGCGATTGCCTGCAGAGCCACTCGATTGATTATATACGGGGATTCAAATCTTATCGTGAAGCAGATGATGAAGGAGTGCGGCGCCGTTGCGGACAACATGGTCGTCTATCGCAACATCTACAACCTACTCGAATGAAGTTTCAAAGGGTGCGAGCTAAAGCATATCGCACGATCAAACAACAAGGAGGCATACAAACTGGCGAACATAGGGTCCACAAACGCCCCTGTTCCACCAGGGTTCTACTTCGAGAGAATCAGCAAACGATCAGTCAAGGTCAAGAAGAAAGCATTGACACCCGCAACAACGGAAACGGTGGCCAATCAGCTAATTGCCCTCATAGAGCTCACACATCACATCTCAAGGCAAGTCTTTTTGGTCGAGCCAACGTGGACGCAGAAATACCTCGACTACTTGTCCAATAAACAGCTCCCAACAGATATTTGCGCGGCTAGACAGATAGTACGGCGCAGCAAATCTTTTCGGGTGATCCAAGGAGAGCTGTACAAGCAAAGCATATCAGGAGTACTCCAAAGATGCATTGCACCCGAGGATGGCAAGGAGCTGCTCCATGACATACACCAAGGCGACTGCGGGCACCACGCAAGCTGGAGAGCAATCGTGGGAAAAGCTTTCCGTGCAGGATTCTACTGGCTCACGGCGGCCAGAGACGCTAAAGATCTCGTAGACAGATGCAATGTCTGTCAAAGGTTCGCTCCCAAGCCACACGCACCGGCCACGAAACTCCACATGATACCTATCGCCTGGCCCTTCGCTCAATGGGGGATAGACATGGTGGGACCTCAACGGAATTCAACAGCCGGAGGATACACCCACCTCCTATTAGCAGTCGACAAATTCACGATATGGATAGAGGCTACTCCAGTCACTTCACAACACGCCGAGTGCGCCGTGAGATTCCTCAACTCCATCGTGTGTAGGTTCGGTATCCCGCACAACATCATCACGGATAATGGGAGCAACTTCACAGCCAAAGAAACTCCGGACTTCTCTGAGGAAAAAGGGATAAACCTCAGCTTCGCCTCGGTGGCACACCCGCAAACTAACGGCCAAGTCGAACGATCCAACGGATTAATTTCGACTGGCCTAAAGAAGCGGCTACTCACTTGGCTACACCCAGCAGCAGGGCACTGGGCCGAAGAATTACCATCAGTGTTATGGAGCCTGCGAACAACACCAAATCGGTCGACAAACTACACGCCATTCTTCATGGTATATGGAGTTGAAGCCGTGCTACCCGAGGATGTCAAATTCAGCGCCCCGCGAGTCGTTGCATACAACGAAGAGACCTCAAACAAGACACTCACAGAGGACATGGACGCACTGGATGAGATCAGGGACATTGCACTCGCAAGATCTGCAGTCACCACATACGCCACAGATCCTTCGTGTACTGCGACTCAAGCAAAAGGAGGGGCACAAGCTAGAGCCACCATGGGAAGGACCCTTCATCATACACGAAGTTATCCCGGGAGGCGCCTATCGTTTGAAGAACCCAAATACAGGCGGTATCAAGTCCAACCCGTGGAACGTGGCGCACCTCTACAAGTTCTACCCTTAGGGTTTAATCTTCTAGTCGCAAGAAATAAGGCTGTACCAGCCACTTTGTAACTCGAGCAAATACATGGCTTCCCAGCCATAGCAATAAAAACATGGTTTCTCAACCATAGCTATAAAGACTATCTAGTCGCAATCTTTATCGATTATTTTCTTTCTACATGCTAAACGACAGGTCACACCCTCAAACACACGGGGGCTACGCCTAACTAGCATCATCAACGACTTCGAGCACTTACGCTCGATAAAAACGATACAAGGTAAAACAAGGTTCACACCTTATAAACACCTTAAATTAATCGATTAAGACATACAAGGTCACAAGGTAAACACCTTAAGACACCTTAAAAAGCTACAACACACAAAGTACATACACCTTGAGGATCTACAACTACTGTCGAGCAGCGACCTCTTGAAGCAATCGCTCGGTCTCCGCCGCCGTCAATCGAATAATCCGCCCAACAGAAGGACGCACAACCTCATACTGAGGGATAAAATCTACACGTGGACCTTGGGTGTCACGGAGTCGCGCCACAGAGTTGAAGTTAACCTCGGGATGCCACAAACGCACGAAGGCGAGCGCCATCTGAGCTCCACAGATGAGCTGTTGGCGCACACACTCGCGAACATCCCCCACCCGACGGAATAGCCTAAGCAAGCCACTCAAGCTATCTGGGACAACACCAGAAGGGTAAAACGCCCGATGGACATAAGAGAGAGCCTCTCGACAAGACTCAACGAGTATCTGTGCTTGACTCGCCTGGTACTTCAGGGTAGCCAAGATAAAACCTTGGCTCCAGTCAGACCAGAAGTTGTTCGCGTGAGACTTAGAGCTGCCCGACTCGTGAACAATATGGTTGTCCACCCAATGACACTCGTAGAATCCATCAGGCTCAACAACTGCACGGATAGCAAGCACGTCAAAACAAAAACAGCAATCATCGACAAGTACTCGGGGGCTCGCAAAATTTACAGAGCATGTTCTTTGGAACACTCGATAGCTCCTCCATTACAAATTGCTCGCGCTCCGCCGCAAGTTTTTGCTTCGACTTGGCAACATCAGCCACGCCTCACAGAGCCTTCAGCTTACGACTGCCATCCATGACACGGTCACGGAGCGACATAAACGTACTGGCAGCAGCAACCAACGGATCAACCAAAGAAGAAGCTCCACTCGACGAACCTCCGCTGGAATCAATCACCTGGAAAGAACAACAAAGATTCAGAGACAGTACAATACCCCACTCGAGAATATACCACCCAAGATTTTCGGGTGCTCGGGGGCTACTCCCATCAGGAGAATACAAAGTAAGGCGCAAATATAAAACGTTGACACTTTCGAAAACATGTTGATTGGACAAAATAAAATATGGGAATACATCCCAAGGTTCATTATATATGAAGGAATACATAAACAAGAATTATTCTACGGAACTACAGAGGTAGTTCCACTCGCAGCAGGCTGTCCTTTACGCCCGACGCGGGAGAGTACCCCAGAAAGCATCTTCGAAAGCTCCTCAGCGCGGTCGCCAAAAGGACGGAGTGCTACCTTTTTGCCTAGGGAGTCGCGTGGAACCTCCGAGTACACCTTCTCCAGGTCACCCGAGACACCATGCGCCAGGGAAAACTGGATAGCTGTCTTGGCCCCACACTCGGTCTGCGCAAGCGAGTACTCATGGAGGATATCTTCATAGCCTAGGAAAACTTGCAGCAGACCACTCAGAGTAGGCGGAACCGCCACATCCACGAGCAGGCGCTCATGGAACTGCGTCAGCCCTCGGGTAGCGTCATGGACGAGGGAGTAGACCCTGTTCGCATCCTCCTGAAGGTGAACACACGAGTCGGAGAGAGCATCGAGCCGCATTTGTCCGGGCAGCTCCAACCCAACTCCAATGGTGTCTAAGACAAAGACAGAACAAGTATCAGAAAAGGAAAAGGACAAGCCACAGTCGAAGGAATATAAAACGCAACTCACCAGCAAGTTTCTGAGCCAGGGGACGGATGATGCCGACAAGATCATTGTCGTGCTTCAAGCTCGCCTTCTCCAGCTGCTTCAGAGCTTCCTGGGCCTCCGCGAGACTATTGGACGAGCGCTTGCTTATGGATTCTAACTCCTTTCGAGTGGACTCTAGCTCCGTCTCAAGGGTTTTCACCCAAGAAAGAGCCTCCACCTTCTCAGCCTTCAAGCGGGTAACTTCATCTGCAATTCGAAAAGACGCGATTGGAACAACAATTGCAACCAGGAAGAAACGGTGAAGGCAAAAGTGTGTGCCAGCTTACCTTGCAGGGAGCGGCTGTCCTGGATGAGCTGGTCGCGATCCACCCGAAGAGAAACGCAGTCGCTTCAGCCAAAGAACTCGCCGCCCGAAAGCAGCGAGGGAATCAAGAAGGGCCTACAAAAACTCCGAGTCAAAATTAGAGAGACATCACTTGAGCCTATACATGACTGTACACAGTCAAGTATAGCCTCGGGGTCTACTCCCATCGGGACCACTGCCGTGCACCCCATGAAAAACAAAATCAAGAAACAGACCAAAAAAGAAAAACTTCGACTCTAGTCCATGGCCAACTGCAAGCAATTAACCATAGACTTGGGGGATACTCCCATCGGGAGCAGTGACGTGCACCCGATAAAGAAAAACATGCAAGACAGGTCGCCAGAAAGGAAAAAAAAACTTTACCTTGCCCTGAGCAGTGGACAAGGGATCCGCCGAGCTACCTGAGCCCTCCCGGCTAGCAGACGCTCCAGCAACCGCAGGTTGTCCACCCGCGAAGCTAGGCATCCCATACTCCGGAGCTTCAGTCGCCTTTGCTGGGCTCGGAGATCTTCTAGTAAGATCTGCAGCAGGAGCAGGGTCCACGGCGACCTCCTTCCTCTTCACAGATGGAATCAAGGAAGTGAACTGGCCCGCGCTAATGGTTGTGAGACTGCTACAAAAGATGGAATCAGACGAAGAAAAGACGGAAGAAAATTTGCGACTAAGAACAGGCTGCACAGGACTTACTCATCCTCGTCATCATCTTCATGAACATCCGGGTTCCAGGCAGTGGAGATCTTCGACTGACGACCCGGAGGAGGGAGCACGTTGAGAGGAGTCACCCGAAGGGGCTCGACCTCCTTGACGGGTTCATCACCCAAGGAACTATCCTTCGAGGTGACTTCGTCCTCCTCCGGCATGCGGCGCTTGTGGTGGTGGAGCTATTCGCTGTCCGACTCCTCCTCCTAATCCACATTGTCGCGTTCAGAGCTTGAATCAGCATCCGCGATGCTGGTTTCGTGGGGAGCCTCAATGTTACTCGCTGTCCGACTCCTCCTCTTAATCCACATTGTCTGAAACAGGCGGATAGCATGTCGCCACGTCCCGATTCTACATAAGTAAAGAAGAAAAGGAAGAAGCATTTCACTCGACGAAAAACAAAGCAGAAAAGAACAAAATCAAAGGAGAAAATAGGAAACTCACCTCAGTCAGAGGGTTCCCTGCCTCAAGTGTGTTGAGAGGGAACATCGAGTAGCCCTCTCCCTTCTTCAAATTGGTGATAGCCACGATTTTCTTATCGAACTCGGCGTTCGAAAGAACATCGTCGCATACACGGCTCGAGTCGTTGGCGCCCGTGTAATCCCACATGGCGGTTGGCCTCTATTGGAGGGGCTGGATTCTCCGACGCAGGAACCCACCCGACAGATGTATCCCGTTCAGCGGAGTCCGTAGCTCCTTGTCCCGAAAGCGCGCCACCTTCGCGAGTAAAGGGGCGACAACTTTACCTTCTTCGTCTGTAAGCGAGTGCAGCCAAGACTTCCGTCGCTTCAGAACGGCGAATGGATGGAACTCGGGGACGCCACCTGCGCTGTCATCGACAACATAGAACCATTTTCGGCGCTACCCCTGTGCCAAATCGACGAAGTACATCTCCATGTAGGGGATATCCTTGTTCACCTGGATCCCAAAACCTCTAGTCCGCAGCGGCTCCCCCACCTTCTCGCCTGGCCGCTTCCTCTCCCGAAAGATCTGCACCTTGAAGATGGCTTTCCAAAGCCCCCAGTGCGTACGGATTCCCAGGAAACACTCGCAAAGCACGATAAAGCACGATATGTGCTGAATCACGTTTGGAGGAAGGTCGTGCAGCTATATGCCATAGACATACACCAGCCCGACAAGAAACGGGTGGAGGGGGAATGACAGGCCTCGGGAGACATGCTCCAAGAAGACGACACGCTCGGTGGCGAGAGGATTGGGAGTCTCCTCCTTCTTGGACAGGCGCATGCGCCTGAAAGCCTCCGGCGGGAGCAACCCCTCCCTTTGCATCTCGGTGATGATCTTCTTGGTGGTGTTCGCGGCGCGCCAGTTGCCCGTCTTCTTCACGGGAGGTGTCGCAGAAGCACTCGCCACATCCTTGGAGGGTGCTTGGTGCTCATGGAGAAGGAGGTGTGCGCAAGGAAGGAGAAAGTGATTAAGAGCCAGGAAAGTTACCCCTCTCTTAAAGTACAATACTTATACCCGAGCAAGGCCAATCCAGGCCATAGATCTGCAAAATGTGGCATCCATCGCAGCAGCCACGCGTGAAGCGGAAAAGAGGCGGAGGGGGACAGTTACCCCCGAATGATCTTTACGAAAAGATAGTGCGTATTTACAGCGAGCAACCAGCGGAAAAACCGGGGCACGACCGATCGTTTCTGGTCAAAAATCCGACACGGTGGTCCTGCGCGCTCTGCCCCACTTCATCACGTCCCATCGGGAGCAGTCGGAGCGATCGAGTGCGCAGTGACGTCACTGGGCACCTCACGACACGCGAAATTTCTTTCGTATAAGCATCAAAACGCGAAATTTCTTTCGCATGGACACCCTGACACGAAATCTCTTTCGTATGGGCACATCAAGACGCGAAATTTCTTTCGCATAGACACCCTGACACAAAATCTCTTTCATATGGGCACATCAAAACGCGAAATTTCTTTCGCACGGACACCCTGACATGAAATCTCTTTCGTATGGGCACATCAAGATGAAATTTCTTTTATATAAACACACTTGACGCGAAACTTCTTCCGTATAAACTTTGTAAAAATTTCTTTCACACAAGATCAAGAAAAAGGAAGATTTCTTCACCGGAAGGATCGCGGGAACATGATTAAGGTAAAATCGCGAGTGTTCGGCTCCCGCAACTCTACCACACGATGTACTTCCACATCCTTATCCTGGATCGTTCGGCCGACTAGGCACATCTGGATGCCGTATTCTTTCGAGTACGAAGGTAAAACCAAAGGATCTCTCCTGTGGGCCTGGAATCGCACTCAAGCTGCGTCCTCCGGTAAATTTTCCGTGTCAACAACATGAAGAAAAATCCTCGCGGACGCGCCGGGTACCCCTTTAGGTTAAGTTCGACTCGGTAAGACCTCCACGGCCCAATCGCAACAATCACCTTGCCGGATTCGAGTCGGAGGTCTCGAATTCGTGTAGGCCAGAACCGTTTTTGCCCTAGATGCAATTAATTGGCCCTGATCTTTCGGGAGATCCTAGCGGCTGAGCCACATCTTTCTGCAAAAACAGCCAACACAAGGCACATTTATCACTCGATGCTCGATTACATGCGCTTCGCGCATAGGGTATACATCCTCAAACCCAGACGATTGAATGACCAATCGAAGAAATCAAGCACGAACTTTGAGTGCTTACCCAACTACTCTCAATCGAATAAACACTCGGGGGCTACTGACATGGGGATGACTCCTGGACCTGTCGGGTGAGCCTACCCGGTCCAAGGCCCAAGACCTAGGCCCAAAGAGAGGTCTTGTCCTACGTTACTAGAAGGCCCAATGAAGGCCCACCAGCGAAACTTGCGGGTCAAGAAGGAAACTCCTACCGACCTAGAACTAGGGTTTGTAACCCCCCCCCCCCCGGACACGGTTTGAGAGCTAGCCACCTAAATAAGGCTAGGAGAACCACCGAGGGGGGATCCAATCTACTTTTCACCACCACAACCTTGAGCTTGAGACCATACTCTCGACTTGAGCACCCCCCATTGTAACCGATCTACTGATAATACATATCGAAAGAGAAGGAGTAAGGGTTTTACCTCTACGAGGGCCCCGAACCTGGGTAAATCGTGCCCCATGTTAGCCGACGATCGTCAATAGCGCCTTTACGTTCTCTTAATCGAAACCCTACCGGATCATCAGAGGGACTTGTTGAGATGACTAATCGACAATGGTCCTTACAGAGGGGAAGAAATGAGAGCTTTTGTGTCTTGGCTATATAACTTAAATATTCCAGTGGGATACAATTGGCTTATTCTTGGTGATTTTAATTTCACTAGATCCAATGAGAATAGAAATAAGGGTGAAGGTGATGTTAATGATATGTTCTAATTTACTGAGGAAATTGGGCATTTGGGTTTATTGGAGCTTCCTATTAAGGGCATATCATACACATGGTCAAATATGCAGGCAAATCCTCTTCTAATTCAACTTGATTGGTTTTTTACTTCGGTTAATTGGACTATCTGCTATCCTAATTCTGTGGTGTTACTGATACGTCCATTTTGCATCACTATTTCATATCATAATTTATTATTATTCATCGATATATTTCATATTTAGAGATGATACTTATGTTATTTCATCTATTTTGCATGTATTACAATTATTGGAGAATAATTTGCCGGGACCAAAAATCTGCGGGAAAAAGCACCGTCAAGATACCATATTTTTGAAGATCAGAAGAAGAAGGAAAACATCGGAGAGTT
The DNA here is from genome assembly GCA_028641055.1 of Alopecurus myosuroides. Taxonomy (NCBI): domain Eukaryota; kingdom Viridiplantae; phylum Streptophyta; class Magnoliopsida; order Poales; family Poaceae; genus Alopecurus; species Alopecurus myosuroides. The sequence continues at coordinate 18,293,516 of CM054062.1, forward strand.
CTTAAGTTGCCACATGACGGAGCTAGCCAGGAGGGGAGCTAGAGGGGGGCCACCATGGGCCCACACCACCTGCTGGCGCCCCCCCCCCATTGGCCACGACGCCACATGGTGTGGCTACCCTGGCCTACCACTGGCAGCCCCCTTTCGCGTACTTCATCCCTAGGGAACCCTAAGACCTAGAGAACCATTGAGGAAATATTCCGCCTACTCCTCGGGGCGGAAAACAACACAGAAAAGCTCTCCGACAGGGAGAAATCTTTCGGGGAAATTCCTTCCTGGAAGGGTAAATCATCGCCATCATCATCGTAATCACACCAGGCAACATCATTATCATCATCATCACCACCAGCACCATCATCCTCACCATCCACCTGTGTACCGCTGTAAGAATTATGGTTCTATATCATTTTTTTCCAGTAGATCTCTCTCCCGGTGTGAATTACTAGTTTTTAGTTGATTCTTACGAGATTTATCGGTGTTTGCACTTTATGACCAGATTGTTATTCATCATTATATCACCTCTGATCATGATCCATATGATGTCTTGTGAGTAGTTTGTTTAGTTCTTGAGGACATGGGAGAAGTCAAGATGTTAGTAGTGGAATTAGGTTGAAGTAATATTTACTGGTTTGATATTTAAGTTATGGTGTTGTTCTTCTAGTGGTGTATTGTGAACATCGACTACATGATACTTCACCTTTATGGGCCTAGAGGGATGCATTGTGTATTAGGCTACTAATTGTGGGGTTGACGATGCATGAGGGAGTGTAGGATCCTAGAGTTTAAGGTTGTGGTTAGATTTATCTTAATTACTTTCTTGTAGTTGTGGATTCTTGCAAGGGGTATAATCACAAGTATGTATCAGTCCAAGTAGGGTAGTGCATTAGCATAGGTTCATCCACAAAACACCTATCGAAACAATAAACATTAATCAACTGTAGGAAACGAAAGCGCTTGACGAAATTCCCATGTGTCCTCGAGAACGTTTGGTCATCATAAGTAAACCAGTCGGCTTGTCCTTTGTTGTAAAAAGGATTGGACCGCTTGCTGCAATTATTATTACTGTCCTTTATTTACTCGCACTTTATTTATCATCTATATCAAAAACCTCAGGAAACCTGTTTGCTAGTATTTACAGTGAATCCTTTATTCAACCTGCTTGTCAACACCTTCTTCTCCTCCTTGAGTTCAACACTTTTATTTATCAAAAGTACTACGATACACCCCCCCCATACGTGTGGGTCATCAAGACTATTTTCTGGCGCAATTGCCGGGAAGTGAAGCGCTATTGGTAAGTAGAATTAGTAAGGTGAACTTTTACTGTGAGTGTTATTTTTATTTCTGTCTGCTGTTTTATTTTATTATGGAGAGATCTCCATTTGATTCCTTATTTGGGAGTACTGCTGTCACTTCTAAGGTAGTAAATGACCTGTTGTTTGCTCAATTGGATCCTTCTAAAATACCTATGAAAATTGTTGAACATGTTATGGATAACTGCTATTTTGGAGATGGAACTGTCCATCCTGCTGATCATTTACTCTTTATACATGGATTATGTGATTTGTTCATGTGTGCAGGTATTTTAATAGACCAAGTTAAGAGGAAACTATTCTCTTTATCACTGAAGGGTAGAGCTGCGGAATGGTTTAAGATGTTGAAGAATGGCTCATCTATTGGGTGGGAGGAAATTGTACATCTCTTTTACTCTAAATTCTATCCTCCCAGTGAGATTCATAAGGATCGGAATCAAATATATAATTTCATTGCCTCATGATGGAGAGAGTATTTCCCAATCTTGGGGAGAATGAAGTTATTAATGCTAAAATGTCCCATTCATGAGCTCCCCAGTAATATTGTTATTAATAATTTCTATGCAAGACTTTCTCTTCATGATAAGGATTTATTGGATGCTTCTTGTTCTAGATCATTTACACGTATGAAAGGAGAAGCTAAATGGAATCTACTTGACCGTATTCAAGATAATACTGAAGGATGGGAGAATGACAAAGGTAGAAAGTCTGGTATAAATTATGATTATGAATGCATTAAATATTTTATGGGAACCGATGATTTTCGTAATGTTAGTGTTGTTTATGGCCTTGACTCTCAAATCTTTGCAAACTGTTTTAAGGCTTTTGCATCCAAACCTTAAACCCCAAAACCTTGCCATTTGTGTCCACCATACCTTCCTATATGTGGTATTTCACCGCCACTCCAAGTAAATTGCTTGTGTGCTACCGTTAAAACCTTCAAAATTATACATGTTTTGTGCTCTGTTTTTTCTCGTGAGGACGTAGGTAGACTATCTTTATTTAACTCGTTGATTAGACTTTACACACCTATACTAGTGGCACATCCGCTTATCCAACTGCTAGAAGAGCTGGCAACGGGGTGCCTAGCCCCAAATGTGGTTACTATAAATTCTCTTCACTCCTTTTGCCCCTGATTTATCAGTTAAACCATAATTGTGTAAATAAAAGAGAAGAGGGATGATCTAATGACCCCAGTAGAACGGACGTCCTTCAATGGGATCCGCTCTTGTAAAGTCTAGTTAGCTTGTGACTTGATGTACTGTCTGCTTGCTGATTCGTTGACATAGACATACACCTCTATAAAAAATTGTTTTCATTACCTCTGTTTATCTAATAAAAATCTCTAGCACATGAGTTAATCCCTATTTCCCTCTGCGAAGGGCCTATCTTTTACTTTTATGTTGAGTCAGTAAACCTACTCCTTTCTGTATTAAGAAAGCATTTGAATTATTGTGATCCAACCATCTATATGTTGATTTATTCAATCATGTATTTTATGCTTCCTTGTTTAGTACAATGTTTTTATCTGAATGAATATAACTTTGAAAGTTATCAATGACTGTAAGGAGGCTGTTATGATTGAGCATTTAAAACTCTATAATATAATCTCTAATATAAAGACTCCAATCAAAAGATAAGTACAATCAGTTAATTGTTCTCTAAACAAGAGCAAAGTTTGCCATAACCAATTATGATTTTCTCTTTGCACATTTATTAGGATTCCCTGTACTTGTGTCAAGTTAAATTATATGAGAGGAAGTTGTTGTCTAGAATGACTTGCGTATTGATAAATGTGATGCTTCTTGTCTGTATTTTGTTTATCTACACTTCACTCCATAACCAGTGGTATTGTTTACTGAGTTCAGTTTCGCTTGGGGACAAGCGAGATCTAAGCTTGGGGGGACTTGATACGTCCATTTTGCATCACTATTTTATATCATAATTTACTGTTATTCATCGATATATTTCATATTTAGAGATGATACTTATGTTATTTCATCTATTTTGCATGTTTTACAATTATTGGAGAATAATTTGCCACGACCAGAAATCTGCTAGAAAAAGCACCGTCAAGATACCATATTTATGAAGATCATAAGAAGAAGGGAAACATCGGAGAGTTCTTAAGTTGCCAGATGACGGAGCTAGCCAGTTGGGGAGCCAGAGGAGGCACCATGGGCCCACACGACCTGGTGGCGCCCCCCTCGCCCTTGGTGGCGCCGCCACGTGGTGTGGCTGCCCTGGCCCACCACTTGCATCCCCCTTTCGCGTACTTTATCCCCAGGGAACCCTAAGACCTGGAGAACCATTGAGGAAATATTCTGCCGCCTCCTCGGGGTGGAAAACAACAGAGAGAGGAAAGTTCTCCGGCAGGGAGAAATCTGCCGGGGAAATTCCTTCTCGGAGGGGGAAATCATCGTCATCGTCACCGTTATCGTACCGGGAATCATCAAGATCATTATCATCATCATAATGCCGACCAGCACCATCATCCTCACCATCCAATTTCGTCCCAGGTTAACAATTAGGGTTCTATATCGTTGTTTTCCACTAGATCTATCTCCCGGTGTGAATTACTTGTTTGTAGTTGATGCTTACGCGATTTATCGGTGTTTGCACTTTATGAAAAGATTGTTATTCATAAATATATCACCTATGATCATGATCCATATGATGTCTTGTGAGTAGTTCGTTTAGTTATTGAGGACATGGCAGAATTCAAGATGTTAGTAGTGGAATTATGTTGAAGTAAAATTTACTTTGGTTTGATATTTAAGTTGTGGTGCTATTCTTCTAGTGGTACCATGTGAACGTCAAATACATGACACTTCACCTTTATGGGCCTAGAGGGATGCATTGTGTATTCGGCTACTAATTGTGGGGTTGTCGGAGTGACAGAAACCTAAACCCCCGTTAGGAAACTGATGCACGAGGGAGTGTAGGATCCCAGAGTTTAAGGTTGTGGTTAGATTTATCTTAATTACTTTCTTGTAGTTGCGGATGCTTGCAAGGGGTGTAATCACAAGTATATATTAGTCCAAGTAGGGCAGTGCATTAGCATAGGTCCAACCACACAACACCTATCAAAACAATAAACATTAATCAACTGTAGGAAACGAAAGCGCTTGACGAAATTCCAATGTGTCCTCGAGAACGTTTGGTCATCATAAGTAAACCAACCGGCTTGTCCTTTGCTTTAAAAGGATTGGACCACTTGCTGCAATTATTATTACTGTCTTTTATTTACTCGCACTTTATCCGTCTGCTATATCAAAAACCTCAGCAAACATGTTTGCTAGTATTTACAGCGAATCCTTTATTCAACCTGCTTGTCAACACCTTCCGCTCCTCGTTGGGTTCCACACTCTTATTTATCGAAAGTACTATGATACACCCCGTATACTTGTGGGTCATCAAGACTATTTTCTGGCGCTGTTGTCGGGGAGTGAAGCGCTATTGGTAAGTAGAATTGGTAAGGAAAACTTTTACTGTCACTGATGTTTTTATTTCTGTCTACTGCTTTATTTTATTATGGAGAGATCTCCATATGATACCCTATTTGGGAGTACTACTGCCACTTTTAAGGTAGTCTATGACCCGCTGTCTGCTCAATTGGATCCTTTTAAAATACCTATGAAAATTGTTGAACGTGTTATGGATAACTACTATTTTGGAGATGGAAGTGTCCATCCTGGTGATCATTTACTCTTTATACATGAATTGTGCGATTTGTTCAGGGTTGTAGGTATTTCAATGGACCAAGTTAAGAGGAAGCTATTCTCTTTATCACTGAACGGCAGAGCTACGGAATGGTTTAATATGGTGAAGAATGGCCGATCTATTGGATGGGAGGAAATTGTACCTCTATTTTACTCTAAATTCTATCCTTCCAGCGAGATTCATAAGGATCGGAATCAAATATATAATTTATGTCCTCATGGTGGAGAGAGTATTTCCCAAGCTTGGGGAAGATTGAAGTTATTAATGTTTAAATGTCCCATTCATGAGCTCCCCAGTAATATTGTTATTAATAATTTCTATGGAAGGCTTTCTCTTCATGATAAGGATTTATTGGATGCTTTTTGTTCTTGATCATTTACAAGTATGAAAGGAGAAGCTAAATGGGATCTTCTTGACCGTATTCAAAAAAATACTAAAGGATGGGAGAATGAAAAAGGTAAAAAGTCAAGTATAAATTATGATTATGAATGCATTAAATATTTTATGGGAACCGATGATTTTCGTAATGTTAGAGTTGTTTATGGCCTTGACTCTCAAATCTTTGCAAACTGTTTTAAGGCTTTTGCCTCTTATCTTTACAAATTGCAGCTCTTAAAACTCTCCTACAGTATTTCTCTATCACTACTGGTCTTCATATCTCACAAATCCTCTATGCTTCCGATTAATGTGGATAATGATGTTTTGGCTAATCTTGCCCAAAGTTTTGGTTGCCAGATGGGTTCATTCCCATTCACATATTTAGGGTTACCAATTGGAACTATCAGACCCAAGATCTCTGAGTTTTTCTGTTCTGGTGACTAGATTGGAAAGGAGGTTGTGTGCAACTTCTTGTTTTCTCTCTCAAGGGGCTAGGTTGCAACTCATTAACTCAGCTTTTTCCTCTATGCATGTCCACTTTTTATGCTCACTCCATATTCCTAAAATGATAATTGAGCAATTGAATAGAGTTATAAGACAGTGCTTGTGGAGAGGAAATGAGGAGGTACCTAAGCAGGCTTTAGCTTCATGGGAGTCTATATCCAAACACAAAATGAAAGGTGGCCTTGGAATTACAAATTTTTGTTATAAGAATGAGGCATTTTTGATGAAATTTTTGCATAAATTTTATAATAAGGAGGGTATTCCGTGGGTGTCGCTTGTTTGGAATGCTTATTACAGAGATAACATTCCACATGCCAAACCTCTTTGTGGCTCCTTTTGGTAGAGGGATGTGACTAAATTAATGGATAAATATAGAAATGTGGCCACTCCAGTAGCTATGAATGGATCTTCAATTCTTTTTTGGCGTGATAATTGGCAGCTGGGGGGATCTAACATTGTTCTTTCTTAGCGTTTTGCTAGGATTTTCTCATTTCATTGGATGATAAGATCTCAGTGCAGGAAATGTTAAATATGGATGACACTTATTCATGTTTTCACTTGCCTTTATTTGAGCGTGCATATGAGGAGCTGGTTATTATTACTCAGATGATTGAGCAGGTATCTCTTGTTGCTGATCAGAGGGATGTTTGGAAATGTCCCTGGAAAACTGGGGATTTCACTGTTGCAAAATATTATGAATTGATGCATAAACATCTTACTGTCTGCCCTGTCTATAAGTGGTTATGGAAATGTCGATGCAAAATGAAAATTAAAATGTTTTTGTGGTTGCTGATCAGAGATAGGCTTAACACCAAAGATTTATTGAAAAGAAGGCACTGGCATGTCACTGAGGATGACAACTGTGTGTTACGTTCTTGTGGGTTTTATGAGGATAGACAACATCTATTTTTTGAATGCAATTTCAGTGTGAGGAATTGGAATTATCTTCAAATAAATTGGTCACATGGGTTTGACATTTTCTCTATTGTGAAGGAAGCAACAGACAGTTTTGCTAAACCATTCTTCATGGAAGTGGCTCTTGTTGCTTGTTGCAACATTTGGAAAATCAAGAATGACAAGATCTTCAGATTTGAGAGGCAGAGATTTTTAGTGTGGAGAGGGAGATTTTTGGATGACATGTATATTCTCACTCATAGGTTTCCTGGAAATTTACATCTAGTGATTAGATCTTGGTTAGAAAGCCTGCCTTAGGCTTGTTTCTTTTGATTCTCTGTTTGTACAGTTTTGTTACTTCTTATATATAAAAAATGAATGTTGACACTGTGTGGCTTTTGCCTCACAGTCGCGATTTAAAAACAAAAGCATTGCAATCAAAGTAATTCACTCTTATTCTCCCAACCATCTTGTAATTTTCTAGGAATATAGGCTTCATGTTTGAGAATTTCTTCCTTAGCTTCAATGAGAGCATTAGTGATATGTTTAGTGAAAGCAATATTTAACTTTCTAGCATTAGGATCTTTAGCTAATTTTTGTAAAAACTTAATAACATGAGATATGGTGCAATTATAAAAATCAAGTTTATCGTCCTCAAACATGGTGGCAAAAGTTTCTCCTAAAGTCATATTATCATCAATCCCACTTCCAAAAAAGATCTCACTAAAAAAAATTCAATCTCCAAATTTTTGGGACTCCTTCTACCTAAAGTCATGAACTCTCCAATCCCATTTATTTTAACATCAATATGTTTAGAAGAATTAGGATACTCATGGGTACTGAAATTTTTCACTTCTTCAAAGGGTTGGATGGTACAAATTTTAGCAGGTTCACTTTTAGCAGTTTTTTCAGCAATTTCAGCTTCTCTTTACCTTCTAGCACGAATTTGAGCTAACATTCTCATGTTCTCATTTATTTGTAATTCTATAGCATTTATAGGTTCATTTTTGTTAGCCTAAATACGTTTAGTCCTAATTTTTAAAATTTCAACATCATGAGCAAGACTATCAACTTTCATCACAAGATTATCTAGTTTAGCAAGTCTTTCATCAAAAGTTTTATTGAAATCTTTTTGTGAAGTGATAAATTCTTTAAGAATGTTTTTAAGATCAGAGGTGGAACTTTTAGGATTTCTATAAGCATTTCCATAAGAATTCCAGATGAATTTCCATTATTATTAGGATATGGCCTATAGTTGTTAACACCAAAATTATTTTTCTAAGCACTATTATTGAAGTTGTTTTTAGCAAGAAAATTAACATAACTTTTATCATTCTAATTAGAAAAAGAGAGTTCAAGGGAACATTATTAGGATCTATAGGCACTTGTTTAGATAGCAAAGAATCAAGCATATCAATCTTATCACTCAAAGAATTTACCTTTTTACCTCTTGGAGCCCTTTCTATGTGCCATTGGGAATAGTTTGTCATTCGATCATCCAATAACTTGTTTGATGCACATAATGTGAGATTCATGAAGGTTCCTCCTGCATCTGAATCCAATAAGTTCCTTAAAGAAAATTTTAATCCTGCATAAAAAGTTTGGACAACCATCCACGTAGTTAGTTCGTGTGTGGGACAATTATTAACGATAGTTTTCATTCTTTCCCAAGGTTGAGAAAAATGTATTAAGTTCATAATGTTACTCCTTAGTTGTATAATTTTTCAAGGTGTATAATACTTCCCAATAAAAGCATCTTTACATTTAGTCCAAGAATCAATGCTATTTATAGGCAAATACAATAACCATTCTTTAGCTCGCCCTCTTAATGAGAAAGGGAACAATCTTAATTTCACAATATCACTCTTTATATTTTTTTTCATGTCACATAGCTCAACAAAGTTATTTAAATGAGAGGCAGCATCTTCTCCAATACCAGAAAATTGATCTTTAATGACAAGAATCAACAATGCGGGTTTAATTTCGTAGGAATCTGCTGTGGAAATAGGTGGAGCAATTGGTGTGCATATGAAATCATTATTATTGGTATCAGTAAAATCCAAAGCTTGGTGGTATCATTGGTATCCATGCTTGCGAGATAAAACAAAATAAACTAACAATGCAAATAAAAGACTAGAAACTAGAGAACTTATTTTTTTGTATTTTTGATAAAGAGAAAACTAGATTAAAAAAATTAAACTAAGAAAGAACAAAACAAAAGAAAGAAATTGGAAGTATGAGACTCCCCTTGATGCAAGTTTGAAGTCCCCGACGATGCCGCCAGAAATTCTTTGATGCTCTCAAACGTGATCACACGTTCGATGGGTTACCCCAATAGGAAGGTATGATGTAATCTAGCGATAACTTCTCCCAATTGTGGAACCTGGGTTCATCGACCAATAGGACTTCAAAGACTTGGAGAATGTCGTGGGATAGTCACGGCAGAAGTTACCTGGGGTAACTGATCTTGGGGCAAGACGACACAGGTATTTGGGAGAGGGTTTAGCTCAGAGGAAAACATGGTGCAACTCGATCTGGTAGCCGGCAATCAAAGTCGCCGAGTCTCCGATCTTGATATAATAACTCAACTCTGGAAATTACACTTGATGCTCGATATCACACGATGTTGCTAGGGTTCTTAGATCTCTATCTAAAACTATACCTGGGGGTCGGTTTATAAAGCACCCGTACCCCTAGCTTATTCGGCAAGGCATATTTCGGATCCTACCTGGACACGGCGCACTAACCATAACTTTCCTTTACAATAGCCCATAACCCGGACCGTTAAGCCCACAAGTTTGGGCCTTCACAAGCTTCTTTATTCTTAGCCGAATCCTGCACACCATCCTTTGGGCCGGGTTATTCCTCAGAGCTTGGCATACCGGGTTAGCATCCCCCTGTCAGTAGTCCCCAGAATAGCCTGGGCTTCATGGATCCTCCTTGAAGCGCTTGCTATTCCCCGCAAAGATGTCGAACATACGGGCATATGGAAGCCGAGTTAAGATGTTTTGATATTCTGCTAGGCCTCACTCCATGGTGGCCATGTAATAACCCGGATTTGGCCTCCAGACACTTAGGTTCAAATTCCCAGGTCCAGACTACAACAAAAATGCCAAGATCTCATGCTCGATAATCAGTCCCGTCATTTACGGGGCAAATCCCTTCCTTCTTCTATCCCAATGCCTCGCCCAATACTTGACGCATATCTCGCAAAATCTTCGCTGATAACCATTACCCCGCGGTTTCCGGCTTCTGGCCGTTAGGATAGGCTCACCCTTGCCTTATAAATAGCACTTAATGGGTAACCCTAAGCCCCTCACCACGCCACAGCTTCCCCTCTTCTTCCTTGCTCCCAACACCCTCGCAGCACCACCGTGAGAAGCTCGTACCTGCTACCAACGCAAGATCACCAACGGCCGCGCACGCCCTTGAGTCGCCTTGCGCCACCGTCAAGTGTCACCGTTGCTCCTCCATTTCTCTCATTCGAGCCACGCCGCTCGTCGCCATCGTATTAGGCTCCAATCTCCCCGGTAAGCTTCTCGCAACCAGTTAATTCAACCTCGCAACTTTCAATTTATCCAAGATCAGATCTAGGTCAACCCGCAAGTCATTTGTCCGATTGCACCAAATTAGATCGATTCGCTGCTTGCCAACTCCTTTAATCATCTGCCCTATAGTCACAAATGATCCTCCAACCATCATTGATTACCAATTTTACTTAAAAGTCATCCGCAAGCATTTCCATCTAGATCCGTTCCTCCTCGATTTTCCGCTTATTGCATTAACACCCGGAAAACCCCTCCTTTTCCAGCTGTTTCATTTGCGGTATAAATATGGGCAACCATCCGTCATCCCCAGATACCTTTCCCTACGTAAGTGACCAACAATTTCCACAAGTGTGCTCAATACCCGGACAGTTCTCAGCTTCGTACCTTCTTGATACCTTTATACTCGGATATTTCAGCATTCCCGGGTCTTATTTCACACGCCTCTTCTCTTTGTGTTTTGCAGGCTGGCCCCATGGCTCCCAAGCGACAAGGAAAACAACCGGCTCCGGCGAGGACCACCCAAACCATATCCGCCAACTGGGGGCGTTCCACAACCACGAAAGCCAAATTGGACGAGCTAGCCGAATTAGGAACCCTCCCTTCTCAAAAAGACATCCACTGGAGGGTACCGGGTAATGAGACTCGTCCCACCCCCGAAGAAAACGAGGTAATCTGCTTCGTTGACCACGTGACCCGAGGATTTCGTCCTCCGGGTCATCCTTTCTTTAGGGAGGTCTTAGATCATTATGGACTCCGGGTGTTCGACATAGGGCCTAACTCCATGTTGAACATTACCCACTTCATTGTTCTATCTGAGTCGTACTTGTGCATGCCACCGAGTCTGACTCTTTTCATTGAGTTATTCCAGTGCAAGCCGTGCCGCGAAAGCGGCGACGGAGCGCTTCTCACTTGCGGCGGGGTATCCATCCAACGCCGTAAGAATTCTTTGATGCCAACCCTCAACCTGCACTCCCACGTTAAACATTGGCAGCTATCTTTCTTTTACTGCCACGATACCTCCCCCGACAACGAAAAGAAGCTGCCGGGTTACTCAGAGACCCCCCTCAAGCCCTCCGAGTCTTTCAATGCCTTCGCATCAGACTCAGACAGGGAGGCAATCCTTCCTTCGCTAGCCAAGATAGCCATTCTCTCAGCCCAAGGCCTCCTAGGGCTCAATTTAATAAAAACTTGGGTCGATTTCCGAATCCAACCTAATTCCGTTCGCACCAAATTGATGTGCGAGTATTCGGGGCACACCACAGACGCACTCCGCTACTCCACCAAGAGCTTTGCGACCGGTGATACTATAAAGACCATCAAGGGCTTCTTGGCGGAGAAACTGGAGGTGATAAAGAGCATCGCCGGGTTACCCCCGTTTACCCGGGAAAATCCAGCTCCAGCGGTAATACCCGGCGCTCATAACTTGTTTCCACATTTCAACTCGATACTGCTTCTAAGCCTTAATCTTATCTTTTTACCTCAGGCTGATGACCCTTTCTGGAGAGTTGAACCACTCCCCCCCTCCAGAGACCCGGAAGAGGAGGACGAGGCGGCTGACGATAGTGAAGGTACTCACTCAGGATCTGCATATTTTTACTTGCATTACTTTCCTCTCGTCTGTCTTTTTTCCAATGAATACACACCTGGTTCGCAGGGCTAGAGGACGAGGGTGGAAACAATGAAGACGACCCGGAGAGAACCGAGTCTGACCCAGAGGCAACAGTCGGGGCCAAGAGGAAAGGCAGGGGGACAGTGTCCAAGGTTCCTTTTTCCTCATTATCCTCTGAACCTTACTCCTTTGACGTCATGCGACGACTTAACCATCAATTATCAAATTCGTCATGCTTGAAGGATTCCTTCCCAGCCAAGCGCAGAGTAACTCGGAGCTCCCCAGGTGAAGATCCCCTTAACCCGGGCATCTCCGCCCCCTCGGTCCCTCGTGGCAGTGCTCCTCCATCTCGTTCTTCCAAATCTCCTCAGCGCCACCCTTCTCCTAACCACCCACGTGCCGGGCAATTCCGGGTTCCACTAGTGGTTCCTGCGAAGACCTCATCTGCTTCCAGTGGCGAGCTCCCACCGGATTACACCGTAAATGCCGGGTAAGTTTTTGCTATATTATTTCTTTTTGCATCTGACGAACTTTCATTCAAGCCGCCGTCATCATTAATAACTGCCTTTTCTCATCTTTCCTTCAGCGCTCAAGTCACCGTCAGTGACCCGGAAAACACAGAAACGGATAACCTCCAGGTGGAGAAGCCGACTGACGACGCAGACGCCGCAACTGGTGGTGATGCGACAACTAACCAGGAACAAGGCCCTCTGAACAATCCACTTTCCCAAACCGTCGGATCTCCTTCCTTATCGGAACCAGTAGACGAAGAGATAGAAATTCTAGATACAAGGATGAGTTCTCCCAACCCGGACACTCAGACTGTCCGAGTCTCCACTCCAAATGCGAGGAGAACCCCCCTACCAGATGATCAAGCTGTCGGCTCTTCCGGGACTCGCTCCGAGGAGTTAACTTTTGCCCAGATGCTGGAAACTCTGCGCACCTTAAGGGCTAATGAGGAAAACATCTTGGGGTCTTTAATAACTGTGACGCCCCGAGATCGGGCACTATGCAGATTTCAGCATTCCCGCCAAATCCGCATAATAACCGATTCCAGGTTGCCATTTATGATAACATTACAATAGTTCACGAATATTCCACAATTACAACAGCAACAGATAGATACAAGATGACTCGAACGAGCCAGGGTTACAACTGATACATTACAAAGATCCAAATAACAGCGGAAGAAACAAACGTCCGGCTACGGACAAGATCCAAATTGGACTAAGAGTCCTGAAGATAACCGAGAGCGTCCAATCCCTGCCCAGGCCAAGCCGGAGGGATTCCCAAGCTAACGTCGTCAGACTTCAAACCTGTTGACTGCAAGTTGGAATTTGCAGCCACGAAAGAGATTCGTGGGTCAGTACGGTTAAGTACTGGCAAGGGGGATACAACCCATACTCACAAGAATACCGGCGTAGCCAATCATCACAAGATACAAATACTTTAGGATCAACGGAAAGGAAGGGGTTATTGCAAATAAGCGACAACAGGCTGCACTAACCAACTACATAGATTCTATCACTTCCGACTAACAGAAAGGAGATAAGATCGAGTAATAGTAACCAACTGAAAGATAACTTCCAAACAAACCCATCCTGGATCTCGCCCCTTATCCGAAGAAGCAATCCGAGGATAACTCACACAGTTGAGTTAATGATGGTTCAGATTATTGTGTCAATAAGCCTATTACTAGTCAAGTTGTTAATCATTGGGTGAAAGGTTGTTATTCATTAGGTTTAAGTTGTCCTGAGTACTTGTTAGCCAGTACTTTCACCAAGTAATCCATAACCGCGGAAAACACGGCTTCTCGAGAAGATTTACCCTGCAGGGGTGCACCATAGTAACCGTACACGCAAGAATAACCCGCCAGATGGGGAGCTAACCCACCAAGCGAGGTACTCTACACAACCAACCCTTCTTCGCATCAAGCCCAAAGCACCGCGTGCTGTGCGTGCGCGGCTAATCGATCCCCACGAAGAAAAGGGGACCCTCATAGCACTGGAAGACCACGCTGCCCTAAATGCCGACTACGAAAGTTCCACCCTGGCGCCAAGGGTTCGTACCTGCATATGATGCAGCAAATGGAATACCCGAACTAGTACGGCGATTTGGACGAGATGCGAATCGAGTCAGTTGAGGGGGGCGCCCATACTCGCTTCCCACATGCGGGTAGTGCGCTCATCATGGATCGGTAGACAAGACCCTTTTCCTATTAGGGTCGACACTAGCGGGCCTCAAAACCTCAAAGGGCCTCCCGCCGGTGCCTTATCATCAAATTTATTATTAAGCAGTAACAGTAGCATGATTGGTTGATTGATTAAACATCGAGCCCCCAGAACATAACGGAGTAGTAACAGAAAGTAACGGGTGACAGACTCGAGCAAAAAAACCCTAAGCATGATAGTAAGACACGGGCAACAAACAATGGTTATAGGTAGGGAGGTGAGGCAATATCAAGGTTAAGGGATTCATGTGATGGGTTCGCAACAGAAACAACTACTAATAAGGCTAGCAGAAAGGAATCAACGGAAAGAATCGGTAACAAGTGATGAAAGGCAGCCATATGGCAGCAAGTGAGTATACTTGCCTGAGATCCCGCAAGGTAGCAGAACTTGTCGTTGCTCACATCATCTCAACGTCCTATCCGGGAATAAGCAACGAACCTCGAACAAACACCGGATGCAACAATTACTACTACGGCAAAAGATCCAGCATGATCAAGATATGGATGCATGACAAGTTTAAAGATGCATAAAGGTAAACTAGTTGACAAGATGAACAATTTAAATGGACCCATATGCAATTTGAGTTGCATATGAACAGCCCAGGAATTATGGTTGAAACAATTGTTTTCCAACTAACCAATAGGTGAAAGTGGATTAGCATGATGCATGGATGCTGATGATAACAAGATAACAACAAATAACAATAATAGGTGCAAAGGAAAAGGAAGAAAACAAGTTTGGAAATTATTTATTAAGTTTGGAAAATTTGGTTACTTAAACATGTCACACAAACAATTGTTGTTTTCATCAAGTTAAAGTGTCCAAAACAAATAACAAAGTTGATATTTGAAAAGAACATCAAATTTTAGTTGGATTACATGTTTCACATTTTGAAATTGGAATTAGGATTATTTAATTATGAATTAAACAATATTAAACAATTTTTAATTGAATTAAACAAGATTTAAATTGTTTAGGCAATTTAAATTATTCAAACCAGGAAACAAAATTTATATTTGAAAAGGTTATTCAAAATGGTATGGAAAACATATTTTATTTGCCTTATTTGGAATTAGTATGAATTAGTTATGGATTTTAGCAAATTACCATTGGATTATTTGAATTCAAATTGAAATTGCATTTTGAAAATTCAAAACAGGAAACAAAAGGTACCAAAAGATAGATAATTTAATTTGGATCAGTGCACATATTTTACTTTTAATTTTTGGAGTTATAAAACAATTTTTATTGGCATTTTGGTTCTAGGGGCCAATCTGCAATTTTTAAAGGACCTTGATTAACAAAAACGTGCAGGAAAACAATTGTTACCGCGGGGCTAGCCAGCCAGAGGCGCTGACGAGCGGGCCCCGGGTACACGCTGGCGGTTGCGCGGCCAGGTGGCATACTAGGCCACCGACGGGTGGGCCTCTGCCCCTGCGCAGAAGGAAAACCAGAAAAAGAAAAGGGTGTGCGTGTGCCCGTGGGGGTTTGATCCCAGGATCGATGGCTCGCGCGCGCGCAAGGGACAGTAACCAAAGTGCTATCGATGCATTTGTGATACAGATAGTGTTCGCGTCCTTTTGAATAGATTTTCCGAGAGGTAACTGCCCTGACGAAACTGACGGACAGGAACTTGCTCGAGCAGGCACGGATGCGGTGGTTCAACGACGATCACCACGGCTCGATGGCCGGATCGCAGAGCAGAACGGAGGGAGGAAGGAAGGAGCGGTGCGGGTGGCTCACCTTGGTGTCCGCCGTTGAAGGAGGAGCGGGGAAACGGCGGTTGGTCGAGGGAGCGGCCGCTGCCGTGTGCAGCCCCGGCGAGCTCTTGCCGGCGACGGCGCGGCCGGCTCGAGCCTCCTCCCGCCTCCGAGTCTTCAGGGAAACTGGAGGTGGATGGTAGCTGGTTCCATTCCCGGGGTCAGTTGCCCCTCGAGGTGACCGGAGATGGAAGGTGGCGGTGGTGATCTACGGTGGTTTCTGACGGAGATGCAGAGGTTCAGAGACTGAAGGCGTTCGGGTGGGGGAAGGAGAAGAAGAAGTGGCGGCGCTAGGGTTCTAGGTTAGCAGCAGAGGGATCGGTGGTGAGTGCTTGTTTTATGGTGGCAGGTGATCGTGTACGGCAGCACATCGAGCGAGGGAGGGATTGATCGGATGGTGGTTTTGGTGTTCGTACAGGGTGACGTTGGCAGGAGGAAGAAGACAGAAAAGATAGAGGGGTATGGGCCAGCAGGTTTGGTGGGCTTTGGGGAAAAAATTGAGAGGATGGGGTTGGGCTGGTTCCCACTCCTCTCTCTTAGGCTTTATTTTTTCTATTAGTTGATTTTTTTGCAAAGAAGAAAAGAGAGAGATAGAGAAGGGTTAGGGTTTTATTTTTGGGTTTATAAATACATTTGGTTATTTTGCAAAACAGCACACATAACAGTAATGTTAATCAAAAAGTTAAATTGTTGATTTGATTTCTATTTTGTTATTTGAATTCCAAAATAAGGTTGGGGTGTTTAGTTGATAGTTAGATTTTTATTATTTTGCAAAACAACAACAACAAGGTAGTTAAAAGGTAATTTCAACAACTTGAAAATAGTAATTGGATATTAATTGGTTAGGTGATTTTTCAAATAGGGTTTGGTTGGAAATTTGGAGTTAAACAAATTTTATTTAATAAGCCACAAGCAATTATACAACCTTATTGAAATTAGTTTGTTTGCCAAATTTTAATTTTTCAAACCCATATTGAGATATGATAAATAAGATTGATTGGATTTGAATGTTTGGAATTTGCCATTAGGGTTTTTAATAACAGGGAAATTTGTATTAACAAACAATTTGATTTAGAACAACTGCAAACTATTTGAAAACAAAGGAGTTGTTATAGTTTGCAATTGCTAACTTGGAAATTTTGAGCAAGGTGTGAAAGTTTTAATTGATTTGAAATTTCCAGTTGTGATGCAAACATGGTGCAATGCAATGTGATGCATATGATGCAAACAAAACAAACAGGTAACACCACAGGTGTTACAGACGACACCACTAACAAGGGATTGCGCCCTCGCAATCCACCTGCTAACCCGGGAGGGGAAAGAAGTTCGACTATCGATTCTTCGTGCTTCCAGTTGATCTCCTCGACACCACTAACAAGGGATTCTTGCTCGGAGTGACGACGATGTTCTTCCACCAGGAATCTTCCGATGATCGAACCTATTAGGTTAAGGGCTCAGAAAAACGTCCACCCACGTAGGATCCTAACACTTTGAAAGATTGAGTACGAGAGCAGACTCCAAAACAAATAAGATGGGAGGGGAAATAGAATATGGATAAGGAGAAAACAAGAATCCTATTGAGATGTTTTTCCAAAATAGTTTAGCAGAAATAGTTTTCGACACTCTAGAAACAACGACCGTTAGCGAGGTTATCCTACAGGCTTTGCGGACCCGTTGCTTCGATAACCATTCGTATCGAAACAATCTCGGGAATCGGAACCAAGGCTCTGATACCATTTGTGACGCCCCGAGATCGGGCACTATGCAGATTTCAGCATTCCCGCCAAATCCGCATAATAACCGATTCCAGGTTGCCATTTATGATAACATTACAATAGTTCACGAATATTCCACAATTACAACAGCAACAGATAGATACAAGATGACTCGAACGAGCCAGGGTTACAACTGATACATTACAAAGATCCAAATAACAGCGGAAGAAACAAACGTCCGGCTACGGACAAGATCCAAATTGGACTAAGAGTCCTGAAGATAACCGAGAGCGTCCAATCCCTGCCCAGGCCAAGCTGGAGGGATTCCCAAGCTAATGTCGTCAGACTTCAAACCTGTTGACTGCAAGTTGGAATTTGCAGCCACGAAAGAGATTCGTGGGTCAGTACGGTTAAGTACTGGCAAGGGGGATACAACCCATACTCACAAGAATACCGGCGTAGCCAATCATCACAAGATACAAATACTTTAGGATCAACGGAAAGGAAGGGGTTATTGCAAATAAGCGACAGCAGGCTGCACTAACCAACTACAGAGATTCTATCACTTCCGACTAACAGAAAGGAGATAAGATCGAGTAATAGTAACCAACTGAAAGATAACTTCCAAACAAACCCATCCTGGATCTCGCCCCTTATCCGAAGAAGCAATCCGAGGATAACTCACACAGTTGAGTTAATGATGGTTCAGATTATTGTGTCAATAAGCCTATTACTAGTCAAGTTGTTAATCATTGGGTGAAAGGTTGTTATTCATTAGGTTTAAGTTGTCCTGAGTACTTGTTAGCCAGTACTTTCACCAAGTAATCCATAACCGCGGAAAACACGGCTTCTCGAGAAGATTTACCCTGCAGGGGTGCACCATAGTAACCGTACACGCAAGAATAACCCGCCAGATGGGGAGCTAACCCACCAAGCGAGGTACTCTACACAACCAACCCTTCTTCGCATCAAGCCCAAAGCACCGCGTGCTGTGCGTGCGCGGCTAATCGAGCCCCACGAAGAAAAGGGGACCCTCATAGCACTGGAAGACCACGCCGCCCTAAATGCCGACTACGAAAGTTCCACCCTGGCGCCAAGGGTTCGTACCTGCATATGATGCAGCAAATGGAACACCCGAACTAGTACGGCGATTTGGACGAGATGCGAATCGAGTCAGTTGAGGGGGGCGCCCATACTCGCTTCCCACATGCGGGTAGTGCGCTCATCATGGATCGGTAGACAAGACCCTTTTCCTATTAGGGTCGACACTAGCGGGCCTCAAAACCTCAAAGGGCCTCCCGCCGGTGCCTTATCATGAAATTTATTATTAAGCAGTAACAGTAGCATGATTGGTTGATTGATTAAACATCGAGCCCCCAGAACATAACGGAGTAGTAACAGAAAGTAACGGGTGACATACTCGAGCAAAACAACCCTAAGCATGATAGTAAGACACGGGCAACAAACAATGGTTATAGGTAGGGAGGTGAGGCAATATCAAGGTTAAGGGATTCATGTGATGGGTTCGCAACAGAAACAACTACTAATAAGGCTAGCAGAAAGGAATCAACGGAAAGAATCGGTAACAAGTGATGAAAGGCAGCCATATGGCAGCAAGTGAGTATACTTGCCTGAGATCCCGCAAGGTAGCAGAACTTGTCGTTGCTCACATCATCTCAACGTCCTATCCGGGAATAAGCAACGAACCTCGAACAAACACCGGATGCAACAATTACTACTACGGCAAAAGATCCAGCATGATCAAGATATGGATGCATGACAAGTTTAAAGATGCATAAAGGTAAACTAGTTGACAAGATGAACAATTTAAATGGACCCATATGCAATTTGAGTTGCATATGAACAGCCCAGGAATTATGGTTGAAACAATTGTTTTCCAACTAACCAATAGGTGAAAGTGGATTAGCATGATGCATGGATGCTGATGATAACAAGATAACAACAAATAACAATAATAGGTGCAAAGGAAAAGGAAGAAAACAAGTTTGGAAATTATTTATTAAGTTTGGAAAATTTGGTTACTTAAACATGTCACACAAACAATTGTTGTTTTCATCAAGTTAAAGTGTCCAAAACAAATAACAAAGTTGATATTTGAAAAGAACATCAAATTTTAGTTGGATTACATGTTTCACATTTTGAAATTGGAATTAGGATTATTTAATTATGAATTAAACAATATTAAACAATTTTTAATTGAATTAAACAAGATTTAAATTTTTTAGGCAATTTAAATTATTCAAACCAGGAAACAAAATTTATATTTGAAAAGGTTATTCAAAATGGTATGGAAAACATATTTTATTTGCCTTATTTGGAATTAGTATGAATTAGTTATGGATTTTAGCAAATTACCATTGGATTATTTGAATTCAAATTGAAATTGCATTTTGAAAATTCAAAACAGGAAACAAAAGGTACCAAAAGATAGATAATTTAATTTGGATCAGTGCACATATTTTACTTTTAATTTTTGGAGTTATAAAACAATTTTTATTGGCATTTTGGTTCTAGGGGCCAATCTGCAATTTTTAAAGGACCTTGATTAACAAAAACGTGCAGGAAAACAATTGTTACCGCGGGGCTAGCCAGCCAGAGGCGCTGACGAGCGGGCCCCGGGTACACGCTGGCGGTTGCGCGGCCAGGTGGCATACTAGGCCACCGACGGGTGGGCCTCTGCCCCTGCGCAGAAGGAAAACCAGAAAAAGAAAAGGGTGTGCGTGTGCCCGTGGGGGTTTGATCCCAGGATCGATGGCTCGCGCGCGCGCGCAAGGGACAGTAACCAAAGTGCTATCGATGCATTTGTGATACAGAGAGTGTTCGCGTCCTTTTGAATAGATTTTCCGAGAGGTAACTGCCCTGA
The DNA here is from genome assembly GCA_028641055.1 of Alopecurus myosuroides. NCBI lineage: Eukaryota > Viridiplantae > Streptophyta > Magnoliopsida > Poales > Poaceae > Alopecurus > Alopecurus myosuroides. Next base: position 18,314,072 of record CM054062.1, read on the forward strand.
CGAAACTGACGGACAGGAACTTGCTCGAGCAGGCACGGATGCGGTGGTTCAACGACGATCACCACGGCTCGATGGCCGGATCGCAGAGCAGAACGGAGGGAGGAAGGAAGGAGCGGTGCGGGTGGCTCACCTTGGTGTCCGCCGTTGAAGGAGGAGCGGGGAAACGGCGGTTGGTCGAGGGAGCGGCCGCTGCCGTGTGCAGCCCCGGCGAGCTCTTGCCGGCGACGGCGCGGCCGGCTCGAGCCTCCTCCCGCCTCCGAGTCTTCAGGGAAACTGGAGGTGGATGGTAGCTGGTTCCATTCCCGGGGTCAGTTGCCCCTCGAGGTGACCGGAGATGGAAGGTGGCGGTGGTGATCTACGGTGGTTTCTGACGGAGATGCAGAGGTTCAGAGACTGAAGGCGTTCGGGTGGGGGAAGGAGAAGAAGAAGTGGCGGCGCTAGGGTTCTAGGTTAGCAGCAGAGGGATCGGTGGTGAGTGCTTGTTTTATGGTGGCAGGTGATCGTGTACGGCAGCACATCGAGCGAGGGAGGGATTGATCGGATGGTGGTTTTGGTGTTCGTACAGGGTGACGTTGGCAGGAGGAAGAAGACAGAAAAGATAGAGGGGTATGGGCCAGCAGGTTTGGTGGGCTTTGGGGAAAAAATTGAGAGGATGGGGTTGGGCTGGTTCCCTCTCCTCTCTCTTAGGCTTTATTTTTTCTATTAGTTGATTTTTTTGCAAAGAAGAAAAGAGAGAGATAGAGAAGGGTTAGGGTTTTATTTTTGGGTTTATAAATACATTTGGTTATTTTGCAAAACAGCACACATAACAGTAATGTTAATCAAAAAGTTAAATTGTTGATTTGATTTCTATTTTGTTATTTGAATTCCAAAATAAGGTTGGGGTGTTTAGTTGATAGTTAGATTTTTATTATTTTGCAAAACAACAACAACAAGGTAGTTAAAAGGTAATTTCAACAACTTGAAAATAGTAATTGGATATTAATTGGTTAGGTGATTTTTCAAATAGGGTTTGGTTGGAAATTTGGAGTTAAACAAATTTTATTTAATAAGCCACAAGCAATTATACAACCTTATTGAAATTAGTTTGTTTGCCAAATTTTAATTTTTCAAACCCATATTGAGATATGATAAATAAGATTGATTGGATTTGAATGTTTGGAATTTGCCATTAGGGTTTTTAATAACAGGGAAATTTGTATTAACAAACAATTTGATTTAGAACAACTGCAAACTATTTGAAAACAAAGGAGTTGTTATAGTTTGCAATTGCTAACTTGGAAATTTTGAGCAAGGTGTGAAAGTTTTAATTGATTTGAAATTTCCAGTTGTGATGCAAACATGGTGCAATGCAATGTGATGCATATGATGCAAACAAAACAAACAGGTAACACCACAGGTGTTACAATAACCAAACACGAGGTAAATTCGATTAATATTGCTTGTACCTTTGTCCAGTCCCCAAGTTCCGAGTGAGTTCATTCATGACTTGCTCGGGACTTTTATTATACCAATGTCTGATAACTGTGCTCTTATACCTGACTAATGCTTTTTTAACATCCATGCAGTCTTTCGTGACTCAATACGAGGAGAAACTTGCGGACGCCGCCAAGCTCATTGAAAAGGAGATATCTTTACGTGAAGCAGCCGAGGCTGAAGCCAGGAGGAATAGGCAATTAATGAAGAAGTACCGAAGAAGGGCTCACCAAGCCGAAGATGACCTGACAAGCCTTTCCGTCGAAATATCTGATACCTATCGTTCTTTGCTTGGTACGCTTCCTTCTCCGGGTTTATCCTTTTGACAAACAGCAAAAAATTTCCAACTTATATCTTCATTTTACTTCAGGCCCGGACGAAGCCATGCCGGATGAAGATGACATTGCCAAGCTGAAAACCATAAAGAGTGTTATCCGGCAGCTATGTGCCGGAACCAGATGGATCCTTGACGAGTTGCGGTGTCCGGGTAGAGGACATGTTGATCTGAAGAGGCTGTTGGACGCCCTATCCACTATTCCCGAGTGGATTCGGGACTGGAAGCGCTCATCTTGCCGGGTTGGAGTGACCCGGGGGCTTGCACTTGCGAAAGCTTATCTCCCCAAGCTCGAGCTAGCGAGGCTTATGGGCGGCTTCCCAGAGTTCAAGCTTGACGGATCCAAGTTTTCAGTAAAGGATTTTCAGGCCGTCCAGAAGGAGGTCCGTTACCCGGCCAGCGTAATTGCTGATGAACTGGATATTAACATACTTGTTCCAGCATATGATTCTGCCGATAAAGTAATTAAGTCGGATCTTCCTGAGCCGTATGACATGCTGGCTCGGTGGAAGGAGGAAGCTGCTGCGATAAGGGCGGAGGCTGCCAAGAAGCAAGCTGAAGCCGGCTCTGCTCCTGCTGCCTCAACACCAGTCGGTCCGCCCCCTGCAGGGGCTGGCACCGCCGATCCAGGTGCTGCTGCTACCACCAATGATGGCAAGGGTAAGGCCAAGATGGACGCCGAGTGATATATGGTTTCCAATGCCTCTTCTTAAGCGCCAGTCGGTCAACATACTTTTTGAAACAGTCATATTTTGGGCGGTGCGCCTGTGCACCTTTGATATTTTTTCACCAGCATTTTGTAATGCACGCTAAGGCCTTGATATACTCGATGCCTGTTCCGGCCTTTTTAAGTTTAAGCTCATCTGTTCTCGATATCTGGTTTTATTTATTATTCCTTTTGTGAAAACTCAATTTCCGGGTCTCATGGGTATTGACAAGCGGATTTTGCTTCAAAGTCCCCAAGTCCCCAAGACTCGGATGTTTGGATTTTTGCAACTATACAAGTAAGCCAGTTTTTCTCTTTTCAAGATTTCAAGCTACCGGGCCCGGATTGCCGAGTCTAGGACACTTGATCTTGAAAAGGGAACAAAATGCTTATTGCTATTTTCACAAAGATCCACAAGTTGTTTCACATAGGTTTTGAAGTTATGCTTAATAGTCATTGAGTTTCCAGCTATTCAGCCTTGTACTCTGCATAACTTGTGGTTTAGATTACCCTTTTGACTGTCTTGTACTGTAAGCCGGCTTTCGCGTGGATACCATGTTGTTACATCAATACGAAGACGTAGCCAGCCAATCCCCGTCGGGTTTCATGACTAACTGCCATCGTAAGCGAACAAATCATGCCACTTTAATGCGAGTCACATCGAGCTTAAGTAAGAGTAGCCAAGAAATTTGGACTTCTTTGTCCGGTTATAAGATTGTAGCCGTACTCGTTTGCAAGTAATCGGCCCTTATAACTCATAGGCATCATGGCCGGGTCTTTGAGTTTGCAACTGTGCTATTTAAGCGACCAGCCCCCAAGACCTAGATATACGCATCGTACTGAGAATACATAACCTGATAACAACCATCTCTTTTCTCGATAACCACCTCTTTACTTGATATGAAAAACTGATAACAACCATCTCTTTTCTTGATAACCATCTCTTTACTTGATATGAAAAATGTAGGTCAGCAAGCCGCCTCATTAAAAACCCGTCCAGTCCCCAAAGGTACCCTGGATAGGAAAAGAGTACGTCAGAAAACCTGCTGCCTATTACATCGTGCAATTCCACTTGCCAATATAGTCTTTACTAAGTATAATACGGACGCAGCTGAGCCACGTTCCATGGTCTATCTCTTTCTTGCATAGATGAAGTGGTGTGTGCCGACTCTTTCCTTGCATCTATCAAATAATATGATCCGTTATGCAGGCTCCGGCTTATGATAAATGGTCCTTCCCATGGTGGTGATAATTTGTGTTTTCCTTCGTTTGACTGTACCAGACGCAGAACCAAGTCTCCTTCCTGGAATACCCGGGTCTTCACACGCCGGCTATGATACCTCCGTAGATCTTGCTGATATATGGCTGACCTTTCCAGGGCTTGTTCTCTTTGCTCTTCTAACATATCTACGGCGTCCTGCCGGGTTTTTTCGTTCTCTACTTCGACGTAAGCTGATACTCTAGGCGAATCGTGAATAACGTCACTCGGTAACACTGCTTCCGCACCATAGACCATGAAGAAGGGTGTCATCTGAGTGGATCTGTTAGGTGTAGAGTTGATACCCCAAACCACAGAAGGAAGTTCCTCGACCCATGCACCAGCAGCCCTGACACAGGGAACTCGCAATCGTGGTTTTAATCCGCGAAGCAATTCTTGGTTTGCCCTCTCCACTTGTCCATTGGCCTGGGGATGAGCCACCGATGCCACATCGAGCCGGATTCCATTGTTGCCACAAAACTTCTCCATCTCACCAAGGGACATGTTGGTTCCATTGTCGGTAATTATGCTGTGGGGGTACCCAAACCGGTAGATAATCCTTTTCAGGAACTTGACTGCTGTAGCTGCTTCGCAATTAGTAACTGGCATAACCTCAACCCACTTGGTAAACTTATCAATAGCCACCAAAAGATGTGTCTTCTTGCATGGTGACATATGGAAGGGGCCAACCATGTCCATACCCCAGACGGCAAACGGCCAAGTTAACGGGATAGTCCGCAACTCCATAGCCGGCACATGGGTTTGGCGAGCGTACCTTTGACATCCGTCACACCTTGCTACCAATCGCTCCGCATCCGCTAGGGCCGTGAGCCAGAAAAACCCGTGTCGATAAGCTTTAGCCACAAGAGACCTTGTGGACGCATGATGTCCGCAGTCGCCTTCATGGATTTCCTTGAGAATCTGTCTGCCTTCTTCCGGCGCTACGCAGCGCAAAAAGACTCCTGCTGCACTTCTCTTGTACAATTCCCCATTGATGATAGAATATCCCTTTGCTCGCCTCAAGATTTGCCTTGCTAATACCTCCTGTTGTGGTAACTCGCCTCGTGATAGGTAGGCCAAAAACGGTTCTGTCCACTCGGGAATAGTACGTACAGTGGCTACGAGTCCTGAATCCGGGTCTTGATTTGCCAATTCCTCCTCTGACTCGATTTTAACTGATGGTCGCCATAATTCGTCCAGGAAAACGTTAGGTGGAACCGGCTCTCTGCGCGAGCCGAGTCTGGCGAGGGCGTCGGCTGCCTCATTCTTTCTTCTGTCTATATGCTCCACCTCATACCCGGAAAAACATCCTGCGACCCTATCAACTTCCCTGCGGTATGCTGCCATAGTTGCGTCCTTTCTATCCCACGTTCCTGACACCTGCTGTACCACAAGGTCCGAATCTCCGAAGCATCGTATCCTCTTGATGTTCATCTCTTTGGCTACCTTTAAGCCATGCAATAGGGCCTCATACTCGGCCACGTTGTTGGAACAGTCGAAGTGAATTTGTAGCACGTAACTCAATTTGTCTCCTTTGGGTGATGTTAGCACCACCCCAGCTCCTGATCCCTCGTACTGCTTTGATCCGTCGAAGTGCATGATCCATGACTCGGAATTTGGAACCGTTGTAGTCATGCCTGTATGTGTCCAGTCGTTAACGAAATCAATTAAAGCTTGAGATTTGATTGCTGACCTGGGTTCGTAGTTGATATGATAATCCCCCATCTCTATCGCCCATTTGGCTATTCTTCCCGTCGCGTCCGAGTTTCTGATGATATCCGACATTGGTATTGAACTAACCACTGTTATGGGATGTTCTTGGAAATACGGCTTCAGCTTCCGGCTGGCCATAAAGACCCCGAACACCAACTTTTGCCAATGTGGATAGCGCTGCTTTGCTTCTGATAATACCTCGCTGACGTAATACACCGGCCTCTGAACCGGGTATCCTTTCCCATCCTCTTGGCGTTCCACAACGACTACCGCGCTGACGGCTCGGGGGCCAGCTGCCACATATAGTAACATAGGCTCTTTAGGACCCGGCGCCGCTAGTACTGGTGCTTCAGATAGCTGCTTCTTTAGTGCCTCAAATGCCTCGTCCGCCTCTTGATCCCACACGAACTTATCTGATTTCCGCAAGAGCCGGTACAAGGGTATTGCTTTTTCTCCGAGTCTGGATATGAATCGGCTCAAGGCTGCTACGCAGCCCGTGAGCTTTTGAACATGCTTCAAATTTTCCGGTTTTTTCAGACTCTGGATGGCCTTGATTTTATCCGGGTTTGCCTCGATTCCTCTCTCGGAAACTATGAATCCGAGTAATTTCCCAGCTGGAACTCCAAACACGCACTTCGTCGGGTTAAGCTTCATCTGGTACCTCCTCAAGTTTTTGAACGTCTCCTTTAGATCATCGATGAATGTCTCCGCCTTCCTAGTCTTGATGACCACGTCATCCACATAGGCATGGACGTTACGTCCGATTTGGTCCTCAAAGCACTTTTGAATACACCGTTGGTAAGTTGCGCCAGCGTTCTTCAACCCAAACGTCATAGTTTTATAACAAAAGGCCCCAAAAGGGGTTATGAATGATGTTTTCTCCCAATCCTCCCTTTTGAGCTTAATCTGATGATACCCGGAATATGCGTCCAGGAAGCATAACAGATCGCTTCCAGCTACTGCGTCTATAATCTGATCTATCCTTGGCAGCGCGAACGGATCCTTTGGGCAATGTTTGTTGAGACTCGTGAAGTCAATGCACATCCTCCACTCGTTGGTCTTTTTCATCACCAGAATCGGGTTAGCCAACCAATCCGGGTGAAATACTTCCATGATAAAGCCGGCTGCCAATAGCCGAGCGATCTCTTCGCCTATAGCTTTCCTTCTTTCCTCATTCATTTTCCTCAAACCTTGTTTCACGGGCCTGGACTTGGGATCCACATGCAAACTGTGATCAGCCAATTCTGTAGGGATACCCGGCATGTCGCTAGGTGTCCAGGCAAACACATCTGCATTCGAGCGAATGAACTCCACGAGCGCTCCCTCCTGCTCCTTTCCCAGGTTAGACCCTATGGTAAACTGCTTAGTAGAATCCCCTTCGACAAAATCTATCTTCTTGGTGTCTTGCGCTGCCTTGAATTTTGCTCTCTCATCCTCAGTATTCGGCTTTTTCAAGGCTGTTCTATCGTCCGGATTTACTTGAGACCGGTAATATTCGAGCTCTTCCTTCCTGCATGCCTGCTCGGCCATAACTGAATCTCCTTCGTCGCACTCGGCCGCTATATCCCGGTTCCCATGTATAGTGATGGTCCGTTTAGGACCCGGGATTTTCAGCTGCAAATACACATAGCACGGCCTAGCCATGAATTGGGCGTAAGCCGGCCTCCCCAACAGCGCGTGGTAACGACTGCGCAACTTGACCACCTCGAACGTGAGCCACTCAACTCGATAATTATCCGTCGATTCTCCAAAAGCAACTTCCAAGGTGATCCTTCCCTCGGGGCTCGCCGAGTGACCCGGTACGATCCCGTGAAAGATTGTCGAACTTTTCTGCAGCTGGGACTCTTTGAGACTCATCCGTAAGAAGGTCTCCCAATAAAGGATGTTGATGCTACTTCCACCGTCCATCAGGACCTTCTTCAGTTCGTAACCATTAACCTGTGGAGCAACCACCAATGCCAAGACTCCTGGACGCTCTACTTTTTCCGGATGATCTCTTCTACTCCACGTTATCTCTTGTTCTGCCCATCTAAGATATCCCGGCGCGGCCAATGAAACCGAATTTGCCGCTTGCTTTGACGTCTCTTTGTTCCTGCTAGAAGTTCCTGTAGTATGCACATGATATTGTCCTTTTAAATTAGTCGTTCGTACCGTGCCGATGAAGATGTTGATCCGGCCGATCGTCAATATAGATCCGGACTCGAGGTGATCCGACTCTGGCCCCCAGCCGGAATCGTCCACCATCCCTTCTCCTTCGTGGTCGATGTAGATTTCGCCAATGACAAGATTCTCCATATTCTTCCGAGCTTCTCCCGTGATGTAAACACCTTTGGACGCAGGCCCCACGGTGGGCGCCAACTGTCGTGGGATAGTCACGGCAGATGTTACCTGGGGTAACTGATCTTGGGGCAAGACGACACAGGTATTTGGGAGAGGGTTTAGCTCAGAGGAAAACATGGTGCAACTCGATCTGGTAGCCGGCAATCAAAGTCGCCGAGTCTCCGATCTTGATATAATAACTCAACTCTGGAAATTACACTTGATGCTCGATATCACACGATGTTGCTAGGGTTCTTAGATCTCTATCTAAAATTATACCTGGGGGTCGGTTTATAAAGCACCCGTACCCCTAGCTTATTCGGCAAGGCATATTTCGGATCCTACCTGGACACGGCGCACTAACCATAACTTTCCTTTACAATAGCCCATAACCCGGACCGTTAAGCCCACAAGTTTGGGCCTTCACAAGCTTCTTTATTCTTAGCCGAATCCTGCACACCATCCTTTGGGCCGGGTTATTCCTCAGAGCTTGGCATACCGGGTTAGCATCCCCCTGTCAGAGAAGGTTTCTGGTGACCTGCAAGTATAGGGGATCGCAATAGTCTTCGAGGGAAGTAAAAACTGAATTTATTTATTCGACACAAGGGGAGGCAAGGAATATTTATAAGACTTAACATAAGAATTATCAGTTCAGCTGCACCTGGAAATAGACTTGATCGCAACAGTTTTATAGCAGTAGAAGTAGTGAAATAATAGGAGGAATGAAATAAAGAAAGTAGCAGTAATTGTAGTGGACAACAGGATTAAAATAGTGCAGGGATAGGGGCGGATGAACGGGCGTTGCATGGATAAGATAATTCATATAATAATCAAGACATGGGAAAGTGCAGGTAAATAATGATAAAGCATCCAAGTACTAAGTAACCATAGGCATGTGTTTCGTATTTAGTCGTACGTGCTCGCAATGAGAAACTTGCACAACATCTTTTGTCCTACCAGCCCGTTTGCAGCGGGGCCTCAAGGGAAACTACTGGTAATTAAGGTGCTCCTTTTACTATAGCACCGGAGCAAAGCATTAACACTCCGTGACCACACGTGATCCTCACATCACAGCCATCCCCTCCGGTTATCCCATTTTTTCACTTTGGGGCCTCGGGTTCAAGACAACAATATGTGTATACAACTTACAGGTAAGATCAAAAACAATAATTATCCTCATGAATCAATAACATGTTTAGATCTAAAATCATGGAACTCGGCCCCTAGTGTCAAAAGTTGCAACAATGTCAAAAGTACTAATAATGGATACTAGGCACAATGCCCTAAAAATCTTGGCATCTATTACATGAATAATCTCATCCAATCCCTACCATCCCCTTCAGCCTACAACGGGGATTACTCACACATGGATGGGGGTATCATGGATGGTTGATGGAGAGGCGTCAGTGATGATGATGACGATGATCTTCTCCAATTCCCCATCCCGGCAGGGTGCCAGAACAAAGTTTCTGATCCCCAAATTAGGGTTTTCGATGGCGGCGGAGCTGCGGAACTTTTCGTGGAAAAACTGTCTGTCCCCTGATGTTTTTAGGTTAACAGTCTTAAGTATTCAAAATAAGGGGCCCGAGGGGGTGGCCGAGGCGGCCACACCATGCCACGGAGCGGCCTAGGGGATGTCCGCGCCGCCAGGTGGTGTGGGCCCCTCGTGGTCCGTCTCTGTCTCGTCTTCTGGCTCCGTGAGTCTTCAGGTAAAATAGGGACTTTGCGATATTTTCCGGGCATTTTCTTAAATGTTGAATTTCTGCACAAAAAATAAGACACCAGGGCAATTCTGTTGAAAATAGTGTTATTCTGTGCTAGTTGTATTCAAAACTCACAAGTTTAGAGGAAAAACAACAACAAAAGTGTTCGGGGAAGTAGATAAGTTTTGGATGTATCAGTTGCTTGTTGTCTGGTGCATCAACAAGTGTGGAACCTGCACACAACACACAAACTCTCTTTTGTCCCCAACTTTCTGATAAGGTTGCCAGTATTCTCTGCTGAAAACTAGAGAATTAAATGTATAGCGTAATGAAAAGTAATAAAAGTAAAAATGTTGCAGCAAGGAAACAATTATGAAAGTGTTCCAAAGAAGGTTGTATTAATGAGGAAAATAGGACCAGGGACCATAGTTTCACCAGTGGTATCTCTCCAAAGAAACCAAACAGGTTGGGTGAACAAATTACAACTTGGCAATTGACAAATCATGAATGTATAACAATACTATTATGAAAAGATATAGTTCACGGGTTCTAACATCGTAGGAATTACGTCAAGGCATATGGACCTCTATCCAGCATGCATACATATCTAAAATTTCACCTCAAGAAAGCTATCCGGCAAATCTATTTGGTAGTAAGTTGCAGAAACAAAGTGATTTCTTTGTGTGCAACAGACAATTGCATTAAGTAAAGTACGTAATGTAAGAAATGGTTCTCGTCCGCACACAAGAGTGTAACAGCCCAATTTTTGGAAGACCGGAAAAACTTGTTTTCAATAACCCAAAAATCAAGGCCAACAAAAACTTTTTAATATGTTTGACTTGTGCTTGTGCTTCTTTTCTATTTGCTTGTTGATTGTGCTTTTGTTTGAGTTTGTTAACAAATAACATTAAAACCAATGATCATAACTTTCTTAAAACACAACCCTTGTGATCAAGTCATGACAAGAATGCTTATCATCTTCATCCATCACACTCTTTTGGCAAAAACCTTTTTGGAAAATGTTTTGATTTTAGAAGAAACCCAAAGGCCAAGTTTTGAGAAGACAAAGGATAATTTCCAAAACTATATGAAAAGTATTTTGGAGCTAATCATCTCCAACCTATTTTCAACCAAGATGTTTTTGGCAAGTATTTCAAAAACTCCTTCTCACTTCCTTCCTTTGCAAAAACAATAAGAGGGGACTATGTTACCCTTGGTTTTTCTTCCATTATATTCTTTTGGAAATAACAAGCTTTGAGATAAACCTTTTTACAAACTCCTCTTGTCATGATGTGGCTTGATCACTGCCTCTATTTAACACATGAGAAAACATCCTGGAAATTAAATTGAAGAACTCAGTTGTTTGAGTGATCTTGTGTGTCTTGTTATTTTATCTGCATTGTTGTGTGATCTTATCTTGTGTTTGCTTTGAAGTATTTATTTATGTTTCTTGATGAATGTGTGTTGTTCTAACTAAATAAAACCTTTTAATAACAAGATTAAACATCAATGTCATATTCCATCATATGTCCATCTCATACTCTGTTTTCTTAAAAACATCCAACCTTGGAGACATGCCTTTATGTCAAATGTTGTTCTATTCATCAATGTACCCTCATATATATCATTTTTACCATCTATACTATCTATCCAAGTTGTTATCTTGGATATTGAAACTCTTTTTTATCATCTATCAAAGTCCTTTAGAAGGCATCCCTAAATATTGGTCATATCCCTGTTATCTTGATGCACTTTTCCCGTGATACTCAAAATCACCCCTTATTGTTTTCAGGCCAAATGAACCTACACTTGTCATCTCCTTGACCTATACATCACCTCCATATGGTCCATTTATTTTCCAATGTCCATTTAATTATTCTTCTCTCATGGTTTTTAGCCTATTAAATAAACTCCTATTTTCACACTTTTCCACTTGGTGTCTCAAATATTTTCAAAGGAGTTGTTTATTAAAAATAACTTTTGAGACTTATATTATATACTCTCTCATCCCAACTCAACAATATTTCTTTTAAAAGCATTTTACTATTTATTATTTTCCATTTTCCAAAAGGCCAGAAATGGACTTTAAAATATTTTGTGAAGAAAAGTATTTCCTAAAATCTTGGAAAAATTACCCAACATGCCTATGGTCATGTGTGACTTATTTGTACTAAAACATTTGGAAGGAGTTTTGAAAATTTTGGACAAAACATTTAAAAACTGTTTCTGCCATTTTTGAATTTCCAAAATTTTGTGAAAGAAATGTTTTTATAAAACCTTGAGACCACCATCCCTAGACTCCATTTTTCATCCTCTATTCAATAAACATGATATTTCATATGTGTTCCATTCAAAATCCTGGTGAAAACAAGCAAAAACCTCCTATGGTTATTCTGGACACTGTTGAGTTCAAGCATGTCCTGGTCATTTGTCTCCTTTTCTATACCTCTCTCTTGCACTATGAGGTGGAAAATTTCTCACTCAACCCCCTGGACATCATCTCTCTGCATCTTAACCTTTCCCTTCTCCGCCACACCTCCTCCATGAACTAAATGCCAGCCCAGAGCACATGTGTCGCTCGAGCTCTGCTCCATTCGCCACGCCTCACTCCCTATCCTTGTCCAATAGCTTCCCGTGGCCTCCACGACCTCACCCGTGATCTCCATTTTCCCCAGCTCACTCTCTTTCTCACCTCAACTGCTGTCGAACACCTCCAGGTGCTGAGCACGGGCATGGCTCTTGCCACCACCTCCCTGCCGTTCCCGGCCTCCTCTCTGCTTGTGGAGAACCCCAGTACCTCTGTGACCATCCTTGGAAAGATCTCCCGTGCATCCTTGTGCTCGAGCGGGGCGCACCCGGGCCGCCATGGACAGCTCCTCCCAAGATCCAACGCCAGCCCCCTCCGGAGCCACCCGACCCTCCTCTTTGATCTATGTATCTTGCTACCACTGCCTCTCCACCCCAATCGAGCCCTACCTCCAAAATCCCTCTCCTCTGCTCGACATTTTAGCCGATTCGAGCTTGGCTCACCGCCGGCGAGTACCTCGTCGGGTCTTCGCCTCGGGCCATCCCCTACCTCGCCGTTTCCCCTAATCTGTATCTCTTGATCTATTGCTCCTCGTGCCTCATCTAACTACTCCTTCAATCCGTTGCAGGAGAGCATCCATCGACGACCTGGGTCGCCGGCCGCCGCGATCCGGCGCAGACCCTGCTCCGGTCCCTTCCTGCAACCGCTGATGATGGCATCGGTTCCCCGTCGTCCCCCTGATCCTCTTCGACTCTAACGCGTGGCCAGGAGGACCTCTCTGCGTCCAGCGGCGAGAACTCCGGCGAGCAGCCGCCTCGGGCCGCCATGGACGTGTTTCGCCCCGCCTGTTTTTGGTCATCGGCGGCGGGCTCCTACGCGGCATGCATCTGGCCGTTGGATCTGAATCCAACGGCAACATACCCTTTCGCCTGGTGCCTCTCACCGACGGGCGGGGCCAGCCGCGGCCCACCATCAGCGCTTTGAATCCCCTCCACACGGGAGAATACCGTGGGCCGGCCCAGCTCGACGGATCCGGCCTCTGCGCTCTCCTCCGAAGCAGATCTGGCCCATTTCTGTTTCATCTGCAGGTTGTTTTATTATTTCCCTGTGGATCTGTTTCTGGTTGTTTACTTTAATTCAAAATAAAAATGCTAACAAGTGAATCTTGTCAAACTAAAAAATCACAGTTGTAGATATACAAAATCTTAACCATCTCCAACTTGTAGATCTGCATTTGGTGCAATATTTTAGGAGAAATAAAATAAATGGCAGAGATACTCATTAACACCATTTACTTAATAACTTGAGTTTACGTATGAAAATCATGCAAACTCAACTGTTCTGAGTAGCCCTTGAAAATATCTATCTGTTACAGTTGACCTTGTGTTGACTTGAGTTGTTATGTGAAAATAACATGCATGTTAGTTTTAGGCTAGAGAGCACTTCTGTGAATTGTTTAATTTTATTGGTGATGCTTTTTGATGTGAATCTACTTGGGTTGGTTTTCTAGTGACTAGGAGCACCTTATACTATATTTTTATGATTTTAGGAGTTACAGAATAGGTTTGGTGCAACATTTGGTAAATAGTCCTTTTCTGTCTATTATTGACATGACTTGATATATTGTTGTGTTATCATGTTCTTGTTATAAAATTGATTCCTAGCATGTGTAGGTTATTTATACATGTTTGAAATGTGTCTTGAGTGTTTCACTAGTATTATAGGGTTTGTGTGTGAAAGTCATGCTTGTTATAGTTTAAATCTCAATATGTTGTTTTCCTAGTAAAAATAGGTTAAAGTTATGTTATTCTTCATATTGGTATGATGAATTGAATAAATGCTTTCGTATTGTTTTCCATAGCATAGATACTGTTATTTCACCATATTATACTTGTTTTCATGCTTGAGTGACCTCTAGATAAGTTTTTCATGCTATGATAGTTTTAGATGAATTTATGCCATAAGTTGTTATTTGCATGCTTAATTTTTGAGGCATCGATTAGATTGTTATTTTGATATTATTAGCATGTATAGGTGTCCTTTCCTCTGTTATTTGGAAGCTATCTTACAGATCCATCATGTTATAATAAATCATGTTTGATGATCTAGTATTGTTATGCATATATGCATGTCTAAATGGCCCTTTTGCATCTCTAGTTTTAGTAGTCTTTTGCTCCATGATTATTTCCATGTATTGAGTGATGCCATGATATGTTTGGTATTGATTTTTCTCTGTTATTAGGTTGCTTAGCTACTGGTTATATTATTTATCCATGTTTAGAAAAGCATGTGTTACTATGGGCTTGTAGTATTGCTTGTTAATATTTTCCTATGCATGTGTATGTGTTCCTAGGTTGTTTTCTTGTTATTTTGCTCATCCTCATGAATGACCAGAGAGCCATTTAACCTTATTTGAGCATGATATGAGAGTGGCACACCCACTGAACTCATGCCAGTTTGGTTGAGGATCCATAACATCAATTGTAGTGTTATTCATGTGTGTTGCCTGTGCATGTTTTGCTTGTTGGTGTGCACCCTAGTACCATTGTTTGTGAGTATACTTGTTAGATGAAATGCTTGTTGTATGTTTACATTTTATCAAGTGTTTGCCTTTGTTTGGTTCTGATTGGGTGTTTTTCCTTTTTGTTTTACGACGTTAGATAACGAAGACGGTATTATTTTCCCGGAGATGTTTTTATTGCAACTCTTGTTTATTTCAAGAGCAAGACCAAGACCAGTGCCAAGGCAAGCCGTTCTAAATGCTTGCTGTTGTTTTACTTATCATTATCTATCATGCATGTTTTACTTCTGAAGTTTTACAAAAGTTTGATTCAAAAACTATTCTTTTAAGTGGACTATACCACTATCTATTTTTATGTATCTAATATGCTATATCCAATATATAATCTTGGTGTTACCAAGCCCTTTAGACATTTTAGTATCATCACTTAATCAACTTATGTCCCCTAGTGGACATTTTTAACTTGATGTTTTTGGAAAGCAAAAGCTTGGAAAAACCCCGAGGAAAGGTGGGACCTTGTCCGAGTGAGGTTTGTGGAGAAGGAAATGTTTTCGACTTGTTTTTTTCCAAAAATGACACATAACCTAGTCTTCGCTGGACAACCAAGCCGTGCTGCCACATTACCCCAATATGGGAACGGGGTCTAGCTAATTGCTTGTCGGTGTTAGTCCGTGTCTACCTCAAAGTGCTATAGGGGTTAGAGTCCCCCGAACCGAATTGTCGCCGGGAGGGAGAAACGGGACATTCACAGTGTGGGATTAAGTTCACTACCGGTTGCAGCAATTGGGTCTCCTTCCATGGCGGTGTGTTGTTAGGGGAAACCGGATCGATACGGCTGACTCACGCGATGCCGGGGAGAACAAATCCAGTTGAAGAGGTAGTCATTTACTAGCACTGACATAGTGGATGGTTAGGACCAGTTATCCGATGTTTGCATACTGTCTCGGACAGTCCGTGGTTGTTCACGGAGGATGTACTGGATCTTGTGGATTGTGTACACCTCTACAGAGTAAAACTATTCAGAATAGCCGCGTCCTCGGATATGGACAGTTGAATGGCCATGTAGCTAGCATTGTGTCAATGTTTTTCAAAAAGCTGGAAAAGTGTTTTGGAATTGTACCTGGGAGGTACGTTGAAAGGGAATGATTGTACCTTTGAGGTACTGGATAAATGATGATCTTAAAGATGTGTTTTTCCAAGAAGTTTTGCAAAGAGAAATGTTTTCTTTATTTAGAATGCTTTATCAAAACCTTGTGGACATGCTATATCTACAAGAGAAATGACATATCTTTTGAAGTATCTTCTTCAACAAAGGAGAATAAAACTTGTGCAACTATGATGAGTCTTAAATTCGTCATAGCTAGTTGAACCCTAATTAAAGCCTTCCTACCACCTATATATATGCATACTTGCATGTTTAGCTTTCATTTGGGGTGTCTTGCGGAGTACATTCAAACGTACTCACATTGGTTTCGTCCTTGGCTATTGTCTTAGCCAGACTTTGAGCAGAAACCCGGAGAACCTGAAGAAGATGGTGTCGCTGACGGCTATGCAAACTAGGAACGTCTCCAAGTCAGTAGCCTGTAGGTAGTCAAGGCGTGACTTGGGTTTACCACGAGTGTGTTTTGTAGTCTTCCGCTGTTTTTAGTGTGTGTTCCTGCCCTGCGTGGCAGTTGTTTTCAACTGAGTCAAGTGACCAGTTGTGTAAGCCGTGTATTCGTGTAGTGGATGTTGTAATCTGCAATGCCAACTCGAGTATGTTGTTCACGACTAACTGATCATGGGATCGCGAATGTATGCATACTGGAGGTCTCGGACTGCTAGTCTGGGGTCCCCACAAAGAGCACCGTTGTTTTCTCCCTAGTGGCAATAACGCATCCCCCACCTGTCACGTTTCTGTCACTCGAGCACATATGTAAGGGAGGCATGAACCCACTATCTAGCATATAAACCCTCTCTTGGAGGTGAAAACAACTACGTGGCCAAGGTAATTATAAACACCGGAGAGCACTGCAAGACAATATTAAAACTCTCTAAAGATATAAGTGAAGCATCTCAGTTTGACATGAACAAAATAGTCATAATCTCATGGTTCATCGGATCCCAGCAAACACAATATGCAAGATTACATAACGGTGGTCTCCATCATGTAAGGCAGCTCATGAGACTCTAAACATGGAGGTAACAGAGAGAACACCAACTAGCTACTGCTATGGACCCATAGTTCCGAGATGAACTACTCACGCATCATCATGGAGGCAATCATGGCGATGAAGAGGCCTCCGGTGGTGATTCCCCCCTCCAACAGGGTGCCATAACAGGGCTGCAGAAGCCCTAGATTGGACTTTCAAGGTGACAGATCTTCTATGTATGTTTCATGGAAAATAACTCCGTCCCCGAACTTTTTAGGGTTAAGGGCAGTTTCTAGCGAAGAGGCGACGAGAGGCGGTAGCCAAGGCGCCCAGGGGCCCACCAGGTGCAGCCCAAGGTGGGGTCGTGCATGTCACTCCCCCTAGGGGCCACCTGGCTTCCTCCGACTTTTCTTTGGATCCCATCTTCGTCTAGGGTAAAAAATGATCTCCATGGATTTTCAGCCCTTTCCGAGAATATTGCTTTAAAACTTTTCTGAAATACAAAAACAGTAGAAAAGCAACTGGACTTAGGCATCTTGTTAATAGGTTAGTGTATGAAAACATTCGGAAAACGAATGAAAACATGTGGAAAACATAAAGGCATTAGATATAAAACAAGCATGGAGAATCAAAAAATATAGTTACATTTGGAACGTATCATAACACGATCTCGAGTACTAGATCTTGGAATTATTATTCACTTGTATCTCCATAACAAGATCTTGGTAGTTGCATAACATGCATGGCGAAAATTTTAAATTCTCATCCCATAGGAGCTGAGGTCGGTTTGGACAACCATAGGCTGGCCACACCACCCCTCCTTGGGAAAGTCGGATTGGACTCCAAGTTGGAGTCCAACCCCCCCCCCCCTTTTCTTTTACTTTTTCCTCCTTTTTCTTTTGGTCTTTTTTCTCTTAAACCAAACAAAGACGGAAAAAGGGGAGGTGATGCACCTCATGTGTGGCCCTTGGGCCCACATGTCAGCCCCATTAATGTGTGCGGCCATGAGGGCAATTCTTCCCCCTTCCGGCACCCCCTCCCTTATTATGGTTTTTCCTGAAACTCTTCCGGAACTCCATGACCCCTATAGATAAAAACGTCAACCTTATCTACTGATGTTAGAAACATATTTCGAACATCCCGGTACATCTCAGGCCCTCTGGTATATCTCATATAACATTTTGTCTTACACCAACATTATTTCTCTCATAGTAACTTCCTCGAAGCGGCTTCGATTTACACCGAACTTGTTTCTATGACGTCATATTGATATCGATCATTACATATAGATGTCAGAAGCATATTTCCGACATCCCGAGACATCTCATGTCCCTGTAATATCTTTTAGTATTAATTCTATCATGCTGGAACCATCCAGATGATACCCGATGTTTCTTCGGACCAACCAATGTGAACAACTGACTTTGACGCCTTAAGTGTGTGAAACCTAGTTTCGATAACTATAGACATGATTGGAAAAACATTTTCCTAATCAATAACCAACATCGGGTCCATGGACGTTCATATTGATTCCTACAAGTTATACGAAGAAAAATGTTGTACCTATTGGTTGTTAAGTGAGTTCATATTACTTTATGATACCAATTAATACCTCGATAAGAGATGAATGATAAGACCCTAATTAAACTCTTTAATCACCATACCACATTATTCTCGATGCCTGGTATGATTTCCTTTACTCGTTACCGTGTCATAGTATCACCATGACTAGTGTCATGTCTTTATCTGTGAAGACTTATTAACCGATACTATTTCACCGAGTGGATCCTGGACGTATCTATCTATTGTCTAGAGGATTAATTCTCAATCTTAAACTATCATGATGAAATTAATACTTTCGAGACCACCCAGTGATAGCCTTTTCGATTAACCGGTTTACGGTATGATACTTGACTATACCAAAATGATCTCTCCGGTGAACATTATCGTATATTCTCATGATCTAAGGAAGCAAACAAAAGAGCCATCCTGTGAAGATACTACTTAGAAAAAACAAATCTCCTAGTATTTCAACTACTTGGGTCTACCCAGCCACAATGTTGAAACAACAATGTGCTCCCATAAATATTGACACCACAAATTTCCATGACGAGGAAAACATGGTCATCTAATATTAACGAGTTTGTCTATGAGACATGTAAAAGGGTTTTAACTGTGTGTTTATGTTTCTACCTTTGCGTATGGATTTTCCTTTGAATCTCATATTCAGTGACCACAACGGTAATAGCATAAAAACATAATACAATAATCATGAAACTGATGTATTTTATTGTCTCTTTGGTATGCATCCAACAATCTGATCTGCACACCATGATCTAGAGCATGAGTGTGATGACAACCTCTACGATGAAGAATGCAAGTTTCACGGTGAGATGTCTCAGCCCCGAGGTGGAGTGGCATAATTTGAACACTTCATCGAATTTCATGGTGATATGCGTGATCGCAATACTCACCTTCAAATTCAAAATTATTTGGGTAAACATATGTGGACTCACCTAGGAAAACAATAGTTCCATTTCTTGAATTCCTTCCAATTTATTTGCTAAAATTTTCAATTTATTTGGTTGTGCTTATTTATTTTTCTATTTGGTTGTAATAAACTATTTGCCTTATTAGGTTGTAATAACTATTTGTCTCATTAGGCTGTAATAAACTATTTGTCCTATTTATTTAAATCCATTCAGTTGTTTAAACTATGTGATAGAATGACCGAGGCCAAAATGATCACAAAATGTGATGGACAGACTAAAAGGATCACCCTATTAGTTGCACGGGCAAGAAAAGTCAGAACATGCGTCCAATGGCAACCCAAACGGACAAATCAGGTCCCCCTGTTCGTAGTTGTCCTAAAAAGTCAAAATACGGTGCATTCGTGATAATTTTTTTGAATGGTGTACTCACAACCAAGTTTTTTTTTTTTCAATTTTTTTACGGAAGGCAGGGAGCACTTCTTCAGTTCATTAAGAGGAAGCCAGACAAATACCAGTGAAATTACATGGAGTAGGGAGATACAATCTAGCAAAAGCTAGAACAACAACAGAGAGGGGGGAGAAATAGGACACATAGCAACAGACCCCGTAGTGGGAGCCTTCAACTCTCATCGTCATCGAAGTTAACCTTGGATGCTAGCGCATAGGGAGCTTCACCACCGTCGATGAAGAGCTCCAATCAGCCAAGATCAGACATGTTGGTGTTGGAGCAGCCGAAGGGCAACACATCATCGAGTCCACACCCAGACGAAGGGCCATGTGGGGTGACCCAGCACACCACTGCATGTGTAGTGTGCAAGTCGTTGACATAATACTCCCAGAAGGACTTATCCGTGAATATTTCATCCCTCAGAGTGGTACAACACAAACACAGCAGTTCCAAGCAAACTATAGGATACAAACTTTCATTACAAAATCTTGAGAATCTCCTTGAAGAATCAAAGAAGATCTCATGCAAATGAAACATAAGAAGCAATTTGAAGTTCCAAGCTGGAGAATAACTCTAGCTCAGAACCTAATTCACTACGGCTGATGTCAGCCCTAATCTATGGCTTGTAAACAACTAAATCCAAGAATGGACTCCACCTACACCTTGGTAGCTTCTCCTCCACCGGCGCTGTTGATGACGATGCTTCATGATGACGACTTCCATAAGGCTTCAACTCTAAGTAGGGGGTCAAACGGGAACGAATGAGTAACAAGCATTACTCAACAAGTTCATGATATACAGTGGGTAGTTTGATGCACTAATTACAGCTTTAGACTCGAAAGAGTCATAAGCTAATGCAAGGTTTTGTAAATCTCTCATCAAGAGGTTGCTTTTAATACTGAAAACTATGCCCACCAGACCATCGAAGGAGCTAGAACTTCATGGAGTTGCCTTTCCTGTAGCGTTCGTAGTTCCTTCCCGGAATAGGGGTAACATTCCACATCCTTTTACACTCTGCAGAGGTGCGTTACTTTACCCATGGGCGATCAAGACCATGTTGCACAACCAGGCTCGAGATCATGTCCACACCCACATAGGTGTGGGACCCGGTTGTTGATCCAAGCCAAACCATGCTTCTCCGCATAATGCATGCCCACCCATTTCTGGCAGCAAGTTGAACCGCTGATTCTACCCCTCACGATAGAGATCTAGGCGTCCCTGGCAGACACTCCTAGACCCTAGAGTTCGTGGGAATTAAGGGATCCCACCCATGTGCATGTAGTCTCGCAAGACCTACAACGTACGTCTCTGACAGTCTGTTGACATGCGAACGGGAAAAGATCGCAATTAACTTATTCGCCCCACACAAAACTCATGGTTAACGCGGTATTTACGGCGCACCGAGTTCTGACGGCATTTGTGATTAATTCCTAGGTAATACTTTCCCATGCAGATGGAACCTTCCTTTGACCTATTCATCTTACCATGGTCCCATCCGCCCACCAAACAGAACACTACCACTCGGATAGTCATTCGATTAGTCATATTATTATAAAAATAGGATCATGCATTCTTTTGAGAATAGGTGGTACTACGATAGGGTTTTTGCAATTAGTTCGTTAGAAAATACTGCAAAGGATTTAAGCAAGTGATGAACTTGCCTGAGATAGAGATAATGACAATAATAGTCCATGTCTTCGGGTTCGAGGGTCACGTAGAAAATCCCTACATCCGAAAGATAGCAAAGTAGTCCCGGTAAGGACTACGGAAAACACTGGCAAGATGATACATGCATAGTAATGACATGCATCGCAAAAAACCCTGAAAATACCCCGGCTTACAAGTGTAAGCTACGATCGATACGATACTAACATCACATTTGTTTTAGGTGACTTAGAGTTGTTTAATTGCTTGTGGTGATGATGTTGTTGCTTATTTTAGACTTACATGTGTTTCATTTTTATTTAACAAAAAATTATTATCTTTAAGTAGAAGTATTCATTACTTAGTTAGGCACTAAGACAATACCACATGGAAAACAAATATTGAAAAGATAACAAACATATTTTCTTCATTGTTGTTGAAAAGTGTAGAGCTAATGACAAAGAGTTTAATTGAAAATGAGGAACTAATACAACTAACTCTATCATCACATAACTTGCTAATTACTTATGATGATAGGTTTAGTAGGTGTGAAAACATGAGGGTTTTGTTAATAAGGAAAATAATGTTGTGGCAGTTATTTCTGGTTATAATGGAATATTCTAGAATTCCATTATACCTTTTAAAAAAATTATAAGTTAAACAAAATGTTTTGTTTTTCGCATATTTGAGTTGGAAATGTTGTTCTCTTTAATTTGGTATATCATTTGAAGTTTTCTGAAAAGATTTGAATAAGCTATTAATTTATTAATTTTAAATGAATTAAATGATTAGGAAAAAAATTGCACACATGAAAACTTGTGCAAATGGTTTTGAAAATATCATAGATGACTTGCATTTGTCATTTTGAGCAATTTGGTATATAACTTTTATTTTTCTAAAATATTGAATTATTCTTTATTTTTCTCAATTTTAAATGATTTAATTTAATTCAAAAAAATGTTTAAATTTAAAATTCATCAAACATTTTTTAAAAGTTTATAAACATTTGGATTTTATTTTTTAATCATTTATAAATTTTATTTGTATTTTTCTGATATGTATTTTAAAAGTTATTGAATTAATAAGTTTTATTCCTTTTCTGCCCCTTTTAAAATAACAGGCGGGGCCCACCTGTCAGGTTTGAATTAATTTAAATATAAAAGGAAAAGAAAAATCTCTGGCATCATGCTGACGTCAGCAACAGCCACCGCAGCACTTTTGAGCTCATCGCCGGCGATTGCGGCCGAATTGGCACGGGAGACTTGCTCCACTAGATGCACCACGCCGTGTGGAACCTAACAGGAGCGGCGCCGCCTACAATTATTCACCGGAGTTGAGTCGGCGACAGTGTTTGACGGCAGTGGAGTACGGACTACGGCGACGACACGAATTCATGCGTAATCGAGCAGATGGAGGACATGGGGAGGCTCACCGAAACTCCAGGTGCACAATGAGACGTACAGCGAGGTCTGAGGTGGTCAACAACGATGGCGGATGGCAGAGATATGCGGCGGCCGACGGTGAGGAAGAGGTGACCGATCTACGCACCTAGGCCACCCCGGCTTCCGTGCGTTGTAGAGGAGGTGCAGAGAAGGACGACATACCTCTTGGTCCCCTCAATACGATAGGAGGAGTCCGGAGACGACGGGGAATGGCGATGGCTGGAGCTAGGGTTTCTGCTTGGGGAAAGAAACAGAGAGACATGAGAGGACTACGAGATGGATGAGGAGGGAAGAGAACGTCAAGGACTTCTCCTCGTCCTCTTACCCGCGCGGGGAAGCACGCACACATGAGGTGGCACGGGAGATGACACGCACGACGGCACCGATCGACACACACGGCCGCCTTTTGGATGGAGAGGAAAAGGAAAGAAAATAACCTTTTTTGGATAACCCCCTAGAAGTTTCTCAGAATTACCAACAAGCCCTTCTGTGGCTGAAAACAGAATAGAAATGATGTTTTCACGGTCTTTTTGTAAAGAGAAAAAATATTAAAAAATATATTTGAATTCCTCATCAAATTTGCAACCTCACCATATTTTTATTAGGTGAATTTGAAGAATGTTTGTATTTTCTCTTAGTGTGTTCAATTTTAAGTAATTTTATTATTTTCACTCCATTTAATTTATTAAATGGCTTTAAACTTATTTTAGGCATGATTATCAAGTTCACACAACACACATGCGGTTAACCAAGTGGTGTGTTTTAATTGGACCATTTTAGATACCAGTCTTTTACAAACTAATTTGTAAAACTACTAAGTAGTGTTTGTTATGCATTGAAAACAAACTCACTAACTATGGAATTTATTTCCAAGTCATGCCAAATGATTTTGTTTAATGAAAGGACTTATTTTATTTTATGTGGATTTGTAATTTTCCTAATTGAAACTCTTAGCCATTTTTAGTTGACATTTTACTTAGGTTTGTGTAAGCCATGTTTGATATATCAGGGACTTGATCAAGTGTGATCATGAATAGCTTTGGAATTTATTTATTTGTTTTCCACCCTGTTTTACAAATAGGGATATTATCTCATGTTGTTTTAGAAGCATTTAATCATTTCCATGGTTATGTGTGGATGAGATTTTGTTATTATATGTGTCTTGTGTATTAGATGGATATGGAAAACAAGGTATTAAGCTTGTTACCATTAACCTCCACATATCAAGACATGTGGATGCAATGGCTTGTTATTATTTCATACTTGATAATTGTTTCAATTGAAGATATTATTATGAGTTCCTCATCTCTGATGAGCTTGACAGATGTTATTGGTTCTCTAATATTTCCTAATGATTCACTGGATAATTTCTTATGCTCCCTTACTGAGGAAGTGCTGCTTCTTGTGGTCTTCTGTTGCCTGCAATATCTTTGTCTCTAGTTGCCACTAGTCTTCAGATACTGCCTTTGTCACTTGCAAGTAAGATCATCTCTTGGATTCCTTCTTCAACTGTCTCACCCTGATGGTGAAGACAACCAAGTACTCCAAGAAAAGATTTCTCTTAGGTGTTTATGAAAGAATGTAAGTGTATTTTATGACATCAAATTACCATATGCATACAAAAAGAATTTGTTAACAAGTGGGCCAGACTTGCCTCCAAATTACTAATCATATACAATTGTCTGAGATGTACTAGGTTATTCAACCTTCTCTCATTTATGTATGACACTCAATTGTTTGAGTATATAAAAGTGATATGTTAACAAGGTCTATAAACTTGTTACCAAACTACATCTATATAACAATAACATTGGAATATTACACTATTTCAAGAGGAGTTAATAAGATCATATCAAGGTATAAGAGTTTCCAAATACTCTTATAATAGATTGGAGTAGCACTTCTAGAACAATATGGAGAATCCTTCTGCAGATCTTCTTATCTAATTTCCTCATTTCTTGTGGTTTGCTTCTCTTGCATAATGATTTAGAGAAGATTGGGAAACAAGAAAATAAGATAGAATAACAAGATTTAGGTTAAGAGTTAGTTCATGCTTTTATTTTCATTCCATTTACTTATCATTTTATTTCCAATAGGATATCTACGTGTTTCATATATGATTGATTTTCCTTAGCTTTGACTTTAATTCCTCTATAGAGGTTATATTTGTTGTTATCCATTAGTTGTATCTAGAGATACCTTAGTTGTTGAATATTGATGTGGATAGAAATATGGAGTGTTTGTGGAATGAGGCTTAAGATAATAAGTTGATAAAATGGTTCATTGAGGTGTTGATATCTCATATTCTCACTTGTATAAGATGAATGCGACAATGAGCATGTGAATGTTATTACGGTTTAATGACTTAAGTCAGAGTTGTTAGTTGGTTTCTAGATGTCATGATTTTACTTTATATTCTTCTCTTTATTATCTTTGTCATGCATAATGCAGACATAGAGGTTTGGGAAGCTCATATGTAATGATCAGGGTTTAGTACTAGTTTAAGAAGGTTTGTTTCATCTTTTAAATGCTTCCTTTCTTGTTGATGAGATATGTACATATTCCATAAATATGTTATTAATGATAATTAAGTCATTTCCCACTTGTGGGGTTTGGTTTAACACTTGTTTCTATCATTTGTTTTCCATTGAACCTTTGTTATTTACTTGTGAAGGTTCACTTAATAGTTATAAGATGATTTATAAAGGTGTAGTGTGAATTGATTTATAACTTAAAGAGTTATTGTTTGATAGGATATAACAACTTTGTTAATGAGATGGTTCAACTGCGTATTACTCATTGGTGGAAGTATGATTATCAGTTGTGTGATTTGGGTACTCACCCCTCTTTGAGTTCTAGATCCCTAGTGAATTATCCCAAGTCACTCAGAGACTTGTGGTTAAGGTTGTGGAAAGTTAATGTGGTTCATAACCAATTCTGTTTTGTCGTATCAGATGCTTTGCTTTCTCAACATACTTGTTATAAAAATCACTCCAAATGTACTCTTGACTAGATGATTTAAACCTAATTCATCATGTCAAGAGAAACATTGGTCACTTTGCTTCGTTTAAACTTTCACGCCAAAATTTCCCGTATTTTTAGATGCATGCTTTGCAAATGCACATATTATATTTAGATCCTTATAACTTCCCAAACACTGGAATGTTACAGTATGTGACGCTGAGGCTTTACGCAGCCGCCAACGGCGGAATCGAAGGGCCTCACGCAGCCGAGTCTGACACCCGGGAAGCATCACCAGCGCTAGCCCAAGACGTTAACCATGATAAGAGGAGAGACTCCAATCCTCCGTACGAGCTCGATCTTCGTGGCCACAGAGAGACAACACCACATGGGGTAGAGAAGAAACAACACCACCGCCAGAGCCACTAGTCCCCCAGCCGAGTCCTACTCCAAAACAATGCCCTCAAGAGGGAACACGACACAAGGTGCCGCCATCGTGGGTTTCCCCGGAGCAACATGGTAGGGAGGCGAGGTGCACCTCAAGACGCCTTCAAAAAGGGAGATCCGCTCGCGGGCGTCGCCGTCGAGGGCACCAACCAAAGGTCGAGCCAAGCTTCTGCCGGCAGCCTCCCCAACCGTAGACCTTGACCGCCTTGACCATCGCCAACGACCTCGCACCAACAGCCTTACTTCCTCGCCCCGCACAGCCGAGAGTGAGCTCTGTTTCCCCTCACAGCCTCCTGCCCCGCCGCACTGTGCACGCGGCAACTGCCAAGGAGGAGCAGTTATTGCATCTACAGGGCACCTCGGCCAGATCGGGCCCAGAGTGGGCCGACACGCCGCCACCAACGCCCAGTGCAATCCTGCATCTGGTCGCCACCGTCACCAGCTCGGGCCTGCATCAGTTATGGTCCTCCGAGCCCAGATCGGGTCTGCATGTCGTCATAGCTCACCCCGAGCCTCTGAACCGGGCCACCGCCTCCACGTAGCACCGCCACCTCGCCCTGCTGGTCCTCTCTCCGCTCAGCCTCTCCACTGAGCTCCGCCTTCAATCACAGCCCCGTCGTTGCGAGCCGCTTCGCTCGCTGAGATGGCGCCACAGTGCGCCCTCACCACCATGTGTCTTTGATGGGCCGGCCGTAGCCACCGCCACCGGCGCCGCCGACGGCGACGGCCAAGGGAGCACGAAGGGGAGGTTGGGTTCTAGGGTTTGAGTCGACCTCCGGAGTCGCTCGAGCAGGAGCGACCTGGGAGGAGAGGGGGAATTTTTTTTCTGTCTGCCTATACTCTCTCTTTGCTCGCTCAATTAGTGTGGCAGGAGCTCTCTTTTTTATCTCTACTACCTAAAAGAATAGTTTGGTTCCGTCTTCTCCACAGAGCGATACGTCAATCCTTCGTCCGCACTCCCCTCGACGTCTTTTTTTTCCTCTTCGCCCGTTCATGCACTATGTATCTCTGTCCGTCCTTCGGATTTGAGAATTATCCCGGAATTATCGGAGTCGCAGACCAGGCCTCCACTCCTCACCAGGATCCAGACCATGGATGCTTCTGTCGTCACTCTTCCCGCCGCTAGAAGCGGAAGTCGCCGCCCTTCCTCTCTCCACCCCCTGCCCCCTCCTCTCCCTTCATCTCCGGGCCGGGATCGAGTTGAGTGAGTGGCCGGCCAGTGGGGCGGCCTACAGAGGTCGTGTTACGAAGAAGAAGATTAAGTGCGGGGCGCCCTCGAGACGGGACGGCGTCGGCGCCGCCAAGGAGGCCAAGCTCCGGGTAACCTACTGCTTCTTCATCCGTGATGTCAGCCTCAGGCTCAAGTTGTAAGCGCACATTATCTCTGTTCCCCAATCTTCTGCGTGCCAAATTTTAATGGATCTACAGATCTCACGATTAGTAACCACCACCATAAATTTCTCCTCACCACTTTGTTCGCACAAATCTGAAAGGTACTCCGCGATCTTGCGCCTCTCCAACAACGCCGGTACTCCGCGACGCCGCATCCCCTGCAATCCTCCTCGCGCGGATGCCCGAGGCCAGGCCGCCGCCGCCGCTCTCCACTGACACGCACTTCGCCCAGGCGGACAACCCAGCCGCAGAGAGCAGAACAAACCTGCCGACCTCCTCCACCCCCGGCGGCATCGGCGACGCCCTTCGGCGACGACGCAATCTTCCTCCATCTCAACAACCTCGCCATTAATGGCAACAACACACCTTCCTTGCAGGCTTTGTGAGGTTCGTGAAGCTGCTATGCTTGCCTTGCTGTATTGAATTTATTTGTCTGTCTTCTACTGTGTATTGGGTCACGTGTATGCTGCTCCATGGAGTTTTTTCATATTGTGTCATGTCTGCACTTCGCTATATCTGAATTTCACTATATTGAATTCATTTCAGTTTTTCATGTATTGCATTTTTCTGCTCTATAGTGTGCTTACAAATACCAACTTGTGCATTTGATAAACAACAGTTGACAGCCTTAACTTTGTCTAAGTATATTATGTTGATGTGTGAACTTTGCAGATGGCACATCAATGAAAAAAATTCGGCTCTTCGGTTGGAGGAACTCTCCAATATAGAACAACCGAGTGATGTTTCACTCTTAGAGATCAAGCGTGAGAAATATGGAACAACATATACGTAAGTAGTTATTAGACAGAGGTGGATGTACCATCAAATTATTTCTTGTACAAAAAGCTTGCATCTGCTCTCATTTTCTGCAATTTTCAGGTCCTTTTTGGTTGGATCGGCTGGCTACAGTACGTCTTCATTGTTATACGTTGTACCAAACAAGTTGTAAATGGTCTGAGGTACAAGTTCTAAATGCCTTGCAAAATTTATGTCAGAATACTGTGTGCTCTGTTTATATTGTGGTTACAAATACATATTGTGCAATTGCACCATAACTAATATTGTGAAAGTGCAAATGATAAAAGATATTGTTTCTATGGTTAAAAGCAAGTCTATTTTAGATAATAATGAGCTCTGGTATAAGTGTATTCTGGCGTGCAAATCTTTGTTTGTTAGGTTTGGATCCAGGTTGGATCGGATCTTTTTTAGATTGCACACACACAAAAGGATAAAGAGTCCTAAGGAATAGTGTCAGCATATCTCTGCTGCTGGTGATGTACCCCGTAAGTGGCTTCATATTTAAAGGCAGAACGAGCTTGGAGGATTTTTCACATGTGGTCTTAGATGCTTCCATCTTCTTGCGGGAGAATAACAGAGCTTCCAATGTCCTCATCTTTGGATCTGGCAAGAGAGTTTTCCTTCAATTATAGGGATGTACTAGAAATGTGAAACCCATCTTTGCAAACTCTGAACAATGTTCATGATTTAGAAGGATTATCAGATGTTGTTTTGTGTGCGAGTTTTTAGGGCCAAGTGCATTGGCATCGAGATTTCTATTTTTTTTTAACATGGTGAGTGATTGTGGCTTCGCAGTTAGCTCTGCAGCCAATGGGGGTAATCTGATGGGTTTTAACTTTTTTCTTATGTGGGCAGCTGTTCATCTCCTACTTCAAGGAGTTCATGGGGAAGGAAGTGACAGTGGAGCTCAAGAACGATTTGGCCATCCGTGTCAACAATGCATACCCATATGTATGCGGTTGTCTAGCTATAAGAGTGAGGTCTACTTGTGCACTTCGTTTGTTTCATTGCAGAGACAATATCTTGGGTTTTCTTCGTATAGGAGTTGTCTAGCTATAAGTTATCATTTTTCTCACAATATCCAAGTAGACCTTAGAAAAATAACAGCAATCTAAGTTCGACGAGGGCAAAAATCTTTCCAACCTCTACCTTTCTACTAGGACATATCCCAGGTTTGCAAATCAATTTTGCATTATTTCCTGTAGATTTATTCCACATGTTCTGTTGTAAAAAAGAACATTTTAGAGAATGGGTTTCCTTGGTGTCCGCCCTGTGGTTTATGCTAGCAATGCACATACAAATGCATTATTATCTCTGGAGTTCTCTTTTTGAGAATGAAATCAGAGCTTAGCTTGAAGATAAATCGAGTACTGTGAATATGCATTTTTTTCACTGACCATTAGAGAGTCACAAAATGGCAATGACCTTGATTGCTAAGTTGAGAAAAAACATAGTATAGAATAAAATGTATACTATAATTAAAACATCCATGTCAGTCAAGAACAATTCAGGTAACATCCTGAAGCTTTTGATGCTACTGAGCGACACAAGATGCAAAGGCAAACTAAATTGTATGTTGATTTGCGGGTGGGGACATTCATTTGGATTCTATTTTTTTCTTAGGAGGATAATAAAATAGATGTAATTAATTAATGTTACACAGCTTGTTAATTGGTTTGTTTTGGCACTGATACACGGTGGAAAAACTCTCTATATAGACGCTTCTGAATCTCTTTTCTCAATTCCATGATTATTTTGAATGATTTTTGGGCAGTACAAAAACAGTGCATTGTGTTAGAAAATTCTTTTTGTTCTTCTCATTGGTAAGAATAAGTTGATGATGTTTCAAACTAATTTGATGTTCAGAGGAGAAGCATGCTTGTTTTACTATGATAGTTCTGGGCTTGTAGTTAATAAGAAAAAGGTTACATAGATAAGGAGACCTGGAGAGAGAGTTGGAGATTTACATGGTAGTTCGTTTTTTCTCGGCGTCGACGAGGGTGTCACTGATGCCATTGACGACCTCATGGGCAAACTCAGTATGCACGGCAGAGCAGCTTCCCGTATCAACAAAGACAGAGTCTCCATGTTCGCGCACGACAACTGACCGTAATCTTTACTTGTTTCTTTGCATACCATGAAGTAATTTTCGTGTAATATGATACCCTGGATTGTACACCTTTTTCTATTTTCATTTTATAGTTGGTCGATGCTTGTTGTCGGATTATTATATTTTATCTCGGCGTTCTGTAAGATATATCTTGTTTGGGAATCTGGAAATCTTATTTTCCTTTGATCTGTGAAGTAAATATTTTTTCTGGGCTTCCTTAGACAAAAGGATGTCATAAAGAATATGGGATGCTATGTAATTTTCTTTGCCCGATTTTAGTTTGTTTGGCGCATACTTTTTTAGATAGTGGATCTATTCAATGAGCAAGTCACGACCGTAAATCTCTAAACAAATGTTGGATTCAGTTGTGGAGGCAAAAATGATAGATCTATAAGGTAGTAGGAAGGGTATATATGAACACTTTTTTTTTATAAAGATATATATGAACACTTATAGAGATGATATCGAAAAAAACATTCCTAATACTTTTGGGCAAAGTAGATGACTTCCCGATCAGCATTGCACAATGTACATGTGTTTTACTAACAAATTTGAGATAATTAAGTTTTATTTTGATTTCTCGGTTATACATCGTAGTTGTTTTTATTTAGTTTATTATTGCAGTCATAGAATCCATACCTTGTTCCCCTAAAAATATAGAGAAACGTTGAAATGGATGAATATAACACTTATTTTGAGTTAGAAAAAAATATTATGGACCCGTGGCAACGCACGGGCATTCAACTAGTAATATGTATAAAGAGAAAACATAGAGCCAAAAAAGAAGAAATCCAGAAAAGACAGGAGAAGGACAGTGTGGAGTGGGTGACATACTGGCAGCACAGTGGACTTCTGTTAGAATCTAGCGCGTCTGTACAAAAAAATGAGCAAAGTGTATTCCTACCTGTACCCGAGATTCTACGATGAATTGTCAACACAACACAACACAACCAGACACACAAACAAAAAAAAAGTAGAGGACCACAAGGCTGGAATACCGCGTACGCGAACAAATTTCCCATCCCCATAACCTTTTCCCTTTCCCCGTTGCTCTGGATTTCCTGTAAAGAATAGGTGGAATAATACACACCTGTACGCAAACACACCGCCAGAATCCATGCAAGGAGAAGACAACAAATGGAAGCGACCGGGCAGGGGGAGGCGGGCCCGCTGTTTTCCTGTCCCGTGCCATCAAATCCTAAAGTTCTCTGCTCTCTGATGATCTAGTCAGTTAACGATCGAGGGCATTTTCGGCAACCGGCTAATTCAAATTCAGAGGCCACGGCATAGCTTTTTTTTTTTTGTTAGTGCTTCCTTGTCACACTCCTAGGCATATATACACACACACAGCACGGCTGGGTCATTTCTGTCAATTCCTACTAGTCCCTACAGTTCGTTGGCGAGCTAGCTACTCCCTCCGTTCATCTTTAGTTAGCGTTCTGGCCAAAGAACAAATACCAAGGTAGCGAGCCACTGAGCTAAATTAGAGACTGAATGGACTAACTTGTCCCTGGTACATTAAACGCATCGCACACATGAAACCAGGCATGCATTGGCCACTTCACTTGGTCGCCTCGCATCCTATGCGAATTGAAAGCATGCATGTCCAGCTGCACCCATTAATATGAGGGTATATTAGTCAATCAACAACCAAACGCAAAGTAAATAGGGAAATATAAGAAAAGCTAGAACGCAAGGTAAATATGAACGGAGGGAGTATCTAGCCTGCTGAGTCGAATCGAACGGCGGGGACGGGACGGGCCGGAAGATCACGGGCGCGCCGTACTGCGGGTGGAGCAGCATGAGCACCGTCGGCGCGTGCACGTACTTGGGCGACAGCTTGAACTCGAACCGCTGCAGCAGGATGGCCACGGTGAGCTTGGCTTCCAGGAGCGCGAGGTTCTGGCCGATGCACATCCGGGCCCCGAGCCCGAACGGTATGAACGCCAGCGGGTGCGTCGCCGCCCGGGACACGCCGCCGGCGAACCGGGCCGGGTTGAACTGCGCGGCGTCGGCGCCCCAGAACCTGGCGTCGTGGTGGATCGCCATGATCGGGACGAGCAGCTCCGTGCCGCGAGGGATCGCTATGTCGCCGAGGGTGACGTCGACCTTGGCCCTGCGGATGGTGGCCACGGCCGGTGGGTACAGCCTCAGCGTCTCGTTCAGGATCATCCCCAGCTGGAAAACAAAACAGGACACGGAGAAGAAACAAAGTGAGGCTTTTTCTTTTCTTGTGTTGTCGTCCTAGGGGCAAGTTACCGAAACGCCCCTCTCCGGAAACGTTTTCGAAAGATCGTGCTTTCGGTCTCTCGGAACAGTGGTTTGTGGGTGGTGTACCGTTTTCAGCTTGTGGAGGTGCTCCTTGGCGGGGAGCTCGCCGGGGCCGCAGACGGCGACCACCTCCTGCCGCGCGCGGGCCTGCCAGTCCGGGTGCATGGCCAGGAGCACGGTGGCCCAGGTGAGCAGGTTCGTGGTCGTCTGCTTGCCGGCGAAGAAGAACGTCTTGCACTCCTCCACGATCTCCTCCACCGGCATGGGCTGCGACTTCTTGTCGGCGTCGCGGGCATTGATCATGAGCCCCAGCAGGTCACGGAAGCCGTCTTTTCCCTTGTTGCCGGTCTTCGTCTCGTCCTCCTCCGCGGCGTCGCTGCGCTGGCCGATGAGCCGGACTAGGCCCCGCCTGATCTCCCGGTCCAGACCCCACGACATCCGGTTCTTCTTCGTCGGAAAGAAGCTGCAAACGAAACATGCGTCAGGACTAATTAATCGACTTTAATCATTGGTTTTGGGTCAAATCAAATGTGTTTGACGTACCGGTAGCCGGGGACGAGCACCTTGCGGAAGGCCTCGGAGGCGAAGGCCATGAGGCGGCCCTGCATGCGGAACACCACGCGCCCGGAGTTGTAGCTGCGCCCGAACGTGGCGCGCGTGATGGCCTCCTCGGCCACGGCCTGGAACCACTCCGCCAGGTCCACCTCCACCTCGCCGCCGCTCGCAAACGCCATCACGCGCCACCGCTCCGCCAGAGCCGCCACCGACCTGCCGACGTGCGGCACCAGCCTCTGCAAAACACACATCGCCGTGTCACCCGCTGCGCCGTGGCCAAATTAGGGACTCAAGACAAAGGCCAACATGCGTTCCATTCGTACGTTGAGGTTGTCGGGGTAGAAGGCCGGAGTGAGGACGCGGCGGTGGAGGGCCCACTTGTCGCCGTGGAGGCTGACGAGGCCGTCGCCCTCGAGCTGCCGGACGATGGGGTGCGCCTCGTAGCGGTCGAACGCCTCCGCGCGCGTGAGGAAGATCTCGCGGACGAGCTCCGGCTCCGCCACCGTCAGCCGCGGCGTCGGCCCGAACCATATCAAGAACGTCGGCCCTGCGCGAGACACCACAATTAAAAGTCCGTCCATCCACTGATCGCGAGAACGTGCAGCCAAAACGACAGAAACACAAGAGAGAGAGGAAAAAAGCACAAGAGCGGCGTGCGCATGCATACCGTAGATCTTTCTCCAGTAGTGGTAGAAGGCGAGCACCCGGGGGAGCGCGTTGTGGGAGGTGGCCGGTGACATGGGCTTGGCGGTGGCCTCCGCCATAAGCGCCACCATCTCGCGAACGGAGCCGAAGAGGAACCTGTACGGCGGGCCGCGCACGCCCTGCGCCGAGAAGTGCGCCTCCAGCCTCCGCGGCCGCCACCACAGAGCGTCCGCCACCCGCGCCGCCACGTGCAGGAGCAGGCACCCCGCCGTCACGGCGACGGCCAGCGATCCCCACGATGGCCACCACACCGGCGCGCCCATCCCCTCCTCCTCGGCGCCCATTGAATCGCTCCCCTGCTTGGTGAAACAGAGAACTCCCGGAAAGAGCAGAGGTTTCCGGTCAGCGGTGGGTTGTTCGAGCGTTCTTGGGTTGGTTTTGCAATGAGAAGGGAGCAGGAGGAGGTGGGCGGGAGGAGGCGGCCATTATATAGGGGAGTGGCCGGCGGCGTTGGTCGGGCCCAGCGACCGCTCTGTTCTGCTCTGTTCTGATCATGTTTTGGGTTTGTGGGAGTCAACTAGGTAGGTTTAAGCAGCGTCAATTGTCCACCATCCTGTATTGCTGACGTGGTATTTCCTGTTTCCTTTGAAACTTGGGAAAATGTCATATGAAAAGTATGGTCTTAAATTAGAAGTGCATACATCCGTGACCTAATTGCTTATCTAATTCCCAGTTATATGGGAATTTCTTGTTTCTCAGCCAACACACTATAAGAAATTTTACAACAAAAAATTATATCATGTGTCTCTACATATAAAAAAAATACTGACTACAATAATCCTACATTTTTTATGCCAAATGCGACAAATTATTAAATTAGGTCAACATATTTTGGACCAGCATAAACAAATGCGTTAGGTCGTCGTAAAATAAAATATGGACGCACTCACAAACATTAATGGGTGAGTACAAATTATCACACTTATAGGAGGAAAATGTTATATCATTCATTTTAAAACAAGCTCATAAAGGTTGTGCCGTCTAGCGCAGGGCCGACATTCCTGATATGGTTTCGACCGACGTTGCGGCTAAGGGTGGGAAAAGATTAGATCTGCAATGCGAGTTTAGATCTTATTCCTCTATAATATTAATATTACGTACAATAGGAATGCTGCAAATGTATAAGAGCACTAATAAATGTATCAACTACTTTTATGACCCGCTATTTTTTCCGATATGGGGATGGTGCATCAAACCGGTGTATATGGCTGCTTTATAACCTTAATAAGAATTTGGCTCAGACAGTATTACATCTCATAGGCCGCATAAGATTGAAATTTCAATCATCAAAACAAAGACACTAACCTGAAAAGCCTATGCCTTAACATGATAGACTATAATTGAGTCGCCACCTATATCGACTGAATAAGTCTCGTGCAACTATTTCGAAATGGCGGCACTCAAAATCCACATTTTTAAATGCATTAATCAAGAAATCGATATTTACATAGTCGGGTAAGAACATCATCAAATCACCACTTGTAGTGCCCAGAATTTTGTGACGTATATTTGCCATCTTGACTGATTCAAGATATTAGGGCAATTCTAGGAAATACTGAAAACCACCGTATACTAAAGAACCTACTAGTAGTTTATTGTATATACACACACACAAAACACGCTCTACCCTGGTGTTGTAATCATGTAGAATTTCGTGATACTCCAATTGGTTGAATTCCCACTGGTTAAAAAATAAGAAGGATTGATTTGTGAGGTCCAAGTGGTGAAAAATTAAGAAGGATTAATTTGTGATGTTCAATCGGTTGAATTCCCCATAATTGTTTTCAGTGAAAATCGTGATAAATCATCGTTATTGGTCTGTTCGTAAAGGGAAAACGCGTCCTGTTAGTTTTTTTGCCGGCATTTAAACACTGCTAAACATGCATACGCAAATTAATGTGTAAGTGTGTGAGACCACAAAATTATAGTATGGTCTGACTTGTCTATGCTGGTAAACGCAAGTCATTACCTGCTATATAAACAAATTGCATAATCATTATTTTTAGGACCCAGGTCACAAGCCAACGTGAAAAGAAAAGGTTGCTCAATTGCGGACGTCTGTCTCCTACCTCTATATATCCTGACGTGATTTCTCGTCACGACTAATGATTGTATTTTACCTACTAATAATAAACTAATTATTGGCATTATATGTAGACGATTGCAGACATCCAAACCAGACAGCTTATATGTCGCTAAACTAAGAGAACCGTTGGACTAGAGCACTCAGATGCAAAAATAATTAAGCATATTGATACCTGAACATGTCTGCTAGGTGGACATCACACATCTTCCCTCTCATGATTTATGTAAGTTGTCTAATGTATGATTGTGACCATAAGTTTTACGGTTTTGTTGTATCTCGGTTGACTGAGATTTTTTTCAAATTTCAGCTGATTCAAAAAATGTGCAAATTATATTTGTGAATCAAAAATTAATAAAAAATGCAATAATTTATAAAAGTATTATTATAATAACAAAGAGCTTGACGATTAGAAAAGAGCTTTTTATATGAATGTAATAGTGTGAGTATCATGTGATAATCGATATGTTGCTAAATAAAATGTAAATCATCAGATTCCTTATATAAATAAATAAAAGGAGTATAATTTGTTGGTCGGTGTGTGCTTCTCTTGTCGTCCGTGGATGGGGATGTCAAGGCAACGGCCGCGAGTCGATGTTGCCGACGCGTCGAGGCAGTGTCCTCGGTAACAATGGTCAGAAGCAGTTCCATGGGGTTGAGTTGTTGTATGCTATGACTTGGGCGGCAATTTTGTGTCGCTTGTATGTCGAGGTTGACGGCTTGGTCGACATCTCACTAGACGCGGTTTCACTATAAGTCAGGGTGGCTGCCTCGGAAACTTCACTGTGATGGGCGCAAAGCAATCTTGTATTGTGTGAGCGGCAAGATTGGCTTCGACGCTGGTAGTCGGTGTCATGTTGACACAGTTCTCCTTCATGTTGACACACCTCTCCTGGAGGGTCGTCTACTTCATCTTCGTCGGGGTTTCACGTGTCAGCTCCTCCCACAACACTCACGTAATATTCTCTCCGGTATTGGTGGGCGTCCGTCCGGGTCCAGACAGAGTGGTGTTTGAGCTTGGCCATGTTTGTGTTGATCTTTGTATGTCTCCACCTCTATTGGTCATTTGCCCGGTCTTTCGTTAATTAAATGGGTAGCTTTCTTCTTCTTACTTAATTAAATTGGCAACTATGTTGCCTTGTTTTTAAAAATAATTTATTTGAGTAAGGAATTTAGTCAGATCATTTCTAAAATTTAAGATTTTTTGTCAACCTTCCGAGAGAGAGTTTTTTTTTCTCTTTTGCGCTCAACCATCTAAGAGAGTTATCGCCTACTAGTATAGACGCATTGAGGAAATATTAATGAAACTTATCTGTTAATATTGTACTTGAGAGTTTGTTTTATGCTCATTTAGTTTACACTCCTTGAAGAGGTTGTAGGTTTGTGCTAGAGTAGGGGAGGCGCCACAAGGGGGTCGAGCCTGGTCGGTCGACCTGGCCTGTTTTGGGGAAAAGAAAAATTGAACATGACAAAAAAAAATCCAATGCCTGGTGGCTGCCTGCAACGAAGGAGACCTGCGTGCGCTGCCTTCCTATCGCGATCCAGCCCCGCTCGATCCAGCCAGGAGGTTCGATCTCCAGCGCCGGCACCTGCCCCGCCCCTCGCCGGCCACCAAGCCCTTGTCAGCGTCTGCCCCGCCCCTCGCCGGCGCTCTGTCTCTCGCGCAAAACCCCGGCCTCCTCGGGCACTGCTCCGCTCTTGCCGGCCCGTCCTCGCCGGCCACCGCCTCGCCCTTTCCGGCCACGCCTCATCGGCCACTGCCCCTGCCAGCCCTCTGGCTCCCGTGAAGCCCTGCCCGTGCTGGCTGCTGCTCATCTCCCGGCGGCCCACTAGCCCCGGTGGACGCCAACGAGGAGGCGGAGTGGATGTGGACGCGACCAAGGAGGATGAAGCTGCAAAAGCTCTAGTTCTATATCGGCAAGAAGAAGAGGAAGCAATTGATTTCGATTTCAGAATTTAGTTTTGATGTCTAGTGAGCCTAGTGTACATGAGATTGCCAAAAATTGATTTCGGTTTCTACGTTGCAGGACACTCAACAAGCAAATGTTGCTGAAATCTTCAATTTGGAAAACGTAATTGCCGATCCTGTAGTTTGGAGACCAATTGATGAATATGGTACCCCTAAAATCAGAGATAAAATAAGATGGTCATATTTGTCTAGAGGCCGTAATCGTTTAATTGGGCATAATTTCCCCCAAAATAAAATTTGGTCCAGATATGCGGTCATTTCTAGATGCATGGTAGACCAAATATGATTAGATATAGTATAGTGTGGAGAAGGATGCTGCATATTGTTTCCATTGTTTTCTTTTCAAATCTTCGACCAATAGTTTACACTTTGGATATGAATGATGTTTTCACAAAGACGGGGTCTAGAAATTGGAAGATAGCATCGAAATTTTTTAAGTCTCGAGTAGGTGGACCAAATAGTATGCGAGAAATAGTTGTGAAGATTTCAGCAACAAAAACCTAATGGTACTATCTTATCAAAATGTAGCATTGTTTTTTTATGTAGTTTTCTTGTTCTTTGTAGCCGGTTTGTACTTTTTTTTTACAAAGAAAAAAATTTGCTTGATGAAATATTAAACTATTTTTTTTGGAAATTTCTTATGTTAAATACACTTGGTTTTCTGCATAATTTTTTTAGACCTTATTTGTTCGACTTGGCTCAGTTCAATTCTTGTCTTTGCCGCCACTGTGCTAGAGGGCAGGGCCAGTACTGTCTTGAGGTAGGGCTGGAATTCGAGCCGAGCCGAGTCGACTCGGCTCGACTCGCTCAAGCTCGGTCAACTGACGAGTCGAGCTCGGCTCGACTCGTTCAACAAACAAGTTCAAAATCAAAACTCGGCTCGGCTCGGTGAACTCGCGAGTAGCTCGCGAGCTACTCGTTTAAGTTATCTAATTTTATAAAACTATAAAAAAGTCAACATTATATAATGCATATATAATTATTTTTGATTATTTGGGCCGTGTATAATAAAATCATCACAATAATCAGTGAAAATATGTCATCATCATACAATTTGTAGTAAACAAACTACAACAATCAGTAAAAATATGTTCAAATAAATAAGAATATCATTAAAAACTATTTTGACCGAGTTAAACGAGCTAAACGAGTACTCGGTAAACTCGGCTCATTTAGCTTGAACTCGTTTACCGTCGAAAACGAAAACTCGACTCGACTCGTTGGACAACGAGCTCGAGCCGAGCCGAGTTGAGTTGCGAGCTACTCGTTTAACTCGCGAGTTCCGAGTTTTAATTCCAGCCCTATCTTGAGGGACCAAGAAGCAGAGCAAGCAGACCAAAGTCGCGTAGCTATTGTCCCTTTCAGCTTATTTTCGAGGTTGTCTTTTTCATTCTCGTAGGAGCTGACAAACAACAGATCACTGTCAAGAGGTCGGAATTACCGACAAGGAAGACTTAGAGAGTCCAGATTTTGCACTTGACCATATCGTCCAAGGCACGCCAAGATGGGAGAATTAATGGCGAGCTTTGGTTTCTTGGCCCGGACAACGAAGGAAACATGAGCATGATAAACGGAGATCTGCAATAAACAAGCTGCTAACTCCGTTTCGAGAGCGAGAAGAAACAGGCAGCTAACTAAGAATGATTAGTTTTCCGGGTACGTGCAGATGGTACGTGGAGTATACTAGAAAATGGTTACGCGCTCGCGTCGCGCGCCACATGGAGCCGAAGCTGGCGACGCAACCGTCGGGGGAGGCCACGCGCGGCAGCTAGCATGCATGCATGTTCTCCGGGCTACGGCCGCCGGGCGCATCTTTCAGCGACCAATGCAGTGTGCTCTAGCTAGCCATTTTGGAACTGTCCCAGCCCAACCGATCAAGTACGCACGGAAATGATAACCTTTTTTCCGGATCGGAACGAGGACGTCCGTAGACGATATGCATGCATGATTGGCCCATGCGCGCGCCGTCGCGTTGCGTACGTCCGCCTTCTTTGTTGGCTGCGAGGAGTCAACGCGAGCTGAGCTGCGGTGGCGCCCTCGCCGGCCGTGTGCCGGGTGGCCGGCGTGGCATCGCATGGCAACTTGACGGACGCGCGTATAATCGGGGGGCGGACAGTGAACTCGAGTACGAGTGCTGTATAAAGAAGAGAGTCGATCGATCCGAAGCCGGGAAAGGGGGTGGGCGCGCGCGGGAAGCGACAAGCGAATGCCGGGACAGGTGCGCGTGTGTCGCGCGCGCCGCGGGACGGTGCCGGGCGGGAGGAGCACGATGCTCGGGTTTCCGGCTACCTCGGTGGTGGCCGCGTTCCGGGAAGGCCTCGTCGCGCGAGCCCCGCCGACGGTTGCTTGCTGCCGCCGCTGGTTTGAAATGCGTGCGTGCGTGTTGGGAGAGCGCAACATTCCCGTGTATGCACGTCTCGTGATGTCTGGCATGGGACTTCTTGTGCATGCCCGTCGTCTCGTGATCCCAGGGTCTATGCATGTTGTCTGTTGGTCTCGCGTGGATTAACGTACTCCCTCTGTTTCCAAAATAATTACCATCGAGATGGATATATTTAGATATATTTAATTCTAGACTGGATACATCTAATTCAACCAATTTTAACGACAGTTATTTTGATATGGAGGAAGTACACAAGAGCTAGCTGATCCCTTCTTAGCGCCTCGGTGATCGGTGGGTTTGTCCAGAGGAATGCAATGGGGTGGTGAATTGGTGATATCCACATATAAGAGCCTACCCGGTTGGGCAGTTTCCCACGCAGCCACTATGGGAGTGTTTGGTAGGATGCGTGCTCCCCAGTCAGCAATCACCGTGGGCTAAGTTTTTTTTTTTGAGCATTTGGTTGTATGGCCTATCTCGCGTTTTTGGCTCGCACGATGTAAAGCACCGCTCAGCGAAGCCCAAGAGGAACGCCCGGTTCGTCCCTTCTCCTCGAGCCAGACCTAGAGCACAAGGCGTGGGATGGTGGCGTTCCCGTTGGGAAGCGCGGGAGACGCGACGTTTCGGCATAACTCCGCACTCTCCACTCCCCTCACCGCCCACTCGATTGTCCACCATTTTTCCTCATCTTCCCCGCTCAAGCCCAATCCCAGTGGGTCGAGTCGCTGGCGGGCAAGTTAGGTTGGAGAGATGTGCATTACCGATTTGAAGTAGTATCCAATGGGTCCATAACGTTCAACCCACCCGCAGGGACCCCACACAACCTAGGGCGAAAACAGTGGGACATGATCATATCTAAATCGATTGAAGGGAAACGGGAACATGACTAGGGTTGCGAATTCACTCACCACAAAGGCCGTTGCCGCTGAGAACGTAAACTCCGCGACCGCCAAAGAAGAAGAAGAAGCAGATGTCATGGTCATATAGAGTTCGGTTGGACATGGTTCACTTGATGAAGTGCCAAAGGAGTGGGACCCACCTGTCAGAAACAATAACTAACAGTCTTAACATAAACTCACACTCACTTAAGATGGAGATGCCCGTTTTATCGCCTAGGTCGGCTCTTGGGTATTTCCGCGCTTAGAAATATCGCACGAGAGCTATTCTTACGAACTTCCTCGCTTTCCTTCTATTAGCGGGGAGAAATGACGCACATGAGATATTGACTCCTCGGTTTAAGGTTTCGATTCTCCCCCATGTCAACAACAATCGGGGTGTGGTATGTACCCGCTCTGACAGGAGACGACCTTTCACAACAACTATTACACAACTTGTTTCACCTGCCTACGTCTGGGGAAGCTTTTAGCGAGTTAGCTTTCGCCAACAAGATGTTTATGCGGTAGAGACCAGTGATCATTCAAATCCGTCGACCTATGACGTTTCTAGATCTTACGACATATTCTGGAGAAGCTTGCCATCCACCCACTCTTCATTGCATTAGGAAACCATGCATGTTGTTAGAAGAAGCGTAAAGTTTTTTCTCTTGTCTTGTGGACACAATAGGCTAAACAAACATGAGGGATCTTCTTCACGTGAAGAATTTCTATTTGTGAGCTAGACTATCCCTGTGCTATGTGTGGTGTCCATCCGCATACCGGGGACAAAGGGATCTCTTCGTTTCTTGCAGTTACTTGTAGAACTCAGCCCACTAAATGTTGCCCACATCATCCAAGAACCACTTCCATCGGCCTAATTTCCTTATGCAGGTTAATTATGACCCTAACCACTGAGCAAGCTGGATGTACCCCGAGAAGAATGATGGCACTTTCAAATAAGCTAGGCGTCGATCGAGCAAGCGGTGTGCGCGGGTGTTCGTTTCTCGAACTGGCCATGCATGCATGTCAGCGTCTCTGTATTCGGCCTTCTAGCGTTCCTTCCATATGATCAATACGACGTCTCCCATGACGCATCCCTGAAAAACAGGACATCACAAAAAATAAATCAAACCGCCCCTCTCGTATGAGAAAAGGACTTTCAGAAAGCATGCACGCTTTCGGCCATAATATATATCTGTAGCTAGCATATTAATTCCTGTGACGGAACTCGATTCACACGGTCATGCATCTCGGAGAGGTCAAGCAAATTCCGCTGTCGTGTGACGGCAGCCCAAGTTGCACATCGGTGTTGCTTCTACGCGATTTCGCGCTCGCTCGCTTTCTGCGCCGGCCGGCCGGCAGGATCTGTGGTAAAGCGAAAGGCGGAGCCTTTTGGTCGACCAATTTCCTGCCGTGAGGCAAGCATGCATAACCAACTACTCGGTCAAAAATGCGACGCGTACTGGTATACGTCGGTTTAGAGTTTAGACTCGACCACGACGTCGTAAAGGCTTAACTAACCACCGCGCGCGCGCATGCACCGGTCGATGGCAACGCTCTGAAGCCAGATAGACATAACATCACAAGCTTCATCTGTGTCTACTACTACTTTTTCTTTTTCTCGATTAGCTGTTCAGAATGCCTTAAAAATTCCTGACATTTTTTGTTTTCTGAGCATATTCCTGAAACGTTTTTACAGATTTTTTTTTGAAAAAAAAAATGGTTAGCCAGAGCCGTCGATATATCATGTATCGATCCTCCTACATCGTCGGTACCGGAGACAAAATTATTTGGAGAGTTGAAAGAAACACGAGTACGAAATTTGTTTACTAGTAGTCGACAGTGAGGAAACAGAATTTGTTTTCCCAAGTGTAACCAGCTAGGTCGTATGCTAATATGAAAAGCCTACCGTACACCACAGGTTAATTAGCAGCTTGACCGCCTGTCATCAGCGACCAAACGGAGTCACATACCATCCAATCCAATTAATTAAACGGGTCCAAGGCGCATGATTAAGCAACAATTGGATTTAGTGCGTGCATAACAGCTAGCAGCTTTCCGAAACCAGTAGGCAGTAGCCCCAATTCGAACACAAAAGCTTGCTGATGGAGGTTGCTGTCTCTCCCCTCTCGTAGCGGATAAGGAGGCGAAAAGGGGAACCTCGCTCTCGGGCCCGTCCCGATCCCGGATCTCCGCCGCCGGCGTCGCCGGAGGAGGATGAGAAGGGTGAGGTGATGAGAGCGCCGCTGTATATAGTACGATTAGCTACTAGTTTAGAGGTTAGGACTTGTTCTTCTTCCTATGTGGAGCCTGGCGTACTGCCGCGGGGAAGACCTCCGTCGGAGCCCACGAGCGCTCGTCGGCGTTGGGAGGAAGTTGATCTGCAGCTGTTCAAACTCTCGAGGAGGGAGATGTCAGCTGCTGTGGCTCCCGCTTCCCCTTTCTCCCTTCTAAATAAGCTTGTTTTTTCCTGGATTCACCGCGCTGGCCATCTTCTTGCCTTGCCTCCTCCGTTCCGTGGCAGGTTCCGGAGTTTTGACGGCGGCCTGGATCTCATGGAGTCGCGGTGGTGGATCCCGTCTGCTCTGCTTCTTGGCCGTGGTGTGTGCTGCGATATGCTAGCTGCCGTGGTGGCGGCGGCTGGTCGTGGTGCTTCAGCAGAGTTCGGAGCAGCGCAGGCTTGGAGATCAGAAGCTTCCTTCGAATCGAGTGAATTGCTCGTATGTTCCAGCCCTTCTTCAACCTCTGTGAGGCCCTCTCAGGAGTTAGCTGATGCTGCGGTGCACGCCGGCGTCGACGCAAGTGGTGCAGTCCCCGCGGCGGCGACGAGCGACGGCAAGCTCAACTCCTTGGTTCTGCTCGACGGTGGGGAAAGAATTGGACCCATTTGTAATTGCAAAACTCGTTGTAGGGTCCTTTTTACAATT
The DNA here is from genome assembly GCA_028641055.1 of Alopecurus myosuroides. Classification (NCBI taxonomy): domain Eukaryota; kingdom Viridiplantae; phylum Streptophyta; class Magnoliopsida; order Poales; family Poaceae; genus Alopecurus; species Alopecurus myosuroides. Next base: position 18,358,260 of record CM054062.1, read on the forward strand.
CCTAGGGACCTATGTGTTAATTCTTATGTTCTGGGGTCTCTTGTAGTTCACTTTGTACACCCGCTGCTGGTTTAATGAGAAGCTTCTAGCCCTCTCGGGGGGCACTCCTTGATAAAAAAAAAAACAGCTAGCAGCTTTCCGCAGAGCTTGGTCGACAAGTCTGCGTAGTAAACTAAAATTAAGATCTGCAACTCCAAATGGCGATCCACATCTGTACACGCACGCGTTATTCGTTGGCCCCAACGTGACGCTCAAAAAGCGCGATGGAACGGAGTCGGTACACATGGACGTATGTAACTTACCTGCCGAGACAGCGAAACACGACCGCTAGCTGCGGTGCGGTGGCCGCGCGCCTATATATCCATCTTCCTTCCTTCCTTGAAGCTGCACGCCGGACGACGACAGCAAAATGCCAGTGGCCTTTCACCTTTCAGGGGACAGTAACAGAAGACGCCGCAGACCAGACGTTGAGATCGGTCGAGCAGTAGTATGCATGACATGTATGTGTCGTGTGTGTGTGTGTGTGAGTGTGAGCTGGTGGTCGTGCACGCGAGATGTGTGCTCCTCGTGGATCACAACTTTTTTCTGGTATATATTGGCCTGGTTTGAACTTGAGCTAGCTTTGCTACGGCCAGCGTACGAGTCATCATGTCAAAACGACAAAACAGTGCGTGCTAGCCGGACGACGGAAAGGATTAACAGACGGAACAGGCGTGGTCGTGTGTGGACGTGGCTCGCTATCCGACCACGCGTTCCTCTCTCTCGTCCGTCCATGTCTCACGCGCCGTGCATGCATGCGATCGTCCATGGATGCGGGTGGGGCCGAGTTGACGAGCAACAACCGGCAGATGGAGCCCAGGAACGACGCCGATGGATGACTCGCACGTAATAAGTACGCCCCATCTCCGCTGCTCGATCGTGATCCAGCCCCACGTACACGGGAACGCCGGGTCCCGGCCGGCGATCGACAGCCGCCATCTCTGCTGGCTGCCCCTGTCCCTCGCCACCCCGGCCGGCGCACGCGACACGAACGTGCGTGCCGGCATGCAGTTCGGCAACGGTGCGCGTCATACGTTCCTAGCCCATCATACGCCGCTTCCTACGGCGCCCTTCACTTCCTACCTCAAGTACGTACGTGTACCTACTAGCTTGTCCGTGTGAAGCTCACCCATGCACATCGTGTCCAGGACAGTTATGCGTAGCATCACTGTCAGTCCATCGTGCCGCGCTGCCGGTCTCCAATGGTTGAATGCATTGCATACGTCGTTTGCATGCTCTACTAGTTCTGTCGTACTGCCTGCCTGCGTACATGGGTGCCTGACGTCCTTGTTACGCCTGCAAACCAACACCATGCGTGAGCTTCGGTGGCTCGTGCGTAGCAGCTCAAGGTGGAGTGTATGACATGGGCCACTTAATTTGCACCGGCCCAGCATAACGTATTACAGGACACAGCAGCGCAATAGTACAAAGGATCCGGAGGCCTCCTGGGCTGTCCGAGTACTCGGCTGTTCGAACGGAAGGGTGCCTTTTATTTTTCACCTTATGCTTATGCATCCTCCTTTGATTCACAGGATTTGGTAAGGAATTTTGTAGGATTTGGATTTTATGGAATTTTTCCTTACGGATACGTTTGATTCACTGTTTGCCGTATCGATTGCGTACACGAGTCGAAAGAGCAGGTGCGGACCGGTCGTCTGTCCACGTCGGACTGCATGGGGGGGGGGGGTGTGTTATTTGGAAAAAGGGAATAGTTGAAATCATCAAATCAGTCCATGGCGTGAAATACCCAAATCCCACCGCTGCTGTCTCCGTCTCCGGAGGTGAAATCCCTAATTTTTCTGTCCGTCTCCGTCGCCGCGCCCAAATCGGCCGCTCGCAGTCGCGATTGCCGCTACACTCGCCCTCGCCATGTCGTCCGCAAGCAATGGCCGCTCTGGAGCTCGCCGCAGCGCGACGCTGCTGCCCTTCGTCCCCTGCATCCCCTGCCCGGACTGCGGGAAGAGGGTGAGGTGGTACGAATCGACGACGCAGCTGCATAATGGATGGATCTTCTACCGCTGCGTGACTCATGGCGTAAGTTGCTTGATCTCCGTCCTTGATCTTCGTTCTTCTTTGCTCCATGCTTGTTCGTGCTTGTGAGATGTTTGAAGTGACAAAATGTCTGTCTTACTTTGTAGAGCGGATGTGATTTCTGGCACTAGGAATTGGAGTACGTGCAATATATTGTGGAGCGCAATTTTCTTCCGGATGATATAGCAGTGGAGGCTATTGGTGGTGCAGAGGAAAGGAGGGAGATGCTGAATGCGATTGGAGAAGGGGATGGAAGAATTGGTTCTAACAACATGCCTAGGGGAAGGAATGCAATGACCAGGAAGCAAGCTTATGACTTGATTCAACTAGGGGCCAACTAGTTTTTCTGATGAAGCTCCTGCTTGCTGTTGTGGTCCTGAAGGCAATTATGTATGTCGTGTTTTATGTGAAGAACTAGAATGTGGCTGGAGAAGAACTAGATGCTTGGTGGTGTGGTAGTGATCTGGGATGTAATGTAGAACCTGCTGTGATGGTGTCCTTGTTTATGTTTTAATTTATGCATTAAACTGAATGTAATGGTGTGGAACCTGGTACCTGTTGTGATGTTAGTAATAATTAAGCTATGAATGTGCAATTTGTATCTGTTGTTGTCCTTGTTTATCTTTGACTTTGTGCATCAAACCATCTTGTGCAGTACCAAAATACTGATCTTATGCGGTACCAAAATACTGATCAGATGAGACTGTATTGTGTACATATATGATCACAAAGTTTTCATAGCATTGCGTAGATATATGATCACAGAGTTGACATAGAATCAAACCATCTTGTGCAGTACCAAAATACATAGATGTCTTAGGTTGCAAAGTAGATAGCGTATTACACAAGGAAAATCATAGCTTAATTATTACACAAGGAAAATCATCTGAACACATCAAACATTGATGTTTTCTTCCCTGGAGGTTGCATCTGTTGTGCCATATCTTCACCTTGCTTGTCCTGATGTTCTCTTGCTTCACCTTGCCTTTCCTGTTCTTCTCTTGCTTCACCAGCCATCCTCCTCTCATATGCAATTTCTAGACCAGCAATTCTTTGCTTCTCTGCTCTCTGTGCAGCAATTCTTTCCCTCTCTTCTTCCTTCTACAGAGCAGCTCTCTTCTTGGCCTCTTCTTTTGCTTCTTGTTTTTGTAAATCCTTCTGAGATTTCTTCTTTGCAGCTGCCTCTCTGTTACACTGAGCTACAAAAGCTTTAGTCTGAGCTTGAGCTAGCTTCCTCACTACTGTATCTTGCTTCTTTTTAGCATCTTTCTCTGCTTTTTGTTGTTTTCTTAGCTATGCAAGTTGTGCTCTCTTCTGGGCATCTTCTTGTTTCTTCCTGGCTGCATCTGCAGCTTTGTTCAACTCTTTCTCATTCCTAGCATCAAGCATGTCCTTCTTCTTATCTTCTAGCTCTATGTCCCTCTCGTTCTTCAAGGCTAGTAATTTTTGGGCAAGTTCACCTTGCCTAATGGTGCTTGTGCTTCCTTGGCTCTCTTGAGTTTGCTCAACCATTCTCTGAGCAGCTGTGATGAATGAGGAGTCAGGTACTGGCTGAGCCTGAACAACTCTAGGCTGTTGTCGCACCCGGACTTCTAGGGGATACTCACAGTCCGTTAAACAGTAGATAAATGGCTTACGGGGCATACCAGCATCCGCATCTCAATATGAGCAGGCCAACACGTAAACGTGTGACAACCATTCTCTTACTATTCATCGTCTGCGCAAACCATCCCATAGAAATCCAGATACTTCCATTGACGTACTTCAAAACATACACACATGGTACGTCAACGGCATTGGAACAAGTGATATCACAACAGATCTCTAAGACACAAAAGATTGAAATAAGGTGCAAATAGCTCTTATTAGAGCAGAGATAGCAAATACAATCATCCAGAGGACACATGTCCCAACAATTCATCATTACATCACAACGGAAGCATTCAACATGTCTGAGTACAGACAAGAACCAAATAGGCCTAAGAGGCCGGAAACGAAAAGACGGAGCCCATCCACAAAGTCTCGGATCCTGCCCGGGTCCGCTGTCTACTCGTCAGCAGTCTCGTCATACTCCACGTAGTAGCCACCATGGGGATCCTCGGAAACGTAGTCTGCGGAAACCACAGCCCCAAAGGGGTCAGTACATAAACGTACTGGGAAGCAAGACTCACAGTTCACCAAAGTGTAACCCGTCAACACCAAGCACAGATGCTTTGGGTTCAACGGAAGAAAGGGGATATAAAGATGCTGCAACTGGCTGCACTAACCAACTACAGAACATACTACAACTTCCGGCTAACAGAAAAGAGAAAAGATAGTGTATCGTAACCAACCTATCAACTAACCTCAAACAAACCCATCCTGGATCTCGCCCCTTATCCAAAGGAACAATCCGAGGATAACTCACACAGTTGGATTAGTGAGGGTTCAGATTGTGTGTTATTAAGCCTATTGCTAGTCAGATTATTAATCATTAGGTTTAAGTTGTCCTAAGTACTTGTTAGCCAGTACTTTCACCAAGTTAACCATAACCGCGGAAAACACGGCTTCTCGAGAAGATTTACCCTGCAGGGGTGCACCAATTTGTCCGTACACGTAAGAATAACCCGCCAGATGGAACGGCCATTCCGCCAAGCGGGGCACTCAACACAACTCAACTCTTCTTCGCATCAAGCCCAAAGAACCCCGTGCAGTGAGCGCACGGCTAATCAAGCCCCACGAAGAAAAGGGGACCCTCATAGCACTCTAAGAACGTGTCTCCCTAAATGTCGACTACAAAAGTTTCCACCCTGGCCTGGGCTCGCAAAAACATGCATGCGGCAAATGGAACACCCGAACTAAATGAGGCGATTTGGACGAGATGCGAATCGAATCAAATTGAGGGGGGCGCCCATACACGCTTCCCACATGCGGTTAGTGCGCTCATCATGGATCAGTAGACAAGACCCTTTTCCTAATTAGGGTCGACACTAGCAGGCCTCAAAACCACGCAGGGCCTCCTGCCGGTGCCTTATCATCAAATTATTAATTAACCATAACATTAGCATGATTCATTGTTTAACCTCGAGCCCCAGAACATAATAGAAAATAGTAACAGAAAGTAACGGGCAACAGACTCGAGCAAAACAACCCTAAGCATGCTAGTAAGACACGGGCAACAAGCAATAGGTTATAAGTATGGAGGTGAGGCAATATCAGGGTTAAAGGATACATGTGATAGGTTCGTGACAGAAGCAACTATTCATAGGGCTAGCAGAATAGACAACGGAGAGTATCGGTAACCAATGTTGAAAGGAACACAGTGGTTCATGTGAGTGAATACTTGCCTGCAAACCCAGTAGCCTGGTACTGAGCTAGATCCTTAGAAGGGGTGTCGTAAGTATCGTCGGTCTTAACGTCGTCGTGTATCCGAGAAGAAGCAAACAGACAACACAGAGAGATAAACAATCAATAACATGGTATAATGCACAAACATGGGATGATGCATGTCAATTTAATTTATGCATCAAAATAAACTAGTTGACAAGATAACATGTTTAAATGGACCCATATGCAATTTGGATTGCATATGGAAAGCCCATGAATTATGGTTGAAATAATTGTTTTACAACTAATCAACTTGTATAAGTGAATTAGCATGATGCATGGATGAGGAAAACAGAAAGAAAACAACAATAGAAACAATTAGAAATAAGGTTTACCAAGTTGGAGAATTTGGTTATTAAGTTATGGAATTTTGGTTTCTTAAAGGTGTCACACAAGCATTTGTTGTTTTCACCAATTTTAATGGTTCAAAATAGATAACAAAGTTCATATTTGAAAAGAACACAAGATTTTAGTTGGAATACATGTTTCACTTGTTGAAAAAGGGTTTCAAATAAATTATTTATGAATTAAACAAGTTTAAGCAAGAATTAAATGAATTTAATTCAAACATGAACTTATTTGAATTTTTATTTGTTCAAAACATTAAACCAAATTTATATTTGAAAATTTTATACTTTGATGGTTTGAAAACATATTTTATATGTTCAAAAAGAATTTAATTTGATCAAGTTATGAATTTAACAATATTAAATGATTTAAACAAGATTTAAATCATTTAACCAATTTTAATTATTCAAAACATGAAACAAAGTTTATATTTGGAAAGGTGGTTTAATTTTGCATGGCAAACATATTTTATTTGTTGAAATTGGATTTAAAATGAGCAAGTTATTATTTTGGCAATTTTAAATGCAATAATTAAGAAACAGTTGTTTTCAGCAATTTAAATTATTCAAAACAGCAAACAAAATTGATATTTGGAAAGTAAATGAAAAGTTGATTGGAAAACATATTTAGTTTGTTGAATTTGGAATTTTTATGCCCAAGTTATGAATTTTGCAAGTTTAAGTGAATTTAACAAGTTTTCAAATATTGCACCAATTTAAAATATTCAAAACAGTAAACAAATTTTATATTTGGATAGAAGATTCAATTTGGTACAAAATAGATATTAAAAATGTGAAATTTGGATTTAAAATGATTTATTTATGCAATTTACAAGTTTGAGGTGCAATCTGCCATTTTAATTAATATCCAGGGATTTAGAAATTAACAGCAGGGACTTAGAATTAATTTCAGGGACCTAGAAAGAAAAATACAGGGACTTGTTGGTGATTTCTGTGAAGGTGCTGTGTCAAAACAAATAGGAATAAAAGGTTTGGGTTAATTGCGGGAGGGGGGACTCGAACCCCTGCCCTCCTGGGCGCGCAAAGGGGCAGTAACCACTAGGGTGATGTTCTGTTTGTTGATAGGAGAGGGGCGGGGTGAGGATAAGGTGCAGATTCGGGGGGTTTTTAACTGAACCGTAAAGATTCAGTTCGCCTGCACTCCGACAGGGCGGAAGGCCGCCGGCGGCTGCTGTGCGCGACTCGCCGGAGGCGCTGTCCGTGGGGGTTGTGCGCGGTGCATACGGGAGGGAGGAAGGGAGCGAGGCGGATCGAGGGAGAAGGGCTCACCTTGAGGGCATCAAAGGGGAGGAGGGGTCGGTGCAGAGCAGCGGTGGTTTGGCCGGCGGGGAACGTCGATGGCGGCGGCGCAGTGAGGCCTCCCGGCCCGCGCCGAGTGGCCGAGAAGGGAGAGGGTGGCGGGGGGAACCCATTCCCGCGCCAACCCTGCTCGGAGGGAGGCCGGATCGCCGGCGATCGCCGGAGGAGAAGGGGGCTCGGGTGTGGAATTCAGGTTCAGAGAGTTGCAGAGGTACAGAGAGAAGAGAGATGGAGGGGAGGTGGAAGGAAGAGGGAAAACGGTGGGGAGAGAGGAGGGGGAAGAAGGAGAGGGCAGAGGGGAACCCTAGGGCACAGCCTAGGGTTTATAGAGGGGGAGGTGGAGCTGCAGCCGTTGCTGCTGCATCTCTGAATACGTGGATGCAGTGGATGATCGTCCGTACGAAGGTGGAAGACAGAGTGGGGTGGGTCGAAGGGGTACCAGGCCTGGGAGAGTTGGGCTGGGCCTGGTTGCCCCTCTCTCCCTGCTGTTTTTTTTCTTCCTTTATTTTTTTTGCAGATTTGGAATGAGAGAGAAAGGGAGGTTTTTTTTAGGAGTAGAAAAATTAGGAAAACAATTGTGTAGTGATTATTTTTTTGTAACAGCAACATTAGTGCCACTTTGGTTTTCCAAGTAATTCAAAATATTTTGTTGTTTGCAAATTTAATTGAATTCAGATGATTTTGACATTAAGTGAATAAGGGTGACATTAAGCAATTTAAAAGATTTTGAATTCAAGTTTATTTGAAACAAAGGATTTAGTTGTTTTGTAATTTTCATAAATTACAAAAGGGTTGCTGTTTTGGAAAATGAATTGAATTTGAAAAGGGTTTGATATTAAATGAATTTTTGATAGAAACAAAACAATAGTTTTGGAATCACAACTTTAATGGAAACAATTGATTGTTTTGATTTGAAATATCATTTTGGAAATTGTAACATCACAAGTATGAAACAAAAGGTTTAAAATTTGGTTCGAAATTCAAATAGAAAACAAAGGAAAACAAATGAAAACAGTTGGAAAACAAAGCAAAACAGAGGAAAACAAATGGAAAACAAGCAAAACAAATGCAATGAACATGATGTCATGATGCAAAACATAAAATAACAGAGAGCAAAACATTCTAATGGCTATTTTTCATACTTGGGATGTTACAGCTGTGGAACCTACACCAGAACCATGAGATCAATCACTGAGATCAACCATTGAGATCAACCATGAAATTCAAAATGTGATGAAAATGCAAAGTATGTACAATAAATTAACATTACCTGCTGAACCATGGTATCAACCATTAAATCTTCAATCACAGGTTGGTTTGGAGGGGGCACATTGAGATCAGGAGTGTTGAAGGTAGGAGTAGTCACAGGTTGGTTTGGAGGGGCCACATCTGGTTGAGCTCCTACATGGCTTGGTGGAGGCAGTCCAGCCTTTACATACTTGCAACCTGCTTTATTGTGATCAGGCTCTTTGCAGTAAGAACAGTGCATGATCACTCCATGCTTTGACATGATTTTCCCACCACTAGAATGAGGTATTTCTCCTGGTGTCTTCCTTCTAGCCTTTGTAGGTCTTCCAACATGTTTTTGATATACAGGAGGTAGTATGTTAGGGTCAAACATCTTTTCCCACTCTGTCTTATCCTTGCAAGGGTAAATAATATTTTCATAGGCTTTCTGGAACATAGCCTTGGAGTAGTAGTGATCAACAAAGTTTAGGGGGTCTAATCTGATCAAACCAAACAGACCTGCCATCAACATAGCTAAGGTTGCTACCGTGACCAGTAAAAAAACCACCATGATGTATGCACGCAGAGAAATGGCTACTGCGACGACCTGACCCATAATTAAACGAACAAAATTACATCAGAACTCAACCCAATTCTGCAAATTCAGCTCAAATACCCTAAACCCAAACCACCACCCGCAAGATCAATAACCCTAAATCGGAACAATAAACATGCCACGGTCAAGCAACGAGTAGGGACACCGATAATAGGGTACGAATCGCTCAAATTAGCTAACTTTCTTCACAAAGCATAAAGATTTAGGGGGTGCCACCGAACTCACCGTACAGAGGGGGTGGGTCTCCTTCGGGGACGAACTGGAGCCATCTTCACCTACTCGAGCACACGAGACTGATCCCCGGAGGCGCCGCTACGAATCTGTCACGAAACCTAGGTCTAACCTCCCCCTAATCGGCGGCGATGGATCCGACGGAGACGCCGACGCGGGGGCTCCCCTGTTTCCCGCCTGGGAGCGACGAGTGGAGAGACGAAACGACAAGAGGAGAGACGTAGACAGAAATGGCCTGAGCCTTTTCAATAAATGTGTCGCTCCAGCACGTCGGGGTCGAAGAAACGATGCCACGTTAGCTCTTTCGACGCGTGTACGCACTCGATACGGCAAACAGTGACCGTAGTTTAACGTCCCATCAAGTTTAAGTACCGTATCGTTAGTATTTCTAACTACGAGTACCGTATCGTGCTTTGCCAATTAGTTCGAGTACCCATAGTGTATTTAACTCATGTTTATTTGCAGTCATGGCACCATGTTTGAAGAGAAGCTTACGGAAAGAAAATACATATTGAACTCAGAGGCATCTGCCCCTCTTTCAAAAACCATATTTCTGAATGTAAGAGAAAATCTAGAAAAATGTTACGGGCATAGATATCCATGCTCAAAGTGCCCGCAGGAATTTTTGTGGAAAAAGGACTTTTTATTTGGTCTGTGTAAAAGGATTTAAAAAATGTCTAGTGACAGGTTTTAATCGAGACCTGAAATTTGTCTTATTTATGGAAGCAAAATAAAAATTTATTTTTTGGCAACCAAGTGGACTGAGTCTTCTTCAATGACAGAGACGGAGGCGCACAAGCAGAAGGCCATCACGGGCGATGAGTGGTTCCGCGCCATTAAGAAACCGGCCGGAGTGAGGGAGGAACCAAGTTAGCGGACGGCCGCAGATGCCGAGCAGCGATCCTGACGGTCCCGGTACGAAGACGGGCGTCGGCCGAGAGCATAGCTCAGTTGCTTAACAAGACGACGAGGATGACACATGTTCTTCGTCGAGCAGCGACAGAGGAAGGAGATATTGGCAATGAGGACGCTCACCCCTTGCACGTCGCGGCGCAACATAAAAAGGTGGCTACCTCCATCGACACGAGCAAGAGGATCTCATATCACAGAAAAATAGGAGAAACAAAAACAAAACAAAAAGGCACATTCCAGAATGATAAAAATACTGATTCAACTTTCCATCCATTCTGTTTTCTCAAGCACTGGCAAAGAAATTCCATATCACTACTACTGCGAAAAACACAAGTGTCACAAGCTACCTTCATCAATACTGAAAGTCTGATACGAACAAGGAAATTTCACTTCTCAAGTCTGAGACGAACAAAATGCTGATTGAAACGCCCATTCATTCTGTTTTCGCAAGCACTGGCAAAGAAACCCCCATATCACTGCTACTGCGAAAAACACAAGTCTCACAAGCTAGCTTCATCAATACTGGAAGTCTGATACGAACACAGAAATTTCACTTCTCAAACGAGCTCTATCCTGAACTATAACGATGCTTGCTACTAAACTAGGTACAGCCTGCAATCAATCCGCTCAGTTCATATCATCCTCATCATCCGGGAGGGGCATCGCCGCCGCAGCTGCTATCTCTGCTTCAATCCTGCACACGCAAACACGAGTTTTTCAGCATAAAGAAGAGGAAGGCAACATCGCAAGCACACGGTTTCAGTAGAGCAAGCACATGTAGCAAGTCTTCAGAGCAGTGCAATGTTCACTCACCGTTGCTGCGCGGCAAGGTCGATGGTGACTTCGGCGGGGACAAGGGCAAGCTGCTCGACAAACTGGAGGTTCATGTCCCTGCAATCACACCGATACATCGTGTTAGTTGTTGATTCTTCAGAAGCGGCATAGCGTTTCTCTTTTCTTCAAGGAGAATCTATGTAGCATTCTATCAGTTGTGGTTAAAGGTGGTGCAGTGCAGCAGAAACTAGTTACCCTGTGAGCTTCCTTGCAAGATAGAGGAAAGGCTTCTCGAAGTTGTAGTTGCTCTTGGCGGAGATTTCGTAGTACTGGAGGCTCTTCTTCCTGTGGAAGGTCACCATCTTGGACTTCACCTGCCGGTTCTTCACGTCCACCTTGTTGCCGCACAGGACCATAGGGATGTTCTCGCACACTCTGGTTGCAGAAAAAATATTTAGGACAGTTCAAGAGATGTCTCAGACCAATATTTAGGCCAATTGATGAACTAAGAGCTAGGTGGAGACTGAAGATATTCTGGGAGGTCAGAAATTTTACCTGCAGATGTCCCTGTGCCAGGTGGGAACGTTCTTGTAGGTGAGCCGGGAGGTAACATCAAACATGATGATCGCGCAATTGCCATGGATGCTGAAAAAAAAAACAGGAAAATGTAAGAATCAACTGTCACAGCAGGAAAAAGGCAAGTATGCAACCTGTCAATGTGCACAAGCCAAAAAAAATGTAGTAGTACATGCCATGAAGCATTGTGTGTGATGATCATGGCATCTTATTTGCTTTGCTGCAAATCACAGGTTCAGAACAACAGACCAAATAGGTACTATATGTAAATATGTAATCTACTCAGACTTTCCAGGTGGTGCTGCAAATGTCGGTTGGCGTCAACACTAACAGTACTACCAGTGTTCTTGGAGAAGGCAGAACAATTAATGACCAAAGAGCAGGCAGAAAAATTGCAAGTGCCATCTAAATACCAATGCACTTGGCTCATCCGTTTGAACATTATTTCTGAGCTTACTAATTTGCAAAATCGAGACTGCAATAAGAGAAGAGATCGTCCAAAACTCTGAATCAAGAACTTGGGCTACTTTCTTTTTCCAACTAATCCAAGTGATCAATTGGATATCATATCGGAGGGATAAATTATAAATTAATAATGTCTACAAACCGGGCCTGCAGTAGTAATCAGTGTCAATGTGTTTTGAAGGGCTATCAGTCTCAATGTCACTATGACCCAGACCCACGTGATTATTTCTTACTAGACCAGGAAATTGGAAACCCCGTCAACTCTGGAGATACTAAATGTAACTGAAACATGCATCTGAAGCCTGACCAAGATCGACCGTAGGTAGCAATCTCATCACAGATCATCATAGATAATTTCGAGTAGGCAGTGGATTTGAAGGGTCTTACTAGTATCCGTCACGGAGGCCGCCGAACTTCTCCTGTCCGGCAGTGTCCCAGCAGGAGAACCTGATCTTGCCGTGGCTCGTGTGGAAGTCCAGCGGCCGCACCTCCACGCCGATCGTCGCTGCAAGACAGCAAGCACATCAACATTCGCAGTCAGTAACAGGAAAGCCAAGATCATCCGTCAACAGAGGGAGGAGGCGCGACCAAGATCTGAAAGACCCATCAAACTAGAAACAACATAAATAGGCATGTTCGCTTACGTTCGTATTTCTTCTCGAACTCCCCGGTGACGTGCCTCTTCACGAACGTCGTCTTGCCGGTGCCGCCGTCGCCGACGAGGACGAGCTTGAAGTCGGCCACGGGCTGGGTGTTGAGGAGCGCCTGCGTTGGGCCGGGATCGAAAATTTATCAGAACCCATCAATCAGCACAAGAGGCACAAACAACGAGCAATCTAGTAGGGCGGCGGAGAGGAACCGCCCCCGAAATTCGAAACCAGGACAAGAGGAAATCGATGAAATCCACGCACCATCGGGATCGAAGCCTCCGGAAACGAGTCGCGGACTCGAAATCGAGGAGCACGGGCGAGCGTCGGCGGGCTGGACGGGGATCGGGCAGGGAGAGCGATGGATTTCGGCGCGTGTTTGAGGGGCGAGAGGGGACGCCGCGGGCGTGGCTTATATATATGGCGTCGTCTGCTTGGATCCTAAGCTAATAAAGCCGCGGTTGCCGGTGGCCGCCATGGTGTAGCTTGAGATCTAAGCGGAGTTTTGGGCCGTGCGATGTGAACGGACCTGTAATCCTGGACGTCCATAGGTGTAACGGTCGATGGTTAGCTTGGGATCTAAGCTGTGCCTCGCCGTCCGCACGCGGCCCGTGCAGGGTTTGAGAACGGCACGGAAATGGGTAGCGTCGTCTTGACGCTGACACGGAGGCGTTTCTGCCTTGCCTTGACCCTGGTCTTCCAGGGCATACTTCCTCGGTTTCAAAATAAAAGTAGAAGTATGTAGGCGAAAAATAAAAAATTAGGAAAATTAATTTTCAAGACAGATCTTTTGTACTAGCACCGATCCGATTTAATCGTCGGATGGTTAGGCAAAGTTTTGCCTAAACCATTCACAATCTTCCGCCCATTATTTCGGATCGGAGGGAGTACTTTTTTTTCATCTAACAAACCAGAATGGTTTTTCATCTAACAAACCAGAATGGAGTAGATCTCAATTGATTCAGAAACAGGTAAATGTGAACTACTCCCTCCGTATCAAAATATAAAATGTTTTGACATTTTGTAGATATAATGTATCTAAACATATTTTAGTGTGTAGATTCATATGCATCTTACACTAAAACTTATGTAGATACATATTGTCTAGAAAATGCTAAAACATCTTATATTTCGATACGGATGGAGTATTTTTCAAGACGAGTCTAAATGTATAAAAAAAAATTACCTTCTCCTTGGAAGATAATAACGTATGTAGTTTTGTTTCCACGCAAAAAAAAAGTATGTAGTTTTGTTAGGGGAAAAAAATCAAACTAACAATTATTCTTTTGATATGCAAATTTGTGGCCTGAAGTTGATATCTCTAAATTCATATTTAGAACAACTTATCAAATAAATTGACATATACAAAATATACTACTCCATCCGTATCATATACTCCCTCCGTCCCAAATTAATTATCTCAAAGTTGGACAAAAAATAGGTGTATCTAGACATGTTTTAGTGCTAGATACATCTGCTTTTGTCTCAAAGATGTTTTAGTGTTTTCTAGACAAAGCGTATTTAGACACGTTTTAATGTGTACATTCATTTTTATCTTACAATAAAACATGTACATATACATGTAGTCTAGTAAACAGGAAAACATCTTATATTTTGATACGGAGGGAGTAGTTGAGTAAATTTTGATCAAATTATTGTCTTCAAAAACTAAATATGCCTTATATTTTCAAGATAGTATCTAACAAACTTTAAAAAGTTACCCACTCCATCGCTAAATATGATGCACGACGTACAAATTTAGTCATAAAGTCAATGCTTTCTAAGTTTGATAAAAAAAATCAACAACAATACTAAGAAATTTGTTATAAAATACATCATTTGGTCAATTTATTGATAGTGATTGTATACTGTATATCCTCGTATATTTCTATATATACATGGTCAAATTTGTAAATATGCCATGTGTTTGGCTATAAACATACCACAATTTACAAGTTTGGCTATAACTTTTGCATGAGACCTCGCTCGTAGATAAATGTTATTCTCATGGTGTTGATTTGTCTCTAACTTTGGTTTGTGTTGTATAAAAATATATTTATGTTAGGAAAATAAAGTTTGTATATAACTATACCTTTTTTCACATAAAGTACACTTATACTATCCAAATTTTTATAGTTTGTCATATTTGTATTAAAACAAGTGCTCTGGGTTGCATGATGCAAATGACAACCATTTTCAAAATATTATCTATTTACAAATGAAAACAATATATGTCGCGGTAAAATAATCATATAAGTTGTTTAATTTATCTATGTATTTGTAAAGAGATCATAAAGCAATTACAACCTAATTGGTTCGAGGGACTTGGAATAAAGGAATGGGAGTTTGAGGAGCTCAAACTATTTAGTCTGTCCTTTGACTGAGGGTCTTGATTTAAAAAAGGATGGGGAAGGGAAGTTGGGGTCTCTAAATCCCACCTATATATTTCCTAGGTTACGTTGTTAATTCGTGAGATTACTGAAAAAATGTTTTAATCTAAATTCCAATGAAAACTCTCATCAGGTGGCAAATAAAGGATTCAAATCAAACAACAAAGTCCCATGTCCAATCCCTCTACTAATTGCCTCCTGTTAACTCTCATTCCTCTTCCCATAAAATGCCAAATAGGATGTTAGGGAATTGAGTAAGAGTTTAGTATCTTGCTGAGAGGATAAATAACCACTAACAAATCTCAAATTCAAAGAGTATTCACTACGTACAATTGTGTTGATAATTTTGCGACAACACTTACTCTTATGTTTTTGTAGCAGGTGATCTGACTTTATTGATATATTAAAAAAACAAAAGATCAAATAAACTAAAAAAGAATGAATAACTAACATACATCATAAAACTAAAGAATTACATAGAGGTTCCTTAAAGTACTTGTGTTTAATTTTAGTTTGCATCTCAATGTCCAACCATGAATTGCATAAAAAACTAGAGAAGACTAAACATTCACATAATGAAATGAGGTTAGTTTTTTGAAAAGCCACATTCACCTTAACAAGTGAAATCATAAGGTCGCGGAGCACACTCTAGCTTAGGACACGCCCCTTCCAATGCAAGTTTTCGAGTTTATTATTTCAACTCTTGTGGTTGGTTGGAATATTGTGATCATAAAAGATCAAAATTACATAAGGCAGTGCCTCTTTGTCACCACGTGCAAGATAGGTCGAAACCCTGGACTACACAACAGGCTCTCCGATGTCGGATGCACATGCCATGACGAGCGCACCACCACAATGTAAATAGAGTTGCAAGACTTATATGTTATACTATTTGACTTCACTGCCGTCACCAAGTACACACTAATGTAGGATGCGAGAGGGAAAAAAAAGGTCCAAGATTGTTCTCCAACTTAATTGGTGTTTTTCTGTGCCAGAGAGACCACCACGGACTAGAGGAACAGGGAACACAGACAGAAACATAGATTCTCTCCTGTGGTAGCTATCTTCTCATGTTTTTGTTGTGTTTAATACTTGATTGATTACCGTAACAGTATATATAATACTCCCTCTGCTCCAAACTATATATAATGCCCCGTCCATTCTTTTAATGAAAACTGACCGTGTGTATCGATTCGATGCAGAGGCTGAGACCGAAAGGCTCACATTTCGGGGGAAAACTCCCTCCATTCCAAACTACAAGTTTATTGAAAAAACATAAGCATCTACAATACCAAATGGAGTATATTTCAATAGATCTATCATCAAGTATTTTTCATAGTGTACTAATGGTATATTTTCTTTTATATATTTGGTTAAATTTTAGTAAAAAATGAACTTTGACTAAATTTATAGGTCTTATATTTAGAATGGAGGAGTAATTGTTCCGGGCTATCGCACGAGATCCCTATTGTGTTCGCACTATTTTTGCCTATTTCTATCTCAGAGACAAATTTGAGTAAGGAAAATGAGTAGTATGTATCCGTTTGCCGAACATAACACCGTTCATTTGCGTGAAAATGATCGTGAAAAGGGGGGAAAAGTCATGTTCGCTGGCCAGCTATGTCAAACGAGACACTCATATATACACTCAGCTGGCACATTCAAATAAGAAGAACTAAACCGGCAAAGCAAGGCAGAAAACAACGGCTAAACCAGCTAAACCGGTGGCAACGCCTCATCCGACGACTCCGGCGCCTCTTCCGGCTCCGCCCCTTTCGCCGTCCCCGTCGGCTTCTTCGCGATCACGCACCGGCACATCGGGCACGTTCTATGCGAGTGCAGCCACATGTCGATGCACTCCATGTGGAAGACGTGCCTGCACGCCGGCAGCTGCCGCACCATCTCGCCGCCGTGGACGCCCTCCAGGCAGACCGGGCAAACCACCACGTAGGTGGAGACCGCCTCCTCACAGTCGCCACCGCCGCCGCTACCTTCGTCCAATGGGCACACGTACGCGAACGCCACCGGCGCGCACCCGCCCCTAGCGGTAGTGAGAGCGAGCACTGGGCTCGCCGGCCTCCCCGTCCGGCGGCGGCGAAGCCACAACGTCCTGGGCGCGAAGCAGCCGAGGACGACGAGCAGCAGCGCGGCCGTGGCGGCGAAGGCGCCGGCCTTGAGAACGCTGGCGGTGGCAGCGAGCACGCAGCAGAACAGGAGGATGGCCACGCAGGCGACGGCAATGCCGTAGAAGGCGCGGAGCCTGGCCACGTCCTCGTCGCCGTCGCCGTCTCCGTCACGGGAGCGGGAGCTCGCCGAGAGCCTCGGGTAAAGGTTGAGCATGGTGACTGGTGAGCTGAGAGTGGAGAACTGGAAATACCTGGAGCGTAATGGGTCTTAAGCGTGCTTGCTGCTTGATCGCTGATCGGGAGAGTGTTTGGGATGCAATGCTGCCACAGCGTTTTCGCGGCAATATAAATAGTGTTCGAATCAAGGACCGGACGCATGCTTTTGGCGTCTCGCTGCTGCTGTTGACGGTATTTTTAAGTCTGAAACTAATGTACCGGTGGTCTTCCGTTTTAGCTGCAACCTCACGGCAGGATAGAAAAATACGGTGGCCTTGCATTGACGTGTTGACTCCGTGCTGTCCTGCAGACTGCAGTCGTATGGCAACTGCGGAATTGGCACGGCTCAGTTCCCTTATCTGTTGTCTCATCTCCCATAAGATGTCTGTATAAGAGCATCTCTAATAGAGCCCTTATATTTGAAACCTTAAAAAACTTTTGAGCTTCGCGTTTTTCGTCAAATTTGCTCGCACACGGGCGCGGCGCATAGCAGAACCCGTAAACAGAACTGCATACTAGATTAGATATTTGGCGGGAACAAATTTTTGTTCATTTGTTCATCACCGATTTGTTGCATACACGATTCATAACTAATTTACATAAATACTGCAAATCTAAAAGCTAAACTAAGTTAATCGTCGCCTCGAAGACGGAGCGCTGCAGCGCCGCCTCCATCGTCGCTTCCATCTGCTCGTCGGACACGAAATCCGCCGGCCCGAGGGAGATGCCGAAATGCTCGGCATCGTACCCCTTCGGCGGCGTGGCGGTGGAGCTGGACGCGGAAGCACCGGCGGAGCTTCCCTCGCCGCCATTGTGCTGCCTCGCGCGGCGGCCGCGCTCCTCCTCGCGCTCCCGCCGGATGCGGTCGTAGAGGGGCACGGCGCGGTACCCCACGCGCGGCGGCACCGGCATGTGGAGGTTCGTCCACTACCGCTGGAGGCGCTTCCGCGCGCCGTTGCTGCGGGCCAGTTCCGTCCGCTTCTTGTCGGAGTAGTCGTCGCCGAATAGGCCGTCGCCTGGCATCGGCGGCGAGCTTTCTCGCTTGGGGGCCATGGTCGCGCGGCGGCGGTGGATCTTGCACGGTGGGGACGGCGGAATCGCTCGCCGGAGGTGGAGGTGGCGGCGGTGGATTTCTCGTCGGCGCGGGCGGCGGAGTGAGGATTTCGACCCGTGAAACTAGGTTGGCACGGCATAAATAGCGGCCGGGGGTGGAAATCTACGGGCGCCCTTATCCTGTTTACGGGCTGGGCGAACTTTACGGGCTCTGCTATGGCCTAGAAACCGGCCTCGGCCCGTAAAGTCGCCGGAGTTTTACGGTTTTTGACCCTTTTAAGGGCACTGTTAGAAATGCTCTAAGATCTCTTTCTTGTGCTTCCGGAAGTAGGACACTATTTTAAATATTCTGCACATAAATAGCTCATTTTGCTAAGGGGGCGAGTAGTAGTTCATCGCACACAAGGACATCATATATACACGAGAAATACGGAAAAAAATTCAACCACACATTTTGGAGGACATCACGTAAAGAATATGATTTACAAACTTGTTTTAAACCTCTAACTTTGACATGTATTATATACAGATATTTCGTACTTAAATTAGTGAGCTAACTTTTGCAGAGATATATACAGATATGTTCAATGACGATGATTTCAGCTTTCGGATGTACATCCTCAGGGGCATGTACGCAAAGATTTTTCCAGTGTGCTCAACAAAGTCAGGCCGGCTCTAGTAAAGGGAGCGGCGATAGCGGCGCGTCGACGGCTCGCTCTGGCGGCGGTAGTAGTCGTAGGTGGTCCAAAAAGCTCACTGTAATTTTTGTTATGTTTGTTGTGATATGTACTTCAAAACTTTTATAATAGATCCGGATCCTTCCCACAAAAATAAAATAGCAACAAATAAAGTTTTTTTTTTTGCGACATTGATCTAAATGGCATGGCTTACATAAAAAAGACCCTGATTTGACATGTAATTCATGCCACTGTTTATTGAATAAGCATGAAAACATAGCCATCATAAATTACTAATCAATAAAAGAAGGAAATCAAATTAGAAAAAAACTGTAGGGTCAGCGAACTAACTTTTTAAAAAAACCCTAAAATCCCCGTTAGGAGACATGAATTGCAAATCGGAAAACAAAAACAGAAGAGGGGAAAACAACAACTCCGATCCTATCCGACTAGCATTTGGGGAGATCAGACGGTGGAGGGAGCAGCTTCTGGTTGGGCAAGTTCCCGTCTAGTACCAGCCATGCCATTCTCAGTCCCCATGTTGTGTGCACCTCCAAATGGCAATGCATGAACCATACACCTGCATATGATGGGTATGAGTATGGGCTGAAAATTGAATTTGAGGAATGGATAGTGGAGTATGTACTAGTACTAACTCTGATTATATACCTGGGTTGTCAGCGAGGAAGCGAATTGCCACCCATCCGCCGGCCGGCACCCCTACGGTGTTCCGCTCAACGGGGTCGACGAGGTTGAACTTGGCCGGATCGTTCACGGAATCGTAGTTGCCGAACCCTTGTCCGACCACAAAGAAGTTGAAGCCGTGCAGGTGCAGAGGGTGGCTCTCGATGCCGAGGATGCTCGTGTCCTGCATGACCAGCTCCACCGACGAGTTGAAGGGCAGCACGAGCAGCTTTGTCCCGGTGGCCACGTTCGTGTTGTTCGGCGGCGTCCCCGTGTAGTTGAACTGCGAGAGGGGCGTGGTCGGGAAGTTTGACCCGTAGACGCCTCGAGACGAGCCGGTGAAGTGCGACTGGAGGAGCGCCGTCGACGGGAGCACCAAGGAGACGTTGTTGACGGCCGCCGCGAACTGCGTGGTGTTGGTCGGCCCCTGGCACGTCGCGTTCGCGGGGCATGGGAGCGTGCCCAGCCCGACGGTGAAGAAGAAGCGCCTGTCCACCGTCTGTGGCACGGCCGCCGGGTACTGCGGCGTGGCGAGGCTGCGGAGCTTGGAGGTGAAGTTGGCGACGAAGCCGGTGTTGTT
This sequence comes from Alopecurus myosuroides, assembly GCA_028641055.1. Lineage (NCBI taxonomy): Eukaryota > Viridiplantae > Streptophyta > Magnoliopsida > Poales > Poaceae > Alopecurus > Alopecurus myosuroides. The sequence goes on from CM054062.1 coordinate 18,378,537, forward strand.
GAACCGAGGCAGAGTCGGCTTGAACAGCGGCAAGTCCTTGTCGAAGGTTGACGCGTACTCGAGGATACCGGCCACGGTGGTGTTGTCGAAGGTTCCGGGCCTGATGACGGAGTAGGGCGCGGCGGACATGTAGAAGTTTGCCCTAGGGTTGAACGGCTTGGCTGTGAGGAGGACGTTGGTGGTCTGGCCCGGGGAGATGATGAGGGTCGTGACGGTGAACGGTTTGACGTAGACCGCGTCGACCTCGACAACCGTGAGCGTGTGGTTGGCGACGGAGAAGAAGAGCTCGTCGTTGAGAGCAGCGTTGATGAGGCGCAGCAGGTATGTTTTCCCGGGCACCACCTTCAGTTTGAACGTGTCTGCAATGTGTCATTGATGCACGGTAAGTAACTGTATTTTTTTCCACGCAAAAAAAAAAGTAACTGTATTTTTTCCCTTTACCACGTATTTCCAGTATGTACTAGTAGAGGTAATAACGCTAGCCATACACAAACTTGTACCTGATGTGCAAACTCATACACAAACTTCTAATTGGTGATCCACGGGTACACAAACTTGTACGCGGATTTATTTTGCCCCATTAGCGCTCCAGAGCTGACACGTGGTTTGCGCCGTTTTATCAATTGCCCCCCTCGTTCATAGTATTTTGCATAGGAGTGTGTCTGGCGATTCCCCAATCGATCAAATCCCTAACAGAGACTGGCGATGGCGAGCGGAGGTGGGCGATGTCATCGGCGGCGATCGGAGGTTTGGCGAGGTTAACGGCGGCAAGCGGAGGTGGGCGAGGTCATCGGCGGCGAGCGGAGGCGCGCCGTGGTTAACGGCGGCAAGCGGAGGCGCGCCGTGGAGTGGTGCGCCGGGGCGGAGGTTCGTCGTGGAGGGGTGGACCTCGCAGCACCCACAGGAAGCGGTGGCCGCTGCGCTCGAGGGCGCGGCGACCTCCCTCACATGCGCCGCGTCGTGTGAGCTCCCTGGCACACATCGGGCTTCTGCGATTGCGCCAAGGACCGAGGCCTCGAGCTCGACGGTGGTGTTCACGATGACGCCCCTGGATTCCAAGAAGCAGCGCCCGTGGTACTCGAACACGGAGCAGTGGAGTGGTGGGCTGGCGGTGGTGGCCTTCTGCGGAACCAAGCAGTTGAACAGGGTGCAGTGGAGCACTGGCCTTCTCCTGGTACGAGCAGTGGCCTTCTCCTGGTACGAGCTTGTGGAGCAGTGGTGCAGTGGAGCCGGATGCTGTACAAGGAGATCATGAGCTCAAGAGGTTCCTGGAAGACAACCCGGAAGCAAACTTATCGGAGAGCAAGAGGAAATCCAAGAACTTGATTCTGTTGAAATCATAGATAACAATGGAGACTGAATAATGAGAAGACAAAATTAGAGGAAGAGATAGGAAGGAGCTTGTAATTGTAACATTTTTCATCTGCTGTGCGCTTGTATGATATCTGCTGTATGATTTGTTTGAACAAAATTTGGTAAATGAATGTAATTGATCACAATGTACATCAGCTGATATGTACTGAAATTGCAATGGAATATTAATGAAAATTCAAGTGTTGTTTGAATGCTTTGGGCAAAATGTCTACCAGTTTGCAATGTACTGATACATATTATCTTGTCAATCTAGGAAAACAAGCACCACACCTGGGACGTGCTGCATCTCCACTGAACTCATACATAATGTTGCACTTGGGACATGTTGTATTATGGAATACTTGGAAAAAAGAGGATAAGACCAGGAACAATGATTATGCACAGATTTTTTTTTGACAGTAACACTCACAGCAGCTAGGAGAAATATCCAGTACTTATAATACATTACTTCACTCCAGTAAAAAATAAGATCAGACCAGTACTTATAATCCAGTACTTCACTCCAGTAAACAATGATTATGTTGATTATGTACAGAAAAAAGAGGATCAGACCAGTACTTATAATCCAGTACTCCACTGCCAGAGGAGAAATATCCAGTACATTTAGAGGAGAAATATACAGTGCTCATAATCCAGAATTGCAAGGTGGATTAAATCCATAGAAATATTCCAGTAATATTCACATCAGGAAATTTTGACAGTAACACTCACAGCAGCTATTTTAGAAATATCATGGCATCCATAACAATCCAGAAAATCCATTAAAGTGGAAATATTCATGGCATGTAGCCAGGGTACATTTAATCTAAATAAGACGATATATTCATGGCATATAGCCAGGGTACATCCATATCAACTCCAGAAAATTGCATGCATAGTAATATTACAAGTGGAGGTACACATCATCTGGATTAGGTGCATTTTGACTTATAGGCATCTCTTCTCCTTCTGCATTCTGATTAGCAACAACAGTAGCATTAAGGTCTGGAATTTGGGGCTGCCCATCATTCCCAAAAAGCATATAGTACGCACTTCCTGGTCCTGTACTATAATTGGTTCTTCCATCTCCTCTACCTCTCTGTCCACCTTGTACAGCAGGTCCAGCAGTAGTTGTTCCTCTTCCAGTGCTTGCTGATGAACTAGTCTCCTCCACCTGCTTTTTCCTTCTAATGCCTCTTCCTCTGCCTCTTCCATTGCTTGCTTGATCTCCTTGTACAGCAGGTCCAGCGGTGCTTCTTCCTCTGCCTATTCTTTTTGTAGTTGCTGTAGTAATTCTTCCTCTGGGAATTGATTCCCTAGCAGCTTGAACAAATGAAGATTCCTCTGGTAAAGGGCCATGTGACCTGGTAGGTATGACATGGGCTCTTTCCTGCGAGAACATGCGGAAAAATAATTGTCACTGTAGAAAATTATAAATATGCAAGTAAAATTCTTATTGTTAGTAGAAAAAATACCTCTTGTGCCATTCTATACACCATGCTTGCATGTTGGACTGTTGGATCATTTCTAGGAAGGGGATTTTGAGGTATGATGTTCTGCATAAGCAATGCAATGATTTAAATGAAGTAATTCGGACCACAAATTCTGCAATGATATTTGATTTTAGTACATGGTATTTTCAAACCTGTATGTAAGATGGATCATCATACTCGTCATCTTGTACTGCCACATCTACATGTTCTTGCTCTTGCTGGACAGTTCGCATATACTTCTCATGACCCTTCTTATTGTGCCCTGCTTTTTTGCAAATGGAGCAGTGCATTGCAACACCATGTTTGCTTATCACCTTTTCTCCATTTTTTTCCTTCTCTTCTGGAGCCTTCCTTCTAGTCTTCTTTGGCCTACCCATAACCTTGGTAAAAAGAGGAGGATGCACAAACAGCCCATCCATGTTTTGCCAGAAAACTCTTCTGCCCTTAAATCCAGAGCTTCATCTTGAGGATTGAAGGTACTGAAATTGTGCTGCAGCATCACATGTTCTTCTGCCCTTAAATCCAGAGCTTCATCTTCTAATGCACGATCATCCTCTAATTCTTCCACCGGTACAACCTCATTGTTGTCATTGACTTCGGTGTCTACATTGTCCCTAAACAAGTCATCATCTCCAGCAGCCACATCATTATCACTATCCACAAAATCTGAGTCATTGTCGTCAGAATCTTCATCATTGAAATCATCTTCTACACCTGCACCAGCTGTGCCTTCCCCTTCACTTGCACCTGATGTACCTTCCCCTGCACTTATACCTACTCTTCCATCTCCTCCAAACGATGTACTTTCCCCTGCACTTGCCCCAACTCTTATAATATCACTCCTTAGGTCCAGCAAGAAATTGGTGTGATCAACCATCAAACAGAGAGTTCTATGCATATCAACAGCTGCAACCATCTTCAGTATGTCAGCATCACAGTTGATAGGCACTAAACCCTCACAAATGTCCATCCCCGGCATCAACCAGTAAACATGCAACTTTCCATCCCTCTCGTAGCCCAATTGCTTCAGTATGTCCTCTATCCAAAGTAGAGACCACGTTTCCTTATTGCAATAGTCGATGAAATCAACCGTGAACGACTCATATGTCACCTCGGCATGAAGTCCACAAAAAAAAACCACTATGTTCCAATGCCACCGTGAATAGATCACCATTAGAACCTGCACATCATATACAACACAAAGATTGAATACTTGGAATTTACTAAGATATCTCCTACAATTATGCATTATAACAAAAAATTAAGAGGACAATCTATAGAGAGCAATCCGAAACAGAGAGCAATCCGAAACAGAGAAACTACAGAGAGCAATTTGAAACAGAGAATCTACAGTTATGCTCTGAAATAACTGAAAAACTACAAAGAGCAATCCGAAACAGAGAAACAGGGCATCGATAAAAGCTAAATTTTTTCCAATCAATTCATCTAATTATACATGGAAATAACTTATTACAACGAAAAACCATACAGAGATACAGGGCACCAAAAAATCAAGTGAGAGTTGCTATCACCTAATTTTCTTTAATATACCTCGTGTTTCAGATGACCACATGGTACTAAAATTTTATGCAGGCAAGTTAGTATGCATCTCATCTATTCAAACAACAATGCATCATGAGTTTAGTATATTAACCCTTAATTTATTTATACCTACACCTCAGTGATGTGAAGGTTGCCTATCTGAACAAGAATACTGTATTTTAGTTACACAGGTAGAAGCAACATGATTAGTGTGCTGGAAAAGGACAAGCAAATGATTAGTGTGCTGCAGCTCGAGGGGGTTAGGACAGCAGCTAGCTCCATCCACAGCTGGTATGCTTAATTAATCCGGTTAGTCTAATCAACCAACAAATCACGGTTGATGGAACGGCGATGTGGCAGCGAGACAAAGCATCGATGCATGGACAAAACAAAGAACAAAAAAAAAACACGAAACAAAGCTTAGGACGATTTGATCTGGTATCTGAACAATGCAATTTCGTGTTGCATGAGACTATATTGCAAGTGTATCTGAACAATGCAATTTCACTGTATACCCACGGAACAGAGATACAGGGCACCAAAATTTTTCGGCCACACGCCGTAATTATGCGTACAACAGGGAAATCTATGTATATGGAGCATACAAACTTACAATCGAATCAATTTTTTGGCCTAATTCAGCCTTGATCATCCCCTCCCCATGAGCCCACCTTAATCCCTACCGAAATCGCGAGTGCAGCCATCGGGCGCGGACAGCGGGGGGCAAATCAACCTACCGTAGTCGGGTTCCTCCTCGCCGGGCGGCCGGAGTTGCGTATCTGGTGCCATTGATGGCGCAATCGGCCGGGCGGAGATGCGGCGGCGGCGTCTCCTTCGCCTGGCGGCTGCTGCAGAGGTTACGTCTGGAACGAACGGTTCCAGAAACGAGGTGAAGGACTGTTACAAATTGCGAATCAGACACAGGGGTGTATTAGTTAATTTTACACAACCTGACTTCTCCACCGTGGCCAATTCGGAGTCTTAGGACTGATTAATTACCCGCACCAAAGTTTGTGTACCTCGGGATCACCAATTGGAAGTTTGTGTATGAGTTTGCACGTCATGTACAAGTTTGTGTATGGCTAGCGTTATTACCTCGTACTAGTACGTGCTTACCTTTGGCGGAGCAGTTGTAGAGCGGCCCTGGGAGGCCATTGATGGTGAAAGCGTCAGAAATATTCGGGGCTCCGCCGGTCCGGAGCGCCTGCCTGACCAGCGCCTCCGTGTCCGCCCTCCACCACTCGCCGAAGATCATGGGGACCTCCTCGTGCGGCGCGGCGAACGGGTACGGCACGCCGTGGCTGGGGAGGATGACGATGGCGCCGTAGACGGTCGCGCGTAGCCAGGAGATGTGCGCGTGCCACCACAGCGTGCCGCGCTGCCCCGTGACGGTGAAGTTGTAGACGTAGCTCTGGCCCGTCTGCACCGGGCACTGCGTGATGTACGCCGGCCCGTCGGCCCAGCCGCTCCGCAGCTGCCGGACGCCGTGCCAGTGCAGCGTCATGTTGTGCGCGACGTGGTTGGTGACGCGCACCAGCACGCGGTCGCCCTCCCGCGCCACCACCGCCGGGCCGGGGTACTCCCCGTTCACCGTCACGATGCTCTTGGTGCTGCACAGCCTCGTCACGTTCGCCATTTGCACCTGCAGGGGAGCAGACGACCGTACGTGTGAGAAATCAAGATCACAGCTCGCCGGAAATGCATACAGAACGTACAGATACATACGTTGAAATTGTAGTGCCTGGTGATTCCGTGCGCTTGGATGATGAGCAGCATCAGGTTTGTTGCCAGGAGGAGAGTACAAGGAGCTCGAAGACCTGAGAAGATCGTCATGGCCATGGTTTGTGGCTAGCTGATCGATATCCGGAGCTAGCTAGCTGGCTGATCGATCTTTGAGCTCTTGAGGAGGAAATGTGTGGATGAAATGTGTGGATGTTTGAACAAGTACTTGAATTTATATATACATGTAGGGAAGCGTGCATGAGCTACGTCCCACCATCCCATTTCTTCGAGGTCTCTAAGCATGGTCAATTTCCGTTTGGTGATTCGGTGGATGAACTATCACACGCAGAAGCTTGAGCTGGAGAGCTCTAGCTTTGGAGTGTGGCCAAAGCCAGTGCATTGGATTGATTATTTTTCTAGTTTAATTTCCATACGTGGTCACCTAGCTAGGGGTTTCCGTTGCAAAGGAAGGACTCGCCGGAAAGTTGTGCTCTCGGTTGGCCTACACCTTTTACTTGTTTTTTCTTAACAAACACGATATACATTTTGAATTAATTTTACAAAATTCATGCATGTGAACTCATTACTGGATGAAGTTTTGGTAGGAAATAAATTGTTGTAGGAAGTATACATCGATTCCAGGCAAAAAGACATTGGCTGTTTTTCTTAGTGCAAAGTAGTACTCCCTCCGTTCCCATATGTAACATATTTTATATTAGGGAACGGAGGGAGTAGAACTATAGGGGTATGATTGACATTTTACGTTAAAAATTTATTTTTTTTTCTAATACGGTGTACCATCCATGCCCGTATATGGGTACATTCTACATCGATGTTTTTTTTTGTTTGGCGCATTCTACATCTAGCTATCCTCGTATCTGAGGGATTGAGGATCTAATTTCTTTTTTTACAACGTTATATATAGAGAGGCTACGTGTTCGCATATGTTGCGGTCAAAGTTGGGATCTGCAGCTTAATGATCGAAACGTCACTTGTACTAATTACTAATTAGTTCACTTAGTCACTGTCACCACACCGACCTATATGGAGTAGTACTTAGATGGGAAAATTGGCTAAAGCTAACGGTCAATTTGCAACACTCGCTTTCTCTCACCTACAACCCAATACGAGAACTATCAATATACTATGTTCATGTACCAACGTTTGCATGATCACTTGCCAATTCGACATGGTTGTTGGTATCTCTATCTTTGGCGTGCGTTCTGCAGTTCTTTCCTTGTGCAATTCCCAATGGAGAGACTGATGCTTGACCCAGCACGATCAACATTTCCCCTTGTATTTTATCGGCCAGGATCCGGTTTATACCTTTTCATACACTTCTCCCTGATGTTAGAATATGGCCACATATGAAAAAAAAATTACCCAATCTAGTGAAATTCGCTGAGGTTGCACGATTTAATAAACTTTGGCCAATATTTTTCTAATGCAGGTCCATTGGTTACTATTCTGGAGCGCTTGTCTGTCGGGGTTTTAGCACGACGACTTCCCGTTTGTCTACTACAAGAAGCTCTACTACGACAAACTTTACCCGGCTCCAACGAGGGAGGGGTAAAGACGGCGGTAAGCCTTCGGCTCTCTTCAATGTTTTTAGTCATCGCTAGGTGGTTCGAAGACCTATTTATATTTTTTTATTACTTTTGGGATCCTTTGTATCGTCGTTGATGATCAATAGATTGGTTGGTCTTTTCGCAAAAAAAGAAGGACGCGTCACGATTAAAGCCGAACATCACCTAGCACGAGCACGACTTCGAGGCTCCCCAGATCAACGTACACCCACTCATGTGTCTAGAAGAGTCAGCGATAGATGACATGATCGGACTTGAGGAGGGGTAGACGGAGAGACACATTGCACGCTTGAACCACCACCGTAGAAGGCATCTCGTCATCTATGAAGAAGGGGAACTTGACTGTCGACCTCCACCACAACAACCACCTCTAATCTTTAGATCGAGGACCGGGGCGGCCAGATCTGGGCTGAGTAGTTCCGATACGTAGCGGTTTGCGATCGTGACGCGTCCTTGAAGTTCGATGTTTTTACCTCCTCGCCATTCTTGGCTAGTTGGACTGAGGCTGGATTGGACAAAACTAGCTTTTGTGGTATGGGTAGGTGTGAGTTGTAACCATAGGCGTTATCCTGGGCGGTGTGGGGTTGTAACCATTCTATGGGCGTTGGTTTCTCCTTTCAAGTTTTTTTAATGTTCTCTTTTCAAGCTTAATATGAAGACACACAATTCTTTTTGAAAAAAAGATCACGTTGGCCAAGGCTCTTGAGAACAACTTTTGGATCTCGCAAATTCGTGTGGATGGAGGGGGAACAGAAGAGCGTATTCTACAATTCTACACTCTTGCGGAGAAGTTTGATCATATGCATCTCAACCACGATGAGACGGACTCCATTAAGTGGAAACTCTCAAAGGAGGGGTGTTATTCATCCAAGTTGGCATACAAAGCGCAATTCCTTGCCTTAACCACTTCTGTGATGCTCAACCTCTTGTGGAGGCAATGGGCACCGCCAAATGCAAGATCTTTGCGTGTTGATTTTCCAAAATAGAGTTTGGGCAGCGGATAGGTTGGAACTAAGAGGGTGGGACAATTGTGGGAGGTGCAAACTTTGTGATCAAACGCAAGAAATGGCGGCGCACCTCCTCTTTTAATGTCCCTTCCCGTCAACAATTTGGGGTTCGGTGAAGTTTTTGTTGGGCATCCATGACATATGTCCCGCCAATTGGATTGATATCCCTAGAGCTAAAAATTGGTAGATGGAGATTATTGGTGGAAGCTCCCAATATAGCAAGCCCTTACTACTTTGGCAATGCTTGTTTCTTGGGAAATATGGATGGAAAGAAATGCGTATGTCTTTCATAACCATCCCTCCACCATGAAGATGGTGTTTACCAAGGTCAAGGAAGAAGCTAGATTGTGGGGAAGGCAAGGCTCTATACATTTTGATGCCGTGAGGGTTTTTTTTTTCAAAGCTTGGTCTTAGGGCATCTCCAGTCGTCCCCCCCAGAGCCCCCCAGGACGCAAATTAGCGCCGTTTTGGGCGAAAAGCGCCGTTTTTTCACCAGTCGACCCCCCCAGGACCTGAAAAAGCGCCGTTTCGGCGGAAATTAGCGCCGCCGCCCCCAGGCGGAACCCAGCCTGTTGGGTTCGTCCTGAGGGGGCGGCGATAGGAAAAGCGCTCGTGGGCCAGCGCTGTCGGTGAGGGAGAGCTCTTTTCCCACTTTCTCCACCCCCGAACCGTCTTTTCCCCTCGCTCGCCTCGCCGTCGCCGCCCCACCCCCGCACCCCACGCCGCCACCGTCGGCCACCATCGTACAACAGCGACGAGGGAAAACCACCGACGGCTGGTCCACCACGTCGTCGCCGCCGTTCGAGCACGTCTCCGGCGCCGAGGAGGCTGCGCCCCAGTGATCCACGTCCACCGCCCGCAAGGTGTTCGACGCTCTGTCCGAGGCATGGACTCCGACGCCGAGGAAATGCTCGCCGAGCTATTCGACGAGGAAGACCAGGCCGCCATCGACGACGAGGAGCACCTACTCGTCCTGAGCTGCCTGGCCGGGATGCTGGCCCAGGACGCCGCGCCGCGCCGCGCTGGATCGAAGCCCGGTCGCCGGAAGAGCAGGCCGAGGCAGCGGTACGAGGGCTACTGCATCCTCTACTCCGACTACTTCGCCGAGGATCCCACCAACGACGAGAAGGTGTTTCGGCGTCGTTTCAGGATGAAACGCGCACTCTTCCTCAAGATCATGCATGCCATCCGGGAGTTCGACACCTACTTCAAGTTGAAGAAGGACTGCACCGGCACGGTAAGGTTTACCTCTATCCAAAAGTGCACGATGGCCATGAGGTTGCTTGCATACGGTGCTCCCGCAGATGCACAAGATGACTACCTGCGCATGAGCGAGTCCACGGCCCTCGAGTGCTTGAACAAGTTCTGCCGGGCAGTGGTTGCATTTTTTGGCCCAATATACCTGCGATCACCCAATGCGCAAGACACTGCTCGTCTCCTCGCAGAGAATGAAGCAAGAGGGTTTCCGGGGATGCTTGGCAGTATCGACTGCATGCACTGGGCATGGAAGAACTGCCCATTTGACTGGCAGGGGATGTACAAGGGAAAGGAGGGAGAGTGCTCGGTGGTTCTCGAGGCCGTGGCTTCGTACGATCTATGGATTTGGCATTCATTCTTTGGTATGCCTGGAAGTCACAACGACATCAATGTCTTGCAGTGCTCGAATGTCTTTGCTGATCTTGTCGAAGGCCATGCCCCCCCTGTGAACTATGAGATCAATGGACACCAGTATACAAAGGGGTACTATCTTGCAGATGGCATCTACCCGAAGTGGGCAACATTTGTGAAGAGCATCTCCAACCCTATCCCAGGAAGCGCAAAAGCTTGGTTTACCAAGTGCCAGGAGGCTTGCAGGAAGGATGTTGAGCGGGCATTTGGTGCGCTGCAATCTCGATTCGCTGTTGTCCGATACCCAGCTATGACTTGGTCGAAGTCTAACATGTGGGAGGTGATGCAGTGTTGTGTGATCTTGCACAACATGATCATTGAGAGTGAGCGGGATGACCCAGTGCCTGACAGTGAGGCAAGCACACCATACTACCGGCAGGGTCCTCTTGCAGATGTTGATCACCAGGTGCCGGCATCATGGACAGACTTCCTCACCAAGCGACAGGAGATTCGACACGCTGCAACACATCATGCTCTGCAGGATGACCTGGTGCAACATTTGTGGGCGCGAAAGGGGAATGGCAATGTTGAGGACGATGACTAGTGTTCTTTTTTTTAAAATTGTTGAACTATTTATTTGTGTGGCCAAACTCTATTTATTTGTGTGGCAACAATCTATTTATTTGGTGGAATTTTTTTTGATTGCCCAAATTTGGCCGAGTCGCCGCTGGGGGGCGGCCTGGGTTCACGGCTGGGAAACGCGCCCCCCCAGTTCCGAGAATAGCGCCGTTTCGCGACGCGGCGCAAAAAAAGCGACGGTTTTTGCGTCCTGGGGGGCGCAACGACTGGAGATGCCCTTAGCCTCTCGGTTGTAACACCTCTTAAAATCTTCTTCTTAATTAATAAAATTGTAAATCTTTTGTCTCAGTTTCAAAAAAACGCGGGGAAGTCATTTTTGGGAGTAATTAAATGACGCTCATATATACACTCAGCTAGTGCATGCAAATTTCACAGCTGAAAGAACTACACCGGATGTACGTCCTTAGGAGCATGTGTACAAAGACTTTTCGACTGTGATCAACAAAGTCAGGCCAGCTCCTGTAAGCGAGCGGCAATAGCGGCCCGTCGGTGGCTTGCTCCGTCGGCACTAGTAGTGTTTAGATGGTCGAAAAGTCTCGCCGTAACTTTTGTTATGTTTTTTTTTTTTTTGAACAAAGCAACGGATGGCGAAGAGCCCACCTGAACTTTTGTTATGTTTATTGTGATACATACTTCTAAACTTTTATAATAGATCATGCTCCTTCTCGCAAAAGTAAAATTGCAACAAATGAAGTTTTTTTTGGAGGGACATTGATCTAAATAGCATGGCTTACATAAAAAGATCCTGGATTTGACATGTAATTCATGCCATTGTTTATTGAATAGTCGTCAAAACATAGCCATCACAAATTACTAATCAATGAAAGAAGGAAATTAAATTATAAAAAAACGTAGGGTCAGCGAACTGACTAAAAAACCTAAAATCCCTGTTAGGAGACATGAATCGGGAAACAAAAACAGAAGAGGGTAAAACAACAACTCTGATCCTATCCGACTAGCTAGCATTTGGGGAGATCAGACGGTGGAGGGAGCAGCTTCTGGTTGGGCAAATTCCCGTCCAGTACCAGCCATGCCATTCTCAGTCCCCACGTTGTGTGCACCTCTAAATGGCAATGCATGAACCATACACCTGCATATCATAGGTATGAGTATGGGCTAAAAACTGGATTTGAGGAATGGATAGTATGTATAACTCTGATTATATACCTGGGTTGTCAGCGAGGAAGCGAATGGCCACCCATCCGCCGGCCGGCACCCCTACGGTGTTGCGCTCAACGGGGTCGATGAGGTTGAACTTGGCCGGATCGTTCACAGAATCGTAGTTGCCGAACCCTTGTCCGACCACAAAGAAGTTGAAGCCGTGCAGGTGTAGCGGGTGGCTCTCGATGCCGAGGATGCTCGTGTCCTGCATGACCAGCTCCACCGACGAGTTGAAGGGAAGCACGAGCAGCTTTGTCCCGGTGGCCACGTTCGTGTTGTTCGGCGGCGCCCCCGTGTAGTTGAACTGCGAGAGGGGCGTGGTCGGGAAGTTTGACGACCCGTAGACGCCTCGAGACGAGCCGGTGAAGTGCGACTGGAGGAGCGCCGTCGAAGGGAGCACCAAGGAGACGTTGTTGACGGCCGCCGCGAACTGCGTGGTGTTGGTCGGCCCCTGGCACGTCGCGTTCGCGGGGCATGGGAGCGTGCCTAGCCCGACGGTGAAGAAGAAGCGCCTGTCCACCGTCTGTGGCACGGCCGCCGGGTACTGCGGCGTGGCGAGGCTGCGGAGCTTGGAGGTGAAGTTGGCGACGAAGCCGGTGTCGTTGAACCGAGGCAGAGTCGGCTTGAACAGCGGCAAGTCCTTGTCGAAGGTTGACGCGGAGCCGGGGTTTTGGTAGTACTCGAGGATAGCGGCGACGGTGGTGTTGTCGAAGGTGCCGGGCCTGATGACGGAGTAGGGCGCGGCGGACATGTAGAAGTTAGCCCTGGGGTTGAACGGCTTGGCTGTGAGGAGGACGTTGGTGGTCTGGCCCGGGGAGATGATCAAGGTCTTGACGGTGAACGGTTTGACGTAGACTGCGTCGACCTCGACGACCGTGAGCGTGTGGTTGGCGACGGAGAAGAAGAGCTCGTCGTTGAGAGCGGCGTTGATGAGGCGCAGCAGGTATGTTTTCCCGGGCACCACCTTCAGCTTGAACGTGTCTGCAATGTGTCATGGATGCACGGTAAGTAACTGTTTCAGTAACCTTTTTTCCCCTTTAACTAAACACGGTTATGTTAATTAACCACGTGCTTATTACCTTTGGCGGAGCAGTTGTAGAGCGGCCCTGGGAGGCCATTGATGGTGAAAGCGTCGGAAACATTTGGGGCTCCGCCGGTCCGAAGCGCCTGCCTGACCAGCGCCTCCGTGTCCGCCCTCCACCACTCGCCGAAGATGATGGGGACCTCCTCGTGCGGCGCGGCGAACGGGTACGGCACGCCGTGCCTGGGAAGGATGACGATGGCGCCGTAGACGGTTGCGCGCAGCCAGGAGATGTGCGCGTGCCACCACAGCGTTGTTAGACTGTATACGTAGCCTCTGTACATATCTGTATTGTACCTCTTGGTACCCTCATATATATGAGATAGCCACACCCCACGGAGGGTGTCGAGCAGTTTCCCAAACCCTAAGTCTTACATGGTATCAGATTAGGTCGGTCTAATGTCTTCCGCTGCCGCCTCCGACCTACCCGCCGCCGCCGCCTTGGCGCCCATGGCCGCCGCCTCGTCGGCCCCCGTGGCCGCTGCCTCGGTTCCGGCACCCCCGCGGTCGCCCTTCGCGGCCTCCCATCCGCTCGCCTGGCTCCACGTCAGGCCGCCTGCCGCGTATCCGCCGCCGCCGCCGCCGATCGACCAGATCGCGTCGGTCGCCGCCGCCCCTGCTGCTCCCTCGACCGCTGCCCCGGTCGCTCCGTCCGCCCCGTCCGCGGTCGAGCTGCCGCCTCAGGGTGCGCCGCTGCCATCTGCCGCGTACCCGTCGCCTCAGGAAGGTGCGCCACACGGCGCGTATCCGCCTCCACCTCAGGGCGCGTCGCCGCATCTCGGCGGCTACTCGCCGTCGCTGCCCTACGGGGCCCCGCCATCGACGGCCTTCGGAGGCTTCCCGACTCCGCCGCAGTCCTGGATCGCCGCGGCCTCGTCTCCGTATGGCGCGTCACCATCTGCCCCGACCGTGCCGGCGTACGGCGCGTCGCCTTCGGCCTCTGGCCTGCCTCCGAACTCCTTCGGTGGCTACCTGCCGTACTACGGCCCCTACTCGCCGCCGCCGTATGGTGCCGCGGCCCCTGCTGCGTCGCCGTCCGCTGCACCCTACGCGCCCGTCTACGCTCCGCCCGCGCCTCCAGCGCCCGCGGATCCTTCGGCACCGGCCCCGTTCTACTTCGCGCACCTCATCCCAGTGAAGCTCACGCCTGATAATTATTTGTCGTGGCGTGCGCAGGTGCTGCCCCTCCTCCGCAGTCGTTATCTGGAGGGGTATGTCGATGGAACTCTGCCGTGCCCCTCGCCGTATCACCCGGCGTACCACGCGTGGGTGGCTCAGGATCAGGCCATCCTCTCTGCCATCCAGTCGTCGCTCACCCCGAGCGTCTCGTCGCTGGTCATCTTCGCCTCTACGTCTCGGGACGCGTGGACGGCTCTCCACACCAGCTTTGCTTCTCAGTCTCAGGCGCGTGCCCATGCCATCCGCACTGAACTGGGAGAGGTCAAGCTCCATGACCTCAGCATCACGGACTACTTCAACAAGGTGACTGGCCTCTCCGACACACTAGCGTCGATCGGCCAGCCCCTCCGCCCCGAGGACTTCACCACCTATGTGCTGAACGGGTTAGACGATGACTATGATAATCTCGTTGAGAACATCAATGGTCGCGAAACCCCGATTCCGCCTCGCGAGCTCTACTCGCGCCTCCTCGGTCGTGAACAACGCGTCAAGGCGAAACGTGCTGCCCCAGGCTTCTCCTCTGCCAACGCCGCTGCGCGCGGCAAGGCGCCGAAGCAGCCGCAGGCGGGCGGCAAACCACCAGCAGCGCCTCCCCAGCAGGCGCCACGGGCCCCTGCCGCGGCCCCCTCTCCGACGACGGGTGGCAGCCGCCCGCGCGCCACCTGCCCGTGCTGCGGCAGCGAGCTCGCGTGTCAGCTTTGTGGCCTGGCGGGCCACATCGCCTCCCGCTGCCATCGCCGCTTCAAGCAGGACTTCCTCGGCATCGGCAACAACGGCAAGGGCAATGACAAGCAAGCTGCGCTTGCGAGTCATGAGTCCGGGCACACTCCGTCGTACCCCATCGACCCGACATGGTACATGGACACTGGAGCTACTCACCACCTGACGAGTGAGATGGGCAAGCTCTCGTCCCAGGAGCCGTATCGCGGTAATGATCAGGTTCGCACCGCCAACGGAGCAGGTATGCACATCTCGCACATTGGTCAGGCTGCACTTCTTACACACAATTCCAAACACTTACGTCTCCTCAATGTCCTTCGAGTTCCTTCCGCTACACGTAGTTTGTTGTCAGTTCCTCAACTTACTCGTGATAATAATGTCTTTTCTGAATTTCACCGTTTTCATTTTTTCATTAAGGACCGGGACACGAGGGCCGTTCTTCTTAGAGGTCGCCTACGCCATGGGCTCTATGCGCTTGACATGCCGCCTGCGCTAGCTGTGCCGCCTGTCCACCAGGTGTTCAGTGGAGTTCGTGTGTCGTCTACTCATTGGCATGCTCGTCTGGGTCATCCTGCTACCCCCATAGTTCGCCATGTTCTGCATCGTCATGATCTTCCAGTTGTGTCCAATAAAATTGCTGAAACTATCTGTGATGCCTGTCAGCAGGGCAAGAGTCACCAGCTTCCTTTTTCAGAGTCGAGTCGTGTAGTTAAACATCCTCTTGAGCTTGTATTTTCTGATGTATGGGGTCATGCCCAAACGTCTGTCAGTGGCCACAATTATTATGTCAGTTTTATTGATGCTTATAGTCGGTTTACTTGGCTTTATCTTATTAAGCGCAAATCTGATGTTTTTGATGTCTTTATTCAGTTTCAAGCGCATGTTGAGCGTCTCCTAAAGCACAAAATCATTCATGTTCAGTCGGATTGGGGAGGTGAATATCACAATCTCAATACGTTCTTTAACAAGCTTGGGATCTCACACCGTGTGTCTTGTCCACATACACATCAGCAAAATGGCACCGCCGAACGTAAGCATCGTCATCTTGTAGAAACTGGCCTAACTTTACTTGCTCATGCCTCCGTTCCTTTTCGGTTTTGGAGTGATGCTTTTGCTACCGCCTGTTTCCTTATAAATAGGCTTCCTACACGTCTCCTAAACATGAAAACACCTCTTGAACTCTTGCTTAATGAAACCCCTGACTATACCTTTCTCAAGGTCTTTGGCTGCGCGTGTTGGCCTCATCTTCGCCCGTATAACAAGCGTAAGCTAGAGTTTCGGTCTAAGAAGTGCGTTTTTCTTGGGTATAGTTCCCTTCACAAAGGGTACAAGTGCCTTCATGTTCCCACTAACCGCGTCTATATCTCTCGTGATGTTGTGTTTGATGAGAATGTGTTTCCTTTTGCTGCACTTCCGACCACCACCACCACTCCCACACCGCCTGTGTCATCCACTACACCGTCGCCTGACCAGTTTGTTGATGCTGCATACTCTCCTGCTTTGCTTCCTAACCATGCTGCAGGTACTGGTCGTGGCGCTCGGCTTCAGCTGCTGGATGATGCTGCGCCTCCATCGGACGTCGATCGGCTGCATGTGCCATGCATGCCCGACCAGTCCGTGGCGCGCACGCGGCTGGCTTCTCCGCCGGCCTCCCCTGCCTCGGCGGCTACCCCGCCTGGGCTGGCCGCGTCGTCCCCTCCTGGCTCGGCCCCGCTCGAGTCTCCTGCCGCCTCGCCTGGGCCGGTGTCGCCCCGGCCGGCCTCGCCTGCCCCCAGCGCGGGCTCTTCTGGGCCGGCCTCGCCTGCTTCGCCGGCCACCCCGCCCGGCCCGCCTGCCTCGCCGGTCGCCACTCCTGGGCCGGCCTCTCCGCTTCCGTCGCCCGGCCCATCCAGCAGGCCGGCCACGCCGCCCTCTTCTGGGCCGCACGCGACGGCCGACTCGCCGCCGGATTTGCCGGCATCGCCTGCTGCGTCGACCTCGACGCCCTCTGTGCCTGCTGCCCTACGTCCTCGTACACGCAGTCAGGCTGGTGTGTTCCGTCCCAAAGAACGCACTGATGGTACTGTTGCTTGGATTGCAGCCTGTGTTGCTCAAGCCAAGGATGATCCCACTGCTGAACCACGACATTTTCAGGCCGCTCTTGGTATTCCTCACTGGCGTAGTGCAATGGAACAGGAGTTTCAGGCCCTCCTCAAAAATGACACCTGGCAGCTTGTTCCCCCTGTTTCTGGTGTTAATATCATTGATTCTAAGTGGGTCTTCAAAGTCAAGAAACATGCTGATGGTTCTATTGAGCGCTACAAGGCACGTCTTGTTGCCAAGGGCTTCAAACAGAGGTATGGTCTTGATTATGAGGATACTTTCAGCCCAGTTGTTAAGCCTACCACCATTCGATTGCTGCTCTCTTTGGCTGTTACACGAGGGTGGTCTCTTCGTCAGCTGGATGTTCAGAATGCTTTCCTCCACGGTGTCTTGGAAGAGGAGGTTTATATGCGTCAGCCCCCAGGTTTTGTTGATCCTGCTCGTCCTCATCATCTTTGCCGCCTGGTCAAGGCGCTCTATGGACTCAAGCAGGCTCCTCGTGCATGGCATGCACGCCTTGGTTCTGTTCTTCGGGCTCATGGGTTTATCCCGTCTACTGCTGACACCTCCTTGTTCCTTCTTCAGCGTCCTGAGGTCACGATGTATCTGCTGGTTTATGTTGATGATATCATCCTTATTAGCTCCTCTGATGCTGCTGCTGATCGCCTTGTGACTGCGCTGAGTGGTGATTTTGCTGTCAAGGATCTGGGTGCGCTGCACTATTTCCTTGGTCTGGAGGTCTCACGGTCTTCTGCTGGGTTGACTCTCACTCAGCATAAGTATTCTCTGGACTTGCTGCGTCGCGCTGGTATGCTGAAGTGCAAGCATGCTGCCACTCCTATGTCTGCCACTGATCGATTGTCTGCTCTTGATGGAGATCCTCTTTCGCCTGATGATGCTACTGAGTACCGCAGTCTCGTTGGTGGTCTGCAATACCTCACTATCACCAGACCAGATATCTCCTATGCAGTCAACCGTGTGTGTCAGTATCTTCATGCGCCTCGGACGTCTCACTGGTCAGCTGTGAAGCGGATTCTGCGCTATATCTGTCTCACTGCCTCGTACGGTTTGCTTCTCCAGCCTGCTCCGTCGTGTGATCTCTCAGCCTTCTCTGACGCAGACTGGGCTGGTAGTCCTGATGATCGGCGATCCACGGGGGGCTATGCGGTATTCTTTGGTCATAATTTGATCGCCTGGAATGCTCGCAAGCAGGCTACAGTATCTCGTAGTAGTACTGAAGCGGAGTACAAGGCAGTTGCTAATGCCACAGCTGAGCTTATTTGGGTTCAGTCTTTGTTGAGAGAGCTGGGAGTCTCTCAAGATCAGCCACCGGTCCTTTGGTGTGACAACATCGGCGCTACATACTTGTCTTCGAATCCGGTATTCCATGCCCGAACGAAACACATCGAGGTTGATTATCATTTTGTACGGGAACGTGTCGCACAGAAGCTACTTCTCATCAAGTTCATTCCTTCCAAGGATCAACTTGCTGACATCTTCACGAAGCCTCTACCGCAGCCGCAGTTTGTAGGTTGTAGGCGCAATCTTAACTTGCTTTGTACTTCAGGCCATAGTTAAGATTGAGGGAGGGTGTTAGACTGTATACGTAGCCTCTGTACATATCTGTATTGTACCTCTTGGTACCCTCATATATATGAGATAGCCACACCCCACGGAGGGTGTCGAGCAGTTTCCCAAACCCTAAGTCTTACAAGCGTGCCGCGCTGCCCTGCGACGGTGAAGTTGTAGAGGTAGCTCTGGCCCGTCTGCACCGGGCACTGCGTGATGTACGCCGGCCCGTCGGCCCAGCCGCTCCGCAGCTGCCGGACGCCGTGCCAGTGCAGCGTCATGTTGTGCGCGACGTGGTTGGTGACGCGCACCAGCACGCGGTCGCCCTCCCGCGCCACCACCGCCGGGCCGGGGTACTCCCCGTTCACCGTCACGATGCTCTTGGTGCCGCACAGCCTCGTCACATTCGCCATTTGCACCTGCAGGGGAACAGACGACCGTACGTGTGAGAAATCAAGATCACAGCTCGCCGGAAATGCATACAGAACGTACAGATACATACGTTGAAATTGTAGTGCCTGGTGATTCCGTGCGCTTGGATGATGAGCAGCATCAGTGTTGTTGCCAGGAGGAGAGTACAAGGAGCTCGAAGACCCGAGAAGATCGTCATGACCATGGCTTGTAGCTGGCTGATCGATCTTTGAGCTCTTGAGGAGGAAATGTATGGCCAGGCCAGGTGTGGATTGAATGAATATGTTTGAACAATTACTTGACTTTATATATACATGTAGGAAAGCGTGCATGAGCTACGTCCCACCATCCCATTTCTTCGAGGTCTCTAAGCATGGTCAATTTCCGTTTGGCGATTCGGTGGATGAACTATCGCGGGCAGGAGCTTGAGCTGGAGAGCTCTAGCTTTGGAGTGTGGCCAAAGCCAGTGCATTGGATTGATTATTTTTCTAGTTTAATTTCCATACGTGGTCACCTAGCTAGGTTTCCGTTGCAAAGGAAGGACTCGCCGGAAAGTTGTGCTCTCGGTTGGCCTACACCTTTTACTTGTTTTTTCTTAACAAACACGATATACATTTTGAATTGATTTTACAAAATTCATGCATGTGAACTCATTACTGGATGAAGTTTTGGTAGGAAATAAATTGTTGTAGGAAGTATACATCGATTCCAGGCAAAAAGACATTGGCTGTTTTTCTTAGTGCAAAGTAGTACTCCCTCCATTCCCATATGTAAGATGTTTTATAGTACGGAATGGAGGGAGTGAAACTACAGGGGCTGTGCTTCGGTATCCCCCTTCCCAATTTGGTGTAAGGGTATGATTGACATTTTATATTAATTTTTTTTTTCTAATATGGTGTACCATCCATGCCCGTATATGGGTACATTCTACATCGATGTTTTTTTTTTTGTTTGGCGCATTCTACATCTAGCTATCCTCGTATCTGAGGGATTGAGGATCTAATTTCTTTTTTTACAACGTTATATGTAGAGAGGCTACGTGTTCGCATATGTTGCGGTCAAAGTTGGGATCTGCAGCTTAATGATCGAAACGTCACTTGTACTAATTAGTTCCCTTAGTCACTGTCACCACACCGACCTATATGGAGTAGTACTTAGATAGGAAAATTGGCTAAAGCTAACGGTCAATTTGCAACACTCGCTTTCTCTCACCTACAGCCCAATACGAGAACTATCAATATACTATGTTCATGTACCAACGTTTGCATGCCAATTCGACATGGTTGTTGGTATCTCTATCTTTGGCGTGCGTTCTGCAGATCTTTCCTTGTGCAATTCCCAATGGAGAGAATGATGCTTGACCCAACACGATCAACATTTCCCCTTATACTCCCTCTGTCTCAAATTACATCCACTTCTGTCAAACTTTGCGACACTTAATTTGAAACGGAGGGAGTATTTTATCGGCCAGGATCCGGTTTATACCTTTTCATACACTTCTCCCTGATGTTAGAATAGTGGCCACATATGAAAAAAAAAAATACCCAATCTAGTGAAATTCGCTGAGGTTGCACGATTTAATAAATTTTGGCCAATATTTTTCTAATGCAGGTCCATTGGTGTTGACAGAGGAACACATCACATGTACCCGGGGTCGAGCGCGATACGCTGAACATAGGAGTCTCGCCAGAAGCGCGATACGCAAAACAATCCGGCGGGGGGTTTTAAAGACCCGAAATCCCACACGGTGGGGGAGGGACCCCATCTGGACGTGCGGCGGCTATAGACTGCCCTAAGTCAGTTCGCCCGCCCCCAAGGCCTTCGCGGATCGATACTCTCCGGTATGAAGAATACCGAAGAACGAAGAAGAAGATAATTTTTTTAGATAAAGAACGTATATTAATATCGCGAAGATATAAATTACACTCAGCCTCTGTAACAACGCAATAACCAGAGCCATTACGGATGCACACAGGCGAAAGACAATAAGAAGAAGGAATAAAAAGAAAAGTATTACTACAGAGTTATAGTCCTTGCAGCAGCCGCACAACCCCCACCAAAACAACACATGATGTCCAGTTCTTCAAAAGCAACGTCTTCAAAAAGAACAGTGCGAGGCACAACCAATTAAGGTCAGACCTTGGATTTTCACCTGAAGATAATCCTCGCTCTCAAAACAATGTCTCCAACAAGACCACTGCCAGGCACAGCCAATTAAGACCAGACCTTGGATTTTCACCCTAAAAGGTAGTACTTTGGTTCACCTGTGTTGTCGGCCCCACATGTCGCCGCTACGATTTCTGAAACTCGAAGAAAGTTCCTCAACAGCGCAAAGACTCCGAACCCCATTGCTAGTCCTCCAATCTCGTCTTCCATGATATTCCCACCTCTGACTTCACCATGGATTTTCCCATGATGGCAACAGAGCAGAGCTTCGCACTGGTTCCTCCAACGCGGCCGAATCACACCCGATCCAGCAAACTCCAGGCATAGCCCATGGGAATTCGCCGGCGGAGCCTTCCGGAACCCGTCACTCCGGCCAGATCAAAGAGAACATACGTTAGTCATATCTTCGTCCTCGCATGATGTGAAACCCTAGGACCTCCACCATTTATTCATGCTGAACCAGCAGTCCCCACGCCACCGAGCGGCTCCCGGCGGAAGGAACGAACAGATCGGACTCGAAACCGCGTCACCATGGGGAGCAGTGCCTCTGTCAAGGACACGTGCCGCCCCTGCCGGCCTGCAGCCGCGACACAACACCGCGATGACCTGCGCGGCCGCTATGGCTCCGCATCGTTACCAACAACTGCCGCTCCACGCAGGATCAGAAGGATCGGCGCCGCCACTAGGGCTTCGCGCCGCCGCCATCTGCCTGCCGCACCCGACCCATGCTGCTCCACGCCTCCCTACCGTGGATCCGCGAGTCCCCCGTCGGAGGACGTCGCGGCCCCGCCGGCCAGTCATCATCGCACCGTCTTGGACCGACCTTCCCGCGTGAGGATAACACCGGTAGGGCGCACGGAGGAGGCCCGCCCGCCGCCATTAGCAGGTAGGGCGTGGCCGCCAACGCCGAAGCCGCGGCGGCAACGGCCAGAGAGAGGTTCCGGGAGAGGAGTTTTTTAGATTATGGGCGGCGCCTCCGGAGTCGCCCTCGCACTATGCATGCGCGCGCCATGTTATACGGGAAGAAGAAGATAACTAGAGATTGGAAGATAAATTTTGTATATGGGTTTGTGTGATTGTGTGTTGTTGTTCAATCGACCGTCACCTGTCAACTATATAAGAGGTGGCTGGACTTTCCGCATAAATATTAGGCTTGGATTCACGTTCAAAACCCTATTTTTAAGTTCAATTCGGATGGTTTGGCCCGAACTTTTCAAAACTGTTCGGTCTAAAAACTGGCTACACCTTGCGGGTTGATTTTGAGGCAGTAAATGACCTCAAATCAAAATGACGTAAACCACAAAATTGTTCGTCTAAAAAAACCAAAGAATATTCATGTTTGTGATTTTTTTATTTGACGTCATTTTAAAGGCTTAATTATACCTGTACTAAAATGTTTTTGAGTCGAATCCGATTCTGCCAGATTTGGCACGACGCCGCATAACCCGGTCTAAGGAGGGGGCGGCGGATAATCCGGTCTTTTCTCCAAATATCTGGCCCGGATATCGGGGAAGGGGGGGCCTTCTGCGTACTGTGGCTCTTTTACTTAGAAAAATTCCCCGAGGCCGAATAATTCGTTTTTTGTTTTCCAAATATCCGTGATGCATGAATGGCAGTATTTTTGGGTCTAGATTTTGCATACGACCTCGTATTAAGATGATCCAAAAATTAAAGTTGCTCGTTTCGACGAGATGCACCACATTTGATCAGGTCTCTTTTTTTTTGAGCTCACTCGTCTTGGTGCCCTTCCATCGTGATCCAAAATTGACCGTCAATCGTTGGGTTAGGTGTAAGATGTTAGTAGAAGTTAGAGGATACAAGAAGGACGACAAGAAGTGGAAGAGATAGAGAATAGAAGACTGGACATAATCACCGATCACGCCATCCGAGTATTATATATTTTCTGAACCACATTGACCTATAACATGCCCTTTTTGCGAAAGGACCTATAACATGCCAATGAAATGGGGAAAATGCTAAAACATGGTAAAATGAGATTCAAAGTTTCTTTTAAGATACTAGTAGGGGCGGACGTGGCGGTGTGCCGTGCTACACCCACAACGCGTCGCCAATCTTGAATATAGAGTCAATGTAATAATGTAATGCCATCTCATGGGTAAGTATATCAGGAATAAGATAATAGAAACGATAATCCCACTAACAATCAAAAGTAAGCCGCACATTGGCTCGTAAGAAGACACGGCTGTAGATCACCACTTATATTACGGCCTAGAGTCGTCGATATGGGTTGGTAGCTCGCATTTTCTCACACCAGACCCGATGGATGCAAACTCCCAGCATTTGGTTAACTGCAGGAGCCACTGGCCTAGTCGTTACGCTATATAAAGCACCATCTAGTGAAGCCCGTTGACTCGACCATTTTCGTGGATAATAACCCGGCATAGCGTATTGGCCCGAAACCAGCCATGAGTCACTCTCACACACGTAGGGAAGGGTGGGAGACGCCTCAATAACTCACGTTTCCCACTCGGCCACATTTTTCAACACTTCATTCACCTCTCGCTCTCTCATCATGCCCATCAAGCAGAACAGGCGATGGATTCTTCACCTCCTCGGACGCTAGCTCCGATGAACCCACCAACCAGGTTGGCGTCTTGACAGATGCGGTCTAGCATGCATTAGAGAACATGGAGCCTCATGAAACACGAGTGCTAAGACGTCGTTCGACCAAGCCGTTTACTTGGACGAATAATAAAATCTTAGAAAAGACATTTACTACTAGAGATTATCATAACCCCACTACAATGCCAAGCACGGAGTTAGAATTGTTACCTGTTTTTGTTTAAAAAAATTGTTATTTTTAAATTAAAAATGCATTGTTGTGTATTTAATTGAACAACAAAGCTTCCATGCTAGACATTACAATCTGTAAATAAATCATGATAGGGAAAACAGAATGAATATGTTATATACTGGCATATATACGTCCATTGACTACAAATTCATGACAAAGTGTCCAGCACTGCTAGTTACATAGCTCTCCATGTCGCTCTTCCCTGGTGCGGCACGGAGGAGTCGCCCCAACACTCCTTCCTCACTCCCCTATGTTGCAAAACAAGGCGGCGGCGGCGTTGGCGGAGCCGTATTCCTCGCACGCGTCAGTGGTCGGCTGCATCGGTGAAGCGGTGGTTTCGCAAGTTTATATGCGTCCTTCTGGTCCCCCTCCTGGCATGGTGGCTGTCCTAGGCTACAGACCGTCTTGGTGGTGGCCACATCCTCAACATATTCGTAGCTTGGTCGTGGATATGGCCAGAGGACAGGTGGCCGTCAGCATACTCTTTCGGGGCCGGTGGTGGCCGGAGTTGATTCTCTGATGGCTGATGCTGAGGCAAGGAGAGAAAGCCAATGAGGAGGCGCCCGTACAAACCCTTCTAGGGTTCCGTCCCCCTCGCCGGCGACGCCGCTGGTCTGCTCTATCTCCGGTGGCCTTAGGCCTTGGAGGCGTGGCGGATCACCGTCTCTCGCCGGCGGGAGGTTTTTTTGTTCTTTGTTTAGCCTTTTGTCTAGTGTCTTATTCGAGATGGTGAGGCGTTGACTACATGTTGAAGGCAATAAGGACCTTCCCGTCGTACCTCGCTCCGGTGGTGTGCCAAGCGCCGCCGGAGGGCGCGTGGAGTCGTTTTTCTGACGAATCTCCCAGGATCCAGTCCGTTTTCGTGTTCATCTGTATTGTTGCAGGTCCGGCTCTTTCGATCTACGATTGCCATCATTGGCGATGGTTACTATTTTGGAGCGCTTGTCTGTCGGGGTCTTAGCACGACGACTTCCCGTTTGTCTACTACAAGAAGCTCTACTACGACAAACTTTACCCGGCTCCAACGAGGGAGGGGTAAAGACGGCGGTAAGCCTTCAGCTCTCTTCAATGTTTTTAGTCATCGCTAGGTGGTTCGAAGACCTATTTATATTTTTTTATTACTTTTGGGATCCTTTGTATCGTCGTTGATGATCAATAGATTGGTTGGTCTTTTCGCAAAAAAAGAAGGACGCGTCACGATTAAAGCCGAACATCACCTAGCACGAGCACGACTTCGAGGCTCCCCGGATCAACGTACACCCACTCATGTGTCTAGAAGAGTCAGCGGTAGATGACATGATCCAATCGGACTTGAGGAGGGGTAGACGGAGAGACACATTGCACGCTTGAACCACCACCGTAGAAGGCATCTCGTCATCTATGAAGAAGGGGAACTTGACTGTCGACCTCCACCACAACAACCACCTCTAATCTTTAGATCGAGGACCGGAGTGGCCAGATCTGGGCTGAGTAGTTCCGATACGTACCGGTTTGCGATCGTGACGCGTCCTTGAAGTTCGATGTTTTTACCTCCTCGCCATTCTTGGCTAGTTGGACTGAGGTTGGATTGGACAAAACTAGCTTTTGTGGCCTGGGTAGGTGTGGGTTGTAACCATAGGCGTTATCCTGGGCGGTGTGGGGTTGTAACCATTCTATGGGCGTTGGTTTCTCCTTTCAAGTTTTTTTTAATGTTCTCTTTTCAAGCTTAATATAAAGACATACAATTCTTTTTGAAAAAAGATCATGTTGGCCAAGGTCTTAAGAACAACTTTTGGATCTCGCAAATTCGTGTGGATGAAGGGGGAACGGAGGAGCGTATTCTACAATTCTACACTCTTGCGGAGAAGTTTGATCATATGCATCTCAACCACGATGAGACGGACTCCATTAAGTGGAAGCTCTCAAAGGAGGGGTGTTATTCATCCAAGTTGGCATACAAGGCGCAATTCCTTGCCTTAACCACTTATGTGATGCTCAACCTCCTGTGGAGGCAATGGGCACCGCCAAATGCAAGATCTTTGCGTGTTGATTTTCCAAAATAGAGTTTGGGCAGCGGATAGGTTGGAACTAAGAGGGTGGGACAATTGTGGGAGGTGCAAACTTTGTGATCAAACGCAAGAAATGGCGGCGCACCTCCTCTTTTAATGTCGCTTCCCGTCAACAATTTGGGGTTCGGTGAAGTTTTTGTTGGGCATCCATGACATATGTCCCGCCAATTGGATTGATATCCCCAGAGCTAAAAATTGGTAGATGGAGATTATTGGTGGAAGCTCCCAATATAGCAAGCCATTACTACTTTGGCAATGCTTGTTTGTTGGGAAATATGGATGGAAAGAAATGCGTATGTCTTTCATAACCATCCCTCCACCATGAAGATGGTGTTTACCAAGATCAAGGAAGAAGCTAGATTGCGGAGAAGGCAAGGCTCTATACATTTTTGCCGTGAGGTTTTTTTTTTTTTTTGCAAGGCTTGGTCTTAGCCTCTCGGTTGTAACACCTCTTAAAATCTTCTTCTTAATTAATAAAATTGTATTCCCTCCATCCGAAATTAAACGTCACAAAGTTTGACAAAAGTGGATGTATCTAGACATAATTTAGTGTTAGATACATCCACTTTTATCAAACTTTAAATCTTTTGTCTCAGTTCCAAAAAAACGCGGGGAAGTCATTTTCGAGAGTAATTAAATGACGCTCATATATACACTCAGCTAGTGCATGCAAATTTCACAGCTGAACGAACTACACCGGTGGCAACGCCTCATCCAACGACGACCCCGGCGTCTCTTCCGGCTCCGAGGCTTTCGCCGTCAACGTCAGCGGCGGCAGCGAGATAACGCACCGGCACATTGGGCACGTCCTGTGCGAGTGCAGCCACATGTCGATGCACTCCACGTGGAAGATGTGCCTGCACGCCGGCAACTGCCGCACCATCTCGCCGCCGTGTACGCCCTCCAGGCACACCGGACACACCAGGACGCAGCTCGGAACCACCTCCTCCCCGTCGACGCCGCCGCTGTCTCCTTCCTCCAGCGAGCACACGAACGCGAACGCCGGTGGCGCGTCCGCGGGCGCGCACGCGGACCCGCCTGATGATCTAACTGTGAGAGCGAGCACCGCGCTCGCCGGCCTTCCCGTGCGTTGGCTGCGAATCCACGACGTCCTGGGCGCGAAGCAGCCGAGGAAGACGAGCAGCAGTGCGGCCGTGGCGGCGAAGGCACCGGCCTTCAGGAAGCTGGCGGTGGCGGCGAGCACGCAGCAGAACAGGAGGATGGCCATGCAGGCGACGGCGATGCCGAAGAAGGCACGGGGCCTGGCGACACCGCTGTCGGGATCGGCGTCGCGGGAGCCGGAGCTCGCCGAGAGCCTCGGGTAGAGGTTGAGCATGATGATGAGTTGAGACAAGAGTGCAGATTTCTGCTAGAGTATGATGAGTCGTGCTTGCTCTTGCTGCTCGATCGTTAGCTTGATCAGGAAGGAGTTGAGGGTGCGATTGCCGCCACCAATGTTTTCGCGGCAATAAATAGTGATCGGCTCAAGGATTTGCCGTGACGCTGCTGCCGTAATCTGGTTTTCTTTAAAGAAAAACTAATGGACTCATGCAGTGATGGTCTTCCTGGACTCTTTGGTTACTGCCTCACGGCAGGATAGAAAATTGTTCTGTTTTGCCTTTGACGTGTTGACTCCGTGGTGTCCAGACGTACGGCACCCGCGGAACTGGCAGACCTCAATTCCTTAATCCGGTGCGGTAGCATGGGACATATCTGGTATTCAAACTGCATAAAATCTCTTTTTGAAGGGAAACAAAATACAGTAGCA
Organism: Alopecurus myosuroides; assembly: GCA_028641055.1. Taxonomy (NCBI): domain Eukaryota; kingdom Viridiplantae; phylum Streptophyta; class Magnoliopsida; order Poales; family Poaceae; genus Alopecurus; species Alopecurus myosuroides. The sequence goes on from CM054062.1 coordinate 18,406,487, forward strand.
TTCTACTACTTTGCATTTATATTTTTGGGTTTTAACAAGAGGTGAAAGAAGCGTAAAATATTTTTCTTGTGCATTCGGAAGTAAGATGTCTCATCTTTAAACAACTAATCTGTTAATCGCTCTAATAAAGATGGTATAGTTGATTGTATAAAACTACATGAAACACCGTTTCTTATTTGTTCAATTCATTCAAAGATAATATGGTTTACGTATCTTCTTGTGAAGGATGTAATTGCTACTTTTTCAGTAATATCAATGAGGAAGCTAGTCCCGCTTAAATTCCAAAAGAAGACTTCATCAAAGTAGCAGTCCGAAGACACGAAGGGAGGAGTTCCGCTCCTCTTTGATAGAAGTAGCCCCCTTTGTTTGCCAAAATGGGTTCTGTGAGCAGTGTTATTCGTACGACGGTCTGGTGTCCGACGTCTGTACCAGCATTTTCTGTTTCTGTGACAGGCAGTGTCATAGGTGAAGCTATGTCGATGTTCTATTATCTCTCTTTCGTTATCTTCCACATGAGATGGATGACCTGTGGGAGCTCAATCGAAGATCTCAGTGTCGTCGTGAGTGTTCGCATTGGTTGGTGTTTGATTTACGCCTCTCTTTTTTTTTTAGAATCGTTTGGCTTAATCAGTTAATCTTCACAAGTTTGATTTACTCATTGTGAAGTTTAGAAGACAGAAAACGAAAATGCTGGTAACAATATGGTGGACAAATTAACATACATTACAAGCAATCGAATTGTTTCAATCTCCCATCTCATGATAACCCATCAAAGAAATTTAACTTTACCCTCAGTTCTTGAGACAAACAAGGATTCCGCAGCTCGTATGCCGGCATGCCGCTATACGCTTAAACCAATACAGGACAATGATGGCAGGGATGCTAAAATGAGTGCTTCACTTCCACAGCTTCCGCAGCGACATGTTCTTTTCTGTATCCTTCTTCATTACCTTTGCAACAGCCATCTCGAAATCCTCCTGGGTAACGTGGACCCTTCTCTCGCGGAGAGCAAACATTCCAGCTTCTGTGCAGACCGCCTGAAAACCAGATGGCAATCGAGGTGAGTAATCTAGACATCCTATGGTTTCATGCACAATACCTAAAAGTATATAACATTTGTGATCGAGAGAGAACATGAGCTAAACTAGTAAATACCTAAAATCAAGAACAAAATGGGAAAAACTTAGTACTTGCTACCAGAAACAGGTTTTGAGTTTGTGGTCTTTATCGTCGGTAAGAAGGGTAACTGGACCTAGCAGATTATAGATGTTTATTCCATGTGCTTATTATGATTGTGCAATTCATTATATATTTTCTGTTTTAAAGACAAATATTAGAAATTGAAATGCTAGCCTACATGGCACCAACTCATACCTTTAGCTCTGCTCCTGAAGCTCCATTCATCTTCTCAGCGATCTTTTTCAGATCAATGCCGCGCATCAAATTCATTTTTCTTGAATGGATCTTCAAGATATCACCACGGGACTGAAGAGAACAGTTAAAAGGTTAGCACCGATATGAGCAAGCAGTATGAACTTGATTACTGTGAGTACTGCATCACTTACATCTGCGTTAGGGTTTGGAAACTCGATCTTCCTGTCAATACGACCAGGCCTCAGGAGTGCTTGATCCAATATGTCTATCCTATTGGTTGCCATAAGAACCTTAATTTTGTTTGATGCTTCAAAACCATCAAGTTGGTTTAGAAGCTCAAGCATGGTGCGCTGAACCTCACTATCACCATTGCCGGTTCCTGACTCCATTCTAGCAGATCCAATGGAGTCAATTTCGTCCATAAATATAATGGATGGTGCATGCTCCCTGACAAAATCCAGACCAGGTGCATTAGCCTCTGGTAATATGTAATGCACAGATCCTTTTTAAGGAATGATTCCAAAATTTGACTGAAGATGTTTCCCGAAAAGAAATCTGGCTGGAGTAAATTATAAAAATTTGAATGCAACAGAAGAGATAATGTTTAATCGTTTTTAAGGAATGATTCCAAATTTTGGCTGAAGATGTTTCCCGAAAAGAAATCTGGCTGGAGTAAATTATAACAATTTGAATGCAACAGAACAGATAGTGTTTACCTAGCCATCACAAAGAGTTCACGAACCATCCGGGAACCCTCTCCAATATACTTCTGAACCAACTCGGAACCTGACACCCTGATGAAGGTGCAGTCGGTGTGATGAGCAACTGCACGAGCAAGCAATGTTTTTCCTGTACCTGGAGGTCCATAAAGAAGGACGCCCTGTAAAAATAAGGGTGATTGTTAATCAATGAATGATGACCTAATTAGTGCCAAATAAAATGCAAACTGGTAGAGAAGTTCTAACCTTTGGTTGGGCAATTCCGAGACTCTCAAACAGCTCAGGATGCTTAATGGGAAGCTCAATCACCTGAAAATTAAGTTGTTAGGCCAGAGGTCCAAGTGCTAACAATACAACAAATGTATTGTGCATTGAATTTTTGCACAAACCTCCTTGATCTCTTTGATCTGTTGATCAAGACCACCAATCATATCATACGTAGAGTCAGGAACCTTCTCCACCTTCATGAGATTAACCAGTGGATCGACTTTGCTGGGCAGGATAAGGTGAAGCATATAGCTGTCGTTTCGAAGAGCAACTCTTGTTGAAGGAGTAATCTTGTTAATATCGATGCTTTTATCAAGATCTACTACGTATTTGCCTTCAGGATGCACCTTCACTAGAACCTTTGACTTGCCCATAACCTTCACAACCTCCCCTACATATGAGCCTGGCTCTTGCAGCAGCTGCAACTCTTCCCGGAGCATTCTAACTGTAATAACAAAAATTGCAAGACAATATTTAAGGACGATTGATGATGGTAACAATGAATTAGTTACCACCGATGCTAACAGAGTTTACACGGATCTACCGAACTCTTCCCGGAGCATTCTAACTGTAATGACAAAATTGCAAGACAAGATTTGAGGATGATTGATGATGGTAGTATTGAATTAGTTACCACCGATGCTAACAGAGAGGAAACTGAGTTAACACGGGTGATAAATACAACAGTAAAGAACAGAGACCATGGTAGAAACCAGCATAGACGACATGAAAGTTAACCATGAGATGAGCATTAGATATTTTGGCATGATGATTTCCATATTCTAATTGAGAAAATCAATGCCCAAAAAGCTGTTAAATTTCGATTGGGTAGATGCACAATATGTAGAATTATTAGGACTACAAGCCAAAACAACAAGGATTCCACCAATCTGACGCATGAAACTTAAGGGGGAGACATGAACAGCACACCAAAACAAACCTAAAATCGGAGATACTAACTACACATAAGAGATCAAGCATAACTGAAGTTAGAGACTAAAGCTGCATGCACAATTCGATCAATCGAAGAGCCCGCAGTAGTCCAACTATATAAATTAGCGGACCGACACGCGGATGGAACTAGGGTTGTGCGAACTAGAAACGGGATATGGGTCACGCTATGCGTAGATTGGGGGTTGGGGGTGGGGGCGTACCTCGGGAGTTGAGGTCGTTCCGCTGGGCCTCGAGGCGGTTGAGGTTGTGGGTCTTCTGCCGGATCTGGAGCTGCAGGTCGTGGATGTGTTGCAGGTAGTACTGGCGCAGGCCCTCCCCGCCGCCCGCGGCCCTCCCCTTCGCCGGGTCCTCGACGTTCTCCGGCACCGCCGAGGGCTTCGCGATGTCCATCGCCACCGCCGCCATCGAGGCCTTGTGGTCTCCTCCGCCGCTCTGTTTGTTCGAGTCGACTCGGGTTTGCGTCCGGCGAGGAGCGAGCTTCTTTGGTTCGCTTCTCTTTCTGGTTCTGGGGAGGGCTGGACGGGTCTGCCGTATATGAGGAGCTGATCGCCGTGTGACCCGATACGGTTCGGGTTTAGATCGGAGAGTAGGTGCGAGAACAGGACCGTTCGGAGACTGACACGGCCACGGCCACGCGTATCAGAGCGCACGGGGTTGATCCACACTTCGTTTTCTTTCTATTTTTTCGTTTTATAGTACTCCCTCCGATCCATATTAATAGGTGCTGAAGTGGATGTATTTAGACATGTTTTATTGCTAGATACATTCACTTCAGCACCTATTAATATGGATCGGAGGGAGTACAGTAATTCTTTACCCACAACGGGGCGCTTAAGTGTAGGCGTCAGGATATAATCCCAGCAGTTTTACACAATTCCTGCCCGTTTTTATTGCGTCGCCGCTTAAATAAGAGTCCGACGCTGCAATAACATGTGCAAAACGGGACAAGCTGGCTGCATGCCCTTAGGATGTGTTTGGTAGACTGGGTGATCTTAGAAATTCTCACCTCACCCCATTTTCGGGTGTTTGGTAGCCCGTATTTGTCATATGGGCCATGCCTACCTCGTCCCGAAAATGCCTCTTAGCCATGCCGAGGTGAGAAGGTGAAATTGAGTTTCGCACCTTAGCCTGGCCGGGCTCATGCAGAAACATTTTCCATGTGTGGGCCCCACCGAGCTCGCGACGCCTAGCCCCACACGAACTTTCTCCTCACTTCCCCCTTTCTCCTCCCTCCCCCCCCCCCCCCGAAGAAAGTCCAGGACGAGCGCCCCGCACCGGCGGCGGTTCCGTGTTGCGTCGCTAGTCCCGCACGACAACGACATCCCGCACCGCCGCCCTGCACCGCTGGTCGCCGGTGCACACAGGGCCCATCGTCGCGCAACGTACGGAGCTCGTCGCCGCCCCGCTCACCGAGCTTGCCGTTGTACACGGAGGGTTTGCAACGTCGCCTGAAGCTGAGTTGCGACGCCTCCCGATGGCTCCTCCTCGCGTGGCCTTGGAAGTCCAAAGTGCCGCAAAGATCGGAGGGATCCTGATCGCCGACGAGCTACTCCCTACTCAGAGGACCCGATGACTTGTTTATACTTATGTTCAGGGACTTAAGCGTAAAACTCAGCACATGTTTGTAATTTAAATTTCTAAACTTTAGTGTCAGCGTGTTCCAATGTGTGCAGGCTACCAAACAATATCTCAAGTGAACCCGACTCAACAGATCCAACGTACCAAACACACAGCAAACTCTGAGCCCAACATGTATGACCTTAGCTTGGCCCAGTTGAGAAGCCCATGTTGGAATGAACCGAGCTACCAAACACACCCTTACTGCTTCCCGTAACTGATTCAATTAGCGCCTTGATTAGCGCTCACGCATTGTGGTTGCTCTTTACGTTTCTTTGCCTAGGTTTATATTTTACTCATTTTTAATACTACTTCTGTTTATGGTTATCTCCACCAGATATTGTTCCGTTTTAGTATCTCACAAGGTTTTCGGTGGCTCTATATATATAGTTGTTAGAATTTGTGGACAACGTCAGTGGGGGGAAATAATAGGGTAACAACAAACGATACACTATAGATAGAGCATATACAATAGATAATCTACTATATCTAAATAGAAACACCCCACTAGCTGATTTCTCTGCAATCTCAGTGAGCCACGTCATCCGAATTGTTATAGCCGTTGATCCAGTTCAAGCTTAGCAATCTGCAACCGTTCGTTAAGAAGTTGGCAAAATTTACAGTGATTTGCCACCGCTAAGTGAAGAATAACGCTTCGTTCCTTTGCACCGTCTCACTCGCTGGCTGGCCGACCCACGTTTCAAGCCCCCGAAGTCCATGGAGAGAAAAAAAAAAGTGTCCATCATTCATATTTCAGAGTCAAGTGCCACCGCCAGGAGCATTTCCGGCGGGACTAGGCCATGACCCACCCTTCCCTGGTTGGACGATGCCACCCCATGCTTCCCACCAGCCAACCGCCATTGCCAACCCTTTGCCGTCACCACCCGCGGTCCACTGGTGAGCCACCTATCGACAGATTTGTAGTGCGAGTCGTTGCCACGCTTGACGCTCTCTTAGCACAGCGGCGAAGGACAGTCTCCGAGACGCTTAGTCAAGAGGATCCGATGTAGCGGAGTTGTGCGGCGGAGTCGCAATGTTTTCTGAACGGAGTCGCGATGTTTTCCGGAAGGACCCGACGAGGCGGACCGAGTCGACGCGGCGGAGTCGCGATGGTTGTCCGAAGGACTCGATACGGCGAACTGAGTCGACACGGCGGAGTCGCGATGGTTGTCCAAAGGACTCGATGCGGCGGACCGAGTCGACGTGGCGAAGTCGCGATGCTTGTCCGAAGGACTCGACGCGGCAGACCGAGTCGATGCAGAGTAGTCGCGATGTTCGACCGAAGGACTCGACGCGGAGGCTCGAGTCGACGCAACAGAGTCGCGATACTTCTCGAAGGACTCGATGCGGCGGAGTCGCGATGTTTGTCCGAAGGACTCGACACGGCGGACTGAGTCGACGCGGTGGAGTCGCGATGTTTTTTCGAAGGACTCGACGCAGCGGACCGAGTCGACGCGGCGGAGTCGCGATATTTTTTGTGTGTACACGGAGAGCAATGTTGTTGTTTATCCCCCGGGCACTATTATGGCGAGTCGCCATGTTTTGTTGACGTTGTTGGGTCTTTGTATCGACTCGCAAATTGCCGAAATAGGATCCGGATCCGTGATTTGAATTCGCGAACTTGCAGAGATCCAAAACGTGTCGCATTGCGCGAGCTGCTGACGGAGATCTAACCGTTGGAATTGGCTGAAAAAAGACGGAGTGGTGAGGGATTGTATTCCGCAGCTATTCAACGGTGTGATCTTCGAATTCATATCCGAGTCGACTGTGAGAATTGTTTTCGCAAAGTCGCGCGGAGTTCCGTCAGATTCTGACAGGGCTTCAGTGTTCGGGTCATCCACGGAGATCTAACCGTCGGAATTCTCCGATTCTTTTTGGAGCCGGTTGATAATTTGATATCGCATCTTTCCACTGAATGAATTTTCCAGATGAGTTTCGAGCCGCCGTTGATGGTGTTTGCAATATGTACGTTGCTGCTGTCCTGCAGCCTGCGCATGAAGAACGATGCCGATGTAGACGATGAAGGCCGTGCGTGATGCCGGTGAGTGCTCGGTGAATTTGAAGGAGACGAAGTAGATCGAATCCATGGGGTCGAGGACCCGAGGCTTGATGTAGATGAGGCCGGAGAGACCGTAGATCCAACGCGTGTCGTTCCCACAGACGGCGCCAATTGTCGAAGAGTCGTGTTGACAAATCCCTCGGATGATCCGGTAGGGTTTCGAGTAGAGGAACGATGTACGCACTGGTAGTCTCGACGGATAACAAGGAGCAAGATTTACCCAGGTTCGGGGCCCTCGTAGAGGTAAAACCCTTACTCCTGCTTGTCTGGCGAGATAGTCGAGCTGTTTACAATGGCGATGCCATGGTGAGGCGTACGGGGTATCCCGTGTATTGCCTAGTCTAGTTGTGGTTTGTATATTCCTCTCTCTAGATTGGATTCCAGATTGGATGATCCTTTTTCTTTCCTCCCTCCCAGCTTTATATATGCAGCCAGGAGGGGGTTACATGAGTCCTAGTAGACTACGTATAGGAGTTCTTGTCTTGACCCGCAAGTCTTGCGGGTGGGCTTCTGTTGGGCCTTCTAGAACCGCGGGATATCACCTGTCTTTGGGCCTAGGTCTTGGGACTTGGACCAGGTAGGCTCACACGATAGGTCCAGGATTCATCCCCACGTCAACAGAGTTCCCAGCAGGATTGTGTCAGATCGAGGATCACAGTTCACATCTCGATTTTGGAAGAAGTTACACGAAGCATTGGGAACTAAGCTAGCCTTTAGCACAACCTACCATCCGCATACTGATGGACAGACAGAGCGTGTGAACCAAATATTGAAATACATGCTCCGTGCCTATGTTTTGTCCTATGGAGTTAAGTGGGAAGGTTGCCCGTTGTTTGCAGAATTTTCCTACAACAACAGTTATTAGTCAAGCTTACAGATGGCACTGTTTGAAGCCATGTATGGACGTAAGTGCTGCACACCACTAAACTGGACTGAAATAGGTGACAGACAACTCTTTGGAGTAGACACTCTACGAGCTGTAAAAGAACAAGTTCAGTTGATGTGTGACCGACTCAAAGCCGCACAATCACGCCAGAAGAGTTATGCGGACACAAAGCGTCACAATGTCTCCTTCAGCATTGGATATTTCGTGTATCTGCGTCTTACGCCGCTCAAAGGGATGCAGCGTTTCCATGTTAGATGGAAGCTTGCACCCCGATACATTGGCCATTTTAAGATCCTAACCCGTCGTGGAGAGGTATCTTATCAGTTAGAACTGCTAGAGGAATTGTCAGCCTTTCACGATGTCTTTCATGTGTCATTGTTCCGGAAGTGTCTTCACGTACCTGAGAAAAATCTCACTTACCAAGATGTGGACTTCAAGACCATTAACATAAATGATGACTTGACCTACCGTGATCGACCCCTACGAGTACTTAAGGAAAATGTCCGTGCTACCAGGAGAAATGCTTTCAAGTTCCTTAAGATTCAGTGGACGAATCATTGAGAGGAGGAAGCAACCTGGGAGCATGAAGATTATATCAGGAAGGAGTTCCTTGGTTTTCTTGAGGACTAGACCCGTGAATCTCGGGGCGAGATTCTTTTAAGGGGGGAGATCTGTCACACCCATGATTTTGGACCACATGTAATATAGTGAGCCAACAAAAACTTTTTAATGCACTTGTGTAATCCAACATTATGTAAGAGACCATGGGTATCTATGCAATGCAAGCAAACTTTTGTTTGAACTGAATTATCATTTTTTTTCCTTATGTTTCTTATTGTTTATGTGATGTTTTCCATATGATGATTTGGATAAATTTTATCCCAAGTGTTGTATCGATGTTTATTTCACCTAACAATATTATTTGGCTTTGTTTGAATCAAGAAAAAAAAATGTCAAAAGAATATTTGGATCTATTTAAACTTGTTTCTCAAAAACTAGCCAAGTAGTTATATTTAGCACTTGTTTTCAATATACTAGAGGATCACATTTTATGTTTTCTTGACATGAATGTGATCTATAATATATGGAATACAAATGTGTAAGATTGGTTTGGATTTTGGAACAAGAAAACAATCAAATTCATGATGATTTTTGTGGAAGAAAATTAAGACAGAAAAATGGATTTTTAGAAAACAAAGAAAAACAGAAAGTAGTCATTTTTTCCACCTTGTTTTCAGAGACTTCCAAAATTTCAAATTTGTTTTCAATTGATGTTTATGAAAGTACAAATCATATTTAACAACCCCATACTTTGAAAATAAATTCTGGTAAACATTTGGGCCTTAAAACAGAGGACACTTTTTTTTGGTTTTGTCTGATTTGACACTTAGCCAAAATGACTAAGTCATTTTCTGAATTTTCTGAAAACACTCAATCTGTTTGTTTGACACTACTTTGATTGCTTATAACTTTTGACTGTATTCGAATTAGGCCGTACCACTTTGTCCTTCTAGAAGCCCTAGCTTTCTATTGTGTTTACCAAGCCTTGGATCCATTGGAGTTTGACCAGAGGAGAGGAGAGGAAAGTGGGAACGGAGGAGGAAGAGACGAGACTGGCATGGGAGAGCTGTCAGAGCACGCCACTGTGCGCGCCACTGTCGCCATGTACGCCCCCTTTTCACCACTCCCTCGGTGCACGACGCAGAAGAGCACGACCTCGCGCCTCCCAGACATCCCCAAGAGCCACCAGCACGGAGTAGGCGCTCGGGAGCACGCCCTGAGCTCACCGCGGCCATGCCCATGGGCGCCCACATGCGCATGATCACAGCGCCACCACACCGCCCTCACCCCTATCCACCTCACCATCCCGAGAATCGAACGCCACGAGCTCGCAGCGAGCCCCGCGGAGCTGATTTTTCCATCGGCCACCGCGGAGACCAAACGCAGGTGGGGCACTCCCGGCTCTGTTTCTCACTGCCAACGCGTGCGCCATACGCCGTAGACCCACCCTAACCCTAGTCGTGGCCTCCCATTTGCAGGAACCCCGACGACATAGCCGGAGCCGTCTCGGCCACGCTGTTGCCCGTCGCCGTTTGGAGTCCCCGCGAACCTCTGTGACTGCGCCCCTGCACTGCACCAAGCACACGCGAATCTCATGACCCTTCGTCGCTGTCCATCGAGTCCCCAGGGTGAGCAATCGATCACCTCGCCATCGGCCCCGTTCTCCGTCGCGTTGTAAGAGAGAGAGAGGAGGAGGAGGGAGATGAACGCCCGCCGTTGATCTCGCGATCAACGGTCATGTTTAAATACCAAACCGGTACGCGCTTCGCACGCGCATTGCAAGCGTGCTGGGCCGCATCTGGCTTAGCGGGCCACACGCAAAAGAGAAACCAGCCCGCGCAGTAACTTTGTTTTTCTTTTAGAAATTACAGAGAAACAGATGGTTTACTTTAGGCTTGCGAAAAATACAAATTTTGAGAAATAAAATCCACCAAAATTCCTACAAGTAGATATGCATTTTCTTGAACAGATGGCACTGGTAGATCTTGATTTGGAGCAATATGCTTGCTGTAGTAATTATTTTGCCACCCATTGTCTGTTAGATTAATTTGTGCATAACTTTTAGGATCTGTGGCCATTTTGGTCAAACCAAAAAAAAATTATCTATTGAATAGATATATCAGTAGCACTTGATCTTACATCAAGAAGAGTTACCATTTAGAAATGGCATTCGTTTTGGTATTTGACCAATAAGCTTTTCTAGGATTTTTAGAGAGAGTTTAATAATACTTTTTGATGTGAATCCAAGTGGATGTGTTTTTTTATGCTTAGATCTATGTTATCCTAGCTTTGTGTAATTTTTAGAGCTCTAGATTATTTTTGGCAAGCAGATCTAGATTTAGTACTTTTCTGTTAGAAGTAAATCTTGTGTTTTTAGTTTAGAATAATTGTTTGCTAGTTGAAATATTGTTTTCTAGCATGCTTAGATGATTTGCTCTCTGTTAGGATGTTGTTTAATTATATTACTAGTATGTTAGAAAGTTTGTGCATGTTTGGAAAACAAATAGAACTAAGATTAGTCTAGTATTGTTTTTCTAGTCTTTTATTAAATAGATTTTGGGAGCAAAGTACTAGTAGGTTTCTTTTCTAGATTTTTAGTGATTCTTTGTTGAGTCAGTACCATTATGGTACTAATTATGAGATGTTTTCTCCTCTGTTAGTTTGCACTTAAGTTCATAGAGAAGCATGAGTAGCATTGTTTATTTTCATTATTCATAGTGTTGTTATTCACTAGTATGAGTAGGTTGTATTTTTGTTTGGTGGCAAAATTGTTTTCCACAAGTATGACCAGAGGCATTTTGACCTCTTAAATTTCTTGGAAAACTAGTGGCACGCCCACGGGTTGCATTTCATTTTGGTGAGAAATAACATTTCTCCACCATAGTAGTGATTGTGTTAATATGGTTATTTGTGTGTGTGCTTGTGAAGTGTTATTTTTGCAAACTTGTGTGATGCTTTGTTTTGTGATTTGCTTGTTGTATGTATGACTTAGAACCATTGTTTTCCTTAGATTGATTCTAATTGTGTGTCCTTTATTTTATTTTGCGACGATAGACAACAAGGAAGAAGTAATTGGTGCCGAAGGTTATTATTATCATTCCTGTTGCTACCAAGAGAAAGACCCTAACCTCAACCAAGGCAAGCGATCCTAAAGCTTGTTGTTATACCACTTATCATTATCTATCATGCATGTTTTACTTCTGAAGTTTTACAAAAATAAGATTACCAAAACTATTTTTGAGTGACTACTATTAATATTAATATTATATATATATCACATTGCCATTAGTCACACTTGGTGTTACCAAGCCTTTAGCCACCATATGGTATATAAATACCACCAAAGATAATAATCTTGAGTCCCTAAGTGGACACTCTAAAAATGTGCTTTTGTAAAAAAAATGTTTTATGAAAAATCCACGGTGGAAAGGCGAGACCTTATTCACCGGGGGAGGTAAAGAGGATTGTTTTCAAAACGGTTTTACAAAAGACACATAACCTAGTCTTCGCTGGACAACCAAGACGTACTGCCACTCTACCTCAACATGTGTACGAGGCCTATCTAGAAATTTGTTCGTGTTAGTGTGTGTTCTATCCCAAGATGCTATAGAGAGGATGATTCTCTAAACCGAAGTGTCGCCAGGAGGGAGGAACGGGACATATAAAGTGTGGGATTAATTTCCCTCCGGATGCGATAGTTCGGTCTCCTACCATGGCAGGGTGGGACCTGGTGCCGGGGATATAAAACCCAACTGAAGGGATATTCATATACTATCTTTATCAGAGTGGGACAGTTAGGATCATTCATCTGATGCTTGCATACCGCTGTGTCGGTCCATGGGTGGTTCATGGCAGATGTTTGGATCTTGTGGATTGTGTACACCTCTGCAGAGTAAAACTATTCTGAATAGCCGAGCCCTCGGATATGGGCAGTTGAATGGCAATGTAGCTAGAATTGTGTCAGTTTTCAAAAAGGATGCTTTTGGAAAAAGGAAGTATACTGTGGAGGTACCGATGAAGAAAAGCTGGAGTTGTTTACAAGAGGTTTTGCAAAGAAAAAAACTTTCTTTTATAAAAACAAGTTTTATAAAACCTCTTTGATATGCAATATCTACAAGAGAAAGAAAACTATATTATTTTCTTTTGAAGTGTCTTCTTCAACAAAGATATAGAGATGTTAAAGCAACCATGATGGTATCTTACATACACCATGGGTAGTGAACCCTGTGTATAGCCTACCTATTCCACCATATAAGCATACTTGCATTATGTAAGTTTATAAGGATGTCTTGCATAGTACATTCAAATGTACTCATATTGGTTTCATCCCTGGCTATTTACTTGGTCAGACTTTGAGGAACTATCGCAAGAGGAGGAGTACTTTATTGGCGACTACGCGAATTAGGAACGGCTCCCGGTCAGCAGCCTGTATGCGAAGGCGTGACACGGGCTCTCTACGTTGTGTGTTTTTCTATGTTTCCGCTGCATGTGAGACAATTGCCTGCCCTGCGTGGAAGTTCTTAAGACTTGGTCATGTGACCATGTGTTGTAAGAATCTATTATTTGTGTAATGGGTAGTGTTATTTGTGTACCAACTTCATATGTTGTTCACGACTGAATTCCTGGGATCGTGAATATATGCATATGAGGGGTTCTGGACCATCTGGTTTGGGGCCTCTACATGCATATTCATCATCTCCTTCACTCTTTGAATCCCCAATGAGAATCTTCCTCAACCCTCCGCAAAGTGCTTCATGGCTAAGGCCAATAAGGTATCATTTTCTTCCACCACTAAAACTCAAAGTGAAACGAATAAACTTGCTAGTCCTAGTGTCGAAGATGAAATTGCCTCTTTGAACCTATATATGACTAACTTGCAAGTTGAGAACAAGAAGTACTTTGATCTTCTCATGAGTCAATTGGGAGAGTCCCAAGAGGCTCTTGATAATAAATGTGAAACCGAAAGGAAAGATTTCATTGAAAAGGGATCCCTTTCAAATGCGCTTGAAGAGGAAGATGAGCTTCAAGTATCTCTTGAGGAGAAACTTGAATCTATTGAAGAGTCACATAATGAGTTAATTTCTAAGCTCTATAGAACGTGACCATGCAATTGAAAAATATAGAAGAAATATAAATAATAAAGTTGAGTTTGGTGTTGGTCATGAAAATATAACCGAGGAGCTAGAGAAGCTCACCGAGGCTCACAAGGACTTGGAGAGTGAACACTTCACCTTCAACAATACTTGTGAAAAACTTCAAACTCAACTTGATCAATTCAATTTGCCTAGTACTTCTACTTCTTCTTGATCATGAAAATATTATTAAGGAGAATGCTAGGTTGAAGGAAGAGCTAGCAAGAATCAAGGGCAAGGGCCCTAGTGTTGAAAAGGTTGTGGCTCCCAAGACACAAGTGGTTGATCCTAGTACACAAAATGGCAAGCAAGGTCTTGGCTATGTTGCCAAGAGAAAGAAAAAGAACAAGGCCAAGCCTGGTATGAGTGGTATTGTCATTGGGGACAACACTACTCGTAGAAACTCTGAGGGAACTAACAATCCACACCATTTATTATTTGTTGATTATTATGGTGTTGTGCAAGCTAAATATGTTGGTCCTATTGAGGGCTTCATTGATTACTCTATTTGGGTTCCAAAGACCCTTGTTGCTAACATGAGAGGACCCTCCTCGGGTCCTAACTCAAGTTAATGATTTCTTATAGGTCTATGCTTTTGGTGGATCAAAATGGCTACTTGATAGTGGGTGTACAAGTCATATGACTGGAATCAAGGAACTTATGACGGAGTTGAAACCAAATACAAATCAAGCAACTGTCACTTATGGAGATAAGTCAATATCTGAGGTAAAGGGTTTTGGCAGGGTGGTAGTTGCTCCTAATATCACCCTTGAAAATATCATTCTTGTCGAATACCTTGGTTTCAATTTGATTTCAGTTCGTGCTTTAGGGAAGATGGGCTTTCCCGTCTTCTTTGATCCTAACAAGGTGATCATTGTGTGGAGCAAGTCTGTCGATGTTTCTTACGTTGGGCATGTCGAAAATGAGTTGTATGTAGTATACTTTTCAGAGTCGACCAACACTCAAACGATGTGTCTCTTCGGTAAGGCCGATGTGGAGTGGTTGTGGCATTGCCGCTGATCCCATGTCAACATGAGAAATTTGCAAAGTCTTCACAAGAGTGGTCACATCCTCAGACTAAAATAAAATGTTTCCTTTGCCAAAGATCGTGTGTGTAGGGATTGTGTTGAAGGCAAGATGCATGATTCTTCGCATCCAATCAAGACAATTATTTCATCAAAGAGGATCTTGGAGCTTCTCCATGTTGATCTCTTTGGTTCCGTGCCCGAGGCAAGTCTTGGAGGCAAGAAGTATTGTTTGGTGATTGTGAATGACTATTCAAGATACACATGGGTATATTTCTTCAAGTTGAAGAGTGAGACTCAAAAAACTGTCATCGACTTATCCAACCAAGTGCAACATCAACACAATCTTCCTATCTTGCCTACTCGGAGTGATTATGGATCCGAGTTCAAGAACTACACCCTTAATGAGTTCCTACATGAAGAGGGTATTCTTCATCAATATTCCGTTGCATATACCCCTCAACAAAATGGTGTAGCCGAGAGCAAGAATCGGACCTTATTAGATATGGCTAGTACCATGTTGGCGGAGTTTAACTCTCCAAAATATCTTTGGGACGTAGCCATCTCCACCGTGTGTCACTCATCAAACCGGCTCTACATTCGAAAGGACTTAAACAAGCACCACATGCATGGTATGAGCACCTGAGAGAGTTGTTGGAAGACCGTGGGTTTGAAGTTGGGCAAATCGACCCAACCCTTTTCACAGAGAGGGTAAAAGGACAACTTTTCATATTCCAACTCTACATGGACGATATTATCTTTGGCTCGACTAACAAAGCTTTCAATGATGAGTTTTCAAAGCTTATGACTGACAGATTTGAGATGTCTATGATCGGAGAGCTCAAAATATTCCTTGGTTTTGAGATCAAGCAATTGTCTTGTGGGACTTTCATTTCTCAAGCCAAGTATACCAAGACATTCTTAAGAGGTTCAACTTCCAAGTTGCTAAAGAGAAGGTCTCTCAAATGCAAACCAAATGTCATCTCAAGCGCAATCCGATCGGTAAAGATGTTGACAAAAAGTTGTATCGTTCTATGATTGGTTCTTTGCTTTATCTTTGTGCATCTAGGCACGATATTGTGTTGACTGTAGGAGTGTGTGCAAGGTATCAAGCGGCTTCTAAGGAAAGCCATTTGATTGTGGTCCATAGTATCTTTCGGTATTTGGTTAATACCTCAAGATCTGGTTTGTGGTACCCAAAGGGGGCACCATTTTCTCTCAAGGGGTACATGGACTCGGATTGGGCGGTAATCAAGATGATAGGAAATCAACTTCTGGAGCTTGCCAATTCCTTGGTAGGTCTTTGGTGAGTTGGTCTTCTAAGAAGAAAAATTGTATATATCTCTCCACCGCCAAAGCGAGTATGTGGCGGCCGCTAGTGCTTGCACCCAATTGTTATGGATGAGGCAAATCCTCAAAGATTATGATGTTCACTTGGAGAAGGTGCCAATTTTATGTGACAACAAGAGTGCCATCATGATCGCCTACAATCCTGTGCAACACACAAGGACGAAGCATATTGAGATTCGTCATCATTTCATCCGGGATCATGTGGCAAGAGGTGATATTGAGCTAGCATATGTCCCAACCAAGGATAATCTCGCGGACATATTCATGAAGCCTCAAGATGATTCAAGATTCATGTATTTAAGGAATGAGCTAAATATCATCAATTTAAGGAGTTTGACTTGAGGATCTTGCACTCACACCTATAGTTGACTATGTGTTTGGGTTTAGGTGTAGGCATCGACATAGGGGGAGTGTTATCCTAACTCATTGGGTTCTCCCTCCCCCATTATGCCCAAAGCAAAAATTCATTGTTATCTCTCTATTTCTAATGTTTAATTCTGAGCTAAAATGTTGGGAATTGGCAATAAACCCAAGATACATCTTCGCGGTGTCATACCATAATCTCTTACATGGCGGCTTAGGCCACCAACCTCTTTCTTTTGAAGATTTGGTTCTTATTTAGTTGTTTTTGTAATTGTTGTTCTTTGTTTTGTTTTTTGTTTGTTTTGATTTCTTCTTTGTGGGAAACACTTGAAAAATGGCCTTTATCATTTCCCTCTTGCATATGTCAAGTAGCTACCACCCTATCAGTGAATTCTTCTAAATCCCAAGCCTTTCCCTCCCCTAAAAACTGCTCATCTAGCCACATGTATGCTCCCATGTCCATAGTCTATATTTTGGAGGAAGTGGGCTGGAGACTCCGGCCTGTAAAGGGCGGAGACTCCGGTCTGGCAAAGTTTATGGAGTAAAAGGGGTGGAGACTCCGGCTGGACCGGAGACTCTGACCACTTTACCCCGAAGACTCCGACCTGCTGGCAGTTCCGAAAAATAAAAGGGGATCGGGGTGAAGGGAAACCGATTCAGTTGCCTATTCTCCACCCCGACCCCCATCTCTCTCCCTACCGCCGCCTCCACTAGGAGATTCACCGGAGACGCCCTGCGCCTCCGGATCTGCTGGACCAGCACCCCCTCTCCTCTTCTCCATCGCCGGGGACTCTTCTCCCCATCGTTTGGAGCCTCCTCCATGGAACGAAAAGGTTTAAATCTCCCCATCTCCTCTCTAGTTTAACCTAGATGAATGTGGACTAAGATACCTAAGTTCCTATGGATGTTTTCATTGCTGCCGGTTTAGACTTCCAATAGACCCTTGTTATACTTTGTTCTTCGTTAATAGTTATGCCAAAACTGTGATTCTTTGGGGTCGGGTTGTGTGGACCGGAGACTCCGGTCCTCCTGGACGGAGACTCCGGCCTAGGTCAGATCCGAGTTTAGAAAACGGGACCGGACCGCCAGTTGAACCGGAAAAAACCGGAACCGGAGACCTCTCCGGTCTGTTAAGTGCACATGACCGTACACGCAAGAGAACCGTTGAAAACCAGTCAAACTCCGACTAAACCGGCGGTTTCCGTAGAAAACTGGGCCAACATGCCACTAGTCCAACCGGAGAAATTACTTCTACGTGGGCAAAATGTATTTGCGGCCGGGACCCAGGAGTATCGAACTCGCGACCTCCTGTGAGTTGTGCAAGCAGTCAACCAGCGTTGGCCAACATGCCCACTATCTCTTTGTGTCATATATCTATGCGTAGGTTTTAAATATATTAATTTTGCTAACAGATGAATTTGTCTTCCTTAAATTTACTTTTTCTAACAGGTTACTAAATTTTTCTTTATTTTAAGCGTCACCATAGACCTTGTTGGTGCTGAATTTTTGCATGTTTAAAGAAATATGGTTGTTCTCATTTACATGCCTACATGTTTGCTAACTTGTTGTCCTATATAATGTTTTATTTTATGCCTCATATCTCGGCTAGAAGCATGATACTTGCAAATTTGTAAGATTGACTATATATTTTGGCATGCAAATGATTATGTGACATTGTTAAATCTAATAATATCATTTTTTTCACACGTATTAATCTATTTATTTGACCCTTCATATGTTAAAATTTATTATTTATAGCTTAAAAAACCAGACATCCAACCGGTGAACCAGTGGTCCGACCGGTAAAAACCTGAACCGACAACCTCGGCAGTTCGATCACCGGTCCGGTTTTTAAACTATGGGTCGGATACTCCAGCCCTTGACCCCCGGGACTCCGGTGTAGTTACAGATTTTGATAAACAGACTATTACAAGTGCATATTTTTCCTATACTTTGGGACATACATGCTTATCCCCCTGCGACTCCTACTGCTCTTCTTTCACAGGGAACAAGAGGTTCAAGGCCGTGGTTTCCAATCCCAACAAGGATTTCCGCAAGTCAAAAGGGAAGGGAGATCCTCTCCATTTTGATGAAGAAAAAGAATGCTATGTTCCCGGGTCTATTCTGAGGCGGAAGGAAAAGTATGCCAAGTGTGCTGCTGCTCACGAAGCCAAGTTCTTGGAAGCTCGGAATGAAAGGGTTGCGATGTTTGATGTCTTGACACTCTTAGTGGGTTGTCTAAGGAGGAGTTTCATGAGATGATAAAGAGGTTGATGTTTGATTTGCCTTGCAGTTCTTATGATCCTCACTATCCAAGGCATGAGATGAAGCTGATTCAAAGGGAATTCTATGACAAGCTCAGTAAGCGCAAGCCATTTTGTCCTTAGCAGCCGTTGATCATAGAACATCTTGAGCGCAAGGAATACTTTGTTGAAGCTCTTTGGGTTGCTAGGAAGATGGGTATAGGACCTCTGATGGTCATTCAGCATAGCTACGATGTTCTCATGGTGCATCAGTTCTTTGCCACCGCGGTGTTTGATAATGATGATCTGAAATCCTTCCAGTGGATGAATGGCCCTTCCAAGCTCTCCTCCAATTTCCGAGAGTTTGGGGCTTTGCTAAGGTATGAGTTTGGAGAGATTGAAATTGAGGCAGGTAGGAGGATGCATCAGGTTGGTGTAGATCCCAACAAGGGCAAGTTGGCCCCTCTCTATTGCACCAATAGAGTTCCTGGACACGCTAGTGGACTCAAGAGGGTCTACAACATTCTTCTCCGTATGTTCAGGGAGAACATTGCTCCTTAGACAGGGAACCTCGATGAGATCAGAGGTGTACTCGTCAACCTCATGTACCATGCCCACCAAACTTTCCTTGCTGGCCTAGATTGCGAGAGGGGAGAAGTTGATGTTCTTGACTTCATATTTTCTGAGATGCATTTTCCATTATTGGGAAGAAGACCCATGTGTGTGCTCCATATTTCATGAAGATTATCTTGAGAAAGGTTCAAGGATTGGACCCTAGGGGGTTCACTTTTCACAAGTTCAATAAGCTACAGATTCTGAGTCATGAGGATGATGCTCCAGCTCGTGCTCCTTTTGCTTCCACCGAGGATGAGGATCCTGCTCCTCATTCAAGGAGAAGAATGTCATTCCCTCTTCCTCTTCCGGTGTTGACCGCCTCTCTCCTCCCACCAAGGAAAAGGTGAAACAGCTCAACTTGTTCCAAAGGACTCTGCTTTGTATCCGTGATCCACAAGGAGAACCATGATCTCTATGTCGAGAGAAAGAACATCATCCATAATCAAGGTATTTTGTTCAAGAAGATGGAGGATATTCAAGGAATCATGAAGCCTTCTAGTGCCGAGGATGAGAACTCTGATGAGACTGAGAAGTCTGACTCCACCATTCCATACAACAAGTGGAACTGTGATGCCGTCAATCTGGCTGCCATTAGTGACATGTCTTCTCACCCCCACCACCTCCAATGTGGTCAAAGGGAAAGGAAAGCAAGATGTTGATGATGAGGATTCCGAGTATGATGGAGAGGATGAGGACCAGGAGGACGAGGACTCCGGGTGGTCTATGGGATCTGTAGCATCGCTCTTCTCCCCTTTTTGGTGTTTTGATGCCAAAGGGGGAGAAATTTCTCTAGTAGGTATCGGGATTTGCAGGGTCACGCACAAGCATTTGCTTTTACCATTCTTTATGTTTGTTTAACTATTTGCTATTTGCCTTTTTAAGTCGTTGAACTATGTTACACTGTGGTATTGGTTGTGATACTTGTTTTATTATCTATAGTTGAGATCATTATTCTAGAATGTTGTTATCCTCGGTATATTCACATTCAATATGCAAAAGGTATCCATTTCCTTATTGGCTCGTATCTATCATGTTTGTTGTGTATCTCAAGTTGATCCCTTCACCTAAAAGTTGGTGCCTCCTAAAGATTTAGGTCACACTTTTAGGGGGAGCCTTGCATATTCTCGTAACATGTTTTTCAGTGATTTCTTTGCTATATTTTGAAAATCCTAGTGTTGTCATCTAACACATAAAAGGGGGAGATTGAAAGAACATTTTGTGTTCTCCCTATATTTGTTTTGAGTGTTAGATAACAACATTGGTGATTACCTAACTGTGTACCTAGTGCTTCAGGTGGTTAGGATATTTTAACATAAAAGAAAAGCGATCAAATAACAAAGTGGTGTGCTATCTGATGGCGTGTAGACACACGTTCATTGAGAGACCCCAAGAGAAGGTATGAAGAGTACATGATGGAGGGGTTAAACTCTTGAGTGGCCCGATCTTCACGAATCGACCAAGAACACGAAGAACAAGCTATGAACACGAAGAACACCAAGGGGAACGAGGGGGATAGAGGAGAGAATATAACTAGTGAGAACTGAAAGACTCGATCTCTCGTCAACTAAGCTGCAATGGCCGCCTACGGAACGATCAACCGAACTCACTTTATCGGAAACCGCTTCAACACCACGTGGACGGTCCACCACGCCAATAGAACCTCAAGGGTTAGTTGAGATAGATTGGAAAGTCCCTAACTGATTCCCAAGGGGAAAGGATAGATAACTCGGTGTAGCCTTGATTCGATCCTAGATATAAATCATAGGAGTATCCTTGATACGGTCCTAAATACAAATCATATGAGTAGCCTCACAAGAGGGGTACAAGATAAAAGCTCAAATGTCTAAATTCATGTCTAATCTAGATCTGGTCCAAGGGGTAGCATTTTATATCCTAGGGGGTAGGTGGGGTGAAAAGGTGGGTTTTCCCCTCTTTTGTGTGCTAGCTCGAAAACCGACCTGGAGAACGGCCTGGCCGGAGCGGAGGCCGGGTTCTTTAGTTGGGTGGATGGCCTGGGATGCAGGGAGGCCGGCCTAGGCCGGGTGGGAGGCCGACATGGAGGCGCGCAGGAAAGCCGGTTGGCTCTGTTGGGGTGTCAGCTGATACGTCTCAAACGTATCTATTATTTTTGATGTTCCATGTTGTTTTCATGCCATATGCTACATGTTTCCTATAGACTTTATGTGATGTTTTTGGATTTTCTGGGACTAACCTATTGAGAAGATGCCACAAAGCCAGTTCATGTTTTCTGTTGTTTTTAGTTTGATAAAAGTTGTTGTGGAAATATTCTAGGAATTGGAAGAAACAAAACCCAGAAGTCTTAGAATTCTCGGAGCGTCAACGAAGTCCAAAAGAGACCCAGAAAGGGGCAGAGGGGTGGCCACACCAAGGGTGGGCGCGGGTACCCCTCTGGCCGCGCTCAGGGGTGGTGTGGGCCCCCTGGCTGGCCACCGACATCGCCCTTTCGCCTATATAATCCCCCCGATGCATAAACCCTAAATACATCTGCCCACTTCCACGAAAAGTTGCGTAGCTCCATCGTTGCCGACAAGTTTCGGGGGACAGAAATCTCTATTCCGGCACCCTGCCGGGGCGGGGAAGTGCCCCCGGATCCATCTCCATCGACTCCACCGCCATCTTCATCGTCGTTGATGTCTCCTATAATGAGGAGGGAGTAGTTCTCCCCCGGGTCTAAGGGCTCTACCGGTAGCTATGTGTCTCATATGTCTCTCCCATGGTGTGATCTTTATGTCATCATGAGCTTTGTAATCTAGTTGAATAAGTGGATGTTTCTCTTCATCTATTATGCTACTCAAGTGGTTTTGTTATGACATCTCCGTAGACACTTTGATCATGGTGTAAAGGTGACAGCGTGTCCACTGTGTGGTTTAGCATGATATTTATATTTTGTGTTGGATGACCCTATAAAATTGTGGTGTTTGTTTGGAACCATCTAGGTCTCATGGTGATAGCATGGGGATTACCTAGATGGGGAAATGCAAACTCTAAGGAGTGCTCTTATAGCCCTACGCAATGATTGGTGTTTGTTATCCGACTGGAGAGTGGTTCGGAGTAGCATAGTGAAGAGATGATATTTATGCATTCAATTATGTTATTATTGTTGAGAGTGTCCACTAGTGAAAGTTTGATCCCTAGGCCTTGTTTCTAAGCATTGAAACACCATTTGCAATCAGTTCTGCTACTTTTCTTTGCTTGCTTCCATTTTTATTTCAGATTTCTATTATCACTTATAATCATCCATATCACTTGTATTTCACTATGTCTTCGCCGAACTAGTGCACCTATACAACTGACAATTGTATTAGGTGTGTTGGGGACACAAGAGACTTCTTGTATTGTAATTGCAGGGTTGCTTGAGGGGGATATCTTTGACCTCTACCTCTCTGAGTTCGATAAACCTTGGGTGATCCACTTAAGGGAAACTTGTTGTTGTTCTACAAACCTCTGCACTTGGAGGTCCAACACTGTCTACAATAATAGAAGCGTGCGTAGACATCAAGCTCTTTTCTAGCGCTGTTGCCAGGGAGGTAAGGTAAAAGGTACTCACATCCTCTGTGAGTGCTCGAAGTTATTTCCTTTAGATTCTGCAATTATATTTAGATTCTGCAATAGTAAAAGGTACTCACTACTATTAATGAGAATGACTATGCTTATGTGGAGAGTAATAATTATTTTATGCATGTGGCTCATGATAAGAATGTTTTATATGATAGTTATATTGTTAATTTTATTCATGATGCTATTGAAAGTTATTATGAGTGGGGGAAACATAGTCTTATGCATCTCAACAATATCTTCCCCACTTTATGTTGAAATTTCTGAAGTTGCACTTATTTTGTCTTCCTATGCTAACCACTTTGTGCTTTATTGACTTGTTCTTCTATAAGATTATTTTTCATAGGAAGTGGGTTAGACTTAAATTTGTTTTATGTTTGCTTCTTGATGCTCTCTTTTGCTTCAATTCATATTTCTTATGTGAGCATCTTCTCAAATTATCAGCCTAGCTAAAAGTTTTTAAAGAAAAGCACTTCTTGGGAGATAACCCATGGTTTTATTTCTGCTTTGTTTTTCTCTGCTTTCTTTGAATCAAGGTGTTCTTTACTTCTGTAGCAACTCCTTTGTATCTTTATTTTCTCGCATTTATTGTGCCAAGTAAAGTCTCTAGTGAAAGCTAAGGTTAGATTTGGATTTTTGCGCGGGAAACATATTTTTGATGTCCACTGTTAAATCTGTGAAAATTCACATAAAGATCAAAATGACCTGAAATTTTTTGCACTTATTCCTCAGATAATTATGAAACTTTTTCTAGCTTCGCATTTTTTGATTTGAGTAACTTGAGTGCCCTGAAAAAAATTCATCTTTACAGACTATTCTGGTTTTTGACAGATTTTGCCTTTTTACTTGCATTCTCTCTTTTACTTTGTTGAGTGGATTTCTTTGCTCCACAAAACTTCAGTGGCTGTAGCTAATGTTTAAAAGTATTAATAACGCTTGTGTCCATGCAGAACATGTGAATTTTTTATTGTGCACTAACCCTCTAATGCGAATTACATTGAGTGTGGTGTGAAGGAAGTTTTCAAGGGTCAAGAGAAGAGGGTGATATAATGTGATCAATAAGAGTGAAAAGACAAAGTTGGGGATGCCCCCGTGGTCCATCCCAGAAAACTCCAAGAAGACTCAAGTGTCTAAGCTTGGGGATTCCGCCGTGGTCCATCCCAGAAAATTCCAAGAAGACTCAAGTGTCTAAGCTTGGGGATGCCCAAGGCACCCCATTCTTCATCAACAATTTATCAGGTCACTTCTAGTGAAATTATATTTTTATTCGGTCACATCAAATGCATTTTACTTGGAGTGTCTGTTTGTTTTTTGTTTTGTTTTCTTTTGTTTTCCTTGCTGCAATAAATATGTTTGGAACCCAGCATTCTTTGTGTGGGAGAGAGACACACTCCGCTTTTTTATATGAATGCTCGTTTTCTTCCAAGCTCGTATTCTTAGTTTTTCTTCTTGTTCATTCAACATTCATCAGATCCCAGCAAACACAACATGTAGCATTACATAAAGATGATCTCGATCATGTAGGGCAGCTCATGAGATCTAAACATGAGGTACAAAGTGGAGAAGACATATCATTCAACATTCATCGGATCCCAGCAAACACAACATGTAGCATTACATAAAGATGATCTCGATCATGTAGGGCAGCTCACGAGATCTAAACGTGAGGTACAAAGTGGAGAAGACAACCATCTAGCTAATGCTATGAACTTGTAGGCCAGGGGTGAACTACTCACGCATCACTTCGGAGGAGGGCATGGTGGTGTAGACCCCTCCGGTGATGACCCCCCCCCCCCCGACAGGGTGCCGGGGAGAGCTCCAGAACCCTCCCGATCAAGGGATGATGATGACGGCAGCCTCGGGTGTTTCTCAGGACGAAGTGGTATATTTTTAGGGTTGATGTATCGGGGGGTATAAATAGGCGAAAGGGCGATGGCGGTGGATGCCCAAGAAGCTCACACCACCC
The DNA here is from genome assembly GCA_028641055.1 of Alopecurus myosuroides. NCBI lineage: Eukaryota > Viridiplantae > Streptophyta > Magnoliopsida > Poales > Poaceae > Alopecurus > Alopecurus myosuroides. The sequence goes on from CM054062.1 coordinate 18,431,194, forward strand.
CCAGGCACGGTCAGGGGGGCTCGCCCGTGAAAATGACGCTTACTTTGCGAACGAAGTTCAGAATCGGGCGCGCCGCCCTATGGTGTGGCTCCCTGTGGCCCCTCTTCGGGAATCCGTGGAACCTTCGGGAATTCTAAGACTTCCGAGCTTTGAATTTTGCAATTCCGAGAATATTTCCAGAACAATTTTTTTGAAGCTAAAAACAGCACAAAACAGGGAATTGGCTCTGTGTCATCTTGTCAATAGGTTAGTCAGGAAAATCAATAAAATGACATAAGGTGTATAGAAAAGAAGTAGAAAACAACATGGAACATCAAAAATTAAGGATACGTTTATGACGTATCAACATCCCCAAGCATAGTTCCTACTCGTCCTCGAGTAGGTAAACGATAAAAACACAAAAATTCTGAGGTGACATGCTATCAACATAAACTTGATCATCAATAATGTAAAAGAATATGTAAGCTGAGATCATAGAACTTCAACACAAGCATGATAAATAAAATTTTAACAATAAAGCATAGCAATCACCTTGCATCATGAGAAGTAACACAGATAAAAGATCATGAATAATAATGCACTGAAAGATATATGTTTGTTTCAAGCATAGAGATAACATGGCAAAGTGATATTTCGCTTGTTATTAAGAGTGGGGAAAAACATAAATGTCGGGACACCTTCAAATTTCATGAGGAAGACTAGAACAAATAATTAGAGAACAAACAATAACATATCATGAATCAATTAATAATGTTTCTGGGACAAATGCACATTAAACTCAGAATGGCAACTATGCTCTCTCAATTGTGCATAAAGTTAGAAGATGGAAACTCAACATAAAAGTACAAAGAAATGCCCTTCACAGAGGGAAGCATGGATCACTCATGTGCTAGACCTTTTATTTTATTAAACAGAGGTATAAAATGTTTGACACTCCTCCCATCCAGCTTACACAAACCATGGCTAATCGAATCCTCGGGTGCCTTCCAACAATCACATATCGTGGAGGAGTGTCTATTTTTTACAGAGGTGTATGCTTATGTCAACGAATGGTAAACAGAAAATACAGTACGTCACAAGCCAACTAGACTTCACAAGAGAGGCTCCGATAGAAGGATGCATCTGGGTAGAATGTCATCCCACTTTCTCTTTTGTTTACACAATTATGCTTTGACTGAAAAATTAGGTGCAAAAACAGTGAAGAGAATTTGTTGTATTACTTTGGGGTAAGCAGATGAAGCCACTAGTCCAGGGTATTAAAGTCCAATCAACAAGTGAGATAAAGATTCTCTATTTACGTCCTCATGAGCTAAAACAGGAGCACAAAACATGAATAATTTTGAAAGTTTTAAAGGTAACACATGAGCAATTTACTTCGGAGTGGCGGTTAAATACCACATGCAGGTAGGTATGGTGGCACATTTGGCATACTTTGGTTTTTGGGATTTGTATGAACGAGTAGAGCTCACACTCAGTACAGGTGGAGGCTAGCAAAAGACTGGGAGCGACAAATCAAGAGAGCATAAGAGCCATAATCATGCATAGCGACATAAACATCATTAGTAAAAGCATAAGTGGTACCCCAAGTTCAAAAAATAAATCATCATAGAGGCTATAAGTGACTCGTTCATAGTCATAAACATGGTGTGAGCATGCGCCAAGTCAACCAAATAACACATTCAACGGAGAACACCACAAATTTATGCTTCAAAATGACAAGAACAACTCATGATTCTTTCAATGGAACATTAAACACTCTCAGCTATTTGAGACTAATCATGCTACTAAAAAACCACTAGGCATTATAATTAAAATAACATCTAGCAAGATATGAAAAAGTCTAGCCACGGTCTATACAAGCTTCTACTTGCACCGTTATAAATTCTACTACAAGCAACCGTTTCTTTTCCCAACAAGCACCATACAAAATATGTTTTAACAAAAACTCTCAAAATGATACAACAATCAAAAATGAGAGTACTCACATATTACTACTAAAACTAATATATCTGAATAAGAGATGCAATGAAAACAAGACCTAAACAGGAATTTTTGCAGCAGCTAGAAGAAAAACTAAAAATACGAGCATAACGAGTATTCAAACGAAAAAATAGAGCGTGTCTCTCTCCCAAACAAGGAATTCTAGGGTCCAACTATATTCTTGCAGCAAGGAATACAAAACAAAACAAGATAAAACAAAAGAAAAACAAACAAACGCTTGATACGTCTCCAACTGATGTTCCATGATGATATTATGCCAATTGCTACATGTTTTCTCCCTTCTTTATGTCATTTTTATCTATTTTCCGGACTAACCTATTGACAAGATGCCACAGAGCTAGTTCCCTGTTTTCTGCTGTTTTTAGTTTCAAAAAGGTTGTTCTGGAAATATTCTCGGAATTGGAAAATTTGAAGCCTGGAAGTCTTAGAATTCCCGAAGGTTCCACGGAATCCCGAAGAGAACCGGAGAGGGGCCACGGGGGGCACACCATGGGGTGGCGCTCCCCTTGGCCGCGCCGGGGGGTGGTGTGGGGCCCCCAGGGCTGCACCGTCTTTGCCCTTTCGCCTATTTAATCCCCTCTGAAGGAAAACCCTAAGCACCTGATCAAATATCCCCGAAAAGTTCTGCAGCCGCCGCCGTCGTCAACCCTAGATCAGGGGGATTCTGAAGCTGTCTCCTGGCACCCTACCGGAGAAGAGATCATCACCAGAGGCCACTTCATCACCATGCCTGCCTCCGGAGTGATGCGTGAGTAGTTCATCCTTGGACTACGGGTCCATAGCAGTGGCTAGATGGTTGTCTTCTCCTCCTATGCCTCAATGTTTAGATCTCGTGAGCTGTCTAACATGATCGAGATTGTTCTTGTGTAATTCTATGTGCTGTGTTTGCTGGGATCCGACGAATATTGAACTTATGCCAAGTTGATTATAGTCTTTATTTCATATGTTATTTGTGATCTTGCATGCTTTCCGTTGCTAGTGGTTCTTTGGCCAAGTAATTTCTAATGACTCCAAGAGGGAGTATTTATGCTCGATTGTGGGTTCATGCCTCAATTTCGCCTGTGCTCGAGTGACAGAAACGTGACGGGGGAGGATGTGCTATTGCCACTAGGGAGAAAACAGCGGTGTGAGTGCCCGCGTGTACAATCATTGCTTACATTACACACATTTCTTAATGCGATTATCTGTTGCTTGCAACTAAATACCTAAGGGGGTTCGGATGATAACTTGAGGGTGGATTATTAGTCATAGATGCAGTTGGATCATGGTCTATGTATATTGTTTTAATGCCCGCACTAAATATCATAGTAGTCATCATGTCATGAATGTGCACTACGGTGCAACCTCTATTTGTCAATTGCCTAGCTGTAATTTGTTCACCCAGCATGCTATCTTTTATGGAGAGACACCACTAGTGAACCTATGAACCCGGTCCATTTTCCTATACTATTAAACAAACCTCTACAATTTCCTACTTTTCCTTACTTACTGCAAGCATACACCATTTTCCACACTATACGTCTAATCTTTGTTTTCAGCAATACCGGTGAGATTGACAACCTTACTGTACCGTTGGGACAAAGTATTTTGGTTGTGTTGTGTGCAGGTTCCGCGTTGTTGCTGACACAGGTGAGGCGACATCACCACCATCAGTGGCATCAACCTTCCAAAGATCCTCTTTCTCCTACTGGATTGATAACCTTGGTTCTTAACTGAGGGGAATTCCTACCGATGTGCTCATCACACCCTCCTCTTGGGGTTCCCAACACGCTTTGCCAGCATCAAGGACTTTTTCTGGCGCCGTTGCCGGGGGGAAAGAAGTCTTCTGGCAAAGGGAGTCTCTCATTCTCAACCTCTTTATTTTGTTTATTGTCTTGTTTTTATTTTTTTGCCTTGTTTTGCTTCTTTATATAAAAAACACACAAAAATTAGTTTACTTTATAGCTGTTATTTTTGCTTTTCTGCTCTTAGTTTAATCTCTAATCATGATTCTACCCAAGTTTACCTTGAAAGACATGCCAATAGGTAGCGGTGATATAATTGGGAAAGATAATATTGGAGAATTCTTTAATTATGTTAGTAAGCACAAAGAATTTGAGGATAGATCCTTAGCTAAAATTGCTCCAGATTATGAAACCTCTACAACATCTCTAGTTCGTATGCTGGAAGCTAGGTTTGTTAACCTTAATACCATAATGCAACAAATGTTCCTCAACCTTGATAACATTAAGGATAATGAAAAGAGAGAGTTTATTCTAGAAACTTTGTTTAAAGAATTTGGTGATGTTGCCATTGAGGATAGATAAGTTTTTAACCGATTTGAGATGTCAGGTTCATGTGTAGATGTTAATATCACACCGGGTAAAGCCAATGATAAGGAAATTAAAATACCAATACCCTTGAAATTGGTAGGAATGCATGAAGCTCTAGAAAAGAATTTTGATTGGATTGTTCCTACAAACCCATTTGATGAAAGTAGTGTGCCTAAAAGTGATGATAAAGGGACATCTAAAACTTCTATAGATGAAATACAATTCATTTTTTAGGAGATTTATAAGCTTAATTTTGATGCTTCTTCACTTGAAAATACTTGAGTTTCTTTCTATGCCTAGCTGAAAGGCGTTAAAGAAAAGCGCTACCGGGAGACAACCCGTTTTATTTCTCCATTTTCAACCTGTTTTCCGCCGTTTTCCTTTGTTTTTATTTGCACCTGGGTGTTGTCTATTTCCGTATCAACCCCGCTGTATCTTTTCTTTTGTGTCTTTGTTGAGCCAAGTAAAGCCTCTAGTGGAAAGTTGAGACTATATTTCGGATTTCTGCGCGGGAAACAGATTTTTGCTGTCCACTGTTAAATTCGTATAAAATCACAGAAAATTCAAAATGACCTGAGTTTTTTTGCGCGTAATGCTGGGTTATATAAAAAACTTTTTTTAGTTGACCACTTTTTTATTTGAGTAATAGAAGATTTTCGAAAAAAAATCATCTTTACCTGTTGTCTTGTTTTGACAGATTTCTGCCAATAATTGCATTTGCATCTTAATCTCTTTCTTTTGGTGTTCTTTTGAGAAAAAGAGTTTTAAAAGAAGTTGTGACAGTAGCTAATGTGTTTATGAGTGTTAGGCTTGTGTTGAAACTGAACCATGTGATTTTATTATTTCGTTTGCACTAACGTTGCTAATGATGATTGTGAGAAGTTTGTTGTGAAGGAAGTTTTCAAGGGTCAAGAGAAGAGGATGATATGATGTGATCAATAAGAGTGAAAAGCCTAAGCTTGGGGATGCCCCGGTGGTACATCCCAGCAAATTCCAAGAAGACTCAAGCGTCTAATCTTGGAGATGCCCAAGGCATCCCCTTCTTTATCAACAAATTATCAGGTCACTTCGAGTGAAACTATATTTTTATTCGGTCACATCTTATGTGCTTTACTTGGAGCGTCTTTCATTTTTTGCTCTCAGTTTCTTTTTATTTTTTAAATAAGCTTGGTTGGACCCAGCATTCTTTTATTGGAGAGTGACACGCTCCGCTTTTTCATGGAAATACTTTGTATTCTTAATCTTTGTCTGGCTACTGCATTTATTTAGCTCCTATTTTGCATGCATCTCTTATCTAAGAGCTGCTAGTTTTAGTAGTGTTATGTGAGTACTCTCATTTTTTCTTGCTGTATCATGAAGAGTATTTTTTTAAACATATCTTGTATGGTGCATGTTGGGAGAAGAAATTGCTGCTTGAAGTAGAATTTTTAATGGTGCAAATAGAAGCTTGTATAGACTGTGGCTAGAACTTTTTCATGCCATGCTAGATGTTATTTTAGTTTTAAAGCCTTGTGGTTATTGAGTAGCATGATAATACTCAACTAGATGAGAGTGTTTAATGTGTCATTGAAAGATTCATGCGTTGTTCTTGTCATATTAAAGCATAAATTTATGGTATTCTCTTTTGAATGTTTTATTTGGTTGAATTGGCGCATGCTCACGCCATGTTTATGACTATGAACCAGTAACTAATAGCCTCTATGATCATTTAGTTTTTTAACTTGTGATATCGTTTATGCTTTGATTAATGATGTTTATGTCCCTATGCATGATTATGGCTCTTATGCTCTCTTGATTTGTTGCTCCCAGTCTTTTGCTAGCCTTCACCTGTACTGAGTATGAGCTCTACTCGTGCATCCAACTCCCTAAAACCAAAGTTTTTCCATTGTGTCCACCATACCTGCCTACATGTGGTATTTAACTGCAACTCCAAGTAAATTTCTCATTTGTTACCTTTAAAACCTTCAAAATTACTCCTGCTTTATGTTCGTGTTTTTGCTCATGAGGACGTAAATAGAGAATCTTTATCTCACTTGTTGATTGGATTTCACACCCTAGACTAGTGGCTTCATCCGCTTATCAAAATGATAGAAGAGCTGGCAGCGGGGTGCCCAGCCCCAAATTAATACACACAAAATCTCTTCACTATTTTTGCCCCTGATTTATCAGTCAAAGCATAATTGTGTAAACAAAAGAGAAAGAGGGATGGCCTTCTATACCAGTTGCGTCCTTCATATGGGAGCCGCTCTTGTGGAATCTAGTTGGATTGTGACATTAGCATACATCTCCCAAAATATAGACACTTCTCCATGGTATGTGATTGTTGGCAGGCACCCGAGGATTCGGTTAGCCATGGTTTGTGAAAGATGGATGGGAGGAGTGTCAAACTTTTAACACCTCTGTTTAATAAAATAAAAAGCTCTAGCACATGAGTGATCCCTGCTTCCCTTTGCGAAGGGCCTTTCTTTTAGTTTTATGTTGAGTCTCCATCTTATAACTTTATGCACAGTTGAGAGAACATTTTTTGCCATTCTGAGTTTTGTGTGCAATTGTCCCAGAAACATTATTATTTGATTCATGATGTGTTATTACTTGTTCTCAAATTATTTTCTCTAGTCTTCCTAATGAACTTTGAAGGTGTCCTGGCATTTATGTTTTTCCCCACTCTTAAAGACTAGCGAAATACCACTTTGCCATGCTTTCTCTATACTTGAAACAAACATATATCTTTCTTTGCATTGGTATTCATGATCTTTTATTTGAGATACTTCTCATGATGCAAAGTGATTGCTATGCTTTATTATTGAAGTTCTATTTATCAAGCTTATGTTTAAAGTTCTATGATCTTAGCTTACATATGCTCTTACATTTTTATGACCAAGTTTATGATAGTAGCATGTCACCTCAGAAATTATTGTGTTTTATCGTTTACCTACTCGAGGACGAGTAGGAACTAAGCTTGGGGATTCTTGATACGTCTCCAACGTATCTATAATTTCTGATGTTACATGATGATATTATGCCAATTGATACATGTTTTCTCCCTTCTTTATGTCATTTTTATCGATTTTCTAGACTAACCTATTGACAAGATGCCACAGAGCCAGTTCCTTGTTTTCTACTGTTTTTTAGTTTCAGAAAAGTTGTTTTGGAAATATTCTCGGAATTGGAAAATTCGAAGCCCAGAAGTCTTAGAATTCCCGAAGGTTCCACGGAGTCCCGAAGAGACCCGGAGAGGGGCCACGAAGGGCCCACACCATGGGGTGTCGCGCTCCCCTTGGCCGCGCCGGGGGTGGTGTGGGGCCCCCAGGGCTCCACCGCCTTTGCCCTTTCGCCTATTTAATCCCCTCCGAAGGAAAACCCTAAGAACCTGATCAAATATCCCCGAAAAGTTCCACAGCCGCCATAGTCATCAACCCTAGATCAAGGGGGTTCTGAAGCTGTCTCCCGGCACCCTGCCAGAGAGGAGATCATCACCGGAGGCCTCTTCATCACCATGCCTGCCTCCGGAGTGATGCGTGAGTAGTTCATCCTTCGACTATGGGTCCATAGCAGTAGCTGGATGGTTTTCTTCTCCTCCTATGCCTCAATGTTTAGATCTCGTGAGGTGCCTAACATGACCGAGATCTTATGTAATTCTATGTGCTCTGTTTGTTGGGATCCGATGAATATTGAACTTATGCCAAGTTGATTATAGTCTTTATTGCATATGTTATTTGTGATCTTGCATGCTTTCTGTTGCTAGTGGTTGCTCTGGCCAAGTAGTTGCTAGTGACTCCAAGAGGGAGTATTTATGCTTGATAGTGGGTTCATGCCTCCTTTTCGCCTGTGCTCGAGGGACAGAAACATGACGGGGGAGGATGTGCTGTTGCCACTTGGGAGAAAACATCGGTGTGAGTGCCCGCGTGTATAATCATTGCTTACATTACACACATTGCTTAATGCGATTATCTGTTGCTTGCAACTTAATAACTAAGGGGGTTTGGATGATAACATGAGGGTGGATTATTAGTCATAGATGCAGTTGGATTACGGTCTATGTATATTGTTTTAATGCCCGCACTAAATATCATAGTAGTCATCATGTCATGAATGTGCACTATGGTGCAACCTCTATTTGTCAATTTCCTAGCTGTAATTTGTTCACCCATCATGCTATCTTTTATGGAGATACACCGCTAGTGAAACTATGAACCCCGGTCCATTTTCCTATACTGTTAAACAAACCTCTACAATTTCCAGCTTTTCCTTACTTACTGCAAGCATACACCATTTTCTACACTATACGTCTAATATTTTTTTTAGCAAGACCCGTGAGATTGACAACCTCACTCTACCGTTGGGACAAAGTATTTTCGTTGTGTTGTGTGCAGGTTCCGCATTGTTACTGACACTGGTGAGGCGCCATCACCACCATCAGTGGCATCAACCTTCTGAAGATCCTCTTTCTCCTACTGGATTGATAACCTTGGTTCTTAACTGAGGGGAAATTCGTACCGCGGTGCTCATGACACCCTCCTCTTGGGGTTCCCAACACGCATTGCCAGCATCAACGCTCCAAGTAAACTTCATATGATGTGACCGAATAAAAATATAGGTTCACTAGAAGTGAGTAAGTGACCTGATAATTTTTTGATGAAGAAGGGGATGCCTTGGGAATCCCCAATGTTAGATTCTTGAGTCTTATTAAAAATTCCTTGGATTAACCACGGGGGCATCCCCAAGCTTTGCGTTTGCACTCTTCTTGATCACATTATATCATTCTCTTCTCTTGACCCTTGTAAACTTCCTTCACACCACACTCAAAGAGTAATTCACATTAGAGGGTTAGTGCAACAATAAAAAATCCATGGGTTTTGTATGGGCACAATTTCTATTGATACTTTTAAACATTAGCTACATCCACTGATGTTTCATGAAACAAAGAAATCCACTTGACATCGTAAAAGAGCAAATGCAAGAAAAATGGCAGAATCTGCCAAAATCAGAATAGTCTGTAAAGACGAATTTTTTGGGGCAGTTACGTTGCCCAGATAAAAAAAACTTAAGAACGAAAAAGTTGAGTAATTAGCTGAGTAATAGGCACAAAACATTTCAGGTTATGTTGACCTTTCTGTGAATTATGCGATTTTTTACGATGGACAACCGAAATATGTTTCCTGCGCAGAAATCCAAAACCAACTCCAACTCTCATCAGAAACTTTACTTGGCACAACCAAAACATGAAAATAAAGATACAAAGGAGTTGCAACAGAAGTATACAACCCCTTGACTCAAATAAAACAGAGAAAAACAAAGCAAAAAATAAAACCATGGGTTATCTCGCAAGAAGTGTTTTTATTTAACGCCTTTTAGCTAGGCCCAAAAAAGTGGAATCAGGTGTTTTGAAAACGAAAGGCATCAAGAAGAAAGTATAAAACAAATTTAAGTCTAACCTACTTCCTATGCATAGGAATCTTGTAAATAAATAGCTCAAACTAGAAATCATGGGAAGGTAGAACAAGAGCAACTTCAAAACTTTCAACAAAAAGAGAGGTGTTTTAGTAACATGAAAATTCCTACAACCATATTTTCCTCTCTCGTAATAATTTTCAGTAGCATCATGAACAAACTTAACAACATAATTATCAAATAAAGCATGTTTGTCAAGGTCTAAAAGCACACAATTCATATCAAGCTCCAAAACAGTGGGATCATAATTCAAAATCAGCTCCTCTTTTTTTTTCCACTTTTAGCAATAGCAAAACAAGATAATTGGTCACTGTTAAAAGGTATAGGGCACATTATAGCAATCCTATTTTCAGTAGCATTAAAATTTATAACATAAAGTAACATAGGACCATCATCAAGAGCATTATCATAAGATTTATCCAAGTAGCATGGATTATCATAAATAAGTTACTACCATTGGGAGGTAGACATGGGTATCTCCATTCTTCCTCTTCTTGATCATCACTCTCCTCCTCTTTTTCATCCAATGAGCTTCCAGATTCAGCAGTTTCTTCTTCCATAGGTTCCTGCAAGGCATTAGTATCTACCTTTGGGGGAGAGAATTGATTAAGATATTGAACTATGTAGTAATTACAATCCTTGTAATTATCAAAGAAATATTCAAGTATATCATAAATCTCATCTTTATAAGGTGTGTCATCAATACTTTCAAGCAAATAGGCAATTTCAAATGCACCTTCCAAGCAATAAATTCCTCAATTTGTTCCACATCATCAAATCCATAATTTCCCTTAACATAAGAAGACATGGTAGCATTATCATTATACTCACATTGAAAAGGGAGGTGTTTATACCTCCTACAGCAACAAGATTTATCAAAGCAATAAGTAACATTATAAGTAGAGCACAAGTTTTTGGCATAGTCATGCAATTTATTAATTTGCTCCCATAAGTGTATCCCTTTTTGTAATAAGCGGTGTTCCTTATAATATTTTTGTTATTCATCCGTGAACCCACCTTGCCAATAATATCGAGTTTAAAAGGCATCAAACATTGATAGCAAGCATAATAAAGCAAGTAACAAGCAAAACAATAACAAAGTAAAAATGATTGGAGGTGAGAGACTCCCCTTGCAGAAATTCTCTTCCTCCCCAGCAACGGCGCCATAAAATGCTTGATGGAGTGTGGACACACGTTCGTTGGGAGACCCCAAGAGGAAGGTATGAAGAGCAGAGTAGCAAGTTACCCTCGGAAAGAAACCAAGGTTGAATCTACCAGTAGGAGGAAGGAGTAACTTCAGAAGGTTGATGCAGCTGAGATGGCATGGCGCACTAGTGGTTCAGCAGCAATGTGGAACCTACACAACACAATCAAATCACTTTGCCCCAACGAAGCAGTGAGGTTGTCAATCTCACCGGTTTTGCTAAACACAGAGAGGTTAAACGTATGGTGAGGAAAACAGTATGAGAACAATCTGAAAGCAATTGCAGCAGTGTGAAAACAGTAATCGCAGTGTGAAAACAGTGGAAGCAGTATGTGTATTATCAGTATGAGAAAATGGCCCGGGGTCCACAGTTCACTAGTGGTGTCTCTCCATGAAAGATAAATAACATGTGTGGTGAACAAATTGCAGCTGGGCAATTGACAGAAATGAAGGTTGCACCGTAGTGCATATGGAAGACATAAAGATTACTATGTGATTCATGCGGGCATTATAACAAAATACATATACCCTCATCCAACTGCGTCTATGACTAATAATCTGCCCTCCAAATATCATCCGAACAAACGTTGGGTATTAAGTTGCAAGCAACAGATTATCGCAGTAAGCAAAGTTTCGAATGTAAACAATGTAAACTAAGTAAACATCGTTGTTTTCTCCCTAATGGCAATAACACATCCTCCATCCGTCACGTTTCTGTTACTCGAGCAAAGATGCAAAGGAGGCATGAACCCACTATCGATCATAAATACTCCCTCTTGGAGTTACTAGCATCTACTTGGCGAGAGCATCTACTAATAACGAAGAGCATGCAAGATCATAAATAACATATGCATGAAGATAACATGATAGATTGATAATCCGAAGACATAGCATTCAACATTCATCAGATCCCAACAAACACAACATGTAGCATTACATAAAGATGATCTCGATCATGTAGGGCAGCTCACGAGATCTAAACATGAGGTACAGTGTGGAGAAGACAACCATGTAGCTACTGCTATGGACCCGTAGTCCAGGGATGAACTACTCACGCATCACTTCGGAGGAGGGCATGGTGGTGTAGAGCCCTCCGGTGATGAATTCCCCTCCCGGCAGGGTGCCGGGGAGAGCTCCAGAACCCTCCGATCTCGGGATGACGATGACGGCTGCCTTGGGTGTTTCTCGGGACAAAGTGGTATATTTTTAGGGTTGATGTATCGGGGGTATAAATAGGCAAAAGGGCGATGGTGGTGGACACCTGAGGGGCCCACACCACCCCTAGGCGCGTCTAGGGGCGCGCCACCCTATGGTGTGGCCCTCCTATGGCCCCCCTCCGGGCCTCTTCGGGCCAATTCCGAGAGTATTTCCAGAATAACTTTTCTGAAACTAAAAACAGAAGAAAACAAGGAACTGGCTCTGTGGCATGTTGTCAATAGGTTAGTCCGGAAAATCGATAAAAATGAAATAAGGTGTATAGAAAACGTGTAGGAAACAACATGAAAATAACATGGACCATCATAAATTAAGGATATGTTTATGACGTATCATGGTCGTTATTTCTCTCTTGATTTGTCGCTCCCAGTCTTTTGCTAGCCTCCACCTGTACCGAGTATGAGCTCTAATCGTGCATCCAACTCCCAAAAACCAAAGTTTTCCAAATGTGTCCACCATACCTACCTACATTTGGTATTTAACCGCCACTCCAAGTAAATTTCTCATGTGCTCCCTTTAAAACTTTCAAAATTATTCCTGTTTTGTTCCCCTGTTTTAGCTCATGAGGACGTAAATAGAGAATCTTTATCTCACTTGTTGATTGGACTTTACACATCTAGACTAGTGGTTTATCCACTTATCCAAATGATAGAAGAGCTGGTAGTGGGGTGCCTAGCCCCAAAATTGGTTACTATAAAATTCTCTTCACTATGTTTTCCCCTGATTTATTGTAGCATCCCAACTTTTAATAAAGATGGAATACCTGTGTTATTGTGCTAGTCCCTGGATCAATTGCTAGCACCACAGTACAAAATGAAATATCATGCAAATGCATCAAATTCTATTACATCGCATGATCCAGTCTTTACAAAATATTATTACAACTTGCATAGTCTTAGAAGACTAGCAGAAAACTAAGATATACATCGGAAGACATACTACAACATTGAGCCCATGTTCTTCATGTGCCACAGGCAAAACATGTTGGCGATAGTCTCGAGATCCTAAATGAAATCCTCACTCGTGTTCAGAAACATCTGCAATATGGAATATGCATCCACAAGGGATTCAATACAATTTAATGTATTGGCAAGTAACACCATGGTGGATATAAATGGCAAGACTAATACTACATGCTTATTTGGCTGGGTGGAGTTTTGGCTAAGTTTGCATAAAGCCAGTTTTGCCCTATCTCTTTTGTAAAACAAACTTTTCTTTTCAAAGGGGTGGCAATATTAGATTAAGATCCAAGCACCACAATACTTTTCACTTGGTCAAAATTTTACTTATTGAAATTGGTGATGAGATTCTTCCGTCAATCCTTGTCCAGCTTCTCATAGTTGTCCATAACCGGGGACACGGCTAAGATCTTAGTTTGTTGACTCTGCAGAGTTTGTTCACTTTCACCTTCAGACTCAAATCATCCCAAACATCCTATACACCTTGAGTGCATTAAGGAAAGGAGAAAATGGAGACGAGATCTTTCAGAAGAAATTCCACCACCGTTTGGCTTACCCGTTCCACCTATAATTATGCTACATCTTCTTGTAAGCCTAGTGAGTTCATTCAACTTAGTTGATCAAGACAGATCCCATATGACTAAAGGCTGCACGGGAAGCTACTAGACTTAGAGGGACATAGTAATCTCTTTGTTCCTGGGTGGCCATCCTCAAGTGACAACCTCAAGTGGAATAACCCTTAGACAAGGTCCCTGAGGAAACACTCAACATAAACCAGTCTTAACACTTCCACCCAGGTGGTTCATTCATTAGTTATACTTAGAATTTTTCCTCAACATCTAGTAAACAAATTTTGTAACATGGCTAAGCATCTAATAAGTACCAAGGCATCAAAATAACAAGGTGATGGATACACACTACTAGGATATAGCATAGCATAATATAACTTAGTAAAATTTCCTATCATGCTTACTACTCAAAATCAACTAATGCATATAGAAAATAATTGGTAGTTGAATGGTGTGTTACTTGCCTTGTTGAAGTTGGTGAAGGATTCACACTCTCTTCACAAAAGATCGTTGCTCTCCGTACAATCTATTCATTGAAAACACAATAACAAAATAAACAAACATGCTAGCAAGCAAACAAACAAGTGAAAAGAACATACAAAATAACATAGCCAAAGAAGTTTATCTTAGTTGGCTAGGACAAAGGTCTAGGTTCAACTAACTTCATAATAATGGAGATAACAAGATAAAGTCTTGGGATTTTCCATTTGGGTCAAGGGTTGGACAAAAAAAAACTTGTTATTCTTCAACTTGTGTGGATGGCTCCAAGTCTTCATATGTTTGTCTTCTTGAAGATCATCTTCATGCTTCTATTGTAGTCTTGTTCCTTGGATGGATTCTTCTCTTGGTCTTGATAAATTCTTCAGTTTCCTTCTCACTAGTTGGTTCAAGGTAGTATGGGCACAAAATATCACTAAGTCCATTTGGAAAGAAAGGAAATAAGAAAGATAGAAAGAGAGAGGAAGATGTTTTCTTCTGAATTTGTTCACACTTGTACTTCTTGAGTTTCTTGTAGTTGCTGTGGAGTCTAAGTCTTATCTTCAAAACTTCTTCATTGATCTTCCTTGTAGCTCTTCATGTTGCCACCAAGTTGAAGATGGAGTTCCTTCTTGTGGTTGAGTCTTGTCTTCCATTTTGCTAACTTATGGATTCTTGAAGCAAGAATAGGGGAATGGATAAGTAGATAGAAAACTATGGTACTAGTGTTTGAGGTTCACTAATATGGTTTACATATACTAGGGACTTGGTCTTGGTTCCAAAAATGGCCACAACAAACAATGGTAGAAAGAATAGAAACAAAATCTAAGGAATGATAAACTAGTGGTTCACTATGATGGATTTTTGGTCCAAAACACATGGCCATGGTTTAAGGTTGTCCAAAAGGCTTAGGTATTGATTTCTCTGGTTCAAGGTTACCAAAAGGAGAAATTTTGCTTAAGGGAACATATTCTAATTATTTATAGAATTAAATCTATGTTAAAAAATACTCAAATAGACAACTTAATTCTAAATTCTGTTTTAATTTGATCATAAATTAATTTGGTACAGAGGATATCAAAGTACACATCCTAAGGTTTCCAAATATATTTATTTTCAATTTTTGGATTTGTAGAATTCGAATTATACCCAAATTCATCAAACAAGCATATTTAAATTTGAACCAATTTAAGTTTATCAAATTTGAATTTCTACAGTGCTAAAAGATTCTACAGATCCAGGGGATTTCAAAAAGTCCAAATTTGCTAAATTTGGGCTTATGGTTAAAAAGATATGATGTTTCTAAGTTCTAGGGACTATTCTGTAAAACTGCCAATTAATTTTATTCCGGAATAAAACAAGAAAAGAGCTGGGCTCAGATTTGGTTATCTACCGCGCGGTGCAGCAGACAGGGAGTGGGCCTGGGCCAGCTACGTGCTGCTCCGAGCGACGGAAAGAGAACTTAACGCGCGCTAACTGGCAGCCACGCGGCGCGCTGTGGTTGGTTGGTACCGGTTTGGTAAGTGATTTAACAGGGGTCGTGGGATCTAGATCTAACGGACGGGGATCAAAAGAAGCTCACCTCGTCGGCGTGGCGGCCGAAAAATGGCGGCGCGGTGGTGCGCTGTTCGGGATTTCGACGAAGATGGTGCTCCGGCGGTCCCCTGGCTCGATGAGCGGACGCAGAGACGCGAAGCAAGACGGAGGGATCGATGGTGATGACGGAGACCTTCACGGAGTCCTCTATCGGTGGCAACGCCCGGTTGCTATCGCACGGCCTCCGGCGAGCTTGAAACCAGATGGCGTGGTAGATGTGCTGCGCAAACAAATAACCGAAGGGCATCAAAAGATGCGCACGGACATGGGAGACGGATTGGGTGCAGTCTCGGGCGTAGAGGGTGGCTCACCTCGTCGGGAACTTGCAAAAACGGTGGCGGACGGATGAACTTCGGCGAGCAAAATCTGAGGCCTGGGGGCACGAATCGAGCGGACTCTCGAGGGGGAAATGAAGAGGAGGAGGAGGTCTATAAAGGGGCAGGTTTGGGGCATTCAATCGGAGGCAGAAACAGAAGAATCAAGGAGATTTATTTCTCCTTCAATTCAGTTTGGAAACGGACGGAAGAGGAAGAAGAGGATGATGACGTCATGATGACGTCATCGTGTTTTTATATTCAGTTTTTCTTTATTAATTTGTATCTGTTGATTCATAAATCCAAAACACCTCAAATAAATCTCTAAATTCTTAAAATAAAAATATCTTTCCACTAAGCATGTTTGTGGGCAACTTTGGACACATTTCAACTTTTGAAATTTGAAAAATATGATTAACTCCTTAATAGTACTTAATACCAATTTTAAAATAGATAAAGTAAATAAATGAAATTTGGGTTATATAAAATTTACACATACCTACTACTTGTCAAATACAAATTTTGAAATTCTTTTCAACACATTTCACTTTTTATATTTTTGAAATATAATTGATTCACTAATAGTGCTTAATGTCATTTAAAAAAATAGAATAATAAAATGATGTTATTGTCTAAACAAAATTTCAGAGACATTATGCATGTCATGTATAATTTTTCAAGGTCATTTTAGCTCCTTTTGATATTTTATAATTAGAAGATATGAGTGATTACTAATAGCAACTTATTGCCATTTAATTAATTCATATCAAATAATTAATATTGTTGATCAATAAAATTCCAGAGAGTTACCACTATGAAAAATGTTGTTTCCGAAAGTGTGATTCATTTTCATATCAAAATAATTCATGGGAAAACATTTAGATAATATGGTTTGCTTAAAGAAAGATAATAATTATTGAATAAAGAAAATTTATTTGAATATTGTTTAGGGTTTATGGAATAGAGGTATAATTGGATTGGTAATTTCAATTTCATTGAAATATGCATTGTTTTCTTTTATTCCTTGCATCTAATTGGTTTTTTGGTGGCTTGCATAACATGAAAACAAAAAGTTTCAAATTTTAGTGATTTTTTGACTTTCCAAAAATCAGGGATGTTACATTTATCAGTCAAAGCTAATTGTGTAAACAAAAGAGAAAGAGGGATGACCTTCTATACCAGATGAGTCCTTCAATGGGAGCCGCTCTTGTGAATTCTAGTCGGCTTATGAAGTATTGTATTGTTTGTTTAGCGTTCGTTGAAATAAGCATACATCTCTCTACAAAAAAATGTTTTCAATACCTCTGTTTAATAAAATAAAAAGCTCTAGCACATGAGTTAATCTCTGGTTCCCTCTGCGAAGGGCCTTTCTTTTACTTTTATGTTGAGTCTCCATCTTCTAACTTAATGCATAGTTGAGAGAGCGCAGTTGCCATTATGAGTTTAATGTGCATCAGTATCAAAAATTATTATTAATTGATTCATGATGTGTTATTACTTGCTCTCAAATTAGTTGTTCTAGTCATCCACTTGAACTTTGAAGGTTCCTGGCATTTATGTTTTCCCCCACTCTTAAGGATAAGCGAAATATCACGTTGATATGTTTTCTTTATGCTCGAAACAAACGTATAACTTTCAAGTGCATTATTATTCATGATCTTTTATTTGTGTTACTTTTCATGATGCAAAGTGATTGCTAAGTTTCATTGTTAAAATTATATCTTTCATGACTGTGTTTAAAGTAGTATGATCTCAGCGTACTTACGGTTTTACTTTATGATGATCAAGTTTATGTTGGTAGCATGTCACCTCAGAAATTATTTGTTTTTATCGTTTACCTACTCGATGACGAGTAGGACCTAAGCTTGGGGATGCTTGATACGTCTCAAACGTATCTATAATTTCTGATGTTCCATGTTATTTTCATGCCATGCTCTACATGTTTCCTATGCACTTAATGTCATTTTTATGGATTTTCTGGTACTAACCTATTGACAAGATGCCACAGAGCCAGTTCCTGTTTTCTACAATTTTTAGTTTCAGAAAAGTTGTTCTAGAAATATTCTCAGAATTGGACGAAATGAAAGCCATAAGTATTAGAATTCCCGGAGCGTCAGCGGAGTACAAAAGAGACCGGAGAGGGGCAGAGGGGTGGCCACACCATAGGTGGGCGCGTGTCCCCCTCTGGTCTCACCCAGGGGTGGTGGGGGCCCCTGGCTGCCCATCGACATCGCCCTTTCACCTATATAATCCCCCTGATGCATAAACCCTGAATATATCGGCCCACTTCCACGATAAGTTCCGTAGCTCCGCCGCCGCTGACGAGAAGTTTAGGGGGACGGAAATCTCTGTTCCGGCACCCTACCGGGACGGGGAAGTACCCCCGGATCCATCTTCATCGACTCCACCACCATCTTCATCGTCGTTGTTGTATCCTATAATGAGGAGGGATTAGTTCTCCCCCGGGGCTGAGGGCTCTACTGGTATCTATGTGTATAATCTCTCTCTCCCACGGCGTGATGTTTATGTGATCATGAGCTTTGTAATCTAGTTGAATAAGTGGATGTTTCTCTTCATCTGTTATACTACTCAAGTGGTTTTGTTATGAGATCTCCGTAGACACTTTGATCATCGTGTAAAGGTGAAAGTGTGTGCACCATGTGGTTTAGCATGATATTTATATTTTATGTTGGATTACTCTATGAAATTGTGGTGTTTGTTTGGAACCATCTAGGTATCATGGTGATAGCGTGCGGATTACCTAGATGGGGAAATGCAAACGCTAAGGAGTTCTCTTATAGCCCTACTCAATGATTGGTGTTTGTTATCTGATCGGAGAGTGGTTCGGAGATGCATAGTGAAGAGATGATATTTATGCATTCAATTATGTTATTATTGTTGAGAGTGTTCACTAGTGACAGTATGATCCCTAGGCCTTTTTTCTAAGCATTGAAACACCATTTACAATCAGTTCTGCTACATGTTTTCTTGTTGCACTTTTTATTTAAGATTGATATTATCACTTATAATCATCCATATCACTTGTATTTCATTATATCTTTTCCAAACTAGTGCACCTATACAGCTGACAATTGTATTTGGTGTGTTGGGGCCACAAGAGACTTCTTGTATCGTAATTGCAGGGTTGCTTGAGCGGGATATCTTTGACCTCTACCTCCCTAAGTTCGATAAACCTCGGGTGATCCACTTAAGGGAAACTTGATGGTTGTTCTACAAACCTCTTCACTTGGAGGCCCAACACTGTCTACAAGAATATAAGCGTGAATAGACATCACCGGCCTGGAGGCCGGCCTGGCCGGGGTGCATGCCGGGTTTCCTGCAATCCCTCTTCCTCATTCTTCACTTCTTCGTCCTCGGTGCCCTCTTCTTGACCTTCCTTGCTAGCTTCTTGGGCATCACCTTGGACACGTTCTTGAGTTTCTTGGCCACCGTCTTGGGGATACATTGTGGGATCAAACCTGAGCACGCATAGGGTAGTTCCATGAGGTAGCGCACCATTCACCAAGTCATCGAAGGCATATCGAGAGAGAGGTAAGTTCACCTTATCATGCATCGCCTTTGCTCATGATCTTTTCATATGTCCACTTGGTGTTGGGCTTGGTGGAATGGGGTGTGCTGCATCATCTCCCCCCCTTGAAAAAGAGTCGACCTCGACTCGTGGTATTCCTCATCACTTGGATATCCATGGAAGGGAGAGAGATCGTTGATGTTGAAGGAGTTGTGGACAAGGTACTTGGATTGCGGTAAGTAGAGCTTGTAGGCATTTCTGTTTATGCGCTTGATGATCTTGAAGGGTCTGTCACCTCTTGGCTTGATCTTGGAGTCGCGTTCTTGTGGGAAACGGTCTTTGCGTAAGTGTAGCCAAACGAGGTCACCTTCTTGTAACACCATGGGCTTCTTGTTCTTGTTCATCATGGATGCTTGGTGCTCGACATTCTTCTCAAGTGTATCTCTTGTTGATTCGTGTAGCTTCTTGATGTAGTCAGTGCGCTTGTCGATGTCCATGTTGACTTGCTCGTGTAGAGGCAATGGTAAGATGGCGAGAGCGGTGTTGGGGTTGAAGCCGTAGACGATCTCGAAGGGGCTTCTCTTAGTAGCTTGGTGAAGTGCTCGTTTGTAGGCGAACTTGGCATGGGGGATGCATTCCTCCCAATTCTTGAGGCTGGGCTTGATCAACGTCCGTAGGAGTGAAGAGAGTGTTCGATTCAACACTTCGGTATGTCCATCCGTTTGTGGATGGTAGGCAGGGGAGAAAAGTAGCTTGACGCCGAGCTTGGCCATCAAAGTCTTCCAAAATTAGGACGTGAACTTGACATCTTGATTCGACACAATTGACTTGGGCACACTATGTAGACGCACAATTTCCCTGAAAAAAATTAGCGACATGTGAAGCATCATCCATTCTATTGCAAGGAATGAAATGTGCCATCTTAGAGAAACGATCAACGACGACAAAGATTGAGTCCATGTTTGTTTTAGTGTGTGGGAGTCCTAAAACAAAGTCCATGCTAATGTCACTCCAAGGAACATGTGGTGTAGGTAATGTCAAATAAAGACCATGAGGGTTGGAAGTAGACTTAGCTCAGAGATATGTAGGACATCGCTTGACGAGTCTTTCAACTTGGTGCCTCATCTTAGGCCAATAGTAATGGTTGGAGAGCATGGCGTAGGTATTGTCCCTTCCAAAGTGTCCCATGAGACATCCTTCATGTGATTCCTTCAATAACAATAAACGAAGAGAGGACTACGGAATACACAATTTGTTAGCCTGAAACAAGAACCCTTTGTGAAGATAGTAGTCATCAAAACCTCGATTGGGCAAGCATTTTTTGAAAATGGGTCCAAAGAAAACATCGGTAGAGTATAAGTCTTTGATCTCATCCAAACCAATCACATTTATTTCAAGGCCGGTAACAAGACACTCTTTATGAGATAAAGCATCCGCTACAACATTCTCTTTACCTTTCTTGTACTTAATGGCATAAGGAAAAGATTCAATGAATTCTACCCATTTAGCATGTCTTTTGTCCAAATTGGCTTGGCTTTTCAAATACTTCAATGATTCATGATCGGAATGAATAACAAATTCTTTAGGCGAAAGATAGTGTTGACAAACTTCTAAGACTCTAACCAAAGCAAATAGTTCCTTGTCATAAATTGGGTAATTGAGTCTACCACCATCTATTTTTTTCACTATGATAAGCAATGAGACGTCCATTTTGCATAAGAACGCCACAAATTCCTATTCCACTAGCACCACATTCAATATCAAAGGTTTTCTCAAAATCCGGCAAAACAAGCAAAGGTGCTTCGGTCAAACATTTCTTGAGGGTATCGAATTTTTTTTGTTGAGAATTGCTCCAAATAAATGGTACATTCTTTTTTGTAAGCTCATTTAAAGGGCAAGCAATGGTTGATAAATCCTTCACAAAACAGCGATAGAAACCAGCAAGACCATGAAAACGTCTTATCTCACCACAGAAGTAGGGTTAGGACAATTTCTAATTGCCTCTAATTTATTCTCGTCAACTTCAATTCCATTGGAGGAAATAATAAAACCCAAGAAAACAATCTTGTTGGTGCAAAAACTGCACTTGGAAAGATTTGAAAAAAGTTTTGCTTTACGAAGGGCCAACAATACTCGAGAAATATGTTCAATTTGATTCTCCAAAGACTTTCTATAGATAAGAATGTCGTCAAAATAAACCACGGCAAATTTGCCAATGAAAGGGCGCAAAATTCATTCATAAGACGCATGAAAGATGAAGGAGCATTCAAAAGACCTTAGGGCATGACAGGCCATTCATACAAACCAAGTTTTGTTTTGAAAGTTGTTTTCCATTCATCACGTGTGCTCATGCAAATTTGGTGATATCCACTTTTAAGGTCAATTTTGGAAAATATTGTAGCACCACTTAATTCATCAAGCATATCATCGAGCCTAGGGATGGGATGTCTATATCGAACGGTGATAGCATTTATGGGGCGACAATCCATGCACACGCGAGAAGTATCATCTTGTTTAGGGACAAGGATTACTGGAACGGCACAAGGGCTAAGGGATTCTCGGATAAAATCTTTCTCAAGAAGTTCTTGGATTTTCCGCTCAATCTTCTTAGTCTCCTCGGGGTTGGTGCGGTAGGGAGAACGGTTTGGAAATGGCGCACCCGGAATGAGGTCAATGCGGTGCTCGATGCCTCGTAGAGGAGGTAGTCCCGAGAGTAGCTCGTCGGGGAACACATCCTCAAATTCCTGCAATAAGGGCAACAAAGACAGAGGAAAACTTGTTATGGTGTTAGCTTCAAGTGCTTCTCCTTTTCACATGAGTAAAAAGTGAAGTGTGGATGGGTGATGCACCCAAAATGCATCTACTTTTCCAAGCACTTTGCATCGTATTTCTCTCCGGAGTCCCCCCATAATTGAATAAGTATGCAGAATCTGACGCTGTCTTTCGCAAAAGTCTTCTTTCCGTCTATTTTGGCAGGACTTTTCACAGGGGACGAAAACCACGTAACTTTTTATGGAAAAGAAGGGGAATGAGCACCTGATGGGGCCAGGGGGCCACCCGAGGGCTAAAAGGGGGCTCCACACGCGGCCAGATTCCTTGGTCGCGTGGGGTCACCCCTTTTGGGCCCAGATGGCCCACTCCGGCTAGGTCTTCGACGTACCCCTCCATATATACGAGAAACTGACGGGTTTCGAAGGGGAGGGTTGTTCGCGAAACGGAGCGCCGCCGCCACCACGATCTTCGATTTCGGAGTCAGATTGATCCGGGATTTCACCCCCGGAGGTGGAATTCGAGGGGCTTCGTCACCATCATCATCACCACCATCATCTCCATCAACCATGAGCTCCATCACCCCCTCCATGTGTGAGTAGTTGCTGTAGGCATGTGAGGTGTGAGGGGTTTTGGATGAGATTGATCATGTAATTGCTACTCGGTATGCGAGATCTAGGGGTTTGTCTTGAGAATTCTTATGTCTTATGTTGATGCACTATTGCTAGGCTTAATGCTTGTTACTAGGGCCCAAGTGGCATGATTTCAGTACTGAACTTACATTGCTACATCATATATTTGAGTTTGGTATCTATCTGCAATGTGTATTACCTGCTATTATGTTGAACCTGCGAACCCTAAAGTGAGAGCTGGGGAAAACAAGGGGGATATGTTCTAGTTTGAGGATTATGTGTGTTCATGGAGTGTTAATGCGTTGGTCCGGGCTATTCGAAAGGGTGGACCTTAATTACCTGTAGTTCCAAATTGGCCCCGGTGAAATGGGCAGGTAGGACAACAGGCTTTGTGCAAATTCTCTTGGTTAGTACGCACAATAATTTACGGAACACACACCTACATAAAACTGAGATAGAGAAAGGCCCCGCTGCTAGCAAAACATTATTACATGATCAATCTTATCCGTGCAACACCCCGCTGTCACCTCATGCCTGCGTTTTAGTCTCTGGTTTACTTTCACTCTTTTTCGGTGAAAACTGGGAAAACACTTACTCTCCATTTACTTTATGTTTGTTTACTTTCACTGCATTATTACACTCACCACTCTTGCTGTAAGTTTGTTGATACACAGGTGTGGTTGGGAGTGACGTCCCAATTGCTAAAGTCTCACCGGTATTCTTGTGTTCCCACTGAGTCGAAGTACAAATTTGGGTAATACTTCCCATCGAAGACTACGATTGATCTCCTGCACTTGGGAGCCATCAAGACTCTTTTCTGGCGCCGTTGCCGGGGAGCCTAACTTTATTGGTAAGACCACTTGTTATTGTCTACTTGCTACACTTTCTTGTTCCCTACAATGGGAAATGGAAAGGACACTTCGAAGGAGGTAATGCCTTCGACTACTCGTTCTGGTAATGATTTGCCTAGTAGACCAAAATTTTCACCTAATATTGTTTCTATTGTGGCTGCTAAGAAAAAGAAAGGAATAGATGGTAAATCACCATTGTCAAAAATGTCTACTAGTACATCTAATGATCAAACACTTGATAATGTAGACAAAGAACTAGCTTCTGAAATTCCTGAAACTATTGAAACACCTGAGGCAAATGAAGCACCTGAAACAACTGAAATTCCTGAATCTTCTGTAGATGAAAATGTAGAACTTGAGCTAGAAAGAAATGAGACTCGTATAGAGTATGAATATGGGGCCTCTTCTGAAGAAGAAGAACCATTTATTGAGTCCTTTATATCACCTGATTATACAAAACTTGATAAACTCTCTATTTATGATGACGCATCTCTTGGAAATTGTTTTGCTGCTACTAGGAATTTGTGTGGCCCAGCTATTAGAATTAGAGATAAAGATTATGAATTCAATGTTAATCCAGAGATAATTGAGATAGTTGAGAAGTCTAGATTCTGTGGAAAGGATGAGGAGTCTCCTCTTGATCATATTGCTGAATTGCATGCTTTATCTACTACATTTGGAAATGATGAAATCCGTCAACATTATTTATTCTTAAAATTGTTTCCTTTTTCTTTGGGTGAAGATGCTAGAGTTTGGTATAATCGTTTAGGACCTACATGTATTACTAGTAAGGAAGAATGCTTGCAATTGTTTTTCAATAAATATTTTCCTGCTGAAAGGATACATGCATTAACTGTTGAAATTGGCAATTTTAAACAAGATAAGAAAGAGAGTCTACCCCAAGCTTGGGGGAGATTTGGTAAAATGTGTAAGAAATGTCCTGGTCATGGTTTTAAACCTCATGAATTGCTTGATATATTCTATAATGGACTAATGGGGGAAACAAGAGACTACCTTGATAGTATTGCAGGGAATATCTTTAGGGACAGAAGTGTTGATGAAGCAATTGAATTACTGGAGTCTATTCTAGAGAATGAAGCTGATTGGAACATTGAGGAGATAGATAAAAATGAGACACTCCCAGAGAAGAAAGGAGGTATACTCGAATTGAACCAATAAACAATGGCTGAAGCTTCCAATGATATTAAAGAGAAGGGAATTAAAACCTCTCATCTCTAGGAATTATCTGAAATGGGTATTAAACTTCCTACTGATGAACCATGCTTTCCAATTCAAGTGAACTCTATACTCCCTATGGAAGGTAATGAGGAGGTAACACCTCCTGATGATGTCTCGTATGTTAACAATTTTGCTTATCATGATAATCCTGAGGAGCGTAAAATTAGAATGACTATCATGGAAAACCATCATAAAATTAATTTCCTCCGTGAAAATTTAAATGCTAGTGTAGGGGAAGTTCAAAGAATTGTTAAACATTGTGAAATGATGAACAATCAAGTTGAGCAAATGATTTCTTTACAAAATCGATTGTATGAAAATCTGAATAAACAAAAACAATTATGTGGAGTTAATACAAGGGGAGGTGCAAGCACCCAGGATCCTGATTATCCTGATGATCATCCTAAAAGAAAAGAGCAAGTTGCTCTTAAAGATAAATCTTTTGCAGGAAAATCTCCCAATGAAAATGATCATGATGATGACTCCAATGAGCAAGACAAGGATATTTCTATTTCTGATGCTGAAACTGAGGATGATAATAATGAAGAAGAAGAATCATCTCCACCTGATATTGAACAACATGATGATAATAATGACGAAGCTGCTGGTAAGGAGGATCCTCAGCCTCTTATTGAGAAGACCAACAAGAAGAAGAAACCAAATAAAGATAAAGATAAAGGTAAAGAAAGGGATCCATGGGTACAAAGACCCATTCCATATCCCCAAGAGGTATCAAAAACAAAAGATGAAGAGAGGTATGGGCAATTTTATGATATGATTAAGAATATGAAATTAGAGATTCCACTTATTGATGCTATTAAGAATCCTCCATATTCAAAATACATGAAAGATATTGTCACTAATAAAAGAAAGATACCTATTGATGCTATTACTGCTATGCTTGCTGATTATTCATTTAAAGGAAAATTGCCTGAAAACGTGGAGATCCTGGTATTCCTACTATTCCTTGCAAAATTAAAGAAGCCTATGTGAAATATGCATTATGTGATTTAGGAGCTGGTGTTAGTGTTATGCCTTTCTCACTATATAAGAAGCTTAATTTGAACAAACTAGTTCCAACAGAAATATCTTTACAAATGGCTGATAAAACAACTGTTGTACCTATAGGAATATGTGAGGATGTTCCCATCTCTATTGCTAATGAGTTGATACCTACTGATTTTGTTATATTAGAAATGCCTGAAGATGATAATCTATCTATTATTCTTGGTAGACCTTTTTTGAATACTGCAGGAGCTGTGATAAATTGCACTGAGAGCAAAGTGACATTTAATGTTAAAGGCAAAGAGCACACTATTTATTTTCCCAAGAAGAAACATGTTACAAGTATGAGCACAAGTGTGAATGCTATACAAATAAATTCCATTAAGATTGGTAGCATTGAAATACCTATACCACCTCCAGCACCAAGGTATGAAATATTGTGATTGGGACCATTCCAATCAAATATGAGGTAACTTGATTTATTGTTTTATAATAAGTAATAATAAGAATCATGAGCTATATTCTTTACATGTTGCTAATGAGACCTGATCAACCTCATTACTAATGTGGAAATGATAAAGGCATGATTCACAAACATTTAAATTGCATTTTTTTATGTTATTTGCTTTAAAATTGTGAGACATAGACATAGTATTAAAAAAATTAGAATCAGAAATCACAGAATATGAAGTTTTAGAAATTCACTGTAGAAAAGTTTCACGTAAAATTCCAGAAAAATTAGGGGGTCAGTTTTTTGCCCGAAGGGACCAGCAGCCAGTGGGGGAGCACCAGCAGGCCACCAGGGGCCAAAATAGGTACCTCCACGCGGCCAGATTCCTTGGCCGCGTGGGATACCCCATTTTTGGCCACAAGTGGATGCTGGGCCCATCCAATGCTCATCTGCTCCCTTTCGACCGAAAACCAACCCTAGTTCATCTCCTCCATTTTTCCCGTGCT
This sequence comes from Alopecurus myosuroides, assembly GCA_028641055.1. NCBI lineage: Eukaryota > Viridiplantae > Streptophyta > Magnoliopsida > Poales > Poaceae > Alopecurus > Alopecurus myosuroides. The sequence continues at coordinate 18,458,274 of CM054062.1, forward strand.
CTGTTTCTCCGTCAATCCTCGATCTCCACATTTGAGGCAGATTTTTCAAATCTGTTTGATGGAATCACTCCTTGGTATGTAACTCCTTCACTCATCCAACTACTTTTTGCTCCCATGCTTTGTGTATGAAGTATTTTGCTGCACTAGGTGTCACCTATTATGTCTAAGAACTCCATGAATTTAAGTTTTCTAGTTGATATGGATGCATGATATTGATTAGAGGACTAGTTATGGATGCCTTAGCAATGTTTTAGAGTGATACAATTTAATTTTTGTTGAATTTTATTTTGGTACAGCAAGGTAACATGCTGAACAAGGGAAAGGCATTGCTTGGGATGTCCTCAAGGACAAGGATAAGAGAATCAAGGGTGTACAACAATCATGATGATAATCAGTTATGGGAGGATGAATTGGTTTTTGCAGGTGAAAATCTGCGTGTCCATACCACAAGATGGCAAGACCCCGAAGTTCTTGAATATTGGGGGATTGCTGAAGATTTCCAAGCCTTTGCTGCAACTACGGGGCTGCTTGAGTTCTCACGCCATCCACGCAACACATATGTGGAACTCTCGAGGGAATTCCTCTCTACATTCATGTTTGCGGGACCGGTGGTGCACCGGAAAAGTAAGTCTAAGAACCCTCCTCCAGCTACTTTTGTCATTAAATTTACAATGAGGGGGCAGCGTTTAGTCATGTCATTAGAGGAATTCTATAAGGCTATACGTGTACCAATACAGGGTTATGGGATGAAACATATGCTAATTCTAGAGAAGAACTTGTCACATTCTGGCGTAGCATTGCAAAAAATATTCCTGAAAGAATGAATAGAGGCAAGCTCACATGCATCCAACACCCGGGCCTTAGATATTTTGCATTGTTTCTTGCTAGAGGATTCCTTGCTAGGGATAACACTTCTGCTTGCACTGGTCCTATGATCTATTTATTAAAATGTGAATGGAAAATACAACACCTATATATAACCTGGGAACCATACTTGCTAGAACTTTGCATTTAGCTGTGAGTAGGAATGGCACGGATAAAACTCCTTTATATGTTGGTGCCATTGCCACTTTAATCCATAAATACATTATGGCAGAACGAGGTTTTAATGATAACTTGGGTACCATGGTAAATGAGTCTCGACTGCTGGATTTTGGTTTACTTTTTCGCATGGATATGAGCAGGGCTGAGAAAGAATATTTTTCATATTGCTATAAAGATTCTAATGGGCACATTGTGTCTGTTAGGCTCCCTTGTGCTGACTTGTTTGACAGGGAGACAAAGTGGACTGTGCAAGAAGAGCCACAACAAGAAGAGCAACAACAGGAGGAGCCCCAATATCGGGCGCCTATGGCATATCCCTGGGGCTTCCCTGAACCACACCTTGGAGCACAGGCATGGCAGGATCCATCCTTCTTCCAGGGAGGTTCGTCGAGTGGTGGACATGATTACCACCCAGGATACTAGCTTGATCACAAGCTTGGGGGAGTATTTCTCTCCCTCCTCATTCGTTGTGTTATATCACTTGCATGTTATTTGTTGTTTTATGTTCTTTAAATCTGAAAAACAAAAAAATATTTTTTGTTATTTGTTAGCTAGTTTACTTCTGGTTATTTACATTATGTTTCTAAAAATCAAAAACCACAAAAAGATTTTTGATTTCTTGAGTTTAGTATAAATACGGAGCTGCAGGAATTGCTGAAATATGTTCACTGTTATATGCTTTAATCTTTACTTGTGACTCCGTTTGAGCTGAAAATTTAATCACTACTGAAACTTTTTATGGCCTTCACATCTATAAAACATGAGAAACTTTTGAGGTGTTTAGGTAGGTAAACAAATTGCTGAATGCAATAACTTTTTATAGCAAGATTTGAGTTTTTATTGAGCAGTTCAAGTGGGGAGAGGAGAACAACAATGATATGATAATGTGTTTGAAGGGATGAAAGGTATGCCACCTTTGTCGTGCTTATGTATGCTTTTTAATAACAGCAAGTGCACACCTTATTATTCCCTTAACACTTAGTGACATAATAGCCATTGTTTATCTTCTCCGTGGTTTAGTAGAATATATTCTGATGCAACTGAAATATTGTTTAGTGTCATTACTTGGCTGATGGATTGAATAATTGTAGCCTTAAGCAAAGGTTTACGCATCCCATTGTGCTTACTGAACTTGCCAACCAAGGAAAGAATTAAAAGAGAAAATTTCATGAATGATAAAAGTGGAGTCTTATGCTTGACGAACTTATGGTTGGGGGTTAGTCTAAATGTGTATCACATGGAGAACTTTCAATGCTGCACTAAGAATTCTATATTCAAGTTGATATCATGTTCTTTTAACTGTGGATGCATGTCATGCCAAAATGAGGTAGAGGAATAGTAAGTCTTCATGAGTAAGTATATATGATTAGAGAGACGCATTGGGCCGCTAACCCAAGCCATGCGATATCATGGTGGAAATTTACTTATAGCTAGAATGGACTCCGCAACATATCCTATAATAAAATAAGAAGCTATGCATATAGTGAATGAAATAAAAAAGGATAATGAGTCCGTTCCATTTGTTTGTCTTGTCATTTTGACATGGGCTGGTTTCCATGTCATGGGGCAAGAGGTACCCCAATTGCTGCTCTCTATGATGTCATTAATACTTACAATGATTGTACAAGGCTTATTGGGAATCTAGAGTTGAGTAATCATGGTGCGAGACTTCGCTTTTAAGGGGCATGAGGCTTTCAACTTGTAGTTTGTCAAGCATAAGAATCAAAATGAAAAGTTAATGCTTTAGCAAAACTGAGAGCAAGGTAGTAAGCACAATGATTTTACTTGTCAACATATGAAAGAATCAGAGATCTCAAAAATCTTGATATGATTCAATCATCAGCGATGCACAAGCCTTTGTTTATGTCTACAATTGAGCAAACTCATTCAAGTATTAACACTTCATGTTATTTCTATTGCAACAAGTATATATGCTTCAACACTGAGTAGATGCACACTTGCTAGTATTTTGCTACTTGTTACAGGAATCATGTCTTGAGTATTTGCTAGTATTAATTGATGATGCATATGCAATGCAAAGTTCTTGCCATAGTTTTTATCGCTTCTGCACTACGTTTGAGTTGTTCGAGGACAAACAACGAGCTAAGCTTGGGGGAGTTGATGCACCCAAAATGCATCTACTTTTCCAAGCACTTTGCATCGTATTTCTCTCCGGAGTCCCCCCATAATTGAATAAATCTGCAGAATCTAACGCTGTTTTTAGCAAAAGTCTTCTTTCCTTCTATTTTCGCAGGACTTTTCACAGGGGGGGAAAACCACGTAAATTTTTATGGAAAATAAGGGGAATAAGCACCAGATGGGGCCGGGGGGCACCCGAGGGCCAAAAGGGGGCCCCACATGCGGCCAGATTCCTTGGCCGCGTGGGGTCACCCCTTTTGGGCCCATATGGCCCACTCCGGCTAGGTCTTCGACGTACCCCTCCATATATACGAGAAACTGATGGGTTTCGAAGGGGAGGGCTGTTCGCGAAACGGAGCGCCGTCGCCACCACGATCTTCGATTTTGGAGTCGGATTGATCCAGGATTTCACCCCCGGAGGTGGAATCCGAGGGGCTTCGTCACCATCATCATCACCATCAACCATGAGCTCCATCACCCCCTCCATGTGTGAGTAGTTGCTGTAGGCATGTGAGGTGTGAGGGGTTTTGGATGAGATTGATCATGTGTGAGTAGTTGCTGTATGCGGGATCTAGGGGTTTGTCTTGAGAATTCCTATGTCTTATGTTGATGTACTATTGCTAGGCTTAATGCTTGTTACTAGGGCCCAAGTGGCATGATTTCAGTACTGAACTTACATTGCTACATCATATATTTGAGTTTGGTATCTATTTGCAATGTGTATTACCTGCTATTATGTTGAACCTGCGAACCCTAAAGTGACAGCTAGGGAAAACAAGGGGGATATGTTCTACTTTGACGTTTATGTGTGTTCATGGAGTGTTAATGCGTTGGTCTGGGCTATTTGAAAGGGTAGACCTTAATTACCTGTAGTTCCAAATTGGCCCCGGTGAAATGGGCAGGTAGGCAATAGGCTTTGTGCAAATTCTCTTGGTTAGTACGCACAATAATTTACGGAATACACACCTACATAAAACTGAGATAGAGAAAGGCCTCGCTGTTAGCAAAACATTATTACATGATCAATCTTATCCGTGCAACACCCCGCTGTCACCTCATGCCTGCGTTTTAGTCTCTGGTTTACTTTCACTCTTTTCCGGTGAAAACTGGGAAAACACTTGCTCTCCATTTACTTTCTGTTTGTTTACTTTCGCTGCATTATTACACTCACCACTCTCGCTGCAAGTTTGTTGATACACAGGTGTGGTTGGGAGTGACGTCCCAATTGCTAAAGTCTCACCGGTATTCTTGTGTTCCCACTGAGTCGAACTACAAATTTGGGTAACACTTCCCATCGAAGACTACGATTGATCTCCTGCAATTGGGAGCCATCAATGGGTCATCTCGTAACTCTCGCATCTCTCTTTTGGTGGCAAGTAAGGCAAGGCCTTTGGGAGCACTCGAAATTTTTTCACTCATGTTTAGCTTGTGTCTCTCACTTTCCTTTAGGTGGATCACTCTCTCACCACGCATCTCACAAGATTTGAGCTCTTCTTGTTTGCATGCAAGGGTCTTGGCATTGTCGGTGATCACTTGGCTAGGAGACATTGGACGGAGCAAAAAAAACGTCTTGTTATTCCACTTGAAGCTATAGTGATTGGTGTGTCCGTCATGAATAGCACTCTTATAATATTGCCAAGGTCGTCCAAGAAGAAGGTGACACACGATCATAGGCACCACGTCACACTCAACCATGTCTTCATAGGGGCCAATCTTGAAGTGTACGGTGACCATGTGTTCAATCTTAAAGGCGTCGGAGCCACTAAGCCATTAAACATGGTAGGGGTGTGGATGTTGCTTGTAGGTCAATTGGAGTTTGTCGCAAAGCTCTTTGCTAGCCAAATTTTTACAAATACCTCCATCGATGATAACCTTGATTGATTTGCCATTGATGTCGGCTCTAGTTTTAAAGAGGTTGCAACGTTCGTCATGCTCAGCTTGAGTGTACGTCCAAGTAATTAAGAGAAACTTGGTGCAAGGCATAGTATTCTCCTTCGCTCATTGAGTCATGTTCACCATCTTGGTTGAAAATCATGATCATCTTGTTGGAACACTCGAAAGACTTGTGTCCACTTTCACCACATTTGAAGCAAGTGATTGTGCTCGATTTGACATGAGGACCATTAGAGGCGATAGTTGGAGATACTTGTTTATTAAATGGTTGCGGAGTTTTGTTGGTAGCATTGGGAGCTCTAGAGGTGCTCTTGGTGTTGGTCGGTGTTTGTTGCTTGTGTCATTGGAGATGAAGAAGAAGGCCTTGATGCAAAGTAAGCCTTTTGCTTGTTGTACTTGAAGTATGCCGCAATTTGACGCTCGGCCTTGAGAGCTTGATGGACAAGTGCAACGATGTTGTCATAGAGTTGATACTCGACAATCTTCCTTATGGGGTAATTAAGGCCATTGAGGAAGTGGTTCGTTGTTTGTTCTTGAGATTCCATCACATGAGCTCTTATCAAAGCGATCTCCATCTCCTTGTAGTACTCATCAACCGATTTCAATCTTTGTCAAAGATCTTGTAGCTTTTTGAAGAGATATCGCTTGTAGTGTGGAGGAACAAAGTGAGCATTCATGAATTGCTTCATCTCATTCCAAGTGTCGATGTCAGCAATCCTGTTCTCAAGGCCCAAGTCACTTCATTGAAGAAAGACTTGGAGAAGTGTCATAAAGGGAAGTCCACACTTGACAATATGTTGAGTGTCCAAAAATCCCCCAATGACAAGAGAGGACTTGGATCATTTCCAATCACAAGAACAAGTTCAATGTCGACAAGAAGAAGGGCCATGAACAAGTCAAGAATTTGGCCAAGATTGTTTGCTTCAAGTGCAAGGTTGAAGGGCATCATGTTAGATCATGCCCTTTGAATAAGAAGAAACTTAGCGAGAAGCAACAAGGGAAGCGGCCATAAGTTCAACCTCAATCTCAACTTCAAGTTGAAGAAAGGCCTCTTCCCATGAAGACTCAAGCTAATGCTTCTCAAGTTGAGAAATCAACTAAGAAGAATGGAAGGAGTCGTTCTTGCTATTTATGTCGTGAAAAGGGCCATCTTGCTTCTTCATGCACTAATGGTACATTATCCAACCCTATCATAACTGATGATGTGTATTCCATTTGGAAGGATAATGTGGGCAATGTGTTTGCCAAATATGTTGGTACTCAAAGTGGTGTCAAGAAAAGAACCATTTGGGTTGCCAAGCCTATTGTGACTAACCTATTAGGACCCAACTTGGTTGCGGACCAATAAGCTCAAACTTATCAATAGTTGTTATTGGAGGGTATTGGAGACTTGGCTATATCATGAAGAATTAAGGGATCTTCATCACGTATATTTTCCTTACGCCAAGTCATTTGGTTTATCATGTCTCTATCTCATATTCCATGCTCCTTCTTGCGGTAACTTGTATTTACATTATATATATACGTTGAAAGTTTCTTGCCCCCTTGCATGTATTGGTTTTGTACCTTGCTTGTATTTTGTATATGTTGTGCTTACCACTTACTTATCCTTGAGTAATCTAGTATGTGTTTGTCGGTTCGCACAACATGTATGTATGATTTTGCTTTGAGCCTAATTGCATCTTGTTATTATCTTATTTGGCTCTTTTGAGTGATTAATGGACTATCCCATTTTGGGAGAGTAATATGCCTTTGGCACTTCACAATCCTAAAATGTGTATACATGAGGAATACCACTTAGTGTTGATATTTCAATATTATCTAGTCTCTATGTGGTATGTCATACTCGTGAGAAATTCAAATTCTAATGTCTATTAATTATCTCTAGTTGGTATTTGTTTGCCTCTTTCTAATAAGATACAGATTATCACATTATGGGGGAGTAATATGCTTTGTGCATATTACAAGCCTAAAGAATGTGAACATTTGAGGTTTTTCCACCTAGAATTGATATTGTTAATTATCTTGTTCCTATGTGGCATGTGTGCTCAAACAAGTTTCAATTTTCTTAAATGATTTTATTTGCTCATCTTTTGGTATCTTGTTTGTGAGAGAGTTTCTTGGTGCGGTTTTCCTCAAATATGCACTAGTATTTACCTTCTTGGAAACCGATTGCTTCATGCTATATTAATCATTTCTTTGCATGATCATTCGACTTTTTAATCCACCAAGAATCTCCATTAAGCATGGTGTTTACATTCCTATCCTTATCGTAAGCTTTTGTTTTGTGAATATGATCATGAATATGTATGCAACATACCACCGAGTAATAACTCCTCTTCTTGTCCTTGACAAGTGATAATCTTATCTGTGGTATAATATATTGATCATATTTAATTGGGCCATTTCTTCTTTTTTCCATGTTTAATGCCAAGTAATTTCTTTGTGCTCACTCCAATTGTCTTCCTTGCCTTTCGAGAATCTCTTTGGTCTACTCGTATTCGGTTGGTGTTCTAATTGGTAAAGCTAAAGCAAGGATCCCACTTGTGTGCATATTGTATTAAAATACGAAATTATAAGTAATGCACAAATCCTGGGGGAGCTTTCCTATATTATTTATAACTCTATTTTTCTTCATTTGTCTTTAGATCTTTCTCAATTGGTATTTAATCCCGATGACGTGTCTATTTGGAAGACAAACCTTTTTCGTCTTGGTACGTTGTGTCATCATGAAAAGTGTTGAGGGTTTGGTTTAGTTTTTGGAACCTTGCTCTTTTTGGGAGTGGGTTATATTCTCATTGATTTATTTCAAATTGATCTATTTTAGATATTGGACTTCTTTTCATTAATGAATCTTTCTTTTGGTATCTCTTTTGGGAGTTCAATATCTCATTTCTTGATTTAACTATTATTTGGTTTCTTTCAAGTGTTAAATGGTTCTTTGTGTATCTCTTTTTCACTTGATTTATTTTCAAAATTGGTTTCTTATAAACCATGTGTTGATTTGGATCTTTGGTATGATTTGGACAACCTTTTGTCGTGTCACAATCTTGTGAACCCTCTTTGGTTTTCTTGGTGTTTTTGTCCACATCATATCCATTTTGGTTCTTGAAAGTATTTGCATGCATATTTACTAATGCATTTGTTATGGCATACTTTATTTTCTTTGATCCAATATGTAGGGTAAACTCCACCAAATCCAAAATCGGCGAAAATCTCAAAAGCATGAAGTTGGCCAGTCTTTTTTAGGTGGCGGTAGTACCGCCCATGGTATTCTCCAGCGCATCTCCAGGAAGGCAACCTCCGGTGCTGGTACCGGTGGTGGTACTGCTAATTTGATGCTCTGTTGGTACATAGCGGAGGCCACAGGTAGTACCGGTGTGCGGTAGTACCGCTAATTCCACCGGTACCTCTGGTGTTGCGGATTCTGGTGACCAAGGAGAGATCCCTTTGGGGTCTGGGACACTGACCACACCGTTAGTACCGGTGGGAACACCAGTACTATCGCTGGTGCGGGAAAGTGGGCAACGACTGGTTTGGGTGAGGAGTGTCTATTGCACATAATTATGTGGATCTTATCCTATGTATTGTAGTTTGTCTAACTACTTTGGACCCAATAAGTTTGGGGACCATTCTGTACTTAAATGTGTTTTAGGTACATTTGAGATGCATTGGATGCTTATCTCATTCTCAAGGAAGGTGTCGTCACCATGTGCTTATCAGAGTCAAGCTAGGATGATGAATTAAATATTATCTACTACAACATCAGCATTTCCATCTCGGTATCAAGTATCTACCTCATGCATACCTTATCTTGTTTTCAACCTTGTGTAGGTTGCATCTTGGCATGAAAATATTTTATTTGCACATTTTGTTTACTTCGTTGTGATACTTGGTGCTTTCTATCAAAACATTGGAACTATCTCTTTTTTCCTTATTTATATTTGTGATGTTTTTGACTTGTTTGTGTTGGATGTTCATTTATATCCCTCTAAGGATAAAATTGAGCTATGTTTTATGCTTTCATTAAAAAAAACTTATTGGTGTATTTATGACTTTCTCTTTGATATCATGTTCTCTTATTTAGTAACTATTTTATGTGTACATGTTTCTTTGTGGATGTATATCATCATGACTGTTGTCAACTTAGAAACTTATACACATAAGAGGAGTTACATTATGATTTGGTATCCTCTCTTGGTGCTCAACCAATTTTTTTAAGTGCCTTGGTTTTCTTCTTAACTATGATCTCTTGCACTTGTTTTGTGTTTCAAAGGATATTGAGGGAGTGATGATTCCATATTTGCGCACTTCGTATTTAAATGCAAGAATTCTAAACAGTGCATGAACATTGGGGAGCTTCTCCACTTTCATTAAAACACTCTTTTGCTAAAATCATAAAATCTTATGTTCAATCAGTTTTTCGGATCGTTTTGATTGCTTGCCTTTCTTTGGAAGAAGTTTAGAGAAATATACTCTTGTTTGCAATATTTTTGGTCCTCAATATAGCTTGATCTCCCCGCATCTATTCTTCATTGAATATGAATTCCATTTTTCTTATCTTATGAGAAATGCCTAAATTATGGAGGAGCTCTTACTATATTGGTTGTCTAAAAAAAATTCACCCATTTCGGCAATGGATGCCAATGGGGGAGAGATTTAGAGGGTTTAAGGGAATTTGGTTTTATTCTTTGGTTTCGTTATTAAGCGTTTACCCTTCATGCTCTTGCATCCATGCATGTTTGCTTAATTCATTATATAAACCCTCGTAAAAGGGGTTGTCATCCATTACCAAAATGTGGGAGATTGAAAGTGTATGGTTCCCCCATGTATGGTTTTGGTAATTAATGACAATCCTTATGGACTAATGTTTGCATTAAGACATTCTTATAGGTTTGTCCATTGGCACCACTTGAACTCCATGTGTTGGATTCAGGGTTGGACGCTATCAAGATCATCACTTAATGAATATATCTATATGATCAATGCTACTATTGACCATATTTCAAGCATGTCTTGAAGAAGGAGATTGTGTGAACATTCATGTTTACCTTCAAGTCATCATCTTCATGAATAAAGAGAAGATACTTGGTTGATCAAGTAGGTGTGCAGATCTTGCCACCCATATGGAGATTATGGTCAAGTGAATATGGTCATATGATAAGCTCCCTAATATTAGCTTATGAGGGAGGAATTTACAAGTCTTCACGAAGCGAAGCACAATCAAGAAAGGTGCTCAAACTTGAGGTGATTAAGATCGTCATCATCTAGCTCAATTGGACTGAGCAAGGCAAAGGTATTACTTAGATAGGATTTCTATTTTACCGGTCTCATCATGCTAGTTGGGAGACCGTATTATAGGATAGATAACCGTACTATCAAGAGGGGCTCTAGAATGCATATCTTGATCGTATCTATCGTAGCTCAAACCTTTGCATACTTGGAATCATCCTTATTGGTTCTTATTTGGGTTTTCTCCATATTAGGTTTTATAGCTTTTCATGTTCTTAATGTCAAGCTCAAGTTCATTAAAATGGATTTCGCATGAAAAACTTATCACATTTTTGTTGTTGGAGGTTTCTATCGGTTGTCCTTTATTGATAGGTCACACCTTTCATCATTTGGTTTTATATCACATTTTTTACTATAATTTTTCCCTTCATATTCTTGTAGTGCTCGTCGTTGCGATTTCAACAAGCCCAAGAACATCGAAAACGGAGTCCGGATGCAAAAGTTACGACCGTTTCCGTACCGGGTGTTATGTAGCTTTTCTAGCACCGGAAGTTCCGGTGGTGGCTCCGCCGGAAACCCTTTTGGGATGCCCGTGGCGGTACCTCTGGTGAAACCACATGAGGTTCCGCTGCCTGGGGCAGTTTTCTAGCCCTTTTGGTGTTCTAACTCATCCGGGGGCGGTAGTTCCGGTGGTTTAACCGGAGGTACCGCCCCTGCGCGATTTCCCCCCAACGGTTGGATATTTGGGTGACCTATTTAAGGGGGCTTCTTCCCCAATGGTTCCCTAACTTTTTGGGCAAGTTTTACCTCTATTGTTGACCTCCAAAATCTTGCTATCTCTAAATCCCTCCGATTATTCTTGTTTCCACTTGAGGGAAAAGAGAGAGGAGATCTAAATCTACCACTTCACCAATCTATACCTCCTCTTTGTGAGGGGAACCTATTGGATCTAGATCTAGGGATTAATTTGTTGTTTTCCTTGTTCTTCCTCCTTCCTCCCTCCATAGCATTAGTTTCTTTGGTGGGATTTAGGAGAGAATTTCTTGACCACTTTGTGTGTTCTTGCTATTGCATTAGGTGCATCGGTTTGAGTTCCACACGAGATTCGCGAAAGAGAAGTTCGTGAGCTTGTTACTCTTGGGTGCTTGGTCACCGGAGAAATTGTTCCTCTTGGGTGTATTGAGCATCCTAGACGGTTAGTGCTTGGGGCTTCCACCGTATTGCAAGAAGCTTTGTTGAGAGCCTCCAATTGAGTTGTGGAGATAGCCTCAACCCCGTGTAAGGTTTGGTCAACGCCTTCAAGTCGACCTCATAGTGGAAACGAGCATCTCCCTCACCGGAGAAGCTCAAGGAGAATAAGGTGTGCAAATCCGTGCTATTGAGGAGTGCCTAGGTGACTCCCTACCTCTCCAACGAAGACGTACTTCCCTTGGGAAGGAACTTCGGTAATCACATCGGTGTCTCCTTGTACTTCGGTTATTTCTATACTCTAGCTCGTTACTTATGCATTTACCTTTGTGATAGCCATCGTGCTTGAAGTCATCTATCATGCTATCACATAGTTGTATATATTGCCTAGCATAAGTTGTTGGTGCACATAGGTAAACCTAGCTTGTATAGGTTTTGTGCTTGATAAACTAACCGCTAGTTTTATTCTGCATTTGCTTAAGCCTAAACCGTAATTATTTTAAAGCGCCTATTCACCCCCTCTAGGCGGCATCCTTGTACTATCAACAGGGCGCACTACCAGGCTCAGTAGCAACGTGGAATCTGCACACAACGCAACCAAGATACTTTGCCCCAACAAAACAGTGAGGTTGTCAATCTCATCGGTTTTTCTGAACACAAAGGATTAGACGTATAATGTGGAAAATGGTGTTTTTTTCCAGTAAATGAAAAGAGAATAGTGTTTGCTGTAAAACAGAATAGTGTTTGCAGTAGGTTGTATTATCAGTGTAAAAGAATGGACCGGGTCCACATCTCACTAGTGATGTCTCTCCAAAACAGATAAATCACATGCTGGTAAACAAATTACAGTTGGGCAATTGATAAAAATAGAGGCTGCACCGAGTGCATATACATGACATGATGATTACTATGAGATTTATTTGGGAATTATAACATTATACATAGACCGTAATCCAACTGCATCTATGACTAATAATCCACCCGCAGGATGTCATCCGGGCAAACTTTGTATATTAAGTTGCAAGAAACAGATTAGTGCATTAAGTAAAGTGCGTAATATAAACAATACAATTATCCTTAGACAAAGAATTGTTGTTTTAACCCTAGTGGCAAGAACACATGCACAATCTTAGAAGTTACTGTCACTCTCCCAGATTACTGGAGGCATGAACCCGCTATCGAGCATAAATACTCCCTCTTGGAGTTACAACCATCAACTTGGTCAGAGCATCTGCTAGTAACGGAGAGCATGCAAGATCACAAATAACATAAACAAGATAGATCTATAATCAACATGACATAGCATTAAATATTCATCGGATCTCAGCAAACACAACATGTAGCATTACAATAAGATGATCTTGATCATGTTAGGCAACTCACAAGATCTAAACATGATGGCACAAAAGGAGGAGAAGACAACCATCTAGCTACTTCTATGGATCCGTAGTCCAAGGATGAACTACTAACGCATCACTCCGAAGGCAGGCATGGTGATGTAGAGCCCTCCGGTGATGATTTTCCCTCCCGGTAGGGTGCCGGGGAGAGCTTTAGAACCCTCCCGAACTAGGGTTGACGACGATGGCGGCTACGGAACTTTTCGTGGATGGAGGCTCGTGTATTTAGGGTTTTCCCGAGGATATCAATATATAGGCGAAAGGGCGATGCCACCGGGTGGCGCAGCCAGGGGTGCCACCCTATGGTGTGGCCGCCTCGGAGCCCCCCTCCGGGTCTCCGCCGGACTCCAGGTACGTGACAGAAAATAGGACTCTGGGATTTTGTTTCATCCAATTCCAAGAATATTTCCACAACAACTTTTCTGAAACAAAAAATAGTAGAAAACAGGAACTGGCACTGTGGCATCTTGTTAATAGGTTAGTCCCAGGAAATCCATAAAAATGATATAAATTTTATAGAAAACATGTAGCGATTGGCATAATAACAACATGGAACATCAGAATTATAGACACGCCGGAGACATATCATTATCTTCTATTATTTTTGGGAGTTTCTAGGCCGGACCCTTCCGACCGAAGATTCCGGGGTGCCTGCACCGGATTCTTCCACCAGAAACTCGGGCATCGCAACATGTTTGTGAAGATGAAGATCTCTATGTAGGTCAGATAATGTCTAGCTTCTTCAGGCGTCCGGTCATCCAGACCGGAGACTCTGGGGTGTCTGGACCGGAGACTTCTTCCGGAGACTCCGGGCCCTTCCAGTGAAGTGTAGTGTGCTCCTTTGGCTAACTCACAGAGGCCCAGTCCGGAGTATCCCCGGAGTATGGCCGGAGACTTTGGCCCCTCTATGAAATTTTCGAAATCAACTGACAAATGCCTTGTCCGGAGCATCCCCGGATACTTTCAAGTCTCTGGTCCAGGCCAGAGACTCCGCCCCCCTCGGACCGGAGACTCCGAGGTTAGTGGCCTACAACGGCTAGAATTGGTGAGGGGGTATAAATACCCATCTCCTTCTTCCCCAAATGGTTAGCTCGTCCAGAATTCATTGTGCCATTTTTTAACTCACCCACCTTGCTTGATCTCCTAATCCTTCCATCCAAACTTATTGGTCTTTGGATGATTCAAGGAGAAGACCCCGATCTATGTCTTCACCAAGTTGTTCTTCATTTCCTCCTCATTCACTTGAGGGAACCTAGTCTAGGGTTTCCTTGTGGAAAACCTAGACCTCATTGCTACTCATGTTGATTATTGGTGATTCTTGGGAGCCCCCAATTTGGTTGTGAGTGTGTGCCTAAAGCTCATTGAAAAGGACTCTATTTCCGCCTGAAAGGGAATCAATAGTGGAAGGTGAACTAGACTTTTTTGGCGAGGTTCATCGGAGAATAGGGTGAGGCTTTTGTGGTGTTGAGTAAACTCACACCCCTCCAACGAGACGTACTCCCCTAAAAAGGAGGAACTCGGGATTACATCCTTGTCTCTGCATTCATCCGTTATCGGTCACCTCGTTCCCTCTCCTTTACTTTGTGTTTGTATCTTTTTGTTTTTTGTTCTTTTCATATAGGTAAATTCACCATAGTTGCATATTTAGAGAATTTACCTTTGTGTCAAGCCTTAATTTGAAGAAAAATTAAAATTGGTCATAGAACCTATTAACCCCCGCTAGGTGCCCATACTACCCGTTCAACATGCCACCATGGATGATCTCAAGGAATTGCAAAATTCTTTGACCTCCTCCATGGAGGCCCAAATGAAGAAGTTGTGTGAAATGATGGCGCAACTCTTTAAGGCCAAAGACACGACATCCCGCTTGGCGGAGTCTCCGGAAGTAATTCAGATGGCAAAAGTGAGGAGGGTGATGGTGAAGAAACTAAAAGTGAAACTCCACCTCCTAAGAAACCTTCATCTTCTAAGGGAGCGGATGGAAGGAATACTACCATAAGGTTCCCGATTGGTTCTCTCCCAATCCTCCTATCCCACATCCTCATATAAACAATAGGGGCGACCCTCCCAAATATGATGCACACTATTTTGGCCAATGGCACTATTTCATGAAAACTCACTTGAACTCTTCTTGCATTGAGTTATGGAGAGTTATTGAAGACTGATACAAGCCGGTTGATCCGAAGAACTTGAAAAGAAGAGAAGTGGTTGATTGTAAACTCAATTTCACCGTGTTGCACATGATTCAACGAGCCGCGGGTGAGAAGATCATGCCACACATTCAACAAGTCTCCACCACCAAGGAAACATGGGATGATGCTGAGATAAATAGGAAGTATGCGAGTGCCCTCATGCCATTTGAGCCTGTGGACTTGAAGTGACTTTAAGGAAGACACAACTACCATCTCATGACTTCAAGTGAGGTGATGAAAAAGATGGCATCCTTTCAAGTTCAAACAAAGCTTGCTCAAGACACTCCTGCTCGTGCTATTGGAATGCACAAAGGGGCCTCCGTTGCTTTTAAGGCAAGAGGAGGTTGAATTAAGGGAAGACTTGGATCCACTAAATGCTCAAGAGTATGATCCAGTGCTTAAGGGCTTCATTTCTCTTGACGTGCAAAATTTTTGGAAGAACCTCCCAAGGCCAAGGCATATGTTGAGGAGAAGACCAAGTGAAGTTATGGCAAGGAAGGGACTCAAAAAGTGAGGGATTGTTTCAATTGTCAAGAAAAGTATCACTTTGTTGTCGAGTGCCCTTTCGAGAATAGAGAAAGTCAAGGAAGGAAACTTGTTCTCAAGGATAAGTCAAAGCTCCCTCATAAGAAGCACTTCTTCAAGAAGAAACCATCTTCAAGGTTTGTTATAGTGACTCAAAAAGAGTATGATTCCGGTGATGATGAAGAAGAAGAAACCACAAGTGAAGTAGTAGTTGTTGCTATTGCATCTCCATCACTCTTTGAATCCCACAATTATAATCTTTCTCAATCATCCACGAAGTGCTTCATGGAAAAGGCCATTGAGGTATCATCTTCCTCCAACTCTAAGACTCAAAATGAAAAGAATAACCTTGCTAGTCTTAGGGTTGAAGATGAAATTTCCTCTTTGTGTCTATTTATGTCTAACTTGCAAGGTGAGACCAAAAGGTACTTTGATCTTCTCATGAGTCAAATGGGAAAGGCTCAAGAGGCTCTTAAGAAGAAAGGTGAGACCGAGAGAGAGGATGCAATTGAAAATTCATTTCTCTCAAATTCTTTCGAGGAAGAGCATGAGCTTCGGGAATCTCTTGAAGAGAAACTTGAAACTATTGAGGAGTCACATAATGAGTTAATGTATAAAATCACTAAAGAACGTGACCGTGCTATTGCTAAATATAAAAATGGCTAAACAGAAAAGGGTTGAGTTTGATGTTGGTCATGATAAACTAACCGTGGAGCTAGAGAAGCTCACCAAGGCTCACAAGGCCTTGGAGGGTGAACACTCTACCCACACCAAGGCACATGCACAACTTCAAAGTCAACTATATCAATTCAATGTGCCTAGCATTTTTAGTTCTTCTTGTGATCATGCAAATATTATATAGGAGAATGCTAGGTTGAAGGAAGATCTAGCAAGAATCAAGGTCAAGGGCCCTAATGTTGCCAAGATCATGCAAAACTAAACTATATCAATTCAATGTCCAAGGCCACAAAATGGCAAGCAAGGTCTTGGCTATGTTGACAAGAGCAAAAACAATAATAAGAAGAAAAACAAGAAGAAGATCAAGCCCGCACAAGCAAAGAATGTTGGTGCGAGTGGTATTGTCATTAGAGACGAGACCACTCATAGCAACTCCGTGGGATCTAAAAATTCTCACCATTTATTTTTGTTGATTATTATGGTGTTGTGGAAGCTAAATATGTCGGTCCTATTGAGGTTTACATTGACTACTCTATTTGGGTTCCAAAGACCCTTGTTTCTAACAAGAGAGGACCCTCCTCTGGTACTAACTCAAGTCAATGATTTCCTGTAGGATTATACTTCCGGTGGGCCAAATAGATACTTTATAGTGGATGTGCATGTCATATGACCGGAAGCAAGGAACTTATGACAGATTTTAGACCAAATGTAAATAAAGCAACCGTAACTTATGGATATAAGTCAAAATCTGAGGTAACGGGTTTTGGCAAGGTGGTTGTTGCACCTAACATCACTCTTGTGAATTTCATGCTTGTCGAATCCCTTGGTTACAATTTACTTTCAGTTCGTGCTTTAGGGAAGATGATATTTTCCGTCTTCTTTGAACCTAACATCGGGGTCATCTTGTGGAGGAATACTCTTAGTGTTGCTTACGTTGGGCATGTCGAAAATGAGTTGTATGTGGTAGAATTTTCAGGGCCAACCAACACTCAAGCAATGTGTCTCTTCGGTAAGGCCAACCTGGGGTGGTTGTGGCATCGCCGCTTATCCCATGTCAACATGATAACCTTGAAAAACCTTCACAAGAGTGGCCACATCCTCAGAGTTAAAGAAAATGTTTCCTTTGCCAAAGATCGTGTGTGTGTAGGGCTTGTGTTGAAGGAAAGATGTATGATTCTCACCACCCAACCAAGACTACTATTTCATCAAAGAGGATTCTAGAACTTTTTCATGTGGATCCCTTTGGTGCCCTGACCGAGGCAAGTTTGGTGGCAAGAAGTATTGCTTGGTGATTTTTGATGACTACTCAAGATACACATGGGTTTATTTCTTCAAGTTGAAGAGTGAGACCCAACAAGCCGTCATCGACTTCTCTAATCAAGTTCAATGTCAACATAATGTTCCTATCTTGGCCATTAGGAGTGATAATGGCTCTGATTTTAAGAACTACGCCCTTAATGAGTTCCTTAGTGAAGAGGGTATTCGTCATCAATATTCTGTTGCATATACCCGTCAACAAAATGGTGTAGCCGAAAGGAAGAACCGAACCCTCATGGATATGGCTAGGTCCATTTTGGCGGAGTATAAGTATTTCAATATATTTGGGCCGAATCCATCTCCAAGGCGTGTCACTCATCAAACCGGCTCTACCTCCGCAAAGGCTTAATGAAGACTCCATACGATATTCTGACTGACAACAAACCAAATATCTCCTACTTCCGTGTCTTCGGTTGTAACTGTTTCTATTTGGTAAAAGGAGTTAGTTTGTCTAAATTTCATTCTAAACCCCCTGAGTGTACATTTGTTGGTTACAGTTATGAATCCCACACTTATAGATTTTTGGCAAGACCTCACGGATTGTCGTTGAATCTAGTAGTGTGGTGATTCGAAGAAAATGATGGCTCCCAAGTGGCGCCATTTCATGTTTCTATTGTAGATGTTGAAATGCCTCAAGAAGTGATGAAGTGAGTACACACTCTCGATGGGAGACCCCAAGAGGAAGGTAGGAAGATTGCAGCAGCAAGTTTCCCTAAAAAAGAAACCAAGGTTGAATCGACCAGTAGGAGAAAGAAATCACTTCCGAAGGTTGTTGGCAGCTGATGTTGGCAGGGCACACTACCAGACCTACCAGGAACATGGAATATGCACACAACAAAACCAAGATACTTTTCCCCAACAAAACATTGAGGTTGTCAATATCACCGGTTTTGCTAACACAAAGGATTAGATGTATGATACGTCATAAACGTATCCATAATTTCTGATGTTCCATGTTGTTTTCATGTCATATGCTACATGTTTCCTTTACACTTTATGCCTTTTATCGATTTCCTGGGACTAACCTATAGACAAGATGCCACAAAGCCAGTTCCTATTTTCTGTTGTTTTTAGTTTGAGAAAAGTTGTTTTAGAAATATTCTCGGAATTGGACGATTCGAAGCCCAGAAGTCTTAGAAAGTCGTCGCGCACACGGAGTCCGGAGGGGAGCCACATGGGCCCCACACCATGGTTGGGCGCGCCCCTGGCCACACCCAGGGCTGGTGTGCCCCCTGGCTGCCCACCGACGTTGCCCTCTCGCCTATATATTCTCCTCGAAGGTTTAACCCTAAACGCCAGAGCCTTTTCCATGAAAAACATCCGCAGACGCCGTCATCATTAACCCTAGCTCGGGAGGGTTCTGGAGCTCTCCCCGGCACCCTGCCGAGAGGGGGAATCATCACCGGAGGGCTCTACACCACCATCCCCGCCTCCGAAATGATGCGTGCGTAGTTCATCCTTGGACTACGGGTCCATAGAAGTAGCTCGATGGTTGTTTTCTCCTCTTTATGCCTCATGTTTAGATCTTGTGAGCTGCCCTGCATGATCAAGATCATCTTATTGTAATGCTACATGTTGTGTTTGCTGGGATCTCATGAATATTGCATGCTATGTACAATGATTATCAATCTATCATGTTCTTTTCATGTGTATGTTATTTATGATCTTGCATGCTCTCCATTGTTAGTAGATGATATGGCCAAGCAGATGCTAGTAACTCCAAGAGGGAGTATTTATGCTCGACAGTGGGTCCATGCCTCCCTTTCACCCACGCTCGAGTGACAGAAACGTAGACGGGTGGGGGACTAACCTATTGACAAGATGCCATAGAGCCAGTTCCTGTTTTTTTTTTGCTATTTTTAGTTTCAGAAAAGTTGTTCTGGAAATATTCTCGGAATTGGAAAATTCAAAGCCCGGAAGTCTTAGAATTCCCGAAGGTTCCACGGAGTCCCGAAGAGGCCGAGAGGAGGGCCACAGGGGGGTGATTACCCACAAGTATAGGGGATCGCAACAATCTTCGAGGGAAGTAAAACCCAAATTTATTGATTCAACACAAGGGGAGCCAAAGAATATTTATATGCCTTAACAACTGAGTTGTCAATTAAGCTGCACCTGAAAGTAGTCTTGCTCGCAACAATTTATTTATGGTAAGAGTTTTATAGAAGAAGTAGAAATAAAATAACAGTAGTAGTAAATAGTAACTTCAGTAGCAATCGCGGAAAACAACAGGATGGGAAGTACCGTAGGCATAGAGGGAATGGATGGACGAGCATTGCATGGATAACAAGGGTCATGTAATAATAATAACGTGGACATTGCAGATAATAATAACGAAGTATCAAACATGTAGGCAAACCATAGGCATGTGTTCCAATATAGTTATACGTGCTCGCAATGAGAAACTTGCACAACATCTTTTGTCCTACCAGCCCGTGGCAGCGGGGCCTCTCGGGAAACTATTGGTAATTAAGGTTCTCCTTTTAATAAAGCGTCGGAGCAAAGCATTAACACTCCGTGAACACACGTGGTCCTCACATCACAGCCATCCCCTCCGGTTGTCCCAATTTCTGTCACTTTGGGGCCTTCGGTTCCGGACAACAATATGTGTAAACAACTTGCAGTTATGATCAAGAAACATAATTACACTCATGAGACAATAACATGTTCAGATCTGAAATCATGGCACTCGGGCCCTAGTGACAAGCATTAAGCATAACAAGTTGCAACAATGGTAGAAAACACTAACAATGGATACTAGACACCATGCCCTAACAATCTGGCATTATTACATGATCGATCTCATCCAATCCCTTCCATCCCTCTTAGCCTACAATGAGGTTTACTCACACATGGACGGGGGAAACATGGATGGTTGATGGAGAAGGAGTGGCGGTGTCGATGATCTCCTTCGAATCCCTGTCCCGGCAGGGCGCCAGAATAGGAACTTCTGATCCCCGAATTGAGTTTCGGGGTGGCGGCGACGCTCTGTTGTGTTTCCGTGGAATATGACGAACCCCCTCGTGTTTTAGGGTCGAAGGGAATATGTAGTCAAAAGGGGAGTCCGAGGGGGTGCGGGAGTGGCCCATACCACTAGGCGGCGCGGCCAAGTGGGGGGGGGGGGCGCCGGGGGATGGTGTGCCCCTTCCTAGCTCCTCTCCTCGCCCCCTTCTGGCTCCCGGGGTCTTCTGGTGTTTTAAGACCAATGGGGTCTTTTCCCGAAAGTTGATTTTTCTTCACAAAAATGAGACACCAAGGTAATTCTGCTGAAAACAACGTTAGTCCATGTTAGTGGGTATCCAAAACTCACAAGTTTAGAGGAAAACAATAATAAAAGTGTTCGGAAAAGGAGATACGTTTTGGGCGTATCAGGTGGCCACACATGAGGCGGTGCCCCCTAGCCGCGCCGGGAGTTGGTGTGGGCCCTCGGGCGCCCACCGCCATCGCCCTTTCGCCTATATATTCCCCCCGATGCATGAACCATAAAGATATACCACTTTTCCACGAAAAACACCCGAGTCCGCCCTCATCATCAACCCGAGATCGGGAGGGTTCTGGAGTTCTCCCCGGCACCCTGCCGAGAGGGAAAATCATCACCAGAGGGCTCTACACCACCATGCCCGCCTCCGGAGTGATGCGTGAGTAGTTCATCCGTGGACTACAGGTCCATAGCAGTAGCTAGATGGTTGTTCTCTCCCCTTTATGCCTCATGTTTAGATCTCATGAGCTGCCCTAGATGATCGAGATCAGCTTACTGTAATACTACATGTTGTGTTTGCCGGGATCCGATGATTATTGAATGCTATGTCTCTTTATTATCAATCTATCATGTTGTCTTCATGTGTATGTTATTTATGATCTTACATGCTCTCCATTGTTAGTAGATGCTCTGGCCAAGTAGACACTAGTGACTCCAAGAGGGAGTATTTATGCTCGATAGTGGGTTCATGCCTCCTTTGCATCTGTGCTCGAGTGACAGAAACGTGACAGATGGAGGACGTGATGTTGCCATTAGGGAGAAAACAACGATGTTTACATTGTTTACATTACACACTTTGCTTACTGCGATTATCTGTTGCTTGCAACTTAATACTCAACGTTTGTTCGGATGATATTCGGAGGGTGGATTATTAGTCATAGATGCAGTTGGATGACGGTCTATGTATCTTGTCGGATATATGCCAATTAGGGGTATGTCCGGCATTGGCCTAAAGTCCGGATTACCAGGGTGGCCCATAGGCAATGGAACATAGTCCATTGGGTGGCCCAGTAAGCTGACGCGCAGGAAGCCGGATTCTAGAAGAACCCAGACCACAGCCCAAAGTTGCGCGGCTTGGAGGAAAAGACGGATTCCTTACTTTCCAAGTTAGATACTTTCCGCAGTCTTCTAGGTTTCCTTTCTATAAGCCGTAATCCGGCTATCTATATAAAGCCGGACGGGAGTAAGAACAGACAATTAGCTAGAAGCCAACTCGCCGAGAATTTGATCCTCGCCGAGTTAGCGAAACCATACTCACCACTGTACTTTGTATACTTCAGGTTCTAACCCTGATTTAGTGAGATTGCAGGAGTAGGAACGCCTGCCTAGTTGCGTCCTACCAAACCTGGGTAAAATCGGTGTTCTCGTTTGCAGTGTTTCCACGCCCCCCCCCCCCCGCGGTTCTACAAGTAGGCTTATGGTACCCCCGTTCATGAACCTTACTATGATGTCTCGACAGTTGGCGCCCACCATGGGGCCAGCGGCGTCGGGAGTCACGTTCCGAGCGGGAATACTCGGCAGAGTCGGCAGCTCGATCACTGTCGGAAGCCTGGAATTCGACGGAAACGTCGGACGCTTCCTCGACAACGGATCGTATATGCTAGCACGGAATCATCTGGTAAGTGACTGCGTTTTACCGATTGGATCTACTAATGTTTTTATCGGTTTAACAACAGAAGCTATGGGATTCCGTGGTGGGTGTAATTTTATCCCACCCGTCCTATGCCCAATAGATGATGGCTTTAATGCCAGATTCTGCTCAGATTTGCCATATTCATACCATAGGAGCAGATCAAGCTTCCATACTTGCATACTGCCAAAATACATCTGGATTTGCCGCCTCTCCGGAGATGTCTGCAATCAGATCTCAATTCATTGGTATGGTGAAGTCTGAGACCGCTGAAAACACGGAAGACGGAAATCCCGTGGAAGAGGCAGAAAACCATGATCCCACAGGAAAAGTGGAAGATCCGACATCCGTCGGCCAGACGACAAACTCGAAAGCCGATTCTGTTTTAGCTGCTGTAGAAGAAAGGCTAGAGTCGGACCTGGATCTGAAGACATAGATTTCGAAGATGAAGACGCTTTCGAAAGAAAGGTGAAATCTATGCAAGAGAGTTTTCACGAAGTACTTATGGCAAAACCGACTGAAAATTCGGATGCTGAGGAAGATGAATATCCCAAAACACCTCCGCTAGATGAGGAAGAAGAGGAAGGCGAAGCTAGTCCAACTTACCCTGATGTCAAGAATCGACGGAGGAGGAACCTAGCAAGAAGCCTCCTTCTTCCAAGAAGAAAAAGAAATCTGCTATGATACTCAAGTCTAGACTCCAGAAGAAAAAGATGGAAAAATTGACAGACATTGGCAACCAAAACCTAGAAGTAGGAGGAAGCAGCGGAGTCAAGCCTGCGGAGAAGAAAAAGTCTGAAATCCCTGTCCCCAAAATGTCAGAACAGGAGGAAATCGATTTGATTCAAACCCCGATGGCACGAGACGAGCTCCGAGAAGTGCTGGAAGCCAGGAGACAAGCTATACAACGACAACAACAACTTCTGTTCCGAACTCAGGAGAACCTCCTCAAAACCTAGTCTGACATTAAAATGCAGCAGGAAGAATAGAGAGTACGAAAGAAGAATAGATAAGGAATTAAACCCACGCGGTTACCCGGAATTTCAAAACCGGACGAACTGCCAGCAAGAAAAAAGTTCGAAAACCCTTTTTACCAAAGGCAGGTTAACGACGTTAATGCTAAGGGTGGTGATGCTCACGGATGCTCAACCTTGTTGCAAAAAAATTCATCTCCAAAATCAGATAAATGGCAGCAAGCCAGCAACATCGTCAGAGCGCGATCCAACGGCTGTCAGGAGGCCCGAGCGTCTAATATAAACCGACCCCCGCTTCCTGTCCCCTTCGGCCCTTCCCCCTTGCCCCGCTCCTTCGCCTAGTTCCCCCGCGGCCAGCCAGCCTCACACTCGGCACCCTCCCACACTCCATTGTTGTGTGTATCCAATAAAGCTCCTGTACAATCAAACCCCAGGATCCGGATCGATCGACCCCTCGCCGATCCGCGCGATTCTTCTCCTGAATCCTCCCTTGATTTTTTACCCAATCGGGGCTAGGGTTAGGGTATCAGGGAGGACACCGCATTTCAGGCCACCGCCGGAGTCGACGAGCTAGGCTTACCCCGGGGGAAGCGAACCGAAGGGGAGGGAGGAAAAATGGAGAAGAAGAAGGTGGCGGTGTCCAAGGTGTGCCACGGCCACTCCCGGCCGGTCGTCGACCTGTTCTACAGCCCCGTCACGCCGGACGGCTACTTCCTCATCAGCGCCAGCAAGGGTAAGCGATCCGCTCCACTCGGCTACGCCTGGCCACCTCACCTCACTCGTTATTTTTGGGGTTGTGCGTGTGTGTCTGGTATTCGTTCGGATCCAAAGCCGTGGCAGACTAGTAGTGATGCGGACGGCAGATATATTATTCTCGAGATTGCGGATTGTGATGTGATTACCCTTTTTCGCGTGTGAGAATCTATCCTGAAATGTGTTTAAGCTTTGGTCTTGAGAGCTATATGTTGGATTCAGTATATGGTGGACGAATATTGGTCACTTCTGTTTGTACTGTGATTATTGCGTGTTCCATGTTGTCTCACACACTTGTAGGGATAGAATTCGGGTGCCGACGAGGTCATGTAAGACCTCTGTTCAAGATATCGGCCGATATTCCGATAAATCGGCCGATTTATCGCTTATCGGTGTGTGGCCGATAAGATAAATCGGCCGATATTTCGGTCGATTTTTCGATAGTTCGGCCGATATTTCGATAAATCGGCTGATTTACCACTTATCAAGGTCGACCGATAAGTTTCCGATAAGCGATATCTTGAACATTGCCATTGATATTCTGTAACTTCACAATCTAGTCAAGCTTGTGCGATGTTAGTTTGATTTGAAGGATTTAGCAGTTATTTTGTGCCATATTCGGAAGCCAAACTTTGTCACATTTTTTAGTTATGCCTGTCTAAGTTAGGAAAGTGTTCATCTTTTGCTGCGGGTTTCGCCTGCCAACCTCTTTTAGCTAGATCCTGCGTGAGAGGCGCGTGGAGTTGTGGCAATGGTCACTTATTCTGCGTTAGGCATCCCGGTGGATTATGATAATCCAGCCCTTTCAACTGTCTTTGGTTAATTTATTGTTTTTGACTAACAAAACTTTAGTGCTTTTGTGGCTATTTTTCCGCAGCAGATTATATATAGAATAAATCCAGCACAACACAGTTGATGAACCACAAACTAAGCCTTACACAAGCTAAGTTGTGGCGGTATTTTTGTCCACCACAAACTAGATTAGATTCGGCTGTAAACCAAATCCTATATTCTTATGTACTACTAGTTCATATACTGCAGCCTATTTTCCCTTTCGCCTAAATTTTTATAAGCATACCTTTTAGTCACCCTATATACATGGTCAGAAATTTCAACTGCGCATCAATGTTTTGATTTTTGTTGTGCTGCTTGTCCATGTTTTTTCCACATCCTCATTGCAAGTTCGTAAATTAGCTGTTATTTTTTGAGAAATCAGGTTGGCTATCTACTTAATTGATGTTTATAACGTCGAATGGAGTTGGACCATTGCTGGATATTCACAGCAGGCAGTTGCTTTTATGTCTGCTTAAATGGAGGTTGTTAAATGAGTATACACGCAAGTGCATGATTTCATCACCGCTGAGCTGTCAGTTATAGGGTACACAAATGATAACTGTTGGATATAATCAAAGACATTTTTCTATCCATGGATGTAGTTTCAAAGGTGATGCAGTTAATATGTGTTCTTAGCTACTTCCTCCCTTCTAAAATACTTGACTTTCATTTGTCCAAATATGCATGTATGTATACACTAAAATATGTCTACATACATCCATATTTGGACAAATAGAAGTCATGTATTTTGGAACGGAGGGAGTAGGTGTTGCAATAGCATTTCTTGGCCATTAGATGCCATCCCTGTTTATTAGAGTGGAGTTCGAGTGCATCTTCTAGATTTACCTCCATGATACAATTCTTTATAAAAAGTATTAAAATATTTCCAATGAATTATCCCAGAGAGAGACAACTTAAGTTGAATAAGAGCTATCACCTCTGATTCTGATATACTCTTCTTTGCTCTAAGTATTATAATGCGAGTATGATACTAATCTGTCCACACATTGAGTTCATGTCTAAATTTAAAAATGTTTTGTTTGGTGTGGTGTGGTGCATTAATTAATTAATTGCTGACATAACTAACATGATTAACTTAATTTTTTTCCGTCTATTTCTGCTATCAGTTCAAGTTACTGACAAAATTAATATACTTAAGAGATCGTTGGATGCCTGGACCAGCTTTTAGTCTAGGCCATTGGATAGGGTGAATGGAGGGACAGGACAGGACGATAAGATTTCAGGACAATTATAAATAAAACAGGGACATAAATATGGGTGTATCTGGCAAAGATTCAAGTTGTGTCCATACTATATTATTCGCTCTGTAAACAATTATTCGAGCACAGAGTGCTCTTACCAGACAAGGGTGAAAATACCTGCACATGATAGTTGTTACCTGTTAAGCTTATTACTCATAGTCCATTTTGTGTGCAACCTTCACTTTCAAATGCATCGAAAATTGTCCATCTCTTGTTATGAGTATCAACTAGCACCCAACACTAAGATCACATATTCTGGTCTACAGACTCAAATCCGATGCTTCGTAACGGCGATACGGGAGATTGGATCGGGACTTTTGAAGGTCATAAAGGTGCTGTTTGGAGCTCTTGTCTAGACACAAATGCCCTCCGTGCTGCTTCCAGTTCGGCAGACTTCTCAGCGTATGACATTTGTCCTGCAAAGTTCAATTAATGCTTATTTCAATTATTTTTTCTTTTGAGAAATTGGAATATTCCTGGCTACTGCATTACTCTATCAGAGTCAGCTGACACTTATTGGATGGATACCTATGTATACCCATCCAAAATTTTGAAATTGTTAGTGGCATAGTACATTTGTGATCCTTATATTAGTTTAAATTTGTTATAATTATACGCATTCTTCAACTTTTTACCATTATATGTACATAACTTACCAGCCTTGGAAAGTGCTGAACAGAGCAAAGCTGCATTTGATTTTTCATCTGCTGCTTGTGATTTAAATCAAAATTTACGAACAGGTTCAAATCATTATTTTAGTGCAGCATCATGGGGTAGTGGATGCAGTATGTTACAAACTTAGATACGCAGTTTTCAGTTGTGGAGTTATGCATAGAGGGCCAATCTGATTTCCTATGATGGGACATCCACTCAACTGCACTGCACATCATTGGTTGGTTGCTCGCCTGGTGAACCATAACGTAATGCATTGATGATTGAACATAAAAAATAGGTAGAATAAGAAGGAAACTATGTTGTATTAATCTGCATAATTAATACATTATAATCCTATTTTATGGATGTAAGTCTGTTGATACTATGTGCAGAAGAATACAAAGCATTTGTTTTGCAAAAAGGATTGCGGTCCTCTAATGCTAATGCTCAGAAATGTTTCTGCACTATTTCTTGACTATAGTTTACTCTTTTGAAAACATGGACCTTTTCTTGCAGCAAAATATGGGATGCATTGACAGGAAATGAGCTACATTCATTTGAGCACAAGCATATAGTACGTGCCTGTGCCTTTTCTGAGGTAATGCTCGTTGGAAGCTTAACTCCGTGTCCTCTTCTGGCATCTATATACCATTATCCCCTCCCACTCTAATAAGATGATGCATGCTGTATTCTTCTCCTTTTGTCCTTGATGTTCCTCCATACTTATCTAAGGCCTCATAGTGCTACTTCTTGCAACTTGCCACAAAATATGGACTATTCAACAAGTATATTGGCCATGCCGCGCATTACATCCATCAGCCCATCTCATTGAATAATTTTAATCATGTCTATGAAGCTGTATAATTAGGACCTTTTTTTTTTCACCACTCTGTGTGCTATAGTAGTCAGTTGGAACTGGTCGTCCATAAGCAGTTCTAAACCTAATCAAACTGGCGATGCAACTGCAGGATACACACATGTTGCTCACTGGAGGTATGGAAAAGATTTTGCGTGTATATGATATGAATCGACCAGATGCAGCTCCAAGAGAACTTGACAAAGCACCTGGTTCTGTGCGAACTGTTACTTGGCTTCATAGTGACCAATCTATTCTAAGTTCCTGCACTGATATGGGTGGAGTGAGGTTTGTCTCAAAAATATCTTTAAAATCTGAAGCTAGTATGAAAACTCCTGCTGCAAGTATATTATACTTGTTCCCCTTGATTAATTTCTGATCTAAACAGATTATGGGATGTGAGAAGTGGAAAAATTGTTCAAACTCTTGAAACCAAGGCACCTGTCACCAGTGCAGAAGTAAGCCAGGACGGCAGGTTCATTACTACAGCTGATGGTTCAAGTGTTAAATTTTGGGACGCAAATCAGTAAGTTCTTTCCTGCACTACCATATTTCTGTGCATCACATGCATTGTTCAGTTCCTTAGCAATTTTTCTTGTAATTCGACAGTTTTGGGCTCGTGAAAAGTTATGATATGCCATGCACTGTGGAGTCAGCTTCACTTGAACCAAAGTCTGGGAGTAAGTTCATTACCGGAGGGGAAGATATGTGGGTTCATGTATATGATTTCTTCACTGGCGAAGAAATAGGTAAGTCTGTTATTATATTTAATCAAGTGAGTACTGACTCCTGCAAGACCAAGTCTTCGGTGCAGTTATTTATTCCCAGAACAGAACATTATCATAATTTTTTTTTAGCTTTACTATTGTGAGTTGTAGAGCAATTTGGTCACCCGGGAAACCAGTCAGAAAAAAACAATTTAATTTGAACTTTACAGAGACAAGTGAATTACTATAAATATAAATCAGCTTCTAGCCCAAAGGCAAGAACTGGCGGATATGGATATGTGAGAGTGGTACTGGGTTCAAACCCCAGTTTTGCAGTTTTTTTTTACATATTTGCACTTTTTTTTTTGAAACGGGAGCAAAAGATTTGCCCCAATCTATTAATTAAGAAGAAGAGAATTGCCCAGTTAATTTACGGAAAACCGGGCAAAAACGGATACACATCTACCAACCCGAAGTGCTACTCACAAGGCCAGAACCCGAAGTTTTTGCCCGGAACTTTCACAAACAGTTGATAAATACAGAACTCAATGCTGCAATCCACAAATAGTTGATAAATACAGAACTTAATGAATTGGATTCTTCCAGCGATGGAAGAGATGGTATGAATGCCAGAAGTATAGATAGTATTCTATTGATTTTGCTGTATCTACAATGAAGTAGATTGGGCTCTATTGCCACTGTGTGTTCACTTTTTGGCTGCAGCTTTCAAATACACACATTTGAGTGTATTTTATTCTGAAATTTTTCGTAACCGGAAATACGATTGTTCCCCTTTTTTAATATTGAGGTTTCACTAACTGATTCCGATGACATAACTTCACAAATCACATCTGGTTATTATTCTCAGGTGCAATTTATACCGTAAAGCTGAAACCCAGTGTTCCAAAGTCAAAGCTTTCGGCCCAGCTTTGTCTTAAGCTGAAACCGTAAAGCAAGCAGACTACACAAATACTACTCCAATAC
This sequence comes from Alopecurus myosuroides, assembly GCA_028641055.1. NCBI lineage: Eukaryota > Viridiplantae > Streptophyta > Magnoliopsida > Poales > Poaceae > Alopecurus > Alopecurus myosuroides. The sequence goes on from CM054062.1 coordinate 18,487,789, forward strand.
ATATGTAAAATCGCTATTGTGTAGTATTTCGTAAACTGAAGTATTTGTGTAGTCTGCCTGCTTGCTAATGTAAAATCGCTATTGTGCTGTTGCTGGAATATGGCAAATATTCCTGTGGTTACTTCATAAACCCACAATACATATCGAAATAAGTATTTCCTTTTTCACTGCCATATGTTATTGTGACATCAAGGACTGATTCTATTTTATGTTCTGCAGCCTGCAACAAAGGCCACCATGGTCCAGTCCACTGTGTCCGGTTCGCACCTGTCGGCGAATCATATGCGTCAGGATCAGAAGATGGCACCATCCGGATCTGGCCGCTGAACCCGCCGGCTAATGCTGATGACGGCGAGGCACCCAATGCAAATGGTAAACCAAAGGCTGCTGCGGTGGTAAATGAGGTCGCGCGTAAAATCGAAGGCTTCCACATCTCCAAGGAGGGGCAGACTGAGGCGTAGGATTTACATCCTCATCAAACCTGGCAATGATTAGCGCTTATTGGGGGACAAGGACATTGCCTTCAGAGCCCTGGTCTTTTGGTGCCGCCCTTGAGTCCATCACGTTGAAGCTTCTTTGCCAACCAAGGGTGGCTTGTATCTCTCATCGCTGGGGGGGAAACTTGGTCCGTCGTGAGGGGAACGGCGGATTTCTGTACGGTGCCTTCTTCAGTAGACTACTATGTCAATGTAGCATGTTAAGAGCCAGAATAAATCAAGGGGAAGGTTGGCCGTGTTAGCAGAAAGCGAAATTTATGTATCGCCAATAGCAATCGTTATACAGATGTCAATTGTGTTTTTGCTCACCGTTCTGCAATGGTGACAGATGAACTATTTGCGAATACTTGCCGTGCGGTGGACTATGCTCGACCTGAGTAGGAGTACATCACAACATAGCTTTCAGTTTTTGACAGATCAGACTAAACGCTGATGAGTCCTTGTCTCCAGCATGCCGTGGTCATCTGGTAGAGCTATTCCTGGTCAGCTCTGCTAATCATTTCTCACAGGACGAGGAATTGCTTCACATGCTCCGCCATGTGATCCTTGTAAGCTGCGGGGCATCACCATCGAGGTTAGCAGCGCGGTCCATGTGAAATTCCCTGTTCGGACTAGTGCCACTCGCATGATTCTTTCATCTTGTGGCTGCCGCTCATGATTGGCAACGAGTAGCAAATTTACAGTTCCAGCCCTTGATAAAAAAAAAAGAAACGTCAAGTTAGTCTGTCACAAAACCTCGTCCTACCAGCTGCAGTGTTAGTGTTACTAGTAGCTTCCTGGTTGAAATACATGGTCGTAGTCGTAGGACATGTAAATACTAGAAGCAGTAGCATCTGTGGCCAAGACATGATGTGGTGGTGATTTATGGCATGGACGGCCATCCTGGGTTCGTTCCCTATGAGCGAACAGTACCCGCATCGGCCTCACGTGGTTTTACAGGGATGTTGTAAGGATCTCTGCGTTGCCATTTACACCCTGCAGCGGCCTCCTCCTCCGCCCGAGATTGCAGCAGAGTCCCGGCGCCACTCTGACTGCCGCAGTGCACACTTGCCTTCCAAAGTAATCACTACGGGCGACATGAATGCTCGTGTACATTTCTGATTTCTGGCGCAACCTTTTACTGCACGGTTGAATTGACTCGCAATTCTTATGGAGACTCGCTCATCTTCTTCATCTATATCATCCTACTCTAACAATGAGGGAAACGCAGAAGCTTGAGGAAACAGCAACCGCGATGGGGTCCCAGGTCTAACCACCCGCGTCCTCTAATGCATTAAGCGACAGATAGACGGATAGGCGCCGAGGACCAGCCTACCAAATCCATCACAAGGATATGTAAAAGCATCTCCAGGCGCACACCAAATGGCCCCCCAAAGGTCCAATGGAGATCCGGACAAAAAAAAAAAAAAAAAAAACCGCCGCAGCGGCACCCCCAATAGTGTCCACAGTCCATCGGCCAAGTTTCTGTCCGGACATCCAGCCCACCCGTCAAACTTGGGGGACTGCCTGGGGTGCCGGACATTGTCCGGTCACCCCACCCAACAGGTGGCCCCCGCCCGTCAGCGACACAAACCGTCCCCCGACGTGAGTTAAGCGTAGTGCCGGCGGTCGGCGCGCGTTATTGCCGCTCGCTGATACGTCCAAAATGTATCTCCTTTTCTAAACACTTTTGCTATTGTTTGCATCTAAAGTTGTGAGTTTTGGATACAACTAACACGGACTAACGATGCTTTCAGCAGAATTACCTTGGTGCTTTGTTTTTTTTTTGCAAAAAAATCAACCTTCGGGAAAATGCCCAGAAAAGATCTCAAAGACCTTAAAACATCCGAACACCCCCGAAGCCAGAAGGAGTCCCGGAGAGGGGCCAGGAGGGGGCCACACCACCCTTGGGCGCCCCCCTTGGCTGCGCCACCTGGTGGTGTGGGGGCCCCAGGCACCCCTCGGGCTCCTTTCGACTACTTACCGCCCATAAGTCTAAAACATCAGGGGTTTCGTCATATTTCACAGAAACATAACAGAGCGCCGCCGCCACCTCAAAACTCAATTCGGGGACGCCTTGCCGGGACGGGGATTCGGAGGAGATCATCGACATCGTCACCGCCACCTCTTCTCCATCAACCATCCATGTTTCCCCCGTCCATGTGTGAGTAAACACCGCTGTAGCCTGAGAGGGATAGAAGGGATTGTATGAGATCGATGATGTAATAATGCCAGATTGTTAGGGCATAGTGCCTAGTATCCATTGTTAGTGTTTTCTACCGTTGCTGCAACTTGTTATGCTTAATGTTTGTCACTTTGGGCCTGAGTGTCATGATCTCAGATCTAAACATATTATTGTTTCATGAGTATAATTATGTTTCTTGATTATATTTGCAACTTGTTTACACATTGGGAAGTAAAACCCAAAAGATGTTATGCAAGTTTCTCATTGCGAACACGTATGACTATATTGTAACACATGCCTATGGTTTGCCTAGAACTTGGATGCTTTATTATTATTATCTCCAATGCCTATGTTTAGATTATTACATGACCTATCTTATCCATGCAACGCCATTCATCCATTCCCTTTGCCTACGGTATTTTCATCCTACTGTTTCCCGCAATTTCTACTGCTGTTACTATTTTACTCCTACTGTTATTTTACTACTACTGCTGATATAAAACTGTTACCACTGATAAATTGTTGCGAGCAAGTCTACTTTCAGGTGCAGCTGAATTGACAACTCAGTTGTTAAGGCTTAGAAATATTCTTTGGCTCCCCTTGTGTCGAATCAATAAATTTGGATTTTACTTCCCTCGAAGACTGTTGCGATCCTCTATACTTGTGGGTCATCGCTCACCAGTTCCCAATGCGACGGGAGGCCTGCAACACGCCAACGAGTTACACCAGTGACATGACGCGATGCTTCCAGTGCTGGCGTTGCGCCTTCCCCACGCGAGGCATTTACGGCGTCGCCGCCCTTGAACCAAGGATAAAAGGCGCCCCCCGCTCGCCGTGCAAATCGCCTCCCCTCCCCCTCGCCGTGCACATCGCCTCCCCTCCCCCTCGCCTTCTGCGTCAGTGCCATGGCCAACACCTGGGAGGTCTCCGCACCAACCTGACGAGCGGGCGCACCATCAACACGGAGGGCGCGTGGGAGCTCTACCGGTACGGGCTCCTCGCCCCTCCGGACTGCCGCATCCCGAAGGAGTGGCACATCTCCGACGACGTCCTCGTCGTCCCTCCGGGTCCCCGGACGGTGGAGAAAGTCTGCTGCTACATCGTCAGGCGTCACAGCTGGATGACGCCGACAGTCATGGCCAGGTCGGTGGCCACACTGGAGCAGGAGTCACCGGGTTGGCTGCAGACGATACAGTTCACCGTGGTGGATGCATCCGGCAGCTGCGGCGGTTGCAGCAGCGTGGCCACGGTCACCTTCAGCACCCACAACGCTCGCAACGCCCCCTCCTCCAGCCACGCTGGCGCCTCCGCCAAGGGGAAAGTCGTCATGCTCGACGCCAGCGACAACGACGATGTCGACGACTCGACTGGGGTGACGACGAGTAGGTTAGGGTTAGGTCTGCGGCGGCGGCGCATTTGCAATTTTATTCAAATTATGTAAAATATTTTTAAATTTGAATGAAATTGCGAATTTTAATCGCCGGTTTAGGCGTGCACAAGGTGTTTGTGTCTATTACGTGCAAAAAATGATCGACGGTTGGAGGGCACCGTTGTGGCACCCGACCACCAAAATCGCGGACACCGGTCTGACGCCCCCCAAAGGGGTTCAATGGGGGTGCCGGACACGAATTTGATGGATACCTTTGAGATGCTCTAATGCATCCACATGACCATACCACTGGACTGGAGGAGATGAAAGTTTGGGTTGACCCACGAATGATGAAGAAGCGCAATCATGTGTGAAGATGAATTTGACATGAAACAATAATGTATTTGTTTTTCCTCCCCCAAACAGCAATCTGAATAAACATGACGTACCAGGCCACCACTAGGAAAACAAAGAAAACATCCAAATTCTACCTAACTGAACCATCTAACATTACATTCAATCCAAACAGGAGTTTACATTAGGAACGCCCCCCACCACAGATGCAAAACATGTGCAAAGATGGAATTGAACCACCGGATTGATGAACAAACTTATCCTGATCTGCCACTGGCAATGCCAATAATCAAGCAATCACACTCTGCTGCCACCTGATCGATCAGATAGGCAAAATTCGTTTTCATGCGTTTCCAACCTTTGAGATCCTGGGGACCTCCACGGGGAAGTCGTCGATCTCGTCCATCCAGGGGTTCTTCTCCGCCTCCGGGTTCACCGTGCGCAGCGCCTTCCACACGGCGCTGTTGCACTTGAACCCGGAGCCGAACGCGATCTGCCAGATCCTGTCGCGCGCGCTGATCCTGCCCTTGGCCTCGCTGTAGGCCAGCTCGTACCAGAGCGAGCTGCTGGAGGTGTTCCCGAACCGGTACAGCGTCATCCGCGACGGCTCCATGTGCCACTCCGTCAGGTCCAGGTTCTTCTCCAGCTCGTCCAGCACGGCGCGCCCCCCCGCGTGGATGCAGAAGTGGTCGAAGGCCAGCTTGAAGTCCGGGATGTACGGCTTCACCTTCATCTTCAGCGCCTTCTTCGCCACCAGGGTGGCCATGAACAGGAGCTGCTCCGAGAACGGGAGCACCAGCGGGCCCAGCGTCGTGATGTTCGTCTTCAGCGCGTCCCCGGCCACCGCCATCAGGTCCTTGGACAGCGACACGCCCACCTTCCCCGCCGCGTCCTCCTCCTGCGTCACGCAGCCGAAGCACTTGTCGTCGGCGCCCTTGTGCGTGCGCACCGTGTGCACCAGCTCGTACTTGGACCGCGCCGCGTCGGGGCGTCGGTTGGAGAGCAGGATCGCCGCGCCGCCCATCCGGAACAGGCAGTTGGACACCAGCATCGACCGGTCGTTCCCGAAGTACCAGTTGAGGGTGATGTTCTCCATGCTGATCACCAGCGCGTACGAGTTGGCGTGCACCTGCAGCAGGTCCTTGGCCAGGTCGATGGAGAGCAGCCCCGCGCTGCACCCCATGCCCCCAGGTTGTAGCTCACGATGTTGCCTCGCAGCTTGTAGTGGTTCACCACCATGGCCGACAGCGACGGCGTCGGGTTGAACAGGCTGCAGTTGACGACCAGGATGCCGATGTCCTTGGGTCTGACCCCCGTTTTCTCCAGCAGCTGGTCGATGGCGCCGAACATGACGGTGCTCGCCTCCTTGCGCGCCTCGTCCATGCACGGGTTGGGGGGCACCCGGAGCACCGCGGGGGGCAGGTAGGTGTCCTCGCCCAGCCCGGACCGCTCGATGATCTTGCGCTGGAAGTCTAGGTTGGCGTCCGTGAAGGACCCGGTGGCCTCGGAGCAGCGCATGAAGGTCTGCCGCGTGCACCGCCGCTCCGGCTCCGGCTTGTAGCAGGCGAAGTCGACGAGGTAGACGGGGCGCGGGCGGGTGAGGAAGTAGAAGGTGGAGAGGAAGACGAGGAGCGTGGAGCAGGTGAGCACGGAGATGAGGTTGTACCGGAGCTGCTCCCACAGGTCGGCGAGGTCGCTGGGTGACACGGTGGAGAGCTGCACGGCCACCAGGACCATGAGCGGCGACAGCAGCAGGTACATGCCGTGGGAGATCAGGTGGCGGTACCCCAGCTTCACGTACTTGAGCCGCACCGACTGGAGGAAGTCCGGTAGCCGCCGCGGCTGCGCGGGTGGGCTGCTGGCATTGGGCGCCGAGGTCTCCATTCTGCTGGCCGAAAAAGGGACATAGTTAGATCCCAGGACAAAATTATGGAATCCTAGTACTCGGGTTTAGGAGCCGAGATGCAAATCGCACGAGAAAAAACAAATCTACCGCCTTCTTTTGGGTACCGAACTAGCGATCCCACAGAACAACCTGAACGGACAGTGCTAAAAAAGGAGCCATTCGAATTGTAAAAGAAAAAAACAGTTTTCCCTCCGAGATCGAGCAACAAGACTGAAACGAGCTTTGTCCCTCCCAATGGAACGCAACAAAAACAACTACCAACAGGTCAGAGCTCGCCAGGGGAAACAGTTCAGCCGCCAACCGAGAGATCAGAAATCGCCACAGGATTCTCGAAAATCGAAAGCAATGGCGCCGGCCAACGACTACTCCGGCGACGACCGAGAGCTGGAACAATGCGTGGTAATGCGCACGCGACGAACGGAGAAAGGGGAGGTTTTCAGACGTACCCAGGCGGGAGAAGCGGCCTCGGCAACGCAATCTGCCGATCAGATGCGGGGAGGAGAAGCAGGGAACGGGACCGGAGCCGCGCCGCCCGGCCGCCTTCTCTCTCGCTCTCTTCTCTATCCGTGCCACCAATACAGCCGCGAGCACCGCGTGGGGGCAGGCAGCTGGGTCTTTAATAGGGGAGGACAAGGGCACGGGAAACCAACAAGTGGAAGAGACCAGCAGGAGAAATTCCCGTCGCAATTTTTCTTCCCTGCTACTCCTCCGAGTCTCCAACTCCAGCCTCCGAGTCTGCGAGCATCTGACTGGCTTCTTTGAAGTTTGAACTACTCCTTGCAAAATTCAGTATGGCATATAGGAGTATATGCTCCTGCCACTATTTTTTTTAAAAATGTTAAAGAATTAGAGGCAAAAGTTTCGCGAAAAACTGATATTTTTGTGGCATGTGTAAAAATAAATAAATAATGTCCCGTGACACAAAAAATACCGGTTTCAGCAAAATGACATTCTGAGCACATAGAATGTCGAGATTATGCATGAAATTTTTATCTGAAACTTTTCCCATTTCAAAATGTGTTTAAATTTTTTGTGAAACTTTTGTGAAAAATTCAGGCCCATTAGCCTTCTAAACTGTAGTTTTAAGACTTTCACCAAAGTTTTGACTAGTAGATTAGCAACATGTCTTCATCGCCTCATTGCACCGGAGTCCAGTACACACATTTTCTTTGTGTGTCCGGCGGCCCGGTTTTTGTGGAATTTCGCCCATGAGGCTCTGGGGCCGCTGTGGCAGGCCTCAGACCTTGGCGAGTTCCTAGAAGACCAGGCACACCGGACCGGAGGGGGGATCGCCTCTTCTGTCCGGTGTTCGCGGCCTTGATGTGGTCCTTGTGGACGACTCGCAATAAGATGGTGATAGAGAAGATTTTTCTGCGTCGTGCGTCTAACGCCTTATTTAAATGCTTGGCTTTGTTGCAGCAGTGGTACCCGCTATGTAGGCAGCGGGACAGGGCGCGGCTTGACGACATCATCGACAGACTCCTTGCCGCCGCGCGCCGCATCGCCTCTTCTTCGCCCTCCTGAGGCGTCCCCCCCCTCCCCGGAGGCTCTCTAGCTTGTCTACCCACACCACCCCCCGCCGTCCCCCTTCTTTCTTTTTTGTCCTGTCTCTATTTTACTCTTTGGGCATTGTGTGTGCTGTTGCCCCAGCAGGTGGTACCGGCTTTGGCTCTTGTTGTAGCCGCTACTTTGTATGGATGTTGTGGTTGCTTTATTTATAAAGCGGGGCGAAAGCCTATTTCGAGATTTATTTTAGAGAGTGTTGTCACTACGCGTGAGACTATCCATTCGGTTCATAGTTCCAAGTCCAAAGGCTTTGTGGTCAAACTAGATTACGAAAAATCTTTCGACAAGGTTAATTTGGACTTTCTCATTGAGCTGCTGGATCTTAGAGGTTTTAAACCTACTTGAGTTAAACGGATCGTGCAAGCCACTCATGGCGTCTCTCTATGGATTAGAGTCAATAATGTAGAGGGGGACTTTTCCATCACATGAAAAGGCCTGCAACAAGGAGATCGGATATCCGTTTTTGCCTCTTCTCTTCAATTTAGTAGTAGACGTCTTCACAAAAATGTTGTGTATAACCCCATTCGAGGGTTGTGTACCAATATTTGTCCTGGAGGTATCATCTGCCTGCAATACGGAGACGATACAATCCTTTTCGCTGAGCCACACATTGAGAAGTCCAGAAACATTAAGATAATTTTGGAGAGTTTTGAAAACGTCTCCGGGATGAAGATAAACTACAATAAGAATGAAATCATCCCCATTAACCTAGAGAGCGAGGAACTGTTATCTCTCTTGGACATTTTTGAATGTCAAGAAGGTTCTTTCCCCATCGAGTATCTAGGCATCCCTTTTCATTATGACAAACTTAGGAGAGAAGATATACACCCCCTTATCGATAAAATCTTTCGTAGAATTGATGGTTGGAGAGGGAACCTTTCGCCATACGCAGGCATAATCATTCTTATTAAGTCCTGCTTGGCAAACATTCTCATCCATCTCTTGTCCTTTTTTAAATTCCCAAAGTGGGCACTAGATTTAATCAATACCCAAATGGCCCATTCCCTTTGGAATGATTTCTCGGGTCATAGGAAGATCCATTTAGTAAATTGGAGGCTAGTCTGTATGAAAAAAGAGTTGGGAGGCCTAGGCATCGCAAACTTAAGAGATGTCAATATCTGTCTTTTAGGCTCTTGGGTCAAAAGGTACCTGACAGATGAAGACAAACTCTAATAGATCATAAGTATAAAATTGATAAAGATGAGGCATTTTAATGGAAACATGGAAGCCTCTCTGTTTATCTAAAAAAAAATGCTTCCGATGGCAACACGCCACTCCCTACCATTTTTACTACTTTCTCTATCTGAGTGTTATTTTCAATGTTTTAACTGTCTCACACGATAATGTTTGACCATTCATTGTCAGGAATCTCTTTGAATTCTTATGGACATCTAAAAACATAAAAAGGTAAAAGTTTGAATGCCATGCTATATTAAAAGGTAAAAATTCGTCTGGACCTCTATCCTAGAGACTCCAAACCAAATGTTGTCCGGAATCTTCCGGTCTGGCCGGAGACATCCAAAAGTTTCCGGGCACACTTTGAACATACTCCAGAGGTGGCATCATAGCGTTAGGCCAAATGCGCATATCTTTACCCCCATTCCATAAATAATGAGTCCGGAGTCTCCGGCTGCCCTTACACATGAGTCTCCTTTGATTTTCACACCGGATTCTCCGGGCTGTTTTCAACAACTACTATGTTTTGCACTCTCTAGTTTCACCAAAGTTAATACGAAGACTATGGAATGTGTATTTGGCATTCTTCAGTGTTAGATGATTTCCCTATACCATCCATTGAGCAACCCCTAGACACACTACGGGCTGTAGACTATATTATGAATAATTAAAACCCTAGGGTACAGATTTTCGATCTTTTATTCTTTATGAGGGGATTGCCACCGTATTGTTCTAAACATTGTATTATCTTTGATATACCTAGAAATAATTAGCACATGGTTAAATGTCACTTAAGTTGTCAAGAAACACACAAAACTAATTAGGGATAGAAATATCCTTTCAGCTTCCAAATACATTGGCCGGTTGCATCAATATGCCCTAGATAGGAACGAAGCACCACCCCCAAAAGGTAGGGCTGAATGGGAATAAAAGTTCTGTTACTTTCATATACAGAAATACGTATAAGATCCAGTCACGGTTTCAAAAGGAATGTCACCGAAAGGTGGCGATTGAGATGAACCAGGACTGTTTCTTTATCCAGCTAGGTTATTACCAAAAAAGGGGTTTCCTTTCAAAGTTGTAACAACGGTATTGGTCTTCCCTCTTTGTCTAGCAGCTAAGTAGAAAGTACGGCCCTTGTCCCTGCAACTAAGAGTCACTCGTCAAAATCTAACCAGGAAGGCTCGAGGGCACTCTCATTCTATCATTCATAAAATATGCTTATCTCTCCTTGCTCGTAAAGCCTCGCTTTGCTTTCATTTACCAAAAGATCCATTGATGTTTCCAACCGGGAAGCTCAGTGCCGTACAAGCAACTTCTCTTCCTCCTTCAAAAAGTGTTGCTTGCTTGAATGACTCCTAATTATAGCATTTCAGATACCTGTCTCTCTATCTCATCCTTTTTCAAGGGAGAGTATCTCTAGGGTCTTGTTATGGTCAGCAAGCTATGTATTTATCTTAGGAAAAATCAAGGCGTTGAAAGGAGCAAGAAAGGAATGTCCCTTTGGATACCATGATTTCTCTCGATGTTATTAATCAGATTTGGAGAGACCCCTTTTGCGGTGACGATATTGTAGGGGAGGTCATGCGGCAAAATAGCTTGATAATAGAATGATAAAAATCTCCACAAGGAAACAACTAATCCCAACTATGGATACAAAACAACAAATTTTTTTTGAGCATTCCATTTAGTGTAAGCATCTGGATAACCTAAAATGCCAGGAAAGATGGTCAATCCCAAAAGGAGTGATTCAATAATGGATTTTGACTAAAGTTGAAAATACTTCTCACCAAAGATTTTATCCACACAACAGTAAAATCTATCAAATAAAGAAAAAAAGGCTGCGTAAAAAATACACAAACATAACCTTTTGAGTCATATCAAGCTGGTTCCATGGAGAGAAGGGTGGAGAGGTTTCTATTAAATCACCCTTGACTATACTAGACGAGCCTAAATATTCCTCCAACACTACTGCTTTCTTATAGCTAGAACTACTAATTCACAAAGTTTCAAAGCTATAGCTTCTCCATCTAGGTCTGAACACTAAAGTAAATAAGGTCTATCTGATGTTTCTCTTACGGCTATGTGAACAGTTTGATTTATTGAATATAAGGTTTTTACCTATTATCTATTTATATCCAATGTTATCTTTATCTAATATAAGTCAGATTGAACCAATACAAAATTTACACTATTCTTGTGGATTCCATTTATTTGAAAAGAAGGATTATTCATTTTCGAATTTATAGACAAACTATGAAGCCATATTGAACCAATTCAAAAGAAAGGGAAGAAAAACGCGAGGCTAACTCCATCAAACTACTACAAACCCTATGACGAGTGACACAAATTAAAATTGCACTAATTCCAGGCAAACCATTCAAGAATGGTTCTTCTCCCATGCACCAATAATGCTGAGTCCAATCATCTCGGAATTTTCACCCCCAAAGTCGAGATTCGAGCCACCACTTGTAGAAAGGGAAATATGTAGTAGCGTCGATGATGCATGGCCATAAATTTTGTGTTTCCACCGGAGTGCAAACATATGTGCCCACAAACTAGTCACTGTTGTCAACCCCTCTACCGGCTGGCGATATATTGCTAACCAGATGGAAGCTGGAAATGTCCCACATACCTCCCCACTCCCCATTGACGTCAACAACATGTTTGGCATGATGACCTGCATGATAAACTCTCATAGCACCTCACATGACAGATAGAACCTACCTTACAGATGGAGGGAGCATCCCACACCATAGTCGACTGAAGCTCTATGATTCTAGGAGGGGGGAGGGGGGAGGAGTGTCCCATATTGCTATCATCACATAAGGAACCTGAAGCTAAAGGCCATCACCATCTCAAGATCTAGCCACGACGTCGTCTGCATGACCGCAACCGGCTGCTACCACCCTTGTACCTTATCGTTTTTGCCGCCGCCATCGGATCTGGGCGAACGCTACCACACTACCCACACGATGCAAAGTGCCATGTAGCCACCACTATGGTGAGTTAGCTACGACAACACAGGGGTCCGATCCGTGCGCAGAAACAACGGATCTGAGCCTTGACAATTATGCAGGCGAGTTGGACACCGTCGCCATGTTGGCCGCCACACCCAAGAGAAGAAGCCCACATTTCATTTTGCATGAGGCTCGCTGCCACCACTGCGGAGGCCGCCGACAACGAAGATCAAGAAGCATGCTGTCGAGGATGTGAACTCAACAATCCCCATGGTTAGGGACCCAGAGTTTTCTAAAGGAAGAGGGTGATGCTGGACTACTCGATTTGACGGGTTACTGCCCGCCGGAATTATTTCTATGATGTAAAAGGTGTCGATTACAGGTGGTTCTCTCCGAAGATTAGATCTTGGCTAGCTCTGAATCTAGGGTTGTCTGTCCCAGCTGTGACCCCCTCCCGTGCTTTATATAGGTAGCAGGGGTCTTAGGGGCCGTACGTGTATTGGACATTGACTCCAAGTCGGTAATTACTCTTTCCTAAACTTGTTGATGTAGAATTTCCTTCTGTTGCGTCTTGGATCTTCGTGGGATTTTGTATACATTACTTGAGGAGTTTGACTGTACCCCTTAATGGGCCGCACCGGGTACCATCACAAGGGAGGGCCTCTCGGGTACCCCCACAACAATAGCCCCCGAGTGCTTGATGTACTCAATCCAGGGAATCAACCTTCACGAGTAGTCTGCTTTCAGGTACTCTTCCTGCAAATAACCTTTTTGGGAGGAAAATGATTATACGGGTTTGAGCCACTCGACGGATCAAGGTCAATTAATCTCACTCGAGAGAATACACCAAATAGTCTACTCAGGGTTCGAGTCCTCTGGGTCGATCCTGGAAAATCCTGGGGTAACCCGACTCGAGCTGCTGAAGTCTTACCGAGTCAGATTCTAGTCATCAGCTAGTTTTACCCAATGCGTCCATCGGGATTTTCATCATACCTGCTGGTATGGGAATACTAGGTAGCGCAGCGATGGTGCGACTCCCAGGCCGTTTGAAAATGTTCCGCGGGTCTTACCTTCATGCTTATGTGCATGACATCCAGAACTTTGGCGTAGTTGTACGCCTCTGGGGTACTCGAGACTTGGGTTTACTGAACAATGAAGGAGAAAACCTCGACTTACATACTCACTCGAGTAAATTTCTCTTTCGTGAAAGGTTATTCATGCCTCGAGTACACTTTGTGGTTACTCGAGGGCTTTATTATTCGAGTAGTAATCATCAGAAGTGATGTGATACCCTGTTTTTCTGTCAGGGGATGAGATATTTTCTGTGACGTAAACTTATTCTATCAGGCGGTGGCTTGCTCGGGTGGATATTGACCGCTTTTTGACCGTTCGGTGCACGGTAATCTAGGAGCTGCTAGTAAATGCCTAGATTATGGTGCGTAGTGGGCGGCATGGAGGCAGAGCGGTTGGCCTCCTCGCGCCACGTGTTGGGATGATCTAATCTGGAAAAGATCCAACGGTGCGGGGGAATTTTACCTTTTATAAATAATGAGAGGGAGAAGGGTAAGTTTTTTCCCCTTCTTCTTCCTCGCGCCCACATCTGCTCTGTACTCCTGCTCATAGCCATAAGAGCGCTCCTTAATCTTCCTCAAGCCCACATCATGGTGCACACACGAAAGCACGACGGTTCCTCAGCGGCTAGTGGAGCAGAGGGCTGGCAGCGAAAGGGAGGGAAGTGGACGGAATCCGTCGGGACAGCCAAGTTCCTCACCGCTGTTGAACACGAGGGGCTCCTATAGGCCGGACCGTGGAGGCGCCCGGGCTCATAGGTACACCCGCTACCAGAGGCCAATGAACGAGTGGCCTTCGTGGACCACATCTCCAGGGGCGTATCTATCCCCCTTTTCTTCTTGCGCTCATAGTGGCGTACGTCATGCAGTTGTACGACGTCTCGCCAAACTCGGTGCGTCACCTTGCTTGCTTCATCCTGTTGTGTGAGTGCTACCTCGAGGTAGCACCACACTAGGCCCTCTTCAAACACTTTTTTAACGTCAAAGCGCAGCCCATCAAAAGTGACCCGCATGAAGTTGGGGGTTGCAACATACAAGTCAACACGAAATCAGGGTACTTCACGATGGGCTTCGTCGAATCCGCCACCGTCTGGAGGAGTCGATGGTTCTATGCAAAGGACTCCCCCAATTCTGACGGTTCCCCTCTAGTGGATTTGGACAAGCTGGTGGTTCCCAGGAACTCGTGGAAGAATCAACTTTCAGTCGAAGAAGCTGCTCGGACCGAAGACCTGGCAGCTCAAGTTGTCACTCTGAAGGCTGAAGGGCTTATGGGAACCCACTTGGTCGACGTATTCCTCAGGCATCGAGTGCATCCTCTGCAGGCTTGGGTAGTTCCCATGTGGGATTATTCGAGTACTAACTCGACCCACCGACTGCGACGCGAGGATCCCTCGGGTAATGAACTCGAGCAGTGCCTGCGCCAGATCACTCGAGTAAGGGAGAACAAAGCAGTCGACCTGACTCCAGCTCTGCCTCCGCTTTTCTCTTCCATCAAACGCACCAAGGTAAACCTCTTACCTTAGTTTTCTTATTTCTGCTTTTCCCCTCTTCTACTGATTTCTTTTTGAGTGATTTTCTTTTTCATCGATCGACTTCTTTTCTTTTTTTCTCCAAAATCTTGATGTTCTTGCTAGTAATCCTCGTAAGGCGGGTGTCATCCCGTTCCTGGAGGGTTTAGCTGAAGCTGCCGCAATGGACTTGGACTCCATTCCTTGAGTCGTGACAACAAACTCCTCTCAAGAGGTTGATGAATCCGGCGACTTCCAAGAGGAGCCTACTGATGAGTCTCGAGCAGCCTCCAAGCGCACTCGAGTAGAAAGTGACGTTGGAGAAGCCACATCTAGGGACTCGAGCTCTTCGAGTGCGACCCGAGAAGATGAACTGAAGGACCCGATTTGTGTTGTCCCTCTCTCTTTGATGCCTCCACGCGCAGTTTCACAATCAGCAGTTCCTCCAGCCAAAAAGGTTTGGCGAGTATACGGCCTAGGCTCCTTGAGAAGGTAATTTTTACCCCTTCTCTCTCTCATTGTCAGTCGAATTTGAAGTTCTTAACCATTGTTATTTCAGAGTTCCCACTCTTCCACGGGCTCCTATTCCTCCACCTGTAGTGGACTCTGCTACCGCTCTAACTCCTCTTGCCTCTTCGTTTGCTGCACCTATTCCCCCTACTCGCAGGAATACCAGTTCGGATCCAGCTCCTAAAGTCAATGCTCCTACAAATTTGGGTTCCTCACAACGGACTCGGGACAAGGGAGTCACAGAAGAAGGAGCTCACGTGCACTCGAGTGCCTCTGAGGAAGAAGAGAGACCCACAGTCTTGGATCTTGGATGGCGTATTTGACGGAAGTCGATGTTTTGGCTCCTGAATTCTAGGTTAGGAACCTAAGGAACCTTTTTTTATTTTCTTTCCTTACTTATTCTTTCTGGTGCGCGATCAGCGCTCCCGATGGAAGTAGCCCCCGAGTCTGATTTTGGCTGCTTGTAGGCGAGCACATACTCAATATCCGACTCGATTGTTATTTTTTTGTGTTGCCCCAGACTTTTGTGGCGAGTCTGAAGGATCTGTGCACTCGCTTCATAGGCATCAGAAGGCAAATGGACTCTACCTTAGCTAACCTTGACAAAGCGAAAAATAAGAATTCCCTTCTATGAATTCCTGTCACTCTTTTTCTTAATTGCATACTCATTTAACTCTTTTTGATTTATCCTTAGAACTCTTGACTTCGACCACTCCTAAGAAGAAGTCTGTCAGGGCTCGAGTGAAAGATCTCGAAGCTCAGAATGCTGTTCTGAAGCTGGAGGTCACCTCTGCTCAAAAGGAGGTTGAAGCTGCCCTTACGAAAGCTGAGGAGTCACATGAGAAAGAAATGGAGGCCAACAAGCAGTTTTCTGACTTAGAAGAAGCTCTTGTTACTCGATTTCATTCCCTCACCGATAACTTGACGGTTAGTTGACCTTTCCTTTGTCCCTTTTCGAGTATCTTCTAATACCCTTGTATTTTTCGACTAATAGTTCCTTCACATTGTTACAACCTCTATCGGGAGTCCTCCTTCCCTATCTCGTCGACTGCGAGAAGGTTCCCTGCTAGATGCGGTGACTTCTTCCGAGGAACAAGTGGGCAAGGCCACGAGTCAGCTGGAGAAGCTCAGGGGAGTACTCGTGTCCTTTCACGAGTGCTTATTACTGAAGGAGGAAGTTACCGCCACACTGGATGGTTTACTGGATGTATTCCATAACACCAGTGTTCTGACTGATTTTAGCCGGGAGCAGAATCTATCGGGTGCAGAAACGGTGTTGACGCTCGCCTGCACCCATGGTATTCAAGGAGACGTCAACACTGCACTAAGCGGGCCTCCGTTGGACTCGGATGGGCAAGAGATAGACCTCAACCCCATCACCTCAGAGTCTGTTAGATTAGCCGATGGCCTTCTCAAAATGCTTGAAGCACGAGTCAAAGCTGTTGAAGCTGCCGAAGCTGATGAGGCTACTCGAGACGCTCAATGGGCATCTGCTGAGTCTTAATTGTATCTTTCTGTCAATTAGTAGTAGTGGTGCACTGATGTAGTATATTCGCCTATTCTGTTGTAATGAAACTTGTGCACTTCTTTGATGAAACATATTCGACTTTCTCTGTTATATATTCTTGATTTATCTTTGGTGCTAAATACTTTCTTTATACTCGCGCCTTCTCCTGATGGGAGTAGTTCTCGAAGTGTGAGACGAGACGTTTCCGCAGATTACTCGAATAAAATAGTAATCGTGTGTATCTTCCTTGATTTGTAGGCACCCAAAGCTTCTGGTTCTGAACGTCCTTCGGCTTCCAACCCTTCAACTTTTCCTTCTTCTAATTTAGTGCAATTACTAAGCGCTAAAATTTTAAGCAAAGAGGAAGAAGTAAAATATTTGAGGGCTCAACTCAATGCTGCCCAACAGAACCAACAAACCGAACCAACAAATGGATGTAGACCGTGAAGACTTTCTCTTAGCTGAGTTGACAGCAATAACAACTGATTTAGCATGTGAGCATTCGTGTATCCATATTTCGCTTGATCTCGAGTAATATCTAGCTTTTACTGAGCTGTTGATAATTACTATGTCTGTAGGTGTCCAAGAAAATACTGTCGAGGAGACTCGATATATTGAAGAAGAACGATTGAAGCTTTCTACGTATAGTTCATCATCTTTCTGGGCTGATCCTAAAAAGTTCCGAGTACTTCTGACACTGAAAACTCGAGCTCAGAAAGTTGGTGGAGTTATTGGGTCTTGCCACGCAACTTTCTACAATATTTAGGGGACTCTCTTTCCACTTAACAAGCTACCCGTAGAATTATTCAATTTGACGCGCAAATTCAGTAGCTTTGATCACGCTAAAGCATTGGTTCGTCGCAATTTAGTAGGTGGAGCAAAAGTTGCCTTAGCTGTCGCCAAGACCCACTACCCGCACATGAATTTGATGAAGATTGGTAGGGGTCCTAATGCACCCCGTGGTCGCCAACGTGTAAACATGACTGGGATATATGAGGCGGCTACTCCTGCAGCAGTTGCACTGATGCGTCTGGCGGAAGAATAGACTGATATTCAACTCCAAGGTGGTTTTATTCCGCAATCGTAGATGTAGTTAATTGTATCTAGCTGTAAATCACTCTGTAATTGTGCACTTCAATAAAAAACTCAACCTTTCTGATTGAGTATGCTGATTCGTATTTCTTTGTACTGCACTTGTGACTATTACTCCGAAATTTCTGTTCGGGTTCCTTGGTCCACTACTCTTAAGTATTTCAACTGTGACTGCAATTACAGTTTAGTCCAAGTTTTTCTGTCTGGACTGTCGGGTGCGTGATCAGCGCTCCTGATAGGAGTAGGCCCTGAGTCCGGGCTTGGCTGCTTGCAGGAGAGCACAGGCTCAAGCGTTCACTGTTTTGCCTCGAGCGTGTCGAGTGTGATTACACCTGGGAGTTATCCCAAGATATTTTTTTTGTCTTAAATCGTTTTGCTGCGCAGCCTCCGAGTGTATCGAGTGCGACTACGGCTGAGAGTTATCCCAAGATTTTTCAGTCTTAAAATGTTTTGTTGCGCAGCCCCCGAGTGTATCGAGTGCAACTACGGCTGGGAGTTACCCCAAGATTTTCTGTCTTAAAAAGTTTTGCTACGCAGCTGTCAGACGCCCGGACCCAGAGGTATACATACTATTATGTGCTCCTAGTCATGGTCCCACAAGGGCTTCAGGGTTACCAACCCCGACCGCAACAAACAACAGCAGGTGACCGGTTTCATCGGCACGCATGACGGATAACCTCGGTACTACTACTCCTTGTGTCATGCTAGTCATAACCAAGTATGCATATCAAAGCGTCCATGAGTCGTACGAAACTGAAGGAACAAGATCAAAGCTATACAAAGATGCTATGTGTCCAGGAAGTGCAACAACAATCGAGAGTTACTAGGGTTACCAAGCCCCAGGCCGAATCACATCGGCAGGTGTGCTCAGAAATGGATCATCGGCTCCGCAACACCTCGACTGCGACAACAACGCATGCATAGCTAAAACTGTATAACTATGAGCTAGAAACCAACAACTGATCAAAGCAGTAACTCTAGACATGAAGCTGTATTAAACAGGTATTACTAGAGTATAGTGTACAAACAGAGGTCACACGACCCAACATTACATCAGACAACGGAAGGCAAGTTATGTTTCTAGTCAACAAGAACCAAAAAGTCCTAAGAGGACGCAACATAAGACGACGTCCCATGCCATAGATTCTAGGCTGCTACCTGGGAACCCCAAACTACTCGTCGATGTCCACGTTGAAATCACCACTAGAGTGAAATCTTCACCTGAACGAAATTTAAGCAAACCCGAGTACTGGAGGTACTCAACAAGACTTGGTTAACCTATCAGATATCCGCTATTCTCAGAAAGGGTTTTATGAAGGCTATTTTGCATAAAGCAAGATTTATTTCTCCAAATCGAGGAAGAATAACACGTCTCATAGAATGTTTTCAAAACAGATGAGAAACTCAACTACTGTAATCATCATTTTTTCAATCCACCAACATCATTTCCTAGCATCTCACATGCTAAAAGGATCACCCCTCTCGGCATCTCCGAGGAGGCACCCTTCAAACATTGTCTCCATGCTTTTTCAACAGATTTTACGCCACGTTCAAGTTGTCTATGACCTCGTGTCTGCCCCAAGTCGTCATTAACCGTGGACATGGATTTTCGAAAAGATTGCCCTGCAGGGATGTACACTTTACCCACACGTACCATCCGACTCTTAGCGCCACATGTATGCTCTTCCATGGAATGCGACAGAGGGTGGCTGGCCACGACCTTTACCTTACCCGACCCTATCCATGAGTCAACCCAAGACAGGGCCACCCAGTCAACAGGGAGTTGGCCATACTCCTGACGGCACCTGTCTCTAGGAGGCGGGGTCAAGATCCGTGTACGTCCATCACTTGGCACCGGTCACGCCCTAGCGGAGCATTTTGTTTTCAAAACGTTAAAAAGGTTTTGATTGCGTTGCCGAATGAAAATCTCAAACTACATGACTCATGGATCTGGCCAAACAAGTTAGTTGGTCGAGCGCGGTTACTTAGACCCCGCGTGTGGTTGCACGCTCAGTCTTGGTTTATTGCGAGACCTTACTCCTAGGGTTGGCGAGTATAGAAATAACAACCACTTCCCAAGTGGCCTACCATCTTAGCCTTAGTCCATTTAACCACACAATTCTTATCTTACCACGTCATCATATCATACTAGATTTTCATAGCTCTGATTCATCAACCGGATGGAGCAGAGGTAATAAACATGTATGACTAAGCGAAACAGATATGAGGCTCTAACGATACGCACAAGCAAATCTATGACGTCTAGGAGCAGTGTGTCAGGATATTGAGGCAATACGGTATATAGGAGAACTATATCTACTGACATCAAATAATTTGGAATCGAATGCAAAGTATGAGAATAAAATGTCGTTGGAAAATATATATGAGCAGATAAGAGGTTATGCTTGCCTTGGTTATAAGAAAACCAATAGATATAGATCTTCTGGAATAAGTGCTTGACTTGTCGGTTAAGATCAAGTATTCGTCAATTGGCATTGCTGGCCTTCTCTTCGGAGTCGCATTCTACCGGTAAGAAGCAAATACTAGAAAGAGAACAATCAACACATGGCATCGATGCAATGCGCAATATGTTGCATGAGCAAGTTAATGCACTGAAATAAAGCTCTAAACATGTTCGATGGGTTGCTAGGGTTCATATGAGAGTTATGCAATTTTACTAAAATTAGCCCCGAAATGGACCTCGGAGGGCACTTCGGCAATTCTGAAAGTGAGTATAATTTTAATTTCTCAAATGAGTTTGAAAACATCATAAATGGATTGCATTTATCATTTTGAGCATTTTGATATATAACTTGTAATTTTCTTATTTTATTGAATACAAACTTATTTTCTCTATTTTTAAATGATTTAATCAATATTTAAATAATGCTCAAAAATCAACTTTGTCAAACATGTATGAAAATTACATATTTGAGATGGAATTAATTTTTTGAACAAAACCATATATTTTTCATATTTTTTGAGTTACAGAAGTGAAGATATTAATTTTACAAGTTTTATTCATTTTTTGGAATTATAAAGGGTGGGTCCCACATGTTAGTGTTCTTTTCTATTTATTTTCAAAAAAGGAAAACCTGCTGAGATAGGGGGGCCGCAGTGACGTCACTGTGACGTCACAGAGATGTCAGCAATGGCCACAGGGGCACTGCCGCGCTCGATCTTGCGCAAGCCCGCGCAATTTGCGGAGCAAGTGCCACCACTTGGCAGAGGAGGCAACATCGAGTCGAGGTGGGGAGGGGGGGGGGGTGGGGGGTGGCGGCGCTAACAAACGGTCGCCGGAGACACACCGGCGGTGAGCTCGCACGGCGACAGAGGAAGCTTCACGACGCCCAAGCAATACGGAGGGGGAGGAAGGGGAGAGGTCCTGGAGGACCAGGGGCTCACCCTGAGCACGGTGGAAGCGACGAGGAGGTCGGGGACGGTCGGATTCGACCGGAATCATCCACGGAGGCCGGCGGCCGGAGTAGAAGGGAACGACTTGATTCCTCTCCTCTTGAGCGTCCCTGCAATCGAGAGTTGGCTAGGAGGAAGAGGGAGTCGAGGCGGAGCTCCGTGCATTGTCAAATCGTCCAGGGGAAGCCGGAGTTAGGGTTCGTGTTCAAGGTAGAGAGAGAGGGAGAAAGGGGGCTGCGAGAGGAGAGTGAGGAGGACGAGATGCACACGACGTCTCCCTCTTATCCGCGCGAGTGAAGCAGGCAGGAGGTGGCAACTGCGACGACGTCGACGAGCTTCCATCCTTCTGTCACGAGGAAGAAGAAAGAAACCATTTTTTGAAACCCCCCTAGAACTTCTAGAATTTGCAAAAGAGTCTTTTTCTGCCCCAGAACAGCAACAAAATTTGAATGTTTGAGGGCCTTTTTGCAATTTTTTTTGCAAAAATGATATTTGGAAACCTTTTAAATTTCCAATCTCACCATGTTTTGCTTTGGTGAAATTGAAATATTTTTCAGTTAATTTTTTTGAAAACCACATTAAGTAGTATTTGTGGAATTTTCTCAATTTCCATTTAAATTGGTTCCAATTTGTTTCATGCATGAATGGCATGAGCACAACACCACAACCCTTTGTTAGCAAAATTTGGGATGTTACAAATCTACCCCCCTTACAAGAATCTCGTCCCGGGATTCCCGAAGGAGAAAGAAAAAAGGAACACCGGTTTGGAATGATCTTCTCGAACCTTACGGTTCTCTTCTTGAAGAGGTTGATCCATAGCATCTCAAAGTATTGAACGGATATACCTTATGTAAGAGGGAAAACTCTTAGGATTTGATCTTCACAAAGATCGAGTATCTCATGGATAACTCATGACAGAAATTTTCATAAAGAACTTTTGAGTTAACATGCATGAAACAGATCAAGGTAACAAAGGGAATAGGAGAAGGTTTCAAGTTTGTGGACGATTGGTCTTGGAAGGATTTAGAATATGAGCTTTGCACAAGACCTTAAATCCCTTTGGAAAAGAAAGGTTGAACAACTTGTGAAATTGAGGGTTCACTCTTTTCTTCAAACAGAATACCAAGATGGAAATGATGGTCTTGGATACCACCAAGTAATATCCATAGACGAGCGAGAACACTAGAACAAACTAGAATCATGTGTCAGATAAAGTTTGAAAAGAGAGGAAGTTTCACTCTTCGGAGTGGACGCAGAGGATGAAAAACTTTCATTCCGTCAAAATTTCTCAAAATCTTTATCAAGGATTGGAATGTTACTTCACAACAGAAGATGAGTAACCAAAGGATGTTAGAACACCGTAATTAAGGATTAATTCTTGGTCACACCATAAATATGAGTAACCATTGGGGGTTGGAACACCGAAAGGAATAAGGAATCTGTTTCCTATTGTGGTTTGGACGTAGCAATACATCTACCACATGGTTAAGACTCCAGGGCTGAAGTAACCGACAAATTCACACAACGTGTGAGTTAATTAGCACTTCAAGTAAAAACAACCGGAAAAGGAGGATTGAGCAGTGAAGGTTAAAGATCACCACAAGATGTTTCCCATGATGAACTTGTTTCCACTAGAGGAAAGGTTTAGAGGATTGACAAAGAGACATTGGAAGAATCAACTTCCAGTTTCTCCTGATGTTCTAGATACCGATATTAGGCTTTCAATAAGCCTTCAATAGGACATCAAGTGAAAGTTAAACTTCGGTTGGAAGAATGGATAGGGAACCTTGTTAAAATGAGCCACACAAGAATTCTCACGGAGAATGATTGTTCTTACGGATTCAAAGAGAGATATGACATTAGGCCTTCCGGCTAATTTTGTCAACCACAACATCAACCATGCCGGATTTTCAAAAGACCTAATTCAATACCCTTGAGGAAACACCAACCATCGTTGCTGCTTGAGATTCAGCTCTGGTTAGTGTTTTGATAACTCAAACTCAGTATGTCTAATCAAAGATGTTGCATCGGTTACCAACGGAATACATTTGCTAGATTCTCAAGATACGGACTATGATTTCAAGCTCAAAATGATGAGCGAGATTACGGAACTAGGGTGGAAACTTGGGAAAGAAGGTTGTACCTTCATGCATAACTTGCAACGGAACACATCAGAGTACTTGTTGGGAAGACGATTACGAAGATAATAAAATTTCTTGGACTTCTTCTCTTTCTCGAACGAGGTCCTAGAGATGAACGAGGTACTCGAGTTTGTTTCTCCTGACATTCCAAGATGGAATGTTTAGACGGAACACAAGAGGAATGCACTGAAAGACTCCAACACACATATACAACTTGGTGTCCAAAACAATGGATGGGGATTTGAGAGCAACTGGAAGATAGATTCATGCTGAGGAAAAATCCTAAGATCACGTTGATTGACCAGGGTAATACTCATTTTGTTACCAAGAAGAGAGGTATAACTGAACTAAGAACGAAGATGTGGAATTCATAATTACCACTCTTGTTGTGATCCCCTTTTGTTCCAGGAGAGAACCTATGGCTATTGGAGTTGAGATTACCTAGCCATCCTGAGGTGGAACAGATTCCTCAGGATCCAAAGAAACATAACTTGGGTTAAAGGTCAGCATCCTGTACTGATGGCGTGAGCATCACATGGTTATAAAACCACATGATTCAACCCACCAGAATTCAGCCCATTCCGGGACCTTCGGTTCAAGTTCAAGGGTTAAAACCCAAAGAAAGGAGTAACTACTATCTTAGTGCCTTGAAGGACACTACGAATAGCAATCACGAAGCATCTTCCAAAAGCGCAACATAGCTCCGGAAGAATTTGAACCAAGGACAAAGGACACATTCGAGATGAAAGGAATCTCGATGATCTGGATTTGGGACCTTGAAACATGTAAGAATGTGGAATCCACACAACTCCGAGAGATCATGATGGAAATGAAATCTCCTAGTTGAACCAAGAGATAACGGAATATGGAACACACACGACTCAAGAAACTCAACACTAGGTCAACTTGGGTAACAACGTCCTGCCAAAGAAGGCACCTAAGTTTTGAATGACTAGAACCTTTTCAAATCAAAACAGGTAAGGTGAACCTTTGGGGAGAGCGACACCAGGTAAGGAGTAAAAAGAATCCTAAAGAGTTTTTTCACAAACCATTTGGAATTTAGAAATAGTTTTCACAAACACTAGACTCAACATCGACCAATCAGTAAGGTTTTCCTACAGGCAGTCCTGCTCTGATACCATGAATTGTCAGACCCCCGGACCCAGAGGTATACATACTGTTATGCGCTCCTAGTCATGGACCCACAAGGGCTTCAGGGTTACCAGCCCCGGCTGCAACAAACAATAGCAGGTAGACCAGTTTCATCGGCACGCAGGCCGGATAACCTCGGTACTACTACTCGATTTGACGGGTTACTGCCCGCCGGAATAATTTCGATGATGTAAAAGGTGTCGATTACATGCGGTGCTCTCCGAAGATTAGATCTTGGCTAGCTCTGAATCTAGGGTTGTCTGTCCCTGCTGTGACACCCTCCCGTGCTTATATAGGTAGTAGAGGTCTCAGGGACCGTACATGTATTGGACTTTGACTCCAAGTCGGTAACTACTCTTTCCTAAACTTGTTGGTGTAGACTTTTCTTCTGTTGTGGCTTGGATCTTCATGGGCTTTCATAACATTACTTGGGGAGTTTTACAGTACCCCTTAATGGGCTGCACTGGGTACCCTCACAAGGGAGGGTCTCTCGGGTACCCCCACAACACATGGAGAGGGAGAGGGTGCCCGATGGCAAAGAGGGGTTTCCCCCTAGTGTTGCTTGGGAGGGGCCGTTTTGTTCATGGAGCGGATGTGCCTTTAAAAAAAGATTTGCTTCAGCCATTAATTTAACAGAAGAGATTTACATAGTTAATTAATAAAAAAACCGGGCAAAAAGTATCACAACACGTTGAGCGGCATACGCTGAATACTCCAGTTCTCTACACACACCTCTTCAAAGGGCCGCACGCAGATACGAAGGGCGCGTTTGGTTGTCTGCATCCCTTTAGGGGTTGGCTGGGGACAACCCCCAGTGCTAGGCCCGACGAAAGGAGGCATTGGGTCAATTTCAGTACCTTATTTGGTAGACTGCACCAAAGAACGTGGTTCAAATTGGCACTTCGTTTGGTTGCATGCGGTAGCGATTTCTGGCACCATAACGATTTCTCACCACTTTCAAATATGGTGATGTTACCACCTCTCAACCATCACCAAAGCTAACACAAAAGCCCAACAAATGAACACACCGAGCAAAAACACAGAGCAACAACACTAATTTAGACTAGCATAATCGGGGTGCAAACTATGCACCTAACGAGTAGTTAATCCATGGGAACAAATTCGCCTGACGCCAAAAGCAGAAGGGCCTAATGAGACCAGCTCTTCAAGTCATAACACATGTCATAAGTTTCAAAAAATTATCTACAAGGGCTTAATGGATCCAGCCATACAAACCACATTTTGTCTACCTCACCTGATCACCTACCATGCTCTGGACACACGAAGATCTCTTCAGTCGAGCTGGTGAATTGAAGATCTTGAGCTTGAAGCCGTCGCCGTTGTCCTTGAAGACCAGAAGGTCTTGATAGTTCACCCGCAACTCCCTCACGAGATCGTCCCAGCCTTTGAAGAGGAGGAGGTGACCAGTAAACCAGTTGAGCTGGACGAAGTACTCACAACTTCTTCGTGCACACATGCACGCACAACTTCGGTTCAGTAACGGTGGTTGTGGCCCTCATGTTCTTGTGTGTCTTCTGTTTGAACTTGTCGATCGGAAGATGCTGGATGTCGCCGAGATGAAGATCACGCTGAACTCTCTGACCAAAACTCAACAAAGAATTGCCGTTTCACCCCGGCGACGGGAACTCTCCCCGACCGAGGTTTATGGCTCTTCCCTATCAGCCCCAAGCGCCTCTTTTGGTCCTTCTCTTTGATAGCCTCCTCCAGGCCAGGCACCACAACAACGTGCACAACCTCGTTGTGCACGATGGTGTCCTACAACTCGGGTGGAGGCTCAACAATGTCTTTCAGAAGTTTCTCCCATCCCTGCATCGCACAATGTATGTTTGGTTAATGTGCATTGCAATGACAAGATGACACTGTGGTCTGTGGCAACCAATGTACACACCAACTGCAATGCACATTGACACTACAGTTTGTGCCACAATGACACTTTGGTATGTGAATGCAGAGACCAAAGTGTCAAATGCACATTGACACTACAGTTTGTGCCACAATGACACTTTGGTATGTGAATGCAGAGACTAAAGTGTCAAATGTACATTGACACTATGATCCGTGGAATACCAATGCACAGATCATCATGTCAATGCCACTTTGGTCTGTGGCAACCATTTCATAGACCAAAGTGTCAATGATACTATGATCCGTTGACACATTGACACATTGAAACTATGGTATGTGCATTGGTATTCCAAAGATCATAGTATCAATGTGCAATGCACGTTGACAATTTGGTCTGTGGAAACCAATCGACATACCAAAGTGTCACATTCGGAGTATGTTCTATGGCATGCCACACATGAAATATCCAATGTAAAATGCACAATGTCTTTGATCTGTGGCAAGTAATTCCTAATTGGGGAGTTCTTGCCACAAATCGAAGACAATGTTCATGCCACATTGGATCTTTCATGCGTGACATGCATTACCTACTGCGGATCCTAACAAAACATCCCTATTGGGAATAGGTTGACACAGATCATGTATGCATGTCCTAAACAAAAACCACAATGTTGGTCTACTACAAGTACTGAGCAAAAACCCCAATGTGTGGCAGCACGAACATATAACAGGGAAGCATGCAGAACAGATCAACAGCTACGATGATGCGGGTCAGGAGCATACTAACCAGGTCTAAAGCCTTCCCATTCGACGATGATGCCGATGCGCGTGCCGGAGGAGGTGGCGGAGAAGGAAGAGCCGCTGTAGAAGTACATGCGAAGGCGACCGACATCAGACGGTAGCGGGTCGAATCCCGGCAGTGGTCCTAGCGGCGGGCTACTAGCCCCAGCATCCGCCGCAACCGTCACCGGAGAAAACCCTAGCCTGTTCGCGTCCACTGCCGCCCGCGCTTAAGCGCTTGGCCGATGCGAAATCGGCAAGGACCGATTTAGTAACGACCGGAAGGCGGCGTTTTTGAGCTTTCTTCAGGATTTGGCCCGAACTTTTCGGCAGATTCCCACGCGTTACGCACCCGTTCGCCGCTTTGTTCTCAACTATTCCGATTTCAGCAAACGGAGGCCGTTAGGTCAAAGCCGTAGCGCTCGCCCTGTAGTTTTGAAGCAGGGCGAGATAACTTTAGCTAGGAGCCTCTTTTCCTTCTGCCCTAGCCTCCCCGTTGGGGCGAAGGACCTATGCGCGACCGCTAGCATGTTCGCCTCCGCTGCTGCCTGCGCCAAAGCGCTTGGCCGATGCGAAATCAGCGAGGCCCGATTTAGCAATGGCCGGACGGCGCGGTCAATCATCGCCGCCGCTCTTTGACTTGTCGCTGCTGTGATATCTGTGACGGCGCGCGCGTAGGACGACGAAGGCCTCCACGCCGGGGACTTGCTGCTGGGATCGAGGAAGGGGGCGGCGGAGGAGGTGGTGGAGCGTCCATCGGGTTTTCCGATGAGCGGTGAGAGAGAGGAGGTGAAGAGACGTGCGAGTCAGAGAGAGACGACTGGGCAGTGACTGGAGTGGAAACTAGGGGTTAATCCGCGTCTCCCGCGCTTTCCCACATGTGCAAACGAGCAGGCGGTTTTGGCCATGTTGCGCTCCACTCCGCCTGGCTCCACGAAAACGGCCGATTCGATCGTTCCGGGAGGGACGAGCCCATGACTGCGTGCTGGCCTGACACAACACCTCGTGCAAACTACCAATCGCCGGGCCACTATATCTGGCGGGCATGGTTGCCTCGCGTGCATGCTACCAAACGCGCGCGAAGAAGAGCCTACGGATTGATGACCCATAATTCAAGGCAGAACAACGGTCGTTGTGCGAACAAGAGCCGCAACCCAAATGTGTCCGTACGGGAAATTTCCGTAGCAACAACTCATCCATAAACACAGCATTATTGGTCGCTGTGAGGATACTTGTTGCACAAGCGATAGGGCTGTTCTTTCATGAGCAGGTTTTCTTTTCACACACGTACACAGCGTGACGCATGGCAATTTGTCAAGTGCCTGCAAGTTTAATAAACTGGTAGTACAAGTAAGCGGCGTGCGATGATAATTAAGAACGCGTAGCATAGTCGGTTTAGTCATCGTTACTACCTCCAATCCGCTCAGGGGCAACTTTGACAAACTTCATACGACGTCAGTTGCTCGATTTAATAATTATGGATTGCAGGAGATCTCCGTGTCTTTTCGAGGCTTCTCGAAATGAAAAGGCTGGTTGCGAGACTTTTCTCCCAACGGTATGTAGAATGGTCGTTGATTATCTCCCTCCTACAGTACATTCCAGATGTTCATGTAAGGCGTCGGCCATCTAGCCTGCCCATTTCAGTCTGCCAGCCATCTAGACCATGATTTAATTTAACCTGCCTAGCTAGTGGCGAACACCTTGAATTGATGATGTAGCGTACATTCGTACTGCAATGAAGTAGTGCGAACGCATCCACACAGTGGTGTATGTCTCCCTACAGTGCTGTAATGGCCGTGTTGGCGATGGATGGAACCTACCGTCCCTCGTGTCTTCCTTAAAATCACATGGTGTAACAATAATTGAACAACAACTTCTGTATCGGCATGATTAGGATCAGTAAGGGTGATCTTGCAGGCCATCATCAACAACGGAACGGCTTATCATCGGTGGGTATATGAAGTTAACACCTCTAACTTTATGCCGATGGTAAAATCGCCATCGACTTTATAACTTTATTGCACATGTACGTCACGGAAGGAATTGGAACTCTGTATATCGAAGAGCTGCTTTTCACATGATGGCACTAACACCCAGTTTAGCACATTGAATACTTGATCAGATCATATACACTTATCAGTCTACCTGAGTACCTCTATTCAATTCAGAGCTGCCAAATCACTTCCTCAAATCCGAAATATAGACATATATCATGGCAGGCATACCCAGCCAAGCCAATGGTCAAATTAATATATACGCTCATAAGACAAAATCGTCTGCTTCAAATCAAATTCCCGTGTTAAGAACTACTCCCTCCATATCAAAATATAAGATGTTTTAGTATTTTCTAGACAATATGTAACTAAACATGTTTTAGTGTAAGATGCATATGAATCTACACACTAAAATATGTCTAGATACATTATATCTATAAAATGTTAAAACATCTTATATTTTGATACGGAGGGAGTATATAACTTTTTTTTTGAAACAGAAAACCCAGCCTCTGCATCCAGCGGATGCACACAGCTTAGGAGGGAGTATATAACTAGTTTTGCTACATTTTTTATTTAGAAATACGAACCCGTGTGCCTCGCGGAAAAATAAATAAGGGCATGCTCCTCTAAGAAAGGAAAGTGAAAATTTTATTTCACTATTTGGCAAGCATAAATATTAATTTTTTTCTTGGGTTATAGAAATGATCACCCACGAAAATGAAAAACACAAGAACTTTTACAAAAATGCAAGTTCCCCGAAAAAAAAAAGGAGAGACGAGAATGCAAATGTCAGACAAATGGTTGCTATTCATATGGAAGTTGCGGGCATATTTTTTCGGATGAACGGTGCTAGTCATCGGTCGGCTGATAATTTCACTCGATCTGCTGCTCCCATAGTCGTTTACTTGTACAACAATTTCACTCGATCTTGAGACTTCTGACCCTTACATAAAAAATAACTATCTGTGCAACAATTTGTATACATTGGCAACATCATCACATAATTCCACTAGAACTTAAATGCTTAAGGGCTATTTCAAAATTACTTTGAATGAAATGAGGCCGGATAAGAGTAAAAGAGGCCTGGACACAAGTACTCCTGCCTATAGGTTGGTGACACATATTAACTTAGCAGGAGTATAAATATACAACACATATTATAGTTTTTTTGGCGAAGAACAAATTGTAGTCATTTTCACACACAAGTATACACGCAACCAGGTTATTTCAGTAATCTTTGCCAACACGCAACCTACGTCCATCTGCCACCTTAGAGCATCCCCAGCCGTGCGAGCCCACCAGCGCGCACCCGAGCCAAAAACGTTTGTGTTTTGAGAGCCCAAATGCTCCATCCGGCGAAAATAAGAGGGCAACTTCCCAGCCATGTCCCGCCCTAAGCAAAAGTTTGTGAGGAAAATAATTGAGTGGGCCAAAAAAAAGGACATTTGGTGAGATGTGATTCGTCCAAACTTTCGCCGGCTCCCCCAGCAGCCCCCGGCGCCCTGGGTTTCGCCTGGGTTTGCCGAACGCTATTTCGACCGCGCTGGAGGCATGACTGGGTGATTTTTCGCTCATTTTGGCTATCCGAGCCTAAACCAGAACCAAAAAAGTGCGCTAGGGGACGCCTTAGGGGCACGGCTGGAGATGCTCTTAGTGTTGTGCAGCTTACATTACAAAGTGTATTGATCTTCGTTTCCAGCACTTGACTCAGGAGAAGATAATTAATTAAGTACCTACCATGAACTGGAATCGTAGATATGGCTAAGACAGTCAAACAACTTGATCTGTACACACCTAACATTATCAAGTGCAACATTGACTAATCAGGGATCAGGCCAATAATTAAGAGTAATAAGTGCAGAATGAAGCGAAGTTCCAAACAATTTCATGGAAGACAGGCTGTGCTTCTGGCTTCTTTTGGAAGTTGAGATGTCCTTTGAAAATAAATTAGGTGATATTCATAGCACAACGATGCACTTGAGTGAACCGCAAGAATCAGATGATGTAAAGCAATCTTGACCATTTACGTATTCAATAACGTGCTGCATGTGACCTTTTGTAGTTTATTTCGAGAATTTTTACATATCCTATCATACTAGAAGCATCACATGGGTTTAACATGTTTTTCCGTTTTCTTGTAATTCAACATTAAAACAAAGACAAAACAAATTTGTTAAGTTTGTGTCGAATATTATGTATTAGCTGGATTACGTTTGGAGTTGAAGTTGTGTGTGTGTGTGTTTTTTTTTGTGTGTGAAAAATTCCACCCCTCGATTAATAATCATCAATAGCGGTACGAGCTCTATAATCAGTTAAACCAAAAACTTTAATCCTCTCCTCTCGTAGCTCTTGTAAGGTCCCCAAAACCACTGTTCAAGGACACCTTCGATATGGATACATTCACGATAGCAGATCACACCAGTCGTGAACAATATATCAAGTTGGTACACAGATACAATATCCATTACACGATTACACAAACCCTTACAAACTGACATGGCCACATGACCAAGTCCAGCACAAATGCCACGCAGGGCAAACACATAACACACACAACGGAAGACTAAACACACACAAACGTACTAGAGACCAAGTCACGCCTTAACCTACAGACTGCTGACCGGGAGACGATCCTAGTTCGCAAAGCCATCAGCTCCGTATTCTTCTTCGTAGATCTCCTTCTGAGACTCCTTCTCGTCGCGTCTAGGGTGGGTGCCTTCAAACTTGCGGCGAAGGAAGTCCGCGAGCTTGGCAATGGTCAGCTGCATCACTCTAAGGATACCATCTTCCCAAATGTTCTCCACCACTTCATAAGTGACCTCTGGGGTTGACGGTGCTAGCAATGGTGCACGGATGGTTAAGACCACCAACCAGGACAATTCTCGTCCATCATGGTGAATCTGGGCTCCCTTCAACT
This sequence comes from Alopecurus myosuroides, assembly GCA_028641055.1. Lineage (NCBI taxonomy): Eukaryota > Viridiplantae > Streptophyta > Magnoliopsida > Poales > Poaceae > Alopecurus > Alopecurus myosuroides. The sequence continues at coordinate 18,519,735 of CM054062.1, forward strand.
CAGGTAGTGGACGACCGATAAGGCGAGTCATCTTGATCAAATCCTCCTCAAAGCGGCGGTAGCAAGGTGCATGCATACCTAGCTGGAAGGACTCGGTGAAGACAACTGCCATCTACACAAAATTTTAAGGTAGATTAAGTTAGGTAACAGTGTGCAAAATTTTAAGATGCTTCATTGTAACTTAGTGTAAGTAGAGTTTTCAAAAACACAGAGGGGATGGAATATATAGAATATTTTGGTATATAGTCATCTTAGTGACCTGGTTTCATTAACTTTTATTATTAGAGTACTAGCTAACGTCCATGCTAACTAAGGTCTCCTAAGGTCAGGATAGCTCTGATACCAATTCTGTAAGGTCCCCCAGAACCACTATTCAAGGACACCTCCGATATGCATACATTCACGATCCTAGATCACACCAGTCGTGAACAACATATCAAGTTGGTACACAGATACAATATCCATTAAACGATTACACAAACCCTTACAAACAGACATGGCCACATGACCAAGTCCAGCACAAATGCCACGTAGGGGAAACACACAACGGAAGATTAAACACACACAAACGTACTAGAGCCCAAGTCACGCCTTAACCTACAGGCTGCTGACCGGGAAACGATCCTAGTTCGCAAAGCCATCAGCTCCGTACTCTTCTTCGTAGATCTCCTTCTGAGACTACTTCTCGATGTCAGGCAAGTAAATACCAGGGATGAGACCAATATGAGTACATTTGAATGTACTCAGCAAGACACCCATCAATTAGCTTACCAATGTGCAAGTATGCTTATATAGTGGAATAGGTAGGCTATACATAGGGTTCACTATCCATGATATATGAAAGATATATCATAGTTGATCTTTAAAATCTCTGTATCTTCGTTGAAGAAGATACTTCAAAAGAAAATAATATGGTTTTCTTTCTCTTGTAGATATCACATGTACAAGAGGTTTTGTAAAAAGAAAATTTTCTCTTTGCAAAACTTCTTGTAAAACAACTTCTGGCTTTTCTTCAACGGTACCTCAAAGGTACAAAGTCCTCCTTTCCAACACTTCACAAGTCCAACTTCGTTTTGAAAACTCCTTTTTGAAAACATTGACACAATGCTAGCTACATGGCCATTCAACTGTCCATATCCGAGGACGCGGCTATTCCGAATAGTTCTACTCTGCAGAGGTGTACACATCCACCAGATTCAGTACATCCGCCGTGAACAACCACGGACTGTAACAACATTATGTAAACATCAGATAACTGATCCTAACCATCCACTATGATCAAGCTAGAATATGTCTATCTCTTCAGTTGGGCCTGGTTCCCCCAGCATCCTGTCCACCAGCACCACGGCAGGGGACCCAACTGCTACGACCGGAGGAGAAATTAATCCCACACTTTTTATGTCCTGTATTTACCACCTAGCGACAATCGGTTCGAGGGCTCGACGACCCTTATAGCAAATTGAGATAGAACACACACTAACAAGAACAAACTTCAAGTTAAGCCCCGTGCCCATGTTGAGGTAGGGTAGCAGTACGGTAAAGGTTGTCCGACGAAGACTAGGTTATGTGTCATTTTTGTAAAACACCATTTTCCCAAAACATGACCACTTCCACATTCCTCCGGTTAATAAGGCTTCGCCTTCCCACCAGGTTTTTGTAACATCCCAAGTCTGAAAAATAGCCTTTAGATGTTGCTCTCTGTTATTTTATGTTTTGCATCATGGCATCATGTTGATTGCATTTGTTTTGTTTGTTTTCCTTTGTTTTCTATTTGAATTTCAAACCAAAATTCAAACCCTTTGTTTCATCCTTGTGATGTTTTCCAAAATGTTATTTCAAATAAAAACAACCAAATTGTTTTCTTTTCTTCCATAATGTTCATCTATGAAATTGTTGGTTTTATTCAATCAATTAAATCCCAAATCACTTTCAATTTCAAATCAAATGCATCAAACAGAACAACTTTGAACTTGTGGACATCATCTAATCAAATCAACTACTTTAATCAAATTTAACATAGGGTTCACCCTATTAATATCTTTGTTTTCAATATCAATCAATTACTTCCCAAACTGCTTTCAAATTCAAACCAAGGCTAAAAATCAGTACCTTTTTGAATCCATGATTTCCACCAAACAATTATAAACTTTAAATCTTTTTAAACCTAGGGGTAACCCTATTGAAAATGATTCTGTTTTTCTAATATAATTAATATTGGAAATTTCATTCAATTTGGTTTCAAATATAAACAACATTTTAAATTTCAAACTTTTAAAAATCCACCTTGGCAGTGGGTTGCTATTGGTATAATTAACCTACCCTGAAATTTCCAAATTTTTTAATCACTTAAAAACCATCCAATGCTTCCCCTTGTTTTTGCTACAAAAAAAAATAAAGCAAACAAAAAAATAACAAGAGGAGAGGAGAGAGCACAGCAGCCCACCCCATCTATTTCTTTCCCCAGCCCAATTCCCTTTTCACTTAAGCCCACCAACCACCGGGCCCGATACCCCCTCAATCCTTCGCTGTCGTCTTCCTCCCGATGACGTCGTCATCAGTACGACATGGCTCTGCACCGTGCGATCTCTCCACCCTCCTCTCCGATTGCCGCCGTACACCACCTAGCCCCCTATATCTACCCTACCCCGAGCCCTGCTAACCCTAGACCACCTAGAACCCCTCACCCTCGAGCTCCGCCGCCGTCTGCCTCCTTCTTCTTCCCTGCAACCGCGAGCTCACCGGAGGATTCTTGTCTGAACCCGACCAAGGCGCCACCGATTCCGTCCACCACCACCCTCCTAGCCACCGGGATTTGAACCACCTCGTTTCCCTCTTCCGGTTCGACACCACGGTGGAGCCTGAGGAGGGCCAGAGCCACGACGCCGTCCGTGTTTTCGCCGGCGAGGCCACTGCGTCGAAGCTCTGCCACACCTGCAACGCATGGTGAGCATCACCTTCCCCTCGCCCTCTCCTTCTCTGCACAAGCTCACCCGCGCCCACCCACACACCAGCAGATGCGCACGCGGCCAGCCTGAGCACCGCACGACCGCCACCGTGCATCGAGCCACGATCGCCGGCGGGCACTGGCCACTGTCGCTCACACCTGCAAACAGAAATTCAGAAAGTTCAGTTAGTTGTTAACTGAATGTTAACCTCACCCCAGATCCTTACCTGTCACGAAACGCTCAACAGACGCACTGGTCGCAGCCCTCTGCGCGGAAGCACTAGCGCGCGGGTTCGACTCCCGGCGGGTGCAAAGCCACCTTTTTTGGCTATTATTCACCCCGCTGGCCCCACATGTCATCCACCTTCCCTGCCACACCAGCACCACAGCGCCACGCTGTCCCCCTGGCCCACGGGGCAGTGGCTGGGGTGTAGATCCCGTGCGGTAACAAAAGTCTAAAGCTAATCTGTTAAATTCTAATTCTTTTTTAAATTGGCAGAATAAACCCCTAACTTCAAAAATCCATAACTTCAAATCTATACTACCAATAAATACAAACTTTATATGTTTATTGCTCCAAATTTTATAAACTTTCCAAATATCCAATTTGTGTACTGTTTTGAAAACTTCAAATGCATTTAAAATTCAAATTTAAATAATTCAAATGTTAATTTGTAAATTCCATAACTAATTATTTGTTAATCCAATAAATGCAAACAAAATATGTTTTCCATACCATTTTAAATAACCTATTCAAATATAATTTTTGTTCTCTGCTTTGACTAATTAAAATTGCCTAAACCATTTAAATCTTGTTTAATGCAATTATTTTTTTATTATTGTTTAATTCATAATTAATTAATCCAAAGTCCAATTTCAAAATGTGAAACATGTAATCCAACTAAAATTTGATGTTCTTTTCAAATATAAATTTTGTTAATTGTTTTGCACACTTTAAATTGATGAAAACAACAATTGTTTGTGTGACATCTTAAAGTAACCAAATTTTCCAAACTTAATCAATGATTTCCAAAACTTGTTCCAATCCTTTTTCACTTGCATCTATCATTGTTATTTGTTGTTAATTTGTTGTTACCATCATGCATGCATCATGCTAACAACTCTCACATAATAATTAATTGTAAATCAATTGTTTCCACTTAGTTCAATGGATCTTTTCCATATGCAATCCAATTGCATATGGGTCCAATTAAATTGTGTTATCTTGTCAAGTAATTTATTCTGATGCATCTATTAACATGTCATGCATCATCCTTGATTGTGCACAATGCCATGATAATGATTGTTTATCTTTCTGCATTGCTTGTTTGCTTCTTCTCGGTTACACGACGACGTTGAGACCGACGATCCTTACGACACCCCTTCTAAGGAGTTAGCTCAGTACCAGGCTGCTGGGTTTGCAGGCAAGTTATCACTCACATGAACCATTGTGTTCCTTTCAACATTGGTTACCGATACTTTCCGTTGTTCTTTTCTGCTAGCCTTAGTAGTAGTTGTTCTGTTACGAACCTATCACATGAATCCCTTAAACCTGATATTGCCTCATCTCCCTTCCTACAACCATTGTTTGAGCCCGTGTCTTACTAGCATGCTTAGGTTGTTTTGCTCGAGTCTGTTACCCGTTACTTTCTGTTACTATTTCTATTACGTTGTGGGGGCTCGATGTTTAATCAATCAATCATGCTAATGTTGCTATTAATAATAAATTTGATGATAAGGCACCGGCAGGAGGCCCCTTGTGGTTTTGAGGCCTGCTAGTGTCGACCCTAATAGGAAAAGGGTCTTGTCTACTGATCCATGATGAGCGCACTACCCGCATGTGGGAAGCGAGTATGGGCGCCCCCCTCAACTTGACCTGATTCGCATCTCGTCCAAATCGCCTCATTTAGTTCGGGTTTTCCATTTGCTGCATGCATGATCTTGCGAGCCCTTGGTACCCGGGTGGAACTTTCGTAGTCGGCATATAGGGGGACACGTTCTTAGAGTGCTATGAGGGTCCATTTTCTTCTGGGCTCGATTAGCCGTGCGCCCAAGGTGCTTTGGGCTTGATGCGAAGAATGGTTGGTTGTGTAGAGTACCCCGCTTGGTGGGTTAGCTTCCCATCTGGCGGGTTATTCTTGCGTGTACGGCCAAATTGGTGCAACCCTGCAGGGATAATCTTCTCGAGAAGCCGTGTTTTCCGCGGTTATGGATTACTTGGTGAAAGTACTGGCTAACAAGTACTCAGGACAACTTAAACATAATGATCCAACCTGTTACACCCAATGATTAATAACTTGACTAGTAATAGGTTGATGACACAATAACTTGATTCACCTTTAATACAACGGTGTGAGTTATCCTCGGATTGCTTCTTTGGATAAGGGGCGAGATCCAGGATGGGTTTGTTTGAAGTTATCTTTCAGTTGGTTACAACCACCCGATCTTATCCCCTTTCTGATAGTTGGAAGTGATAGAATCTCTGTAGTTGGTTAGTGCAGCCAGTTGCAGCATCTTTTATATCCCTTTCCTTCCGTTGAACCCAAAGCATCTGTGCTTGGTGTTGACGGGTTACACTTTGGTGAACTGTGAGTCTTGCTTGCCAGTACGTTGGTGTACTGACCCCTTTGGGGCTGTGGTTTACGCAGACGACGTTTCCGAGGATCTACATGGTGGCTACTACGTGGAGTATGACGACGAGGCTGCTGACGAGTAGATAGCGGACCCGGGCAGGATCCGAGACTTCGTGGATGGGCTCCGTCTGTTTGTTTCCGGCCTCTTAGGCCTATTTGGTTCTTGTCTGTACTCAGACATGTTGAATGCTTCCGCTGTATTGTAATGATGTATTGTTGGGGCAGGTGCCCTCTGAATGATTGTATTTGCTATTCTCTGCCCTAGTGAGGGCCAATTGCAACTTATTTCAATCTTTTGTGTCGTAGAGATCTGTTGTGATATCAGTTGTTCAACGCCGTTGACGTACCATGTGTGTATGGTTTGAAGTACGTCAATGGAAGTGTCCTGATTTCTACGGGATAGTTTACATCGACGGTGAACAGTAACGGTTGGTTGTCGCACATAAGTGCTGGCCTACCCGTAAGGGGACGCGGGAGCCGTTAAGCCCCGTAATCCAACCAAAATACTGTTCAGTTCGTACGGTGAGTATCCTCTAGAAGTCCGGGTGCGACAAATGGTATCAGAGCCTGTCTGCCTGTAGGATCCCTTTTTACTGGTCGCAGTTGAGTCTAGAAACTATTTTGTAGCTATATAGGAAAATGAAACGTGAGAGTAGGAATTCTGTTCTTTTTCTTCTTTCCCCACCCACCCTCCCTTTTCTGGTAAGGAAGTGCAACGTTGTTTTCTCTTCTCACCTAAACTTTCAAGTTAGGATTTCACGTATTCTGGTTTCTCTAGGATGGTTATATCTACTAGACCATAGGAATGGAGGTGGTTGTGACATGATTTATCATGTTGCCTACTCATGATTGAGAACGGAGGCGTGTAAGCCCCGGAAGCAGATCCTCTATTCCTTAAGCAGTAGATATTGATCCTTTAGAAGCACGGATGGGTTTTTCCGTAGTACCTCAGGAGTTTTGTTCTCGTTTTCCCCGATGTTGATATCCTGTTCTTCTCAACATCCTTTTCGTCCGTTGAAATCTTGTTGTTGTTTTTCACTTCAAATCTTCTACCGGCGTCTAATCAAAACTTCCTCGTAAACTCTTGTCCAACTAAAGTGTTATTTCATACCGGAGAATCACATTCCTTTGTGTCAAAGATCTTTTCCACAACATACAACCCAATTCTGGTTCCACTAAGCAATCAAATCACCGTTCACTCTCCGGAATCTCAAATGTTGACTTCCAACATAAGTAAGAACAATCCAATTCTAATGAGAGGCCACATATTCCTCGTTACTCTCATGTTGCTGATTCTGACATTGATGTCATCCTTGGTGTTCCATTGATGTCAATAACCCTGTTCCACCCTCATTACAGATAGTCTATTCTCCAAATGAATCAAATTCTATCCAGCTATACACCCTCCATACAAAACCTATACCTCTACTAATATGGTTCCGGTGGTTTCCAAATTCCCCTGACGTCTACCCAAGGAGTTTCCGGACCTCGTCTTTTCTCAGTAGGAATCTCGGGGCGCGATTCCTTCAAGGGGGGGCGTTTTGTAACATCCCAAGTCTGAAAAATAGCCTTTAGATGTTGCTCTCTGTTATTTTATGTTTTGCATCATGGCATCATGTTGATTGCATTTGTTTTGTTTGTTTTCCTTTGTTTTCTATTTGAATTTCAAACCAAAATTCAAACCCTTTGTTTCATCCTTGTGATGTTACAATTTCCAAAATGTTATTTCAAATAAAAACAACCAAATTGTTTTCTTTTCTTCCATAATGTTCATCTATGAAATTGTTGGTTTTATTCAATCAATTAAATCCCAAATCACTTTCAATTTCAAATCAAATGCATCAAACAGAACAACTTTGAACTTGTGGACATCATCTAATCAAATCAACTACTTTAATCAAATTTAACATAGGGTTCACCCTATTAATATCTTTGTTTTCAATATCAATCAATTACTTCCCAAACTGCTTTCAAATTCAAACCAAGGCTAAAAATCAGTACCTTTTTGAATCCATGATTTCCACCAAACAATTATAAACTTTAAATCTTTTTAAACCTAGGGGTAACCCTATTGAAAATGATTCTGTTTTTCTAATATAATTAATATTGGAAATTTCATTCAATTTGGTTTCAAATATAAACAACATTTTAAATTTCAAACTTTTAAAAATCCACCTTGGCAGTGGGTTGCTATTGGTATAATTAACCTACCCTGAAATTTCCAAAATTTTTAATCACTTAAAAACCATCCAATGCTTCCCCTTGTTTTTGCTACAAAAAAAAAATAAAGCAAACAAAAAAATAACAAGAGGAGAGGAGAGAGCACAACAGCCCACCCCATCTATTTCTTTCCCCAGCCCAATTCCCTTTTCACTTAAGCCCACCAACCACCGGGCCCGATACCCCCTCAATCCTTCGCTGTCGTCTTCCTCCCGATGACGTCGTCATCAGTACGACATGGCTCTGCACCGTGCGATCTCTCCACCCTCCTCTCCGATTGCCGCCGTACACCACCTAGCCCCCTATATCTACCCTACCCCGAGCCCTGCTAACCCTAGACCACCTAGAACCCCTCACCCTCGAGCTCCGCCGCCGTCTGCCTCCTTCTTCTTCCCTGCAACCGCGAGCTCACCGGAGGATTCTTGTCTGAACCCGACCAAGGCGCCACCGATTCCGTCCACCACCACCCTCCTAGCCACCGGGATTTGAACCACCTCGTTTCCCTCTTCCGGTTCGACACCACGGTGGAGCCTGAGGAGGGCCAGAGCCACGACGCCGTCCGTGTTTTCGTCGGCGAGGCCACTGCGTCGAAGCTCTGCCACACCTGCAACGCATGGTGAGCATCACCTTCCCCTCGCCCTCTCCTTCTCTGCACAAGCTCACCCGCGCCCACCCACACACCAGCAGATGCGCACGCGGCCAGCCTGAGCACCGCACGACCGCCACCGTGCATCGAGCCACGATCGCCGGCGGGCACTGGCCACTGTCGCTCACACCTGCAAACAGAAATTCAGAAAGTTCAGTTAGTTGTTAACTGAATGTTAACCTCACCCCAGATCCTTACCTGTCACGAAACGCTCAACAGACGCACTGGTCGCAGCCCTCTGCGCGGAAGCACTAGCGCGCGGGTTCGACTCCCGACGGGCGCAAAGCCACCTTTTTTGGCTATTATTCACCCCGCTGGCCCCACATGTCATCCACCTTCCCTGCCACACCAGCACCATAGCGCCACGCTGTCCCCCTGGCCCACGGGGCAGTGGCTGGGGTGTAGATCCCGTGCGGTAACAAAAGTGTAAAGCTAATCTGTTAAATTCTAATTCTTTTTTAAATTGGCAGAATAAACCCCTAACTTCAAAAATCCATAACTTCAAATCTATACTACCAATAAATACAAACTTTATATGTTTATTGCTCCAAATTTTATAAACTTTCCAAATATCCAATTTGTGTACTGTTTTGAAAACTTCAAATGCATTTAAAATTCAAATTTAAATAATTCAAATGTTAATTTGTAAATTCCATAACTAATTATTTGTTAATCCAATAAATGCAAACAAAATATGTTTTCCATACCATTTTAAATAACCTATTCAAATATAATTTTTGTTCTCTGCTTTGACTAATTAAAATTGCCTAAACCATTTAAATCTTGTTTAATGCAATTAAAAATTGTTTATTATTGTTTAATTCATAATTAATTAATCCAAAGTCCAATTTCAAAATGTGAAACATGTAATCCAACTAAAATTTGATGTTATTTTCAAATATAAATTTTGTTAATTGTTTTGCACACTTTAAATTGATGAAAACAACAATTGTTTGTGTGACATCTTAAAGTAACCAAATTTTCCAAACTTAATCAATGATTTCCAAAACTTGTTCCAATCCTTTTTCACTTGCATCTATCATTGTTATTTGTTGTTAATTTGTTGTTACCATCATGCATGCATCATGCTAACAACTCTCACATAATAATTAATTGTAAATCAATTGTTTCCACTTAGTTCAATGGATCTTTTCCATATGCAATCCAATTGCATATGGGTCCAATTAAATTGTGTTATCTTGTCAAGTACTTTATTCTGATGCATCTATTAACATGTCATGCATCATCCTTGATTGTGCACAATGCCATGATAATGATTGTTTATCTTTCTGCATTGCTTGTTTGCTTCTTCTCGGTTACACGACGACGTTGAGACCGACGATCCTTACGACACCCCTTCTAAGGAGTTAGCTCAGTACCAGGCTGCTGGGTTTGCAGGCAAGTTATCACTCACATGAACCATTGTGTTCCTTTCAACATTGGTTACCGATACTTTCCGTTGTTCTTTTCTGCTAGCCTTAGTAGTAGTTGTTCTGTTACGAACCTATCACATGAATCCCTTAAACCTGATATTGCCTCATCTCCCTTCCTACAACCATTGTTTGAGCCCGTGTCTTACTAGCATGCTTAGGTTGTTTTGCTCGAGTCTGTTACCCGTTACTTTCTGTTACTATTTCTATTACGTTGTGGGGGCTCGATGTTTAATCAATCAATCATGCTAATGTTGCTATTAATAATAAATTTGATGATAAGGCACCGGCAGGAGGCCCCTTGTGGTTTTGAGGCCTGCTAGTGTCGACCCTAATAGAAAAAGGGTCTTGTCTACTGATCCATGATGAGCGCACTACCCGCATGTGGGAAGCGAGTATGGGCGCCCCCCTCAACTTGACCTGATTCGCATCTCGTCCAAATCGCCTCATTTAGTTCGGGTTTTCCATTTGCTGCATGCATGATCTTGCGAGCCCTTGGTACCCGGGTGGAACTTTCGTAGTCGGCATATAGGGGGACACGTTCTTAGAGTGCTATGAGGGTCCATTTTCTTCTGGGCTCGATTAGCCGTGCGCCCAAGGTGCTTTGGGCTTGATGCGAAGAATGGTTGGTTGTGTAGAGTACCCCGCTTGGTGGGTTAGCTTCCCATCTGGCGGGTTATTCTTGCGTGTACGGCCAAATTGGTGCAACCCTGCAGGGATAATCTTCTCGAGAAGCCGTGTTTTCCGCGGTTATGGATTACTTGGTGAAAGTACTGGCTAACAAGTACTCAGGACAACTTAAACATAATGATCCAACCTGTTACACCCAATGATTAATAACTTGACTAGTAATAGGTTGATGACACAATAACTTGATTCACCTTTAATACAACGGTGTGAGTTATCCTCGGATTGCTTCTTTGGATAAGGGGCGAGATCCAGGATGGGTTTGTTTGAAGTTATCTTTCAGTTGGTTACAACCACCCGATCTTATCCCCTTTCTGATAGTTGGAAGTGATAGAATATCTGTAGTTGGTTAGTGCAGCCAGTTGCAGCATCTTTTATATCCCTTTCCTTCCGTTGAATCCAAAGCATCTGTGCTTGGTGTTGACGGGTTACACTTTGGTGAACTGTGAGTCTTGCTTGCCAGTACGTTGGTGTACTGACCCCTTTGGGGCTGTGGTTTACGCAGACGACGTTTCCGAGGATCTACATGGTGGCTACTACGTGGAGTATGACGACGAGGCTGCTGACGAGTAGATAGCGGACCCGGGCAGGATCCGAGACTTCGTGGATGGGCTCCGTCTGTTTGTTTCCGGCCTCTTAGGCCTATTTGGTTCTTGTCTGTACTCAGACATGTTGAATGCTTCCGCTGTATTGTAATGATGTATTGTTGGGGCAGGTGCCCTCTGAATGATTGTATTTGCTATTCTCTGCCCTAGTGAGGGCCAGTTGCAACTTATTTCAATCTTTTGTGTCGTAGAGATCTGTTGTGATATCAGTTGTTCAACGCCGTTGACGTACCATGTGTGTATGGTTTGAAGTACGTCAATGAAAGTGTCCTGATTTCTACGGGATAGTTTACATCGACGGTGAACAGTAACGGTTGGTTGTCGCACATAAGTGCTGGCCTACCCGTAAGGGGACGCGGGAGCCGTTAAGGCCCGTAATCCAACCAAAATACTGTTCAGTTCGTACGGTGAGTATCCTCTAGAAGTCCGGGTGCGACAGTTTTGCATAAAGTCTTTGTTTTGCAAAAACATATTTTTAGGATATCCATTAGGGACTTATACTTTTGGTGGTAATAAATATCATATGGTGGCTATGGGCTTGGTAACACCAAGTATTAACTAGTGGCATAGTAGTAATATATATAATAATAGTAGTAGTCACTCAAAAATAGTTTTTGGTAATCAAAGTATTTTGTAAAACTTTCAGAAGTAAAACGGGCATGATAGATAATGATAAGTATAGTAACAGCAAGCATCAGGATGGCTTGCCTTAAGTTTCTTAGTGTCCCTGGCCTTGAAGTAGCTTGAACTTGACACACAACTCCACAACTGCTTCTTCTTCTCCTTCGTTTTCTAACGTCGTAAAAGAATAAAAGACACACACTCAGAACTAAAAGCCAATCAACTAAACAAAGCAACACATACAACAAGCAAACTTATACTAGCGCAATCACTCAAAAAGTTATCGCGAAACCATCTCACAAACTCTCACGGTACAGAACTGTCGTCAAGCAAATATATGGTTGAGAAACCATATCCCACATTTTACATACCATATATGGAGTGCGTGTACCACCCTCATAATAAGATATTCAAGAAGCTAAAAATATAGCTTGTGGGCACAAAAGGTAAGGCTACTAAAATAATAACAATCAATCAAAGCAATACCCATGGCAGTGGGTATTAACAACACACAAACAATCATCACCAAACAAGTTCATGAATAAACTAATGCATAGATAACAAGATACTACTAAGCACAACCACACCACTAGCACAACAATAGCATAGTTACAATACCCATGCTAAGGTGTGTACTCAGACAAATTCCAAACAGCAAGGAAACACATCAGAGATAAAAAGGCTAGTGATAGACTATGCTAATTTCTACTCGAAGTTATGGAATCCATCAATCATGAAAATAAACAAACAAACCAGTAGCTCTACCAATGGTAACAAGCCATAATACAAAATCTAAAACACAATCATCACAAAAGATAATGCCCTTAACAAATAACATAAAAACAGGAGTGCACTAATAGCATACTAGTATGGAAATCTACACTAGCATGCTATAAGAATAATTGTATTCTACAACTATAGAAACAAGCAACTTAAGATGTCATGTGATAATAACAGAAGTAATAACATCCTAAACATGCTAGGATAATCATACACTCACAAAATAAAAAGACAATAATACTAGAGCAAACTCATAATATCTAGTGGTGACACTAGTTCATCACTAGGGGTGCAGAAATCACTACAAGGAGGCATTTTCCTAAACAAGCAATACATGAGTATAAATGCCTACTAACAGCACACAAACCTTACACATGCTAGTAAGCAAATACACTAAAATAATTCTATGAAAACATATACTAAGCAAACATTTATCCATTCTATCAATACATGCTTTTCTAATTAACTAAATCGCAAGCAACCAAGATACATGCTATACAACCAGTAGCTATGTACTCAATACAAGATCCACTAAACATTTTCAAAAATCCAAACACTCAATGAAAATCATTCACCATTAAACTATCAATCACTAGGAAAACATTCTATTAGCAAACAATATTCAATTTTCCAACCAATAATGAAACACTCATTAACATGATAACCCCAAGGGAATATTATGTCAACAAGTGGACCACACCTAATAATAATAGGTGTCACAAAGTATTACTAATGCTTCAATCAAATAAGTAAAACAAACAACCATTTTCCTTGGTGGAAAATACTAGACAAACACATAGTAATGCATGCTATTTTCACATAAGTGTATGGTTCGGGATTTAAATCCTTAACCAAAATGAAATGGGACCAGGTGGGTTATGGGCCCACTAATAACAAGGCATTTAGAGGTAGCAAAGCCTCTGGTCACACATGACAAAATTTATATAGCAAGTAAACCATACAAGGCTAGCCATACTAGTGAAAACATTACTAGAGAAAACAAGCAACACATGCTACACATGCTTTGCTATAAAATAAAGTGCAAGCTATCAGAGATAATAACATCAAAATAAAAGTACCAAAATGGTACTGGACTCAACTCAAGCATATAACAAACCTAGGTAAAACAAATCTACCAAGATTGGTTCACACAATAATCAAATAATAAAATAGAAATATAACAATTGTACTTCTATTTTTATTTTACTTTCCAAACATGCACACACTTTCTAAGGTAGACATATTGCAAGAAAACAACCTAATAGAAAGGTTAAACACATCAATACATGCTAGGAACAAGGATCCACTCAATCAAACATTTTAATTCAAACAAAAGCACACATAAGTAAGAAAACAGAAAAGTGTTGTTTCTAGTTTTGCTCACAAAAAATCATCTAGGGCTCCATAAATTAATCCAAGCTAGGATTAGATAGATATAGTCATATGAAAGCTCATTCAATTGGATTCACCTCAAAAATCATTTTGAAACTCATTCTAAAAATCCTAGAAATGCCTACTGGTCTTTTACCAAAATGGATGGCATTTCCATTGGGTAACTCACCTTGGTGTGAGGCTAAGTCCTATGGATAGATATATTCATAGGCTACTCAAAACAATTTTATTTGACTAAAATGGATACATATCCAAGAGTTATGCCAAAAACACTTTTACAGAAACTCTATGGAAACAGATATTGTGACCAAATTAAAAGTCAAAACTTAGATCTACCAATTTTAAATGGTTAATAAAACATGTCTCTAGTGAATTGATTTTTAGTTGATTTTAATTTTCATGAAAACTATTTTTAACAGGTCAAAAGCAAACAGGCAAATCTCTGTGGATTTAAAAAGGAAAAGAAAAAGAGGGGCGGGCTGGGATTTCTCCACCGCACGACCCAGCTAGCGGCGGACGCGGACCAAACGTGATGCGCGCGCACACGGCCAGCGCGGGAAACACACGTTTAACAGCACCCGTTGATCGCATATCGAACGGCACGCGGCATCGTCGTCCTCCTCTCCTCTCTCTGTCTCTCTCGATACAGCCGACGACGGGATTCCGTGGTGGTTCACCGTGAGGGCTCGGGGGGGGGGGGGATGGGGCTGTGGCGCGGCTCGGGCAGGTGCAGGGATCACGGGGAGTCGAGGGGCGCTGGGTACGGGCGCGGGCGTGGCCTCTGGCGACGGCGCACGACGGAGCGCCCGCGGTGGCGACTCGGACGGCGACGGGGTACCTGCAAGCGAGAGGACGAGGGGGAGTGTCAGGGAGGGACATAGGAACATGGGGAGTCCAGCGGCAGCGATGAGGAGGGATGGGAGGGCTCGGGGAGGAGGGCATCAGCTTGGGCTGCCGGCGGTGACCGTTGGGGTCTAGAGCGCGTGCTTGCTCTCAGGGTCAAGGTCTCGGCTTGTCTTTGCTAGGGGAGGCTGTGGGAGTGTGGGGGAGGGTAGTGGCGCAAGGGATAGGTCTATGGTGGCTTATATCCGTGGTTATGATGGCAAAGGCATGGTGGGGCTCGGGTGTGTGGCAAGGGTGGCATGGGGGGCGTTTTGGACAAGGCACAAGCAAGGAAATGGTGCCAAGGGTCAAGACCACCAAGGGGCAAGTCAAAGGTTGGCTTTTGGAGTGAGGGAAAGATCAATTGGATGGCTACAAGGTCAAGGCATGGTGACCCATACCATGCCACCTCATCTTGTTCCCTCTCTCACTCACACTTGTTTCCTTCCCACACAAGGCTTCTAGAAGAAAACAAAGGCATCCAAGATAGAGTACAAATAGCAATGATTCGAAATGGCAAAGTGGTGTTTCCAAATTTGAATAAAAACTAAAAGAAAACATCTGTCCAAAAGTGTATCTGTCACTGTTCAAAAAATTCAGAAAATTCAGCTAACACTTAGGAATTTTTCTAAGTGTTGGAAAACTGTGAAAAGAGCAAAAAGTTGGGATTGTTTTCAGAGACCAAATGGATTCCAATTTTTGTTTTCCAAGTTGGAGTTTGTTAAACATGTTATAAAATTTCATAAACATCTTTTGAAAACAAATTTGAAATAGTTTAAGGCTATGAAAACAATGTGGGAAAAGGTGTACTTTCTGTTTTTCTCTGTGTTCCAAAAATGCCTTTTTCTGCCTTATTTTTATTCCAAAAAAACAACTAGCAAAAGGTTACTTTTATTATTTAAAAAATCAAACCAAGCTTATGGATTTGTAGTCCATATATCAAGGAACAATTAAAAGTCAAGAAAACATGAAATAACATTTTATAGCCTAGTGAAAACCAAGGTGGAAAACATGTCGTTGGCTATATTTTCAGGGAATAGTTTCTATAGAAAACTTAAAAGAAAACTTCCATGAATCATTTTGAAATTTTGTTTTCTTGGATACAACAAAGCTAAAAGTTTATTTTAAGACGCAAACAAGAATGATCCAAGTCTTGGAATAAAATTCACTCAAGTAACATCAGAGAAAATATCAGGGAACAACTATAAAAGTATTTTCAGAAATACTTGGTATTGGTTCTAAAATGAAACAAGGATTGCATTGCAAATATGATCAAGATCACATACACATGTTAGTTCAAACAAAAATGTTTTTAGAAAAAAAATTGTTGGCCCTAATTTTTGTCTTCTTGAACAACAGTACAAGAATCCAAAAACTGGGGTGTGACAGCTCTCCTGTAACTCCCGTTTCTTCCCCTCACGCCGGTGGCCACTCCGGCCCCGGCGTCCACCGTCTCCCCCGCTCCCTCTCTGGCCATGACTGGTGCTTCCCTGCGCCCGAGCTTGCAGCTGGCCGTGGGTGGCCAGGGCAGCAACGACTTTTAGCTTAGTCCAGGGTCCGACGCGTCCTCATCTCAGGAAAGCTTGGGAAGGCCTGTTGTTTCAGGTTTGGGGATGTCTTCTGGCTCTTCGTCACAGGAGGGATCGGCCGGTGCCCGCGTGGTCTCGTCACGCGCCATGGCGGGTACGGGTCCCGGCGCGGGGAGAAGCATCAAGGAGAGACTTGCCTGGGTGCCGGCTGCGCCGTCGCGCAAGGCGCTTTGGAGGAAACGCAAGGCGATCCAGAGGGCGGCAGAGGCCGCGCTCGCTGCCACGATGGTCTTGCCGCCCAGGTCCCCAGTGCGGCCCAAGCTCCTGGGGTTGTGTTTCAACTATTACCAACCGGGCCATATGAAGGCAGGTTGCAAGAATCCCACTGTGTGCAACCGGAACGGAGGAGGAACTGTGTCGGGAGCTCTTGGCGAAGCGCGCTCGGATGTCGTCGCTGCCCGCGTCGCAACGGCAATGCGAGGGTGGCCCGCACAGAGGACCCGCTGCAGCTCCGGCTGCGCGAGCTCCACTGTCGCCGCTCGCACCGTATCGGCAGGGAGAGGAAGGCTCGAACAGAGGACTCGCATATTTCCCAACCGCGTGAGCTCCACTATCGTTGCTCTGACCCTGGGCCATGCCGGTGATGGACAGCCGGCGTGCAGAATTTGTTCCCGCGGTGGAGGAACCGGAAGCACCGCTGTGCATCGTGCGGCGTTCGTCGGGGATGCAAGACCCCGAGCGCTGTCTTTGGTACGCCATGGTGGCTTACATCGGAGGGGCGCGCCCGGCGGGGAGCTGCGAGCAAGTGTATAAGGCGTTGGAGTCTATCCTTGGCATCCCGTTCGAGTGTATCTCCGTGCATAGCTTCAGGCTGGCGGTCTTTTAGCTCACGTTCACCGACTATAGGCGAGGGACAGAGTGGCGGCTCGGTCATCGCTGCCATGTGAGGGCTTTTCTTTGTTCTTCCAGCCATGGCATCGTCAGGACCAAGCAGTCATGGGGCGGATGGACAAGAAATTGCAGCTAGTTCTGGAAGGCGTCCCGCCCCATGCCTGGGCCATCGAGGTAATTGAAGACATACTTGGCTCGTCGTGCCTCATCGGCGACTTTGCGCCGGAGACAACAACTAGGGAAGACATGGCCACCTTCAAGCTCTCCACTTGGACCTCCGACGTGGACCTCGTCCCGGTGGCCCGCACGTTGGTCATCCCCGAGCCGGCAAGTCTGGGGGTTCGTACGCCCTCGCCGGAGGCGGATGAGGGAAGGTCGCGAAGTCCAACGCCGGCGACGTCCTTGGAGGTGGTGGAGACGATGAAATACCATGTTCTCATTCATGTCACTAGAGTTGAAGAGGCAAGGAGTGGTGATCGGGACAAGCTGCTGGTGGCGACGCCGCGTGGTGATTCTAGCAGTGTCTGGTCTCAGAGCGCCGGCAAGGTTGGCGGTGGCCGTCGTGGGCGGCACCTGCGCCAACTTCCCTGGCAGTTGCGCATGCCAGATAAGCAGGGTGGTGGTCGTGAACAGAGTACACGTGGGCCCAGGGGCGGTTGCTCGCCCAGAACGGGTCAAAGGCGAACTGGAGGCTCCCTCCTGTGTCCGCGCGACACGTAAAAAGCAACCCTGCTGCACGCATGCGAGTGGTGGGTCCAGTGCGTTCCTGTGCAGTTTCTATGGAGGACATTGGGCGGGAGGGAAATCTGAGACAGTCTCCTGCGCGGTCTCGCATGGACGGGGTTGGACGCGTGTCGGAAAAAGCTGATGGGGCGTACCTTCCTGCGCCAGGCTCTGATAAAGCGAAAGGTGGAGGAGATCCCGAGGCGGATGTGGCCGTTGGCGAGGGCCATGCAGCTGGAAAAGGGGAACGCGGTCCCGAGGTGGTGGGGCCAACTGTTGGTGACGACCATGCAGCTGGAAAAGGCGAGCATGATCTCGAGGTGGTGGGGAAAGGAGATTCCGTTTTTGACTCGACAGACGGGTTGGGCGATTGTCGCTGTGTGGCTGATCCGGTCCGCCCGACGCATGACGCAAGGGAGGAGGTGGGTACTAAGCTGGGCGCAACCGTCTTTGTGGTGGGCCCCAGCGCTGATCCCAAGATTGATTCGCCTTCTGTCCGCCTACTAGATGCGGGTGTGTAGAGTGCAGCCGCCAAGGTGGTGGGCCCAGTGTTGTTCCGGAGCGTGTATCGCCTAAGGAGTTCGTTTTGGAGATGGGTGCAGCCGTATGTTCGACGAGCCCCACTGCTCCATGGGATACTCTGGAATCTACGAGCGTCTCTTCCATAACATCGCAGGGCGGCACATTGGACGAGGTAGAGGAGTATTTCGAGGTCTGCCTATCTTCACATGTGGACACCGA
Organism: Alopecurus myosuroides; assembly: GCA_028641055.1. Taxonomy (NCBI): domain Eukaryota; kingdom Viridiplantae; phylum Streptophyta; class Magnoliopsida; order Poales; family Poaceae; genus Alopecurus; species Alopecurus myosuroides. The sequence continues at coordinate 18,538,459 of CM054062.1, forward strand.
GGAGAGGGAGGATGGTCTGGATGATCATGGGGAGGAGCTAGAGGTGGTATTTGAGGAGAGGGATGTTGAGATGGAGAGCGGGGGTGATGCCCCTTTTGTCACACATCAGGACAGTCTGCGTGCCGAATCTGCTCAGTTTACCAGACTACGGATCTTCTGCACCAACTTGTTGAAGAAGTTGGCACCCCCGCTTCTACGCGAGGTAGAATCAACAGTAGGGGGAGAGCTCTGAGGGGGTACCTTGCACTCCCCGACGACACACACGGAGCTCGAGCGTGCCATGCGTACCAGGCCCTTCTAGCAAGCCACTTAAGAAGGCGTCTGCAGTTGAGACTGTGATTCTCAAGGCTCTTAGAATTGTTCGAGACAACATGATGGTAGATGAGGCTGCGCTGCAGGATTTCAGGAACCTCTTCGACTCGCCAATGAAGGATGCGCACCTACGCGTAGTGGCATCACTCTTTGGCAATGAGATGCCACCCACTGGGGTTCTGCAGGAGATGTGTAGCCAGGCAGTCTGCACACACTGAGATAGCAGTATGTCGAGTTAGGAGTGAAGTCCCTTGTTGTTATCTTATGAATACAAACATAGAGATTCTGATCTAGAACCCTCGCGGCCTTAACGAGCCAGCGAAGAAAAATGTTGTGCGAAAATTTGTGGAGTCCCTGTACGTGAACTTGGTGTGTCTGTAGGAGACAAAACTTAACGTGGTTGACCGCTACACAATTCTTTAGTGTCTTGGCCCGCCATTCGATGGATTTGAGTACTTTCCAGCGGTGGAAACTCGAGGAGGAGTGATGGTGTCTTGGGACACTACAGTCCTCAGCTTATCCCATGTCAGCATGGATTCTCACACGCTGATAGGAGAGGTAACCACAAAGGAGAATAAGATTTGGTGGCTTTCGGTGGTTTATGTGCCACAATCAGATGTGGAGAAAATCAAGTTCTTGCTGGAGCTGGCTGAGAGGCGTTCGTTATGCCTTGGGCCATGGATCATTGTGGGAGATTTTCACATGATTCTTTCGTCCACGGAGAAAAACAATGCCAATCTGAATAGGAACATGATGAGTCGTTTCAGATCCTTCGTGAGTACACATGAGCTACGTGACATTTACCTGCACGACAGGTTGTACACTTGGATCAACGAGAGGGCCACCCCTACTATGACCCGCATTGATCGAGCGCTGGCCTCGTGGACTGGGGCATCCTATACCCGGACTGCATTCTCCAGGCGCTTTCAAGCAATATTTTGGATCATACACCTTTGCACCTCTTGTTGAACGCGGCGGTTAGACCCAAAAGGAGATTCAGATTTGAGTTGTTCTGGTTAAAACTTGATGGTTTTGAGGAGGCAGTTAGAGATGGCTGGGTCTATGATGAGACGATTGTTGACCCCTTCAAGCGTCTAGACGCGCTCTACAGGAATTTGGCCTCACACCTCCAATCTCGGGGACAGAAAAAGGTGGGAAACATCAAAATCTAGTTGGCGATTGCAAATACAATCATCTTCATACTTCTACGCAGGACAGAAGGCATTTGTTCGTGGGAGAAATCTGGCTGAGGCGCACTCTTAAACTGTCGATTCTTGGGCTATCTTCTCTTGAGCGCACCATGGCACGACGGAGATCGAGGTTGAGATGGCTGAAGGAAGGGGATGTTAACACCAGGCTGTTCCATGTAGTGGCCAATGGCAGGAGGACTAAGAACTTCATCCCCGCGGTTAGGGTGGGAGGAGATTTGGTTACAGATCAGTCGCAAAAAGAGGAGGTATTCTTCCAAGCCTACCAGAATTTACTGGGAAAGCTTCAGACCAGGGAACACACTGTGAACCTAGATTTTATTGGCCTCCAAACCCATGACTTGCATGATTTGGATGGTTTGTTCTCCGAGGCAGAGGTGTGGGAGACTATCAAAGAGATTCCGCCGGATAGGGCGCCTGGGCCGGATGGGTTCATTGGCGTTTTTTATCATAGAGCCTGTGACATAATAAAGCCTGACATCATGGCGGCCTTGCTCGAATTGGCAGAGGGTTTGCTAAGCTGAATAAGGCATTGATCACTCTAATCCCCAAGAAGCAAGATGCAGTCGAGACATGATACTTTAGGCCCATCAGCTTGGTGCACAGCTTCTCCAAGCTCGTCTCCAAGATTTTGATGAATCGTTTGAGATCCAAACTGGGAGAGTTGGTGAGCGTGAATCAGTCCGCTTTCATCAAGGGTCGCAGCTTGCACGATAACTTCATCTTGGTGCGACAGATGGCCCGCAAAATAAACACCAGGAGACAAAAAGGGGTGCTTCTGAAGCTTGACATCTGCATAGCGTTTGATTCTCTTTCATGGGCTTTCCTGATGGAAATCTTGAGACAGATGGGTTTCAGCGAGTGGTGGTGCAGGTTAATCACGATCCTACTAAACACGGATACCACTAAGGTGGTGGTTAATGGGGTTCCAGGGAAGCGGATCTCACATGCTCGGGGACTGCGTCAGGGAGACCCGATATCCCATATGATCTTTGTGTTGGCTATGGAGGTTATCGCACTTTCAGTGGAGAAGGCGGTGGGAGATGGACTGTTTACACCGCTTGCTGGTTTCTCGGCTCTGCAGCGAGTTTCAGTCTACGAAGATGATGTGGTGTTGTTTGTCAAGCCCATAGAGATGGACCTAGTTGTGGTCAACCTTATCCTCCAAACTTTTGGAGAGGCCTCGGGTTTGAAAGTGAACTATGCCAAGACTTCCGCGACTCTCATCCGGAGTAAGGAGGGCGATGAGAACTTGGTTTCACAGGTGTTAGGCTGCAACATCACACAATTCCCGGTTAAATATATGGGATTGCAGTTGGCATTGCGTCCTCTAACCAAGAGTGAGTGGCAGCCTATGTTGAACCAGGTGCTGAGATCGTCCCGGCTTGGAAAAGTGGTTTGATAGAAAGAGCAGGGAGATTGAATTTTGTCAAATCAGTTGTCGCCGCAAGACCAGTGCACCAGTTATTAGTGGCAGAGGCTCCCTACTGGCTGTTGGAAGAAATTGACAAATGGATGAGAGGGTTGCTTTTGGAAGGGGCGGAGACAGCAAACGGAGGGCAATGTCTTGTCGCATGGGAGAATGTGTGCAAGCCTTATTGCTACGGGGGCTTGGGTGTCAAAAATCTGGAAATTCGGGGACTGGCACTGCGAGTGAGATGAGAGTGGCTCAGGAGGACTGATGCCTCGAGACCCTAGAAGGGGTTGCCAATGCTCAAGGACACAATGGCATCAGAGGTGTTCAACAGCCTAGTCAACATCCAGGTTGGAAATGGGAAGAGGACGATGTTCTGGAAGAATAGGTGGCTAGGAGGTGTCGTAGTTGTTGATGTACCCCCTACGCTTAGGGCTGCAGTCAATGCGAGGACAACAAACAAGAGAACAATGCAGGATGCCCTGATAGATATCAAATGGATACCTGATAGTAGAGGAGTTTGGTCTGCAGAGATGGCATCCTAGTGTGTGAAATTCTGGTTGGCAATACAGGATGTGCCACGGGAGTAGTCTAGGGAGGACGAATTCTCCTGGCCAGTTGCGGCTTCAAGGAAGTATTCTGCTTCTTGGACCTATAAGGCATTAATGCTGGGACAGATCAGATTCCCACTAGCCTGGGGATTTTGGAAGTGCTAGGCCCCAGTGAAATGCAAACTGTTTATGTGGTTAGAAATCCAGCACAGACTGTGGACTACAAACAGGAGAGCAAGGCATGGTTTGCAGGACCACCCAGATATTTGCAAGATGTGCTTTCAAGAGTTAGAGTCATCAGATCACATCTTGGCAACATGCATGTACACGAGGCAGGTCTGGGGGAGATGCACACGTTTTTTGAGACTACAGTTACCCACGCCTACAGTGTCTGATACTCTCGAGAACTGGTGTCTTGCGTTCCGTGAGAGATTCAGGAACGAGCAGAGGAAATCGATCGACACGTTGGTCACTCTCACTACGTGGATGATCTGGAAGAAACTAAATACGAGGGTCTTCGGGAACACCAGCCAAATTTGCGACGAGGACACTCTTGCCACTAGAGTCATCGAGGAGCTGAGGCGATGGGATGAGGCAGTAGCAGGAGCTGGAGCCATCCTTCGCGAGTAGTTGTCTAGGAGTGGTGTGGAGTGGGTTTGATAGCACGGTTGGATGCAACTATTGCTTTCGTTCTATCTTATATTTAAACTCTCCCTTCTATAAAAATCAGGTATGCAATTGCATACCCTCAAAAAAATCCATAGCGGTACAAAAGACCCAAAAACCAATAAACATTACATATAGGTCCTTGGAACACCTAGTGACGACTACGAACACGGCCTGCTGCCGGCGAGTCGGAGCGGGTGGCAGCTTCCCCTACAGGCTCAGGTGATGGCGGGAACTCGACGGTGTTTGCTGGTCCACGATATGGGCAGGCCATGGTCGCTATATCGGCTTGATCTGGCTCGTCGGTCTACGCCGACGGCGAGGTAGGCATGACCTGTTTCCTGGGGCGGTGGTCAAGAAGCTTCAGGTGAAAGCTTATCCGGCTCTTTCTAGACAACGACGACGTCGCCCGTGGGTGTCGCTCTCTGTCTTGGAGGCGTCGTTGTAGAGTCTTCTTCGACCTCTAGTCTTGGAGCAAGCTTCTTGGGTGAAAGCCTAGACCCTTGACCGGGCCACGGGCATCGTTCTCATGTCTCTTTCCTCTTCTAGGACGTATCTTTGATGAATTTGTTCCCATATGAGCTTTTTGTTGGGCTGGACGCACACAACATTGCGGTTGGAAGGTGTACGACGGGCGATGCAAGGCGGCAACGATGACATTGTTGAGTGATGGTTTAGTCGCAGCAGGGCTTTGGTAGTCGGCTTTGTTCCGGTGTGTTAGACGGATCTTCTTGTTGGTCTTCCCCTGCTGTGAAGTCAGAGCTGCTGCGGACAGTGTACGATGACCATCATGGGTGGTTTGGTCGTGAAGATTTTCGCTGACGCGGGTCCTGCTCATCCCCTGTCCATAGCTCCTCATCAGAATCAGAGCTGCCAGTTTATTGCACGAAGATGGTCTGTTTGGCATAGACCGATGTGAGCTTCACAAGGCCGCCATGGCGAGGTCTCCCTAGGTGGTCGGAGTCGGTGAAATCGGAGTTGATGTGAAGTGATGAAGATGACATTGATGGGCAACCTAATGGCGACCCTTGTTTTCGGCGATCGATGTGTGTGCTGGTTGTACTGCTAGTCAAGGTGTTTGCCCTCGCGACGGTCATGTTCCAGGATGGTCGGCGAGGGCGTTTGTTCCGATTTTAGGTCGGTTTCCCATTAATTAACCGGCTAACTCTCTCTTCTTCTTTATTAATGAAAATGGCAATTATTTTGCCTCGTTTGAAAAAAGTAGTGTTTCACTAATGGCCGGAAGTAAACTTAAGAGAAGTGATATCCTTTTGATCTGACCTTTCTATCTTCGGCCTTCAGATAGTCAACCACACATTCCACCGCTAACATGGAATCATCACCACTCCGAAAACAAACCAAAATCATAGAAGCATCCTGTGTAGGCACCTTAGAGCATCCCTAGCAGAGCCCCTATCCTTGCGACCTGTAAAAGCGGGATACGGGTCGAGTTTTGCCGATTGTACAGGTTCAAAACGCATGAGACAGAGCAGCAACCAAAAAATGAACAGTAAAAACGAATATTCCATTTGATGTCTTTTTTTCCCAACCATCTTCTTCCCTAAATCACATGCAGAGGCAATTACTAGACAGAAGTGTAGAAAACCTGAGGATGAATCCATCCTGTAGGGCCGGCCGGATCTCGTCGGACGAAGCAAGCACAACGAAGCACCCTCCCCGGAGCACCTGGTTGGGACGGAGGCCCACGGGCGGGTGCGGAGCATGAAGTCCCCTGGGCAAGCCAGGAACCTACTAGGATGAAGCCCACGGGAACGCGAAGCACGAATCCCCGAAACTGCAACGAAGCCCATCGCGGACGGAGCTGTCGTGTCGTGGCCGGCGATAGGGACTAAACAGTCAGGTATGCTGGCACGAACGTGTTGGGAATATGCCCTAGAGGTAATCATATATGATATAATTCCCAATGTATTCATAATGTTATTAAGTTGTCCTTGTTTTCAACATCTGATATATGTCATTGAATATGTGATTCGATTGTGGAACTATGTATTCATATTATTCATGCTAAATTGTCCTTGGTCGTTAAGCTTGTACTGGACACACACCCTAGACTAATGTGAGTGTTGGTTGATGACACGGTTCCACTTGTCATGGGCATGGCGATGCCATTCCAACGTTCACAAACTATGCTAAAGAGTTTAGCAAGTCGGACTAACCCATATTGAGATGCAACGAGTAAGTCGTCATTTGCATGTCTCAATCAATGTAATCCTTAGACCTGATATTGTCGCACAATCCGAGTTGTGGATCACCGACTTAGGTTCTGTCAAACGTTGTTCCGTGACAAGGCAGTTATAAAGGCAGAGTTCGGGTCGAATGAGAAGCAAGCTGCGTGATATGGATAATAAAGATGGGATTTTGCCCCTCCGAATGGAGAGATATTCTCTGGGCCCTCTCGAGTGATATGATTCCGGAAGCATGGCCATGCACGACTCGATTAAGTGTTAACTGAGTCTATTGAATAAGAGTTAGTCAGATGAATCATATATCACGGACCAATAAGAGAGTTGAGCTATTTAAGGGATGACGATAATTCGCCTATAGTTCGACAAGGTATATCGTGAGGCAAAAGGGACTCAGATGAAAGTCACATTGAAAGGTATGTCATCATGACTCTATGGCACTTGGGAATCAGAACGTTCTGCTAGGAGCCGCTACCGATTGATCGATTGGGAGTCGGACTCAAATCGTGTCCAAGTCGCTATGAGTCTCCAGGGTCGCACACTTAAGAGCGGGAGCAAGTATATTGGTCGAGTTGGACCCGAACCGGAAATTGACTGAATTAGTGAGTTGGACTCATAGAGGGAATGGGCCATAAGCGTTGTGAAGCCCACTTCCACTCGCTATATAAAGAGGGGCACAGGTTGCCCAACGGGCATGTTATTCGACTCCCATGCGCTGGGAACCCTAGCCCCACTCAGTCCAGCCGCCGCACCCGACCTAGCAGTCCGCCGTCGGAGCTCCTCCTCGTACGTGTGGATACCGGCAAAGGTGTTGTATGTTCAACACTTCGACGATCGCTGGATTGGATCGGCTGGATCGGATCGTGGGACTACACTGCATCGACGTGCTTCATCGATAATCCGCACCTGCGCGTCTAGTGGTAATCCTTGTGGCCTTCTACCTCGGCTAGATCTTGGAAGTACCGCGTAGAAAAAGGTTTGTTTATCTCTATGCGTTCCAACAGGACGTCCATGGTCCGAGCGCAACGAGTGCCAATTTTTGGATGAAAATTTAACATTTTGTTGGAGACGTGAGGAATCGACTGTTGGAGTTTTGGGCACGGACGGCGGCGTGGGGAGAATTCTGGCCAATTCGTGACCCGTATACTACCCTCCAACCCATGTACATAAAGGTTGAAATCTTGCATTTTCGGTGGCCTGTAATCCGTTTACGGGTCGACAAACTTTTCGGTCTCTGCTATATATGGACAAAATTTGACCCAAAACCGTAAAGTCCCCGAAGTTTTACAGGTTTAGCCCCTTTTAGAGGTAATGCTAGAGATGCTCTGCACCATGGACAGAAACTTCCGTTCATGAATCAAGTAAACTTTAATACATCACACCATGCAGGAAGAAATGATTCTAAGATCACGTTGTCGGCCAATGCGTTGAAGCATATGGAGTATGACCGTTTAACGGTTAAACCATGTGCTTCTCCGAGGGTGGACATACCTCACATGGATGATGATTGAACGAATGCCTCTTCAGATGGACAACTTTTATCTCATCTTGTGTGTGTGTGTGTGTGTGTGTGTGTGTGTGGGGGGGGTGACTGAGGTGGGAGTGGATGAGGACATACTAGCATCTATCTTTGATTTGTATGCATCCGGCCGGAAATCCAAATCCGCTAAACAGAAGAGGAATTATTCACCGCGGAATTCCGCAATACCGCCAAAAAACCCAATTGTTTCCCGATGAATGGCTTATTCACTAATAGCAGAGGTCTTGGAGACTTGGCTAAACATTTGAATATTGCCCAATACGTCAGGGATCACAATTTGGAGTTTGTGGCTATCTCCGAATCATGGAGGAAAGGCTTTCCAATGAGTGTTCTGAACCGCCTTTTGGGGGGGTCTCGACTTCACTTGGCATTCTATTCCTCCGCGCGGAAGGTCGGGTGGCATTTTACTAGGCGTTAAATCAGATTCCATTGATGTGTTAGCAAGGTCGGACGGTGATTTTCATATAAAATTGCACCTCCGCAATCGAGCTGATAACTTTGTGTGGAGTTTGGTTGCTGTGTATGGTGCTGCCCAGGAAGAGTTTAAGGAGGCTTTTTGTAACATCCCAAGTATGAAAATACCCCCTAGAATGTTTGATTCCTTGTTTTATTTCAAGCATTGCATCATGTCATCATTTCATTGCATTGTTTTATTATTGTTTGCATTGTTAATATTTGTTTTGCATCTGTTTTATCTTGTTTTCATAATTCAAACTCAAACAAATTCAAATGGTTATTTTCATACTTGTTCTGTTACAATTTTTGGAATAAAAATAACAAATAAAAAACAACCAAATTGCTTTCATTTTATTCCATGTTGATCACTCATTAAAATTGTGGGTTTTAATCAAACAAATGATTTCCAAATCACCTTCAAGTTCAAATCAAATGCATCAAGCAGAACCAATTTGAACTTATGAATTTAATCAACTAATGTAATCAAATTGAATCATAAGGTTCACCCTATTAATATCTTTGTTTTCAATATCAATCAATTACTTCCCAAACTGCTTTCAAATTCAAACCACTTCTCAAAATCAGTACCTCCTTTGAATCCATGAATCTCAACACCCATTTGTATTCTTAAATCACTTTTAAAACCCTAGGGGAAACCCTATTGAAATGCCTTGTTTTTCTCATATTAATATTGCAAATTTCAATTAATTTGGTTTAAATCTTAAACAGCAAGCAAACCTTTAAAATTTTGTAAACCAAAGTTGCCAAATGGTTGCACTTGGCCTAAGGAATTTATCCTGAATTTTTCAAATTTTTTCCCTAAACAAAAACCTATCATTTTCTTCCTAAAGCTAAGGCTACAAAAAAAAAACCAGTAAAACAAAAATAAAAATAACAATAGGAGAGAGAGAGCACAGCAGCCCACCCCATCTATTTCTTTCCCCAGCCCAAATTCTCTTTTCACTTAAGCCCACCAACCACCTGGCCCGATACCCCCTCAATCTATCGCTGTCGTCTCCCTCCTCGCGCTGACGTCAAACAGTACGATCGCTCCCCCTCTGTTTGATCATCCTCTCCCCCTCCCGATGCCATGCCGTACACCTCCTCACCCCCATAAAACTACTCCTAGCCCCAACCCTAGACCCCTAACCTAGCTAGTTCCTTCCGCCGCGCCGCCAAGTTCTCCTTCCTCCCTCCCCGATCAGCCTCTGTTCTGAACCTGCAAACATCAGACCACCACCGTGAGCACCACTGCCCTCTCATCGCGGCCACTAGCTGTTCACCTCGAGGAGTAGTGGGTGGCGGGAATGGAAACTTGGAGGTGCCCTGGGGCTCGCCGTCCCCTCGCCCGCTGCCGGGAGGCACCACGGTGGCCGCGCCATCGCCGGCGAGCAGCCGCGCTGCTACTGCCTGACGGCATTCGTCATCGCCAACCACACCGCGGTGAGCCTCTGCTTCTGTTTCCCTCTCTCTTCCGTTTCAGCACAACCCCCCTGCACATCTACATGCTTGGTCGCGCAAGCCCAGCAGCACCACCACGCTGTCGATCGCCGTCCGGCGTTGCAGATCGTGCTCGCTGCTCTGAATGTTTCTGACGAAGTTTCAGTTAACGGCAGTGGACTGCCTCTTATTCCCGCATACCTGTATACCGTCACAACTACCGCAGCACCCCAGTGGCAACGAAGCGCGCGCGCGTTGCGGCAGGTTCCAGGTTCGATTCCCCCGGTGGGAATTAACCCCCAAATTTTTGCTCTGATGCGCAGGGCCGCGACCCCACCTGTCATCCACCCGTGCTGCCACACCAGCACCGCACCGCGCCACGCTGGCCACCAGGCTCACGGGGCAGTGCCTGTGGGTAGGGTGCCACTCCGTAACAAAAGTTTGCATGTTTTGTTTTAATTTCCAAATTCTTTTAAAATGGCAGAAATAAACCCTAAAGCAAAACCTTAATATCTTTTAATCCATAACTCTAAAAAATAAAAGTTATATATGTTTATTGCTCCAAATCAAATAATCTTTCAATTATTCCATTTGTGCTCTGTTTTGAATTTTCAAAATGCATTTAAATTTCAAATTTGAATAATTCAAATGTAATTTGAGATAATTCATAACTAATTCATACTGTTTTCAAATAATGCAAATAAAATATGTTTTTCACACCATTTTGGATGAGCTACTCAAATATAAAATTTGTTTCATTGTTTGAATAATTAAAATTGCCTAAACACTTTAAATCTTGTTTAATTCAATTAAAACTTGTTTAATATTGTTTAATTCATAATAAATTCATCCTAATTCAAATTTCAAAATGTGAAACATGTAATCCAACTAAAATTTGATAAACTTTTCAAATATGAACTTTGCTATTTGTTTTGAATAATTTAACATGATGAAAACAACAAATGCTTGTGTGACACCTTTAAGGAACCAAAATTTCCTAACTTAATGAATGAATTTCTAAACTTGGTAAACCTTATTCCAATTGATTCTATTGTTGTTATTTTGTTGTTTTCCTCATCCATGCATCATGCTAATCCACTTTCATATAATGACTAGTTGTAAAACAATTAATTCAACCATAATTCATGGGCTTTCCATATGCAATCCAATTGCATATGGGTCCATTTAATCCTGTTTCTATCTTGTCAACTATTTCCTTTGGATGCATCAATTAAACTGTCATGCATCATCTTTGATTGTGCACCCTGCCATGATATTGATTGTTTATATTTCTGCCTTGTTTGTTTGCTTCTTCTCGGATACACGACGACGTTGAGACCGACGATACTTACGACACCCCTTTTAAGGAGTTAGCTCAGTACCAGGCTACTGGGTTTTGCAGGCAAGTTATCACTCACATGAACCACTGTGTTCCTTTCAACATTGGTTACCGATACTTTCCGTTGTTCTTTTCTGCTAGCCTTAGTAGTAGTTATTCTGTTACGAACCTATCACATGAATCCCTTAACCCTGATATTGCCTCATCTCCCCTCCTACAACCATTGGTTGAGCCAGTGTCTTACTAGCATGCTTAGGTTGTTTTGCTCGAGTCTGTTACCCGTTACTTGCAGTTACTATATTGTTATTATGTTGTGGGGGCTCGATGTTTAATCAATCAATCATGCTAATGTTGCTATTAATAATAAATTTGATGATAAGGCACCGGCAGGAGGCCCATGAGAGGTTTTGAAGCCTGCTAGTGTCGACCCTAATAGGAAAAGGGTCTTGTCTACTGATCCATGATGAGCGCACTACCCGCATGTGGGAAGCGAGTATGGGCGCCCCCCTCAACTTGACCTGATTCGCATCTCGTCCAAATCGCCTCATTTAGTTCGTGTTTTCCATTTGCCGCATGCATGTTTTTGCGAGCCCAGGCCAGGGTAGAACTTTCGTAGTCGGCATATAGGGGGACACGTTCTTAGAGTGCTATGAGGGTCCATTTTCTTCTGGGCTCGATTAACCGTGCGCCCAAGGTGCTTTGGGCTTGATGCGAAGAATGGTTGGTTGTGTAGAGTGCCCCGCTTGGTGGAAGTGCATTTCCATCTGGCGGGCCATTCTTGCGTGTACGGCCAAATTGGTGCAACCCTGCAGGGATAATCTTCTCGAGAAGCCGTGTTTTCCGCGGTTATGGATTACTTGGTGAAAGTACTGGCTAACAAGTACTCAGGACAACTTAAACATAATGATCAAACATGTTACACCCAATGAATAATAACTTGACTAGTAATAGGTTGATGACACCATAACTTGATTCACCTTTAATACAACTGTGTGAGTTATCCTCGGATTGCTTCTTTGGATAAGGGGCGAGATCCAGGATGGGTTTGTTTGAAGTTATCTTTCAGTTGGTTACAATCACTCGATCTTATCCCCTTTCTGATAGTTGGAAGTGGTAGAATCTCTGTAGTTGGTTAGCGCAGCCAGTTGCAGCATCTTTTATATCCCCTCTCTTCCGTTGAACCCAAGGCATCTGTGCTTGGTGTTGACGGGTTACACTTTGGTGAACTGTGAGTCTTGCTTGCCAGTACGTTGGTGTACTGACCCCTTTGGGGCTATGGTTTACGCAGACGACGTTTCCGAGGATCTACATGGTGGCTACTACGTGGAGTATGACGAGACTGCTGACGAGTAGATAGCGGACCCGGGCAGGATCCGAGACTTCGTGGATGGGCTCCGTCCGTTTGTTTCCGGCCTCTTAGGCCTATTTGGTTCTTGTCTGTACTCAGACATGTTGATTGCTTCCGCTGTGATGTAATGATGATATGTTGGGGCATGTGCCCTCTGAATGATTGTATTTGCTATCTCTGCTCTAATGAGAGCTATTTGCAACTTATTTCAATCTTTTGTGTCGTAGAGATCTGTTGTGATATCACTTGTTCCAATGCCGTTGACGTACCATGTGTGTATGTTTTGAAGTACGTCAATGGAAGTATCCTGATTTCTACGGGATAGTTTACATCGACGGTGAACAGTAACGGTTGGTTGTCGCACATAAGTGCTGGCCTACCCGTAAGGGGACGCGGGAGCCGTTAAGCCCCGTAATCCAACCAAAATACTGTTCAGTTCGTACGGTGAGTATCCCCTAGAAGTCCGGGTGCGGCACTTTTCTTCGTGAATTGGTAAACCTGGCTAATGATAATCCACATCCAATTTTAATTGGTGGCGATTTTAATATGCTAAGGTTCCCACACGAGAAGAGTCGGGGACGGTTTGATGGTCATTGGCCTTTCTTATTCAACGCTATCATTGATAGCCTAGATTTGAGAGAGGCTTACATGACCGGACGACAATTCACTTGGGCGAATAGTCTACCGGAGCCTACATACGAAAAGTTAGACCGCGTACTGATGAGTACTGAGAGCAAGATAAGTTCCCTTTGGTAACGGTAGTGCTCTCGAACGTATTGAGTCTCTATCGGACCACGCCCCCTCCTACTTTCAACAGGCACATCGAAACCACATTCAAAATCACAGTTCAAGTTTGAACTTGGCTGGTTATTACGTGATGGTTTTGATGAGCTAGTTCAAAAAGTTTGGTGCAAACCGGTCATAGGTGATAACCCAATCCGGAGATGGAATAATAAAATGTGCAATGTGCGTAAATATCTTCGTGGATGGGCTCGCCACACGACCAGATTGCTCTAAAAAAAGAGAAAGAGTGTCTTTGTTCCATTATTGACGAGTTGGATCGAATCGCCAAGACTAGGTTGCTTTCTATGCAAGAGATTGAACTTAAAAGTCAATCAAACGCAGGAGTAGCACAAATGTTGCGAGAAGAGGAACTCAAATGGTATCAGAGACTCGAATACTCGTTATTTTCATAATGTAGCCAATGGAAGGCACATGAAAAAACGGATTCATTCTCTTCATCAGGATGAAGGTCTGATTGAGGGACAAGAGTGTCTCAAGGCTTATATTACAAAGTTCTATAAAGGTCTGTTTGAGGCTCCTGAAGTAAGTTATATTACTATGGACGAGACCCGTACAGATGATATTTCCTAAGTTTCCCATGAGGAAAACGCTTTTCTTAACGCTCCCTTCTCGGAAGAGGAGATAAAGAATGCAGTGTTTCAAATGGAACTTAATAAGGCACCTGGCCCAGATGGATGTCCTGCGGAGTTCTACCAACATTTTTGGGACATCATCAAAGATGATCTCATTTAGATGTTTGGTTACTTACATAGCGGACACCTAGAGCTGTATCGCCTTAATTTTGGGGAAATCGTTTTGTTACCTAAGATTTTGGAGGCAGAAAGGATACAACAATATAGACCAATATGCCTTCTCAATGTTAGTTTCAAAATCTTTACGAAAGTTGCAACCATCAGGTTGAATTCGGTGGCAGATCGTGTGGTAAAACCTACACATACTGCATTTATGCAGGGCAGGAATATCCTTGATGGGGTCGTGATTTTACACGAAACCGTACATGAGTTGCATACGAAAAACTAAATGGTGTAATTCTTAAAATAGACTTTGAAAAAGTCTATGATAAAGTGAACTGAGAGTTTCTCCAATAAACTCTGAGAATGAAAGGATTCTCAGAAGAGTGGCGTGCTCTAGTTCACAATTTTGTGGTTGGAGGTAGTGTGGCTATCAAGGTCAATGACGAGGCAAACCGATACTTCCAGACCAAGAAAGACTTAAGGAAAGGTGATCCACTATCGTCCATATTATTTAATATTGTGGCTGACATGTTAGCGCTCATGATTGAACGAGCCAAGGAAAGCGGCCAAATTGAGGGAGTGATTCCACATCTTGTCGATGGGGGCTTGTCTATCCTTCAGTATGCAGATGATACGATTCTTTTATGGAACATGATTTGGAGAAATCGGGGAACCTGAAACTAATTCTTTTGGTGTTAGAGCAACTTTCTGAATCAAAAATAAACTTCCATAAAAATGAATTGGTCTGCTTTGGCGAGGCCCAGAATGCTGTTGCCCAATATGCCGAGTTATTCGGATGTGAGCAAGGCCAATTTCCTATTAATTATTTGGGGATACCAGTACATTATAGGAGATTGTCTAATGCAGAATGAAGCCTTGTTGAAGAGCGTTTGCAGAAAGGGCTTGCTAGCTGGAAAGGTAAATTGTTGTCACTTGGTGGAAGACTGGTACTCATTAACTCAGTACTATCCAATATGATATTGTATATGGTATCATGCTTTGAGTTGCCTAAAGGAGTCTTGAAAAATCTGGATTACTTATGTTCAATATTCTTTTGGCAGGGTGACAACGAGAAAAAGAAATATCGACTGGCCAGATGGGATGTAGTTTGTTGTCCAAAGGACCAGGGGGCTAGGTATCCATGACTTACAAGTCAAGAACTCAGCCCTACTTGGCAAATGGCTTTTCAAACTATTAACCGAGGATGGGGTTTGGCAAACCCTCCTTAAATGAAAATACATTGGCTCGAAAGCAGTCTCACAGTTTATGTGAAAACCAGGTGATTCAGGGGTATTTAAGATTAAGGACGGATCACAAATATGGTTCTTGGAGGATAAGTGGTTAGGTAATACCACCCTCAAAGAACAATATCCGGCTTTATACACTATAGCGGGACATAAGGATGATACGTTGGCTACGGTCATGCAAACATCACCTCTTAATATGACGTTCAGACGAGACCTCATTGGGCCACGACTTGTATCTTGACATGCTCTGGTTAACAGGCTGACTTTGGTCACTTTGACACCAGGCACCGATGAATTTTGGTGGAAAATCACCAAGAATGGAGTGTTCTCGGTGGATTCTATGTATAGGGCCATGATCCAATCAGATATGCCCGTCGATATCTTAAAAAATGTATGACTTATGAAGGTACCACTGAAGATTAAGGTTTTTGCGTGGTATCTTCGTAAAGTGGTCATGCTTACAAAAGATAATCTTGTCAAACGTAATTGGCATGAAAGTTCAAAGTGTGTTTCTTGTTCTCATGATGAGACGATTAAGCACTTATTCTTCGATTGCACATTTGCGTGTTCTATATGGTCCGCTATCCAAATGGCTTCGAACCTTTATCAGCCCATATCCGTTGCGAATATATTTGGTAACTGGTTAAATGGGGTAGATAAACGTTTCAAAACTATTATTATGGTAGGAGCGCTAGTCGTTACTTGGTCGCTCTAGCTATGTAGAAATGACAAGATTTTCAATGATAAAAACTTTTCTCGTATGCAGGTTCTATTCCGATGCACAGGTATTCTCCGTTCGTGGTCCATATTACAGCGGGGGAAGTTTCGAGGCCTTTTTACGGAGACGTCTGTATGGCTGGAGCAGGTGCGAGAGATATTTTTTATCCCACATGGATGGTCGCTTTATCTACGGATAGCAGCTCCATTTTTTTTGAAACGGAAAACCCAGCCTCTGCATCCAGTGGATGCACACAGCTTATTTATTAAAAAAAATATCATCCGGAATCAAACATTCATCCATAACCATACATCTTAATCAGACTGCAACGCGGCCACACTAATGAGCCACCAAAACAGATCAAGCAGAAGGAGACTACACATTTTGTATTCTCCTAGTATGTAGCCACCCACCCTGGCTGAAGATAGCCCGCACGACCGCCATCAAGCGTGCACATCCTGTATCCAAGCTTCCACGTCGGTCTTCTGGGGAGAGTAGCGATAGCGTCGACAGTCTAGGTCTGCATGATTTATTTAGACTTGTCGTCCTTTTTTCATTTTCTTATTGTGGATTTCGGGTGTGTGCATTTTTATGATGCAGAGGCCGGGTGTAATGCTTAACTTTTTAAGTAATAAAAGCCCTTTGTCAAAAAAAAAAAATCTGTGTTTAGTAATCGCAGTAAAAGCAGCTATTTTGTCCAGATAATTTCAGCCTTTCCGGTCATTTCTAAAGACGCAAGATTGACATCAAAGCGTTAGAATGGTGCTGCAGCCCGGTGCAGTAGCTCCCGCTTGCGCAAGGAATGGTGCTATAACTGGCAAAAGAAAAACACGAGAGTTGCTGCTGGTGTTCTCTGAACCTATCAGAATTTAAGAACAAAAAAGGGGATCATCATACAATTCTCCATCTATGACTAATTGCGATGCTTCCGAAGAGGATTGCATAGTGGGCGTATACTAATGCTTGATGTTCCTCAACCCCACCCTGTCGTCTCTGTGTCCACACTTGGGAAGACCAACTGATGATCTGGTGCAGGAACAGGCCAAACAACTTTACAGTTAGACACTGCATGCTATAAAGAATTGCTACCATAGTATCATTACATTGCTGGTTCATCTTTCATGAACAGCAGAAAAGAAGGTTATATGTGACAGTCGTGCTGAAATGTAACCATTAAACCATCTATTTTAACAATTCAAAATAAATGACTGGGTTCCTTCCATTATAACATCCTCTGTAGGCAAGGGTTATGAAGAGTGGAAGAACGAGTTCTTTCCCACTCCCAGTAGGCAATTTCTGTTTTCCTCGAATATTCAAATTTTTGCTAATGTTTGTCTAACGGTGCCTTTGGTTTGTAGGAATTTCATAGGACTAGAATCCTACAGGAAATTTTCATATGAAGCTCTTTGATTTATAGGATTGAAACTAATTGTTCTTATAGGAATGTTTTCTTTGCTCAACTTTTTGGAGAATGCTAAACATTTGCACCAACCTCTTGTTTTCCCTTCCTTTTAGGAGTCCAATGCAAAATGTCCCTTTATCTGTACATAGGCTTTGTTTCTTAATTTCATCTAGGGTCAAAAGTGTATTAGATCTTTGAATAAAAAGTTTCCGAGAAGTACCGTCACTTAAAATTCTGTCTAAATAATGCATGGCTAGTTCAAAAGCAAGCAGCGTTATTTCTTCATGGTGCAGATAAACGCGGGAGCATAAAGTAGGATTTATACATTCATTTTTTCAGGTTGCACTCCTTTTCTAATTACTTGTGTTTGTACATGTAAATAAGGTTCAGTTTCGCAGACCTAGTCCATTTTAGGCAATACAATGCAATTAATAGTCTGTGACTGTAAAGAACAAACTTACCATTCTATAACGCAGCTCTGGAAGTTTTACATATAATAGTTGATGTTGCAGAAATATGTTGTACAATGTACAGTGAAGACTACTACTCCAGTGTGAAGTCGTTTAGCCATATAAGCACCTCGTTCCTCTTTGATCATGAAAAACAAACAGAATTCCAGTAATGCAATCGAGATATAAAAGAAGTGTTTCAGTAATGATTGAAAATACTATTAAAAAATAGTGGCATCTTCTTGGAAAGGTCAGCATCTAGGAAGCATGGATAAGATACGCAATTTGCTACACTTGTTTTTCTAAGTTTGACACAAAATTTTACATCCCAGCTTAACAAAAAAGGCAGAGAGGAAAAGGGAACATACCATCACAAAACTTTTTGTACTAGGATCATTGTAACGTGCAAGCAAACAGCCTTGTTGAGGCTTCAACCCATCTTTGAGTAGCTGGGAGCGCAGCTCCTTCTCTTTCTTGACCACAATTTCCTCTTCTGGTCGACCACTGAATTTTTTCACTGCAGCAATGCCTCCTTCAACCTTTCGCAATGTAACTGCTTCTGTATTTGGCGCTGGCAAACTGATTGAACAATACTATTATTGGCAATAGAAATATAACCATATAAATAAATACAAAATATACTATTTTTATGTATGAGCGGATTTCTACGTTGTCAGTAGTTGAAACCACGTATGGACAACATACCTGCTCAAGTCTTTGTTCCTTGGCAGAGCTATCTGTATGGATACATCTGAAAGTTTGTCATCAGATGCTTGAGTGAAGACAGGCGTAGTCATTGCAATCTTTTCAGATGAAGCATTCTTGCCAAATATGTACCTATAGGTACAACCGTACAAGCAATTTTGGCCTCACAATATATGGTGTTAAATATTTACAGTAATTGTTAAACAAAGAACTCACCCAGTAACATTATTAAAACCTGATGATCCTGTTAGTTTTTCTCCTTTTGCTTCGACTACTGAAAATGATGGATACCTCCTGACCTGTAAAAATATTAATATTTATAATTTACCAAATTAAATTCTGTAAAGAGGCAGCATTTACATATTAGTTGTTCTACAGCGATAAATAATCCTATCATATGAGATCATATTAGAAAGACAGACTCGCAAACTTCTCAGTGTTATGACTTAATATGAATAATGGATTATGATGACATGGCAGTGTTGCTACTCTAATCTACAGTGAACTGGGTTCCTAACAAAAATATATATACAAACGAATTAATACCTCACCTCGTAAGTTGCAGTCTTTTTCAGAACGAGGTAACTTGGTGTTTCTATGTCTGGGGTCTTGTAGTATCGTAGCTGTGTAAAATCATAAGTTCAACTTCAAATAATTGATCGGCATATAAAAAAAAGTAGACTGATGGTACCTGCTTGAAAACTTCCACTAATCCTTCAAAGGAAAAGTATTCATTGTTCTGTATTGAATCCCAAATATCCTGCACTTCAGCATATCAGGATAGCAGAATAGTATTTAATGACGAGTTCGGTAAGAGTATTGTTTAGTCAAATATTCTAAATATTAAGAGCACCATTCTAACATATTTTTGATTCAAACAAATAATAAGAATTTCGGATAATTTTGTGTAGAGAATTTGTCATGAATTTAATAGTTCCTATGTTTTTCATTTCTGTGCTTTCAGAATCCTGTGGAGGGGATCCGATATAAAAATAATTCCAGGAAGTATCATGGTCCTAAGTTTTCTCAACCACGTCCACTAAACGGTACGAGAGTAGGCAGAACCTACCACTCTGTACTACTTACATACCACTGCGGTTTTAGAAATAATGCAACAGATAGAAAAGCACATTATATCAAAACAAAAACAAAAAATGGAAAAATAGTGACATAGCATATCGTAACTGAAAATACAGTGGGTAATGGACTTAATAAAGTATGGAGACTGGTTCGGAACTTTGTCTCGGGCTGAACCTGAAGCACTGAATTATACGAAAAAGGCTCTGTTCTTCTTTTTTGGGGGAAGAAGGTTCTGTTGATGCGTTGTGATAACAGAGTCAATGAATGACATATACTCTCTCCGTTCGGAATTAGATGACTTGAGTTTGTCTAAATACGGATGTATACATATACTAAAAGATGTATAGATACGTCCATATTTAGACAAACGCAAGTCATCTAATTTCGAACGGAGAGAGTAGCAGATAATAAGTGTGCAAGACAAGGAGACTGAATAAGTGGAGAAACTGGCTGACACTTTGTGAGAGAACAATTTGGTCGAACAATCCATTGTCTGCTCCTGTTGGATCCGCGTGTCACGTAGATGCACTAGCTAATGGTATTCATATTACGACCTCTAATTAAGCATAAATAAAATATTTTCTTCATATTGAAGGTCTTGAATTTGGAAAACTGGAAACACTAGAAACCTATAACTCCATACTACTAGACTACGTAGAACAAAGTATCTCTACAAGAAATCAAACAACTGTCAATAAACACCGTACAATTCTACCTCATCCGCACATCCCAAATCGCATTCAGATGAAAAAACATGCGTTCCAAGGTGTGGTGAAAAGCAAGCAAAGGATGATTGCTAACCTCATGGCTGCAGAACTTGAGATTCTGCGGGTTGACGCCCATGATCGACAGACCGGTGAAGACCAGCTCCGGCTTCCACGGCAAGAGAGAAAACTTCATGACCATGGTCCACCTCGTGGTGATCTCATAGGGCCCTGTCTGAACCAAAACGCTCAGAAACTACCACGAACTCGCAACGCGCACGACACGTCCTCGCTGAACAATCCCAAGCGTGCATCGAGGCGGAGGAGACGCTAACCTGCTTAGCGTCGTGGAGGTAGAATTCGGGGCGGAAGATGACCTTGAGGAGGTTGATGTTGGCGAGGTAGCCATCGATGTCGTCATAGCGGGTGATGGGGTCGCGGAACCGGACGCGGTCGTCATACGCGGAGCGGTCGATGCCTACTTCGTCGAACAGGTGCGGAAGGTCGGCCTTCAGGAACTCCACCAGCCGCTGCGCCTCGGCCGGCGGCAGCCCGGCGTCCCTATCACCCTCCCCTGTCGCCGCCGGGGCGACGGACGGCGCCGCCTGTGCCGCGAAGGCGAGGCGTGGCCTACTGCTCCGGTAAGAGGCGGCGAGTGTTTTTGCTGGCCTTCGTGGCCGGAGAGGAGTGGCGGTGGAGGCGATGACTGCGGGCGGAAGGATGAGGAGGCGGGAGGAGAGGCGTGTGGCCATTGGTGCCGTTTGGCTTGTGTTTTGGACAGTTGGAATTTCTCTCTCCACGCTTGTTTTTTCGTTTTGCCTTCTAGTACTAGCACGGAGTGTATATTTTGATTGCTGACTTTTTGCGCGCGTGTTAAAATTTGGGCCATGAGATTATTCTCTCAAAATAAACAGTGTCTTTATACTGTATGAGTTATTTCTTGTTCAAGCAAATTGAAGTGGTAGCTACCAAGGTTTGAAAGGAAAGGTGGCAGCTTACCAAGACATGCTCCTCTCTTGAATTACCTCATCCACCAAGTACAACCTTATTCACTTGTTTCCAAGTACCTTTTGGCTTATATATGGCTCGAGTGGATCTCCTCCCTTCTTATCGGTTTCCTACAACAGTCCAAGCCCAACAATCTTTGCCCCTTCTCAAAACGCTCACATTATTGGTATAGGGTATTGTCTATTGACATATGTATATAGTTACACGCGGTATCATCCTAAACTTATTTGTTTGCATTTAAGTCGTATCATCCTAGACATAGTCTTTTTTTTTGCATTTAGGTCCTGCTTGGACTAGATCGTGTATTTGGAATGAGCGGCATCGGGAAAGTAAGTTGAACATCTCTTGTGATCCATGCGAGATGCACAGTACCGGATTGATAGTCATTCCATTTAGTCTTACACATATGTTACAAATGTGTAAATTCAGTTAGCTGTTCATCGATTTGAGGCCACTGCTAGGTGATCCATATGCTCATTATCTGCTCTAGTGGCTCACTTCATGCTACATTGCCCTCTAGTGTAAGAGGTTTGGTCCAATCTCTGTGCCTCTAATCTTGAGATGTGGGATTGATCACCTTATCTATTCGAAGTTGTCGGAAAAGAAGTTGCACATGTGCCGCTGGAGTCCCATGTGATCTGAAATAGAAACAAATTGTTTGCCGACTACGCTCGGTGGTACATTCCGAAAAAAAGAAGCAAGAGATGTTTATAGGGATGAGATGAATGCCACACTGTTGTTGCGGCGTTACTGAGAAATGATCCCAGTCGCGTGGGTAAAAATGTCTTACTATTCTAGTGTTTTTATGTTTCTTCCAAGTTTCTCTATTAGCTGGCATCGATTGGTTCTACAATTTTCCTCTTCTAAATGAAAAACAAAACGTAGCTCCTATCGTTCGCGGTCAAATGGTTCAGGGGCAGACAAACAAGGGAAAGGGGGGATCGAGATCAAAAATTCCAATTGGCGTCGAGGCTCCCTAGAGCCTTTTTGTCAAAAAAAAAAATCTAGAATCAAAATTTGGAATCTAAAAAAATCCCCAAAACACATGACATAAACATGTCTAGTTTATAAATACCAAGTTTCATCAAAATATAGAAATAGCCATGATTTACATAAAAAGAAAAATGTTGGATCAAAACCAAGTTTTTTAGATCCACAAATTTGTGATTTTTGTGTAGCCAAGATACGAAGTTTTTTTAACGAAAATTTGCAAATATGTAGATCACATTAGTATATATTCTTGTACACAAAAACCAGAAATTTTTCAACACCACCAAATGTCATTTAAAAAAATAACCACTTCCATGGAGCTCGGGTGCCAAAACGACCCACTTGGCTCGAGATGCTACTCATTGAAATTTAACTTCACTCCAGGTCAGAATAGTTGTGGACATGTTTTTGGGCGCTTCCGAAGCATGTGAAAGAAACAACCAATTAATGCTTAGAAAATAGTCTTCAAAATAGCAATGATATCACGAATTATTTTCAACCATTTAATCTAGCAAAACAAACTCTTGTTTTATTTTTAGGCCATGCTTTGATATAATGAAAATTTGTTTCCAGTGCTACTGAAATTAGATTTTCTGCATAGACGAGGTTGCTTTCAATGGTCGCCATGTTTGGAAAATGAATAATCAGCCGCTCGCGGCATGTGTCGCGACAACGAGCCGTGGCCTACTCCTATGGTAAGAGGCCCTGAGTGTTTTTTCCGACCTTCGTGGCGGCAGAGGAGTGGTGGTGTAGCGGACGGCGATAGGTGGGAGGATGTGAGGATGAGGAGGCAGGAGGGAGATGCATGTGGTCAATTTGGTGTCGTTTGGCTTTGGCTTGTCTTGGACAGTTGGGGTTTCTCTTTTCACGCTTGTTTTTTCGTTTTCCCTTCTAGTACTAGTATTTTGCTTGGTGTTTTTTTTAGCCCGTGTTAGAATTTGGGACAGGAGATTATTCTCTCTCTCAAGAAATGGTGTCCTTATATGAGTTATACAAACAATTTTCTCGTACAAGCAAATTTTAGTGACAACTACCAAAGTTTTGAAAGGAAAAGGCTTACGTGACATGCTCCTCTCTACCTAGGCACCGTAGATTGTACTAAATTATCTCATCTACCATGTACAACCTCATTCACTTGTTGCAAGTACATTTTAGCCTATATATGGCTCGAGTGGATCTAATCTCTTCTCATCATTTTCCTACGACAGTCCCAAGTCCAACTCCGTTTGCCTCTTCCGAGAACTCTTACAATATTGGCATAGGGTATTGTTCTATTGACATCTTTATATAATTATAAGTGGTATCATCTTGAACTTAGTAGTTTTTTTTTATTTCGGTCTTGGTTGGGCTGGATCGTATATTTGGAATGACTGGCATTGGGAAAGTGCGTCGAATAGTTCTTGTACTTTATGCGAGGTGGATGCAAATAGTCAATCCATATAGTCTTTGACATACACTAAACAAGCATGAGTTCAGTTAGTTTTTTCATCGGTTTGAGGCCGTGGGTAGGTTGTCCTCACGCTCTCGCCTAACTCTACATTGCCCCTAAGGAGAAGAGTTTTGGTCCAATCCCAATGCCTGGACTGACGTCCTTATTTATTTGACGGTGTTGAAGAAAGCAGTGCGTTGGTGCCCCTAGGGTACCAGTTGAGCTGACTTCTCTTGGCCTTATGCTTATGCATAAGTCTGCTTATAGATTCTAGTGGGGAGAAACTGTTGTGGGCAGAACCTCCCAGAAACTCCGGGGAGACTTCTTTTGGATTTATGCTGTTTTGGCTGAGTTGTGAGATGTTTGTTATGTCCCTGAATTTTATATGTGAACTTAATAAAGCGATATATATGATACATATAAAAGGTTTTAGTAGAAAATGAGCTAGATATAAAAATAACAATAATATGAAAAAATCATAGCGCAATAACTAAAGAACTGCAAATAACAGCTACTAGCATAACATCTAAATATGGACAACACCATCGCATTCACATCTAGTAAATCATATATCATCAATCCATCACAAAACATATTTATACCATCAATCCATCTACTAGACCAACACAGCAATCTAGACCAACACAACATCTGAACCAAACAAAATTTGGGCAAATTTTGAACTCGTTACAGTTTCTTGGGACGTCAACATCGATGTGCTATAGGAGGACGGTGTTGGTTCGTTCGTGAGGACGAGGTCGCGGTCGATGTCCTGTTGGTTGTGAGGGATCTGATAGCGACCTTGCTGCAGAAGGAGAACCGGGCAACAACTCCTGGACGAGGTCGTGGTCGACGGGCAACAACTCCTGGACGAGGTTGTGGTAGATGTGCAGAAGCTCCGCGGCAGAATCCGATAGGGCTGGGCGAGCAGCGGGCCGACAGGGAGAAGCTCCTGGACTATGTCACCATCGACGGGCCAACGAGGAGCAGCGGGACCTGGCGTGGCTGGGCGAGATCTGGTGGGGGAGGGCCTGGGAGAGCAGCGCTGAGGGCTAGGCCACTGGTGGCGGCGGGGTTGGGGTTGGGTCCTGGGAAGGAGACGGGAGCACTTTTTTTTATTTTCGATCGTTTCTTTTCTCGCTCGATTCGGTAACGTAGTAGTTGGACGTGGTGGCAATCTTGAGTTAATTTTGCAGAACGATATGTCCAATTTCGTGTAACCCTTCGATCCTACAACAGAGATGCTCGGGAAACATTTGACACCCAGTTTCTGCGTTGAGGTGACCCAGCATACCACTGCATGTTGTAGTACGCAAGTCATTGACATAACACTTACAGAACACTGTTCCGCAAATATAACATCCCTCGGGGTGGTACAGCAGAAACATTGCGGGTCCAAATGCCATACAAACATTCATTACAAAACAATGTCGTGCCGACGAGAGGATGATCACAGAGTGAGGTCACCTCGTTATTGAAGTTATACAACACTAAACAAGAAGCAAATTAGTGCATACACGGGAACTCAACAGCCTAATATAGAAGTTCCATACTTCAAAATATATATATATATATAGAAGTTCCAGGCTGCTTGATTCAACCGTGCTTACGTATCGGGTTACCCTACCAAGCTAACCATAGTCGGACTCTGCCTCTTCAGGATTGTCTCCATATTGGATGGCGTAGTCCACCCTTCAACTCTGCCTGAAAGATATGGCGCCTTATATTAGATGTCTTCTTGCCCTCCGATGATATTCAGTGATGTCTCGTTTAGGTCTTCATAGTCTAAGCAAGGATTCAAATGGAAGGAATGAGTAACCAATGTTACTCAACAACTTCATTATGTAAGGTGAGTAGTTTGATGCACTATCTACAGTCCTCGACTCTAATTAGTCTCGAACTAATGCAATTTTAACGGAAAACATTTCTTCAAGAGATTGCTTTTCTGTTGAAAATTATGCCTGTCAATACTTCACAGGAGTTAGAACTTCATGGAGTTCCTTTCTTGCACCGTTCGCAGCTCCTTCCCAGAACAATGAGTAACATGTCACATTTTTATACACTCTGCAGAGGTGTGTTACTTTACCCATAAGCGGTCAAGACCATGTTTCGCAACCAGACGATATTTTCTATGCACACCCTCTTAAGTGTGGGGACTGGTTGTTGATCCAAACCATTCATCGTGCTTCTCCACCATTCCACAGGCCCACCTATTTCATGCATAGCAGATTTACCCCTGATATTCTACCCCCTAGGGTAGAACTACCTAGGATCCTATTGCAGACCATCATAGACACCGGAGTCTGTGGAAATTAAGGGATCCCACCCATGTGCATGTAGTCTTGCAAGACCTATAGCGTACGGCCCTGGTTGCCCATTGACATGTGAACGGAAGAAGATCGCAGATAGTTTCCTCGTCCCATCCAAGTCTTGTGGTTAACGCGTTATTTATGGCGCAAGAACTCTGACGGTATTGGTTATTATATCCTAGGTAATACTTTCACGTGCAAATGGAACCTCCACCAATCATCTCTTACCATGGTTCCATTTGCCACCGATAACAGTTTATCAACTATCGGGTAGATATCCAATTAGTCATGTTATTATAAAAACAGGATTCATACTTTCTTTTGGGATAAGGTGGTACTATAATAGGTTTTTGCAAATAGTTCTTAACAAATAATCCAAAGGATATGAGCAAGTGATGAAGTTGCCTTGTGACTGAAAGGTAGTGGAGTCTGATACTAGATGTGGCTCCTAACTTCCTGGTTCTACAAAATACCATCATTGTCTGGTAAGGACATTGTTTAACGAAGCAATTGATTCCATTATGCATAATAATGATATGCATGCAGTTTCTTTAATTTATTTTAATAATTACATAAGAAAATGTAGAAATTTAATTATTTTAGGATTTTAAATTCTATTTAATTTAATTTCTGTTACATAAGGAATTGATAAACAAAAGGAGTAATTAAATGATATACTTTAATTTTGGAATGAGGAAATATTTATTTAATTGGTATAGGTTTGTTTTTATTTAAGGAAATATTATATTTCTTAAGTTATTTGAATTTTGTTTGAACTAATAACTTGAATAACATTAATTTATAAAAAAATAGAATATTTAGACAAAATATGGTATGGTAAAATTAATTATAATTTTCTAAGTGGTTAATTGATTTAAATCTAATTTTTATTCATTTTGAATATTAGTTATTAAATTAGATGAATTTGATTTATGATTTCTTTTATCCTTTTTATTATTTAGGGTCCAATGACCCTTTTGCCCTCCCACCAGACAGGTGGGCCAACCAGGGAATGGGTTGGGTTGAACCCACTTGGTTTGACCGAGCCAGACGAGCCACACACGCGGCTTGCCCCCTCTCGCCCCGTTCCTCTCTCTCTCCCGCGACTCCAAGTCGCTGGCGCACTCGCCACTCGGTCCCGACCGACTCTGGCGCTCTCCGCCGCCGCGCTGGGGCGCAAAAGACTCGCCCCGCGATCCTCCTCAACCTCCACCACGTCGATCTGTGATTCCCCATCGGTGACGGACATGCCTCACCGAACCCTTGGGTTAGGATTTTGGCACACGTTGGCTTCGCCGTAGCTGGACGCATGGCCATGACCCTTGTGCTGTCGTGGTGGTGATGCGCATGTATTCCCCGACCATGTGCTAACGGCCACACAAACGTTGCTCCCCCACCATGGTGCATCTGCCATGGTGCCTTATGAGTTCTCCTCCTCCTCTCTCCCTGGCACTCATACCATGCTATATGATGTTAGGCATCCCGTAGTAATCTCAAGGTTGCTGATTTAGGTCTAGTGCACCCTTCCCCTTGTGGCTCCTGTGATGCACTTGAGATTCTGCGGGTTGACGCCCATGATCGAAAGACCGGTGAAGACCAGCTCCGGCTTCCACGACAAGAAAGAGAACTTCATTACCATGGTCCACCTCGTGGTGATCTCATAGGACCCTGTCTGAACCAAAACGTGCAGAAATTACTTCAAACTCGGAATGCCAACGAACACACACGTCGTCGCTGCAAAATTGGAGGAAAAATGCGCAATCCCAAGCGTGTATCGAGGCGGAGGAGACGCTTACCTACTTAACGTCGTGCAGGTATAAGTCGGGGCGGAAGATGACCTTGACGAGCTTGATGTTGGCAAGGTAGCCGTCGATGTCGTCGTAGCGGGTGATGGGGTCGCGGAAGCGGACGCGGTCGTCATATGCAGAGTTGTCGATGCCTACATCGTCGAACAGGTGCAGAGGTCGGCTTCAGGAACTCCCCCAGCCGCTGCGCCTCGGCCAGAGGCATCCCGGCATCCCGGCGTCCCTATCTCCCTCCCCTGTCGCCGCCGGGGCGACAGACTGAAAGTGCATTTTGTATCTTTGATCTCTCTTAGGTTTTGGAGTTGATAACAACACTACTAAGCATCTAACAGTGCGTCAAGTATTTCAGGAAATATCAACTATACAGAAAAAAGGTGAAGAGAATTCCAAGACAAAGTCACAAGGATCAATTTGATCCAGCGGTAGTACCGGGCTTGAGAGCAGTAGTACTGCTCTACATACCGCCAGAAGTACCGCCAGTATAAAAATGCGTACTGTCTTTAGCGGTACTGCAGCAGTACTGGCTCGGTTGTACCGCTGTGGTCATGCTGTTCTTGAGCAAAACCTTGCTCAACGGTAGTACCGCTATTGTCTGGCGGTAGTACCGCTGCCTCTAGGAAGCGGTAGTACCGCCCTCAGTACCAGCTCTTGTACCGTTGGCTAGGATTTGCTCACGGTAACGTTTATGGTACTAGGGCGGTAGTGCCCTAGTACTACCGCCAGCCACTTCGATTTAATTCGAAGTTGTGGCCAGCGGTAGTACCGATGTGCACTCAAGGTAGTACCGCTGCTGGAGTACCACGATACTTTGGCGGTGGTACCGCCCGCGCCCTGTGTCTGGGATTCCCAAGTACCGCTCACTTTACCAGGTAGCGGTAGTACCGCTGGGACCAGCGGTAGTACCGCCAGGCACGAAAAAGAGTCAAACGGCTAGTTTGGGGAGGGGGCTATAAATACCCCATCCCCTTCTTCCCCAAGAGGTTGCTCGCTCTAGCATTAAAGTCAAGCATTTATTGAGCCTCCAAAGTTAGATTTCTCCCAATCCCTCCACCCAAACTTGTTGATACTTGGAGGATTGAAGGAGAAGGCCCCGATCTACATCTTCACTGAGCCGTTCTTCATTTCCCCCTCTCTAGCTTGAAGTATCTAGCCTAGGGTTTCCTCTTGTGGAGAACCTAGGCATCTTTCTACTTGTTGGTGATTTGAGATTGTTGGGAGCCCCCAATTTTGTTGTGGGTGTGTGCCCCAAGTTGTTTGTAAAGGACTCGATTCCCGCCTCAAAGGGGATCAATAGTGGAAGGTGAACTAGGCCTTTTTGGCGGGGTTCATCGAAAAATAGGGTGAGGCCTTTGTGGCGTTGAGTAGGCCTTTGTGGCAAGCTCACACCCCTCCAACGAGACGTACTCCCTTAACAAGGAGGAACTCGGGAATACATCGTGTCTCCGTGTGCCTCTTATCGGTTACCTCGTTCCCTTCCTCCTTTACTCTTGCTTGTATTATTATTGTGCTTGCCTTCTCATATAGGTAAATTCACCCTAGTTGCATCTTATAGAGAATTTACCTTTGTGTCAAGCCTAATTGTTAAAGAAAAATTAAAATTGGTCGTAGCACCTATTCACCCCCACTCTACGTGTCTATACTTTACTTTCATAGACTGAAAGTGCATTTTATTTTCCTGATGGTTTTGTGTGTTAGTTAACGATACAAAGTACATTGTTTATTGAGGTGTTAAGTGTGCAGGTGTTATTTTCAACATCTGCATCGATCAACAAAAGATCGGTGAAGTTAGATCATTGAGGTTTGGGACAGAGAGGAACCGGATTATTCTAACCGGATTATTCCAGGGCAACCGGATATTCCGGTTAGGAGAATCCTAGCCTAGTTTGAGACAGAGAAGAGCCGGATTATTTCAACCGTATTATTCGGAAGCAACCGGATATTCCGGTTGGGAAAGTTGAGGCTCAAAATGGCTAAGGACTGGAAGATTGGAGATGCAGAAATCAACCGGATTATTTCATAGCAACCGGATATTCCGGTTGAGAAGTATGTTCGGGACAGAAGCTAGCCGGATTATTTCAAACCGTATTATTTCAATTCAACCAGATATTTCGGTTGAGGAGCCAGTTCAGGATAGAAGTTAACCGGATAATTGCAACCATATTTTTCACTCTGATCGGATATTCCGGTTGAGGTCAACATAGTCGAGTTCCAGATCTGAAGAAAGAAGCCAACCGGATATTCCGGTCCAAGTTTGGACCGGATATTCCGGTACCTGTTTTCCTGGTCAAACGGTTAGATTTGAGGAAGGGATATAAATACCCCTCCTCTTCCTCCTTGAGATCTAGTTCGTACATTGCATTGAATAGCATTTATTGAGCTCACCAAATCCTCAATTACTCCCAATCCCTCCCACCAAACTTGTTGATCTTTGGAGGATTGAAGGGGGAGGCCCTAATCTACATCTTCACTAAGCCGTTCTTCATTCCCCCCTCATTCACCTGAGGGATTTGAGTCTATGGTTTCCATTTGTGGAGAACCTAGACCTCTTGCTAAACTCGGTGATTCTTGGTGTTGGGAGCCCCCAATTTGGTTGTGGGTGTGTTCCCCAAGCTAGTTTGTAAAGGATTTGATTCTCGACTCAAAGGTGATCAATAGTGGAAGGTGTACTAGGCCTTTGTGGCGGGGTTCATCGGAGAATAGGGTGAGGCCTTTGTGGCATTGAGTAGGCCTTTGTGGCGAAGCTCACACCCCTCCAACGAGACGTACTCCCTTAACAAGGAGGAACTCGGGATTACATCGTGTCTCCGCGTGCTTCATATCGGTTACCTCGTTCCCTTCCCCTTTACTTATGCTTGTATTGTGTTTGTGCTTGTTCTTGTCATATAGGTAAATTCACCGTAGTTGCATTATCTAGAGAATTTACCTTCGTGTCAAGCCTAATCTTGAAGAATAATTAAAATTCGCCGTAGCACCTATTCACCCCCCTTCTAGGTGCCCTTACTATCCGTTCAATTGATATCAGAGCCTCGGCTCTTTTATCGGGCTTAACCGCCTAAGAGTTTAGTATGGCCGATGATCCGGATGTCACCGGTTCCGTGGCGCAAGTCACTATAGATGATCTCAAGGAGTTGAAAAATTCCTCGACCTCGTCTATGGAGGGAAAAATTGATGAGTTGCGAACACTCGTGTTGCAACTCATGAATGCCAAGGAAACTGAGACCTCCACTTCATCCCCTACGGTTGAACCACCGGAGGGTTCTAAGGATGGGAAAATGGTGAACCAACTAAAGATGCTTCCGCTAAGAACTCCATCGATAAGGGTACGGAAGGAAAAGGAGAATTCCATGCCATCGAAGGACACTATTCTCCCGATCCTCCTGTCCCACATCCCCATATAATTCCTAGAGGAGAACCTCCTAAAATTGATGCACATTCTTTTGGTGAGTGGCAATATTACATGTAAACTCACTTGAACTCTTGTTGTATAGAACTTTGGAGGATCACTCCGGAAACAAGCCACATGACCCCAAGAACTTGACAAGAAGAGAAGGCGTAGATTGTCAACTCAACTACACCGCCTTGTCCATCATTCAACAAGCCATGGATCCTAACCACATGCCTCATCTTCAACAATATTCCTTCACCAAGGAAACATGGGACGCTCTTGTCACCATGTTTGTGGGCAATGAGAGTATGCAAAGGAATAGGTATGATGCCTTGAGCAATGAGGCCGAAGGGTTCTATACGCATGATGGTGAGAGCCATGCAGACATGTACCAAAGGCTCAAGACACTTGCCACGCATTCAACAATGCCAGTGCCAAGTATATTGATGATGCTTGGATCAAAAGGAAGTACATGATTACTCTCATGCCTTTCGAGCCCACGGATTTGAAGAGCATTCAAGGAAGACATGACTTTGGTTTTTCGACATCAACTCAAGTGATGCAAGAAGTTTGCTCCTATCAAGTCCAAACCAAAAATGCTCTTGACAACCGTGCTAGAGCCCTTGGAATGCACAAAGGATCATCAGTTTCTTTGAAGGCCAAGGTTCTGTAAAGGGAGGTTGAGTATGAAGAAGATTGCTATGAGGACTTGGCTCCATTGAAGGATCAAGAATATGACCCCGTGCTCAAAGATGCCATTGCTCTTACCGTGCAAAAGTTTTGGAAGAATCCATCCAAGGCCAAGGCATATGTTGAGGAGAAGACCAAGTCTCGCTATGGCAACGAAGGGACTCAAAGAGTGAGGTCGTCTTCAATTGTTAAGATAAGCACCATTTCATTGCGGAGTGCCCCTATGAGAATCTAGAACTCCATGGTGGCAAGCTCATCCGCAAGGACTAGTCCAAGGTTGCTTACAAGAAACCTAACTTCAAGAAGAAGCCTTTCAACAAGAAGCCCCCCACCAAGTTTGTGTGAGTCACTCAAGAGGAGTATCATTCCAGAAGTGATGAAGAAGAAGAAACCACAAGTGAAGTGCCCGCTCTTGTTATTGCTTCAACTCCATCATCTTCATCTCTCTTTTAATCCCCCAATGAGAATCATCCTCACTCCAATGCCAAGTGCTTCATGGCTAAGGCCTAGGAGGTATCACCTTCTCCCAACTCTAATACCCCAAATGAATTGGAAAACCATGCTAGTATTAGAGTAGAAGATGAAATTGTCTCTTTGGAACGTTTTATGTCTAACGTGCAAGGAGAGACCAAGAAGTACTTTGATCATCTCATGAGCCAATTGGGAGAGGACCATGAAGCTCTTGAGAAGAAAGGTGAGATTTAAAGAAGGGATGCGGATGAGATAGAATCTCTCTCCATGACTCTTGAGGAAGAACATGATGGTAGA
The DNA here is from genome assembly GCA_028641055.1 of Alopecurus myosuroides. NCBI lineage: Eukaryota > Viridiplantae > Streptophyta > Magnoliopsida > Poales > Poaceae > Alopecurus > Alopecurus myosuroides. The sequence goes on from CM054062.1 coordinate 18,571,164, forward strand.
GTTTCTCTTGAGGAGGACCTTGAACCTATTGAAGAGTCACATAATGAACTTGTTTCTAATATCACTAAATAATGTGACCTTGCAATTGCTAAATATAAAAAAGGCTAAAAAGGATAAGGTTGAGTTTGGGGTTGGTCATGATAAACTAACCGAGGAGTTTGAAAAGCTCACCAAGGCTCACAAGGCCTTGGAGAGTCAACACTCTAACCTCAAAGAGTTACATGAACAACTTAAAACTCAACTCAACTCAATCAATGCAACACCCCTAGCACCTCTACTTCTTCTTGTGATCATGCAAATATTATTGAGGAAAATGCCAGGTTGAAGGATGAGCTAGCAAGGCTCAAGGGAAAGAGCCCTCAAGTTGAGAAGGTTGTGGACTCTAGCCCACAAGTGGTTGCCTCTAGACCACAAGTAAGTGCTCCAAGGAAACAAGTGGGCAAGCAAGGTCTTGGCTATGTTGCCAAGAAGAAGAACAACAAGAAGAAGATCAAGAAGAAGACCAAGATGGTGCTTCGGGTGGTATTGTCATTAGGGACAACACTACCCGTAGCACCCCCGCACAAGCTAACAATGTTGCTATGAGTGGTGGTGTCATGAGGGACAACACTACTCGTAGAATTTGCGCGGGATCTAACAATCCACACCATTTATTATATGTTAATTATTATGGTGTTGTGCAAGCTAAATATGTTGGTCCTATCGAAGGTTACATTCACTATACTATTTGGGTTCCAAAGACACTTGTTGCTAACATGAGGGGACCCTCCTCGGGTCCTAACTCTAGTCAATGATCTCTTGCAGGACTATGCTTCCGGTGGGTCTAAATGGATAATTGATAGTGGTTGCACTAGTCATATGACCGGAAGCAAAGAGCTTGTGACAGAGTTGTGCCCAAATGATATTGATGCGACCGTCACCTATGGATACAAGTCCAAGTCTAAGGTTTCGGGGGTTGGCAAGGTTGTGATTGCTCCCGATATCACTATCATGGACGTCATGCTTGTTGAATCCCTTGGTTACAATTTACTTTCAGTTCGTGCTTTAGGGAGGATGGGTTTCTCCGTCTTCTTTGATCCTGATATTGTGGTCCTTTTGAGGAGCAAGAATCTTGACGTCGCTTACGTGGGACATGTTGAAAATGAGTTTTTCGTGGTGGACTTTATAAGTCTACCAACTCTCAAACAATGTGTCTTTTCTGGAAGGCGGACGTGGGGTGGTTGTGGCATCGCCGCTTACCCCATGTCAACATGAGAACTTTGAAAAGTCTTCACAAATGTGGCCTTATCCTCGGACTAAAAGAAAATTTTACATTTTCCAAAGATCGGGTTTGTAGGTCGTGTGTTAAAGGACAGATGTATGATGCCGCCCACAAGGCCAAGACTATTATCTCATCGAAGAGGATCTTGGAGCTTCTCCATGTTGATCTCTTTGGTGTCATTCCCGACGCAAGTCTTGGAGGAAAGAAGTATTGTTTGTTTATTGTCGATGACTACTAAAGATACACTTGGGTTTATTTCTTCAAGTGCAAGAGTGAGACCCAACAAACTATCATCGACTTCACCAACCAAGTGCAACGTCAACACAATGTTCAAATCATGGCTATTAGGAGTGACAATGGCTCCGAGTTCAAGAACTACACTTTGAATGAATTCCTTAGTGATGAGGGTATTCGTCATCAATATTCCGCCACCTACACCCCTCAGCAAAATGGTGTAGCCGAGCGGAAGAATAGAACTTTACTGGATATGGCAAGGACCATGTTGGCGGAGTATTCTTCTCCCCAATATCTATGCGCCGAGGCCATTTCCACCGCATGCCACTCCTCTAACCGCCTCTACATCCGTAAGGGCTTGGACAATACTCCATATGAGATCCTCACCGGCAACAAACCCAACGTCTCATACTTCCGTGTATTCGGTTATAAGTGTTTCTATTTGATCAAGGGTGTTCGGTTGTCTAAATTTCAATCTAAAACTATTGAGGGTATATTTGTTGGTTACTGTGCCGAATCCCACACTTATAGAGTCTTTGACAAAGCCTCACGGATTGTCATAGAATCTTGTAGTGTGGCTTTCGAGGAAAATGATGGCCACCAAGTGGCGCAATTTCATGTTTCTAATGTAGATGTTGAAATGCCTCAAGAAGCCATAGGAAGGATGGGTGTGGGATTTTTCCGCCCTATTGAGGGACACCTTATGGCGACTCGAGAAGGACTATGCTCTACTCAAGTGGAGACCTCCTCTACAATAGAAGAACACGCCAGGGAGCCAAGTGATGCACCTAAACAAGAACATGTTGAAGACCCTCCTCTCATTGACCAAGTTACTACGCAAGATGCGTCCACTCCTATCATTGAAGCTAGTCAAGGTCAAGGCTAAGATCAACCTTCCTCATAATCCTCTCCTCAAGTTGAAGCAAGTGTTGATGATGTTGATGATGATGATCAAGGACAACAAGTTGGTCAACACGGGTGATGACCCACAAGTATAGGGGATCGCAACAGTCTTCGAGGGAAGTAAAACCTAAATTTATTGATTCGACATAAAGGGAGCCAAATAATATTTGTGAGCCTTAACAAGTGAGTTTTCAATTCACCTGCACCTGAAAGTACTTTTGTTCGCAGTGGTTTATCAGTAGTAACAGTTTTATAGTAGCAGAAGTAGTGAAATAATAGCAGCAATGGAATGAAAACAGCAGCAGTGGTGTTTGAAGTAAACAACGAGATTAAATATTGTAGGCATAGGGATGGATGAACGGGTGTTGCATGGATAAGATAGTTCAAATAATGATCAAGTCATAGGCATTGTAGATAAATATGATAAAGCATCCATGCACTAAGTAACCATAGGCATGTGTTCCGTAAATAGTCGTATGTGCTCGCAATGAGAACTCGCACAACATCTTTTGTCCTACCAGCCCGTTTTCAGAGGGGCCTCAAGGGAACTACTGATAATTAAGGTGTTCCTTTTAATAGAACACCAGAGCAAAGCATTAACACTCCATGAACACATGTGATCCTCACATCACAGCCATCCCCTCGGGTTGTCCCAATTTCTGTCACTTAGGGCCTCGGGTTCCGGACAACAATGTGTGTGAACAACTTGCAGGTATGATCAAGAAAAAATAATTATCATAGTGATTCAATAACATGTTCAGATATGAGATCATAGCACTCGGGCCCAAAGTGGCAGGCATTAAGCATAACAAGTTGCAACAATGTCAATTGCACTAATAGAGAACACTAGGCACTATGCCCTAACAATCACGACATTATTACATGAACGATCTCATCCAATCCCTACCATCCCCTTCAGCCTACAGCGGGGAATTACTCACACATGGATGGGGGAAACATGGATGGTCGATGGAGAGGCGTTGGTGATGACGATGGCGATGATCTCCTCCACTTCCCGTCCCGGCAGGGCGCCAGAACAGGAATTTCTGATCCCCGAATCGAGGTTTGGGACGGCAGCGGCGCTCTGTTGTGTTTATGTGGAATATGACGAACCCCCTTGGGTTTTAGGGTTGGCGGATACTTGTAGTCGAAAGGGGAGTCCGAGGGGGGATCTGGGTGGCCCACACCCTATGCTGGCACGGCCAGGGGGCGCCAGGGGGTGTGGCCACCCTGTGGCTCTCCTCCTGGCCCCCTTCTGGCTCCCGGGGTCTTCTGGTGTGAAAACACCAATGGGGTCTTTTCTTGGAAATTTCCCGAAAGTTGATTTTTCTGCACAAAAACAAGACACCAAGATAATTCTGCTGAAAACAGCGTTAGTCCGTGTTAGTTGTATGTAAAACACACAAGTTTAGAGGAAAACAATAAGAAAAGTGTTCAGAAAAGGAGATACGTTTTCGACGTATCAAGTCCCCCCAAGCTTATCTTATTGCTTGTCCTCAAGCAATTCAGTGACAACTGAGTGCGATAAAAGACTTTTACGAACACATTTGTTGCATATGATGTAAACATACGCACTATATGATCGAATACTTAATTATGCTCATGATAAGATACATGCAAGATACTGTCACTTAATAGCTATGCAAACCATGAGAAGATAACAACATATTAATAATAAACAACATGAAGCATAATTATTTGCAAGATTGTAGTATTCATACTAGGATCTGATAAAGTGGTATCTCGCTTGCCCTTATGTGTGGGGAAAAACATAAATGCCAGGGCACCTCTGAAGTTCAAGGGAGGACTAGAAATAAAGATATCAAAGATACAAGTATCAAGATTATACCACAATCAACCGTACTTTGGGACAAACACATCACACTAAGAATGACCATTGTGCTCTCAAGAAAGTGCTCAAATAATATGGCGGAGACTCAACATAAAAGTAAAAGAAAGGCCCTTCGCAGAGGGAAGCATGGATCACTCATGCACTAGAGCTTTTTATTTTATTAAACAGAGGTATTGGAAAAACATTTTGAGAGAGGTGTATGCTTATGTCAACGAATGGTAAACAGATAATACATCACAAGCCAACTGGATTCACAAGAGCGACTCCCATGTGAAGGACGCATCTGGCTAGAAGGTCATCCCTCTTTCTCTTTTGTTTACACAATTATGCTTTGACTGATAAATCAGGGGCAAAAAGAGTGAAGAGAATTTGTGTGTATTAATTTGGGGCTGGGCACCCCGCTGCCAGCTCTTCTATCAATTGGATAACAGATGAAGCCACTAGTCTAGGGTGTGAAATCCAATCAACAAGTGAGATAAAGATTCTCTATTTACGTCCTCATGAGCTAAAACAGGGGCACAAAACAGGAATTATTTTTAGCAGGTTTTAAAGGTAGCACATGAGTAATTTACTTGGAGTGGCGGTTAAATACCACAAATAGGTAGGTATGGTGGACACATTTGGCAAACTTTGGTTTTTGGGAGTTGGATGCACAAGTAGAGCTCATACCCAGTACAGGTGAAGGCTAGCAAATAGACATGGAGCGACAATCAAGAGAGCAATAACTATCATAATCATGTTTGCGACAAAGTAAAATTAACCGAGACATAAAATTGATACTAGAACTCTAAGGCAAAATAAATCATCGAGGCTTATTGACTTTTTGTTTTCAGTCTTAGCATGCGTGAGCATGTGCCAAGTCGATTCAAATGAAACAGTCAGAGGAGGCTACCACAATATCAAGTCCTTCTATGAATAGAACAATGCAAACAAATATTTATATGACAGGTCATTTACTATTAATAAATTGGAACAAAACATGATAGAGCATGAACTATTAAGAAGCCATTAAGTCACACATATCTTATACGAACAAACTAAGAATGCTCACATAGATGGATATATGTACAAATATGAAAGCAAATAGAGCTCATACCAGCCTCTCACCACAACTTGAATTGTCGTATATCGTCATTATTGCTCTTCACTTGTGGCTCGAATAATATATAATGAAAACCAAGCTCCAATGGAGTCACGGGCGACTGTTGAACTCTGCAACAAACTTTACAAAACCAAAGAAGAACAACAAATATTTTTGAGTTTTTCAATTAAAACAAGAACAAGAAGAGAACAAACAAACAAAGCAAAGTATTTTTGGATTTTTGAATATCAAACTACAACTTAAAGGATAAAACAAACCAAATAGAGAAACTAAAAAGCAAACAACAGAAATATTTTTGATCTTTTTGTGTTTTGGAAAGCGAAAACAAAACGATAAAAACAAAAGAAATGAAAGAAACGAAAACAAACGAAAGAACAAAGAGAAAACATGGATATACAAAGAACCGACCGAACATGATATATAATTGAGTGTGATGTCGGTATACCTCCCCCCAAGCTTAGGATTTTGGCCTAAGTGGAGATCAATAACCAAGGGGCCAAGAGGTGTCATAGGGCTGGACGAAATCACCATCGTCCCCCTCGTCGGCATCCTCCCCTTGCTGGGGATGATGTTCAAGGTATGTGTCCAGCTCACTCTCAGAAAGCTCCCATCCTTGCCTGTTATTAAGATTAAACAAAAGATGTACATGCAAAAGTACTTCCCTAACAGTTTTAACAACTCTCCACCCGGATCATTTGGAGAAAGTTAATTCAAAAGATACATTATGTAAGTGAGCATGGGTAGAAAGAAACTTATGTTGAACCATGGAAACAAGATTAAGCCTCTCTATAGGAAACTGCAAGTCTAGAGGGTGTGGCTTCAAACCATGGAAATATAGCAAGCGCGAGGCAATAAGACCTCCACAAACTCCACCCTTCTCACGGTTATGTGAGAGACGGTAAGCAATCAAAGCGCCAAAATTGTAAGACCTATCACATCTTAAAGCAGCAGCAAAAAACGCCAAATCATAGATAGATAATTTGCTGGCAGTTTTTCTAGCTAACACATATTTGGAAATAAAGTAGGAAAAGTATCGAATGCTAGGGAGTTGAATTTCACGAATTTTACCACTCTCCCCTGTAAATCTTCTGCCTTGGCAAATCTCTCCATATAAATCCAGTAGTGGTTTGGGCTGCCCGGTTATTTTCTCACAGGACCCCCACTCGGGTACCTTAATAGCTGCACAGAAAACACTAAAAGGCAGGCTCACAACTTTATTATAAATTTTATAGTGAACCATTGGGTTAGTTGGAGACCATTTAAAACGAAAATCCTGCACCGCAGACATAGTTAGTTTCACATATTGGATAGGCTCATCCTCAATGAAACGCTCCAAGTCTGCATTATGCACTAGAGTGTTATAATCCTGCAGAATTCATGTAACTTGCATAAATTCCCGACAAGGATAGATTGATGGGAACACCCTCTCTTCACGGTGCACGAGCATGACCTCATGCAACTCAACCTCATGCTGGTTTAGTTGATAAGCATTGTGCTCTATCTCTGAAATTTTTCAACAATCATCATAAAAAATTAATTTCAAGCAACTATAAGGTGGAGACTACCATAGGGACTTATATGAGAGCTAAACATACATCAAAACTACATTATTTCTACTCAAATCAAGCATGCAAACTCACATAAGCTGTCACCTATTGTGGCAAAATACTCAAGAAATACTTCACTAAACAAAAATCTACTTGGATCATCGGAGGAGTGACATACCGGAGATCAAACACACCAAAAATCCGCACAAATGATCGGCTGAAGAAGGAGATCGAAAATCCAGAGGAAGAACACCAAGAACACGGGATCCAGGGAATGTTTTCAGTTTGGGAGGTTACAGACGAGACTTGGGCAGTGGAGAGAGTAAGTGGAGGGCCAGGGGGCCCACACCATGTGCTGGCGCCACCAGGGGCTGGCCGCGCCACCCTGGGGTGTGCCCGACTGGTGGGTCCCCCTAGGGTCTCCCAGGTGGCTTTCTGTCTCGTTTTTGACGTAAAAATTTATTATAAATTTTCTGGAATTTTTCGAGAAACTTTATTTTTGAGGTATTTCCTAAATTTTAATAATTAATAAAAACCGGGAAAACGAAAGTGAAAACATGGAAAAAAACCAAAACCAGCACTACAAAGTTTCTATAACACTGTAATAAAATAATATCCAAAGAAAACAAAGGTGGTAGTGGTGAAAACATGCATAACCTCAGTAATCAAAGTGAAAATATCAGGAAAACATGCATAAGGATGGTGGAAAACATGATTGTACTCAAGTAGCAATGTAATAACAGAAGTAAACAAGGTGAAAACAATAATGGGGAAGGTGAAAACATTTCCCATTTCATTTAAAATCATTTTGTTAACAAGGGTGATCAAGTCTTGCTACCAAAATAATTTTATATGAAACAAAACTTTGTTTCTCACTAAATACTCATGTTACCTCAACCTTGATAGACATAGTCCCAATCATAATAATTTCATATTGTTTGGGTGGCTTTGGAATAGGACAATAAAATTCTCCAATCTTGATGGTCTCAATATTTTCAATGGAATTTAGACCATATTTTATATCAATCTTCTTGGGAAAATAAACAATGTGCTCTTTATTATTAACATTAAAAGTAAATTTTCCTTGATTGCAATCAATAACAGCCCCTGCAGTATTAAGAAAAGTTCTTCCAAGAATAATAGACATATTATCATCTTCAGGCATTTCCAACACAACAAAGTCAGTTAATATAGAACAATTATTAGCAACTTGAATAGGAACATCCTCACATATACCCACAGGAATAGCAGTAGACTTATCAGCCACTTGCAAAGATATATAAGTTGGTATCAATTTTTCTAAGAGGAGTCTTTTATAGAGAGTAAAAGGCATGACACTAACTCCAGCTCCTAAATCACACAAAGCAGTTCTAACATAATTATTTTTAATAGAACAGGGAATAGTTCGTATACCAGGATCTCCAAGCTTCTCAGGAGCCTTGCCATTAAAAGAGTAATTAGCAAGCATAGTGGAAATTTCCTCATTAGGAATCTTCCTTTTGTTAGAGACAATATCTTTCATACATTTTGCATAAGGAGGCAATTTAATAGCATCAGTTAAAGGAATTTGCAAGAACAAAGGTTTCATCCATTCACAAAACTTGTTATAGTGTTATTCTTCCTTAGATTTGTGTTTCTTATTAGGAAAAGGCATTGGTTTTTGTACCCAAGTTTCTCTCTCATTACCATGTTTATTAGCAATGAAATCTTCCTTAGTGTACTTTGCAGTTTTTAGTTTGCTTTTCAGGTTCAGCTATAGGTTCTTCTTTATCCGAAGCATCATTCTTTTCATTACCACTTTCAGTTTCAGCATCAGAGATAGATATACTAGTAGGATCTTTAGCAAGTTCAGAGGATTCTACAACAGTTTTATGTTTCTTCTTCTTTTTCTTCTTAGTATGAATAACATTATTATTAGTTTGCTGAGAATCTTGTTCAATTCTTTTATGATGTCCCTCAGGATATAAAGGATCTTGTGTAGCAATACCACTTCTAGTTCTTATTTCATAAGCATGTTTTTCTTTAGAAGCATTGACTAGCAAATCTTTTTGCACTTTAGCAAGTTGATCAATTTGAGTTTGAACCATTTGAAAATGTTTAACAAGCATTTTAACATCATCATAGGTTCTCTCTATAATACCATGCAAATTATCAATAGCTCTAGAGTTTTCCATTAGGTGATTTTGCACTCTCATATTAAAATTATCTTGCTTGATAACATAATTATCAAATTCATCTAAACATTGATCACGAGGTTTATTATAGGGAATATCTCTACTATCAAAATATTGGAGAGAGTGTACTCAATGGTGGATGAGTGAGGAATTGGCTTACATAATTCTTCTATAGGTGGAAAATTCTTCACATCTTCAGATTTAATACCCCTCTCTTTAAGAGATTTCTTGTCTTCTCTCATCACTTACTCATTTAATTCAATCATTCCCCTCTTCTTGGGTGTTGGTTTTGGTGTTGGTGTTGGTGCTGGAGTAGGGGTCGGCTCAGGCTCAATCGTAGTCCAATCATCATGATTTTGGTTTATTTTAGCCATTAATTCATCAGCTTCTTCTGGAGTTCTTTGCCTGAAAACACAACTAGCACAACTATCCAGGTATGTCCTAGATTCAACAGTTAGTCCATTATAAAATATATCAAGAAGTTTATTATGTTCTAGCTTATGCCCAGGTGTAGCCCTAACTAAAGAACAGAACCTTGCACAAGATACATGCAATTTCTCTTCTTCTAATTGCATGAAATTAAATATATTTTGTAAAGCAGCATGTTGAGCACTAGCAGAAAAATATTTCTGAAAGCAAGCATTAACCAAACCAATAGGACTATCAATAGATCCATGAGACAAATTGTTAAACCAAGTTTTAGCTTCATCTTTTAATGAGAAAGGGAATATTTGAGTAACAAAGTAGCTACGTTTCTTAAGATCATCAGAGAATAAACTATTCAAAGAGGAGTGCTCATTCATATGTTTCATAGCACTTTCATTTTCAGTACCACAAAAAGGTTCTTTCTCAACAATAGATATATAAGATAAATCAAGAGAGAAATCATAATCCTTATCTCTAATATTAATGGGAGAAGTGGCAAGCTTAGCATCAGGAGATAATTTATATTTAATAGCACGACTTTCAATAAGACTCATAATAGCAGCATTATCCTTCATAGTATATATTTCATCAATAGGTCATCATTAAGATAAATATAGGAATCATCAAAATCATCACTAGGGTTCTCTATAAGCTCAGGTGAAACAACAGGGGTAACAGGATTTTTATCATGAGTTTCGGTGTTTGCAATATTTTTAGCTTTAGCAATAGTAGAATCTAAGAAAGGACCGAGAGAACCAATCTCGTCAAGCACAATAGAAGCATCATCAAAGGTATCAGAAGTATTTTCAAATTCAGCAGAAGTAGCATGTGGTGGTGTAAGCAACTTACTCATAACAGACGGTGAATCAAGAGCAACAGAGGTGTTCAGAGTTGTACCTCTTCTTGTAGTGGATGGTAATATAGCAAACTTTCCATCACGAGTCTTACCCATGATGAATGATGGCAACAGATAATAATACTCTCGGGTGAGCTCGCAAATAAAGCTATGCTCCCCGGCAACGGCGACAGAAAATAGTCTTCATGACCCACAAGTATAGGGGATCGCAACGGTCTTCGAGGGAAGTAAAACCCAAATTTATTGATTCGACACAAGGGGAGCTAAAGAATATTTGTGAGCCTTAACAAGTGAGTTGTCAACTCACCTGCACCTGAAAGTAATTTTGTTCGCAGTGGTTTATCAGTAGTAACATTTTTATAGTAGCAGCAGTAGTGAAATAATAGCAACAGTGGAATGAAAACAGCAGCAGTGGTATTTGAAGTAAACAGAGGGATTAAATACTATAGGCATAGGGATGGATGAACGGGCATTGCATGGATAAGATAGTTGAAATAATGATCAAGTCATGGGCATTGCAGATAAATATGATAAAGCATCCAAGCACTAAGGAACCATAGGCATGTGTTCCGTAAATAGTCGTACGTTCTTGAAATGAGAACTTGCACAACATCTTTTGTCCTACCAGCCCATTTTCAGCGGGGCCTCAAGGGATTTACTGGTAATTAAGGTGTTCCTTTCAATAGAACACTGGAGCAAAGAATTAACACTCCGTGAACACATGTGATCCTCACTTCACAGCCATCCCCTCCGGTTGTCCCAATTTATGTCACTTCGGGGCCTTGGGTTCCGGACAATAATGTGTGTAAACAACTTGCAGGTATGATCAAGAAACAATAATTATCATCGTGATTCAATAACATGTTCAGATCTGAGATCATGGCACTCAGGCCCGAAGTGACAAGCATTAAGCATAACAAGTTGCAACAATGTCAATAGCACTAATAGAGGATACTAGGCACTATGCCCTAACAATCACGGCATTATTACATGAACGATCTCATCCAATCCCTACCATCCCCTTCAGCCTACAGCGGGGAATTACTCACACATGGATGGGGGAAACATGGATGGTCAATGGAGAGGCGTTGGTGATGACAATGGTGATGATCTCCTCCACTTCCTGTCCCGGCAGAGCGCCAGAAAAGGAACTTCTGATCCCCGAATCGAGGTTCGGGACGGCGGCGGCGCTCTGTTGTGTTTCTGTGGAATATGACAAACCCCCTCGGGTTTTAGGGTTGGAGGCTACTGGTAATCGAAAGGGGAGTCCGAGGGGGGCTCTGGGTGGCCCACACCCTATGCTTGCGCGGCCAAGGGGGCGCCAGGGGGTGTGGCCACCCTGTGGCTCTCCTCCTGGCCCCCTTCTGGCTCCCGGGGTCTTCTGGTGTGAAAACACCAATGGGGTCTTTTATAGGGAATTTCCTGAAAGTTGATTTTTCTGCACAAAAACAAGACACCAAGATAATTCTGCTGAAAACATCATTAGTCCGTGTTAGTTGTATTCAAAACACGCAAGTTTACAGGAAAACAATAAGAAAAGTGTTCGGAAAAGGAGATATGTTTTCGACGTATCAACGGGGACCCAAATGATCAAGATGATGAAGTGATTCTGCTTCACAATAATGAGGAGATTGAAGCTCGCCGTGCTAGAAGGATAAGAAGAGCTTTGAAACGTATTGATGCTTCCGACAACAAAGTGTTGGAAGATATTCAAACCAAAATATATACAAGAAGGCAATTGGCAAATTTTAGTGAGCATCAAGCTCACATATCCATGGTGGAACCAAAGAAGGTGTTTGAAGTTCTTGACGAACCTGATTGGGTTGAAGCTATGCATGATGAGCTCAATAACTTTGGGCGCAATAAGGTTTGGAAGTTAGTTGAGAAGCCCAAAGATTACCACAAAAGTTATTGGCACTAAGTGGATATTCAAGAACAAGCAAGATGAGCATGGTATTGTCATAAGGAACAAGGAAATATTGGTGGCTCAAGGCTACACTCAAGTGGAAGGCATTGACTTTGACGAAACCTATGATCATGTGGCTCGTCTTGAGTCCATCTGTATCCTTCTTGCATATGCATCTTCGCATAATTTCAAGTTGCAACAAATGGATGTCAAAAGTGCTTTCTTGAATGGTCCACTAAAATAGGAGGTATATGTTAAGCAACCTCTGGGGTTCGAGAACCCCAACTTTCCTAACCATGTCTACAATCTCGATAAGGCGCTCTATGGACTTAAACAAGCACCACGTGCGTGGTATGAGCACCTTAGAGAGTTGTTGGAAGACCATGGTTTTGAAGTTGGGAAGATCGACCCCACCCTTTTCACAAAGAGGGTAAAGAGAGAGCTTTTCATATGCCAACTCTATGTCGACGATATTATCTTTGGCTCAACTAACCAAGCTTTTAATAATGAGTTCTCAAATCTTATGACTGACAGGTTTGAGATGTCCATGATGGGAGAGCTTAAATTCTTCCTTGATTTGAGACCAAGCAATTGGCTCGTGGGACTTCCATTTCTCAAGCCAAGTACACCCAAGACATGCTCAAGAGGTTTAATTTCCAAGGTGCAAAAGAGAAGCCATCTCCTATGCAAGTCAAATGTCACCTCAAGCGCAATCAGGATGGTAAAAATGTGAACCAAAAGTTGTATCGTTCTATGATTGGTTTTTTGCTTTACCTGTGTGCATCTAGGACCGATATTGTTTTGAGTGTAGGTGTGTGTGCAAGGTATCAAGCGGCTCATAAGGAAAGCCACTTTGTGGCGGTCCATAGGATCTTTCAATATTTGGTCCATACCTGAAGGTTTGGTTTGTGGTACCCAAATGGGGCACAATTCTCTCTCAAGGGCTACACAGACTTGGATTGGGACAGTGATCAAGATGATAGGAAGTCTACTTCCGGGGCTTGCCAATTTCTTGGTAGGTCCTTGGTGAGTTGGTCTTCCAAGAAGAAAAATTGTATATATCTCTCCATCGCCGAAGCCGAGTATGTGGCGGCCGCTAGTGCTTGCACCCAATTTCTATGGATGAGGCAAACCCTCAAATAATATGATGTTCACTTGGATAAGGTGACTATCATGTGTGACAATGAAAGTGCCATCAAGATCGCCTACAACCCCGTGCAACACACAAGGAAGAAGCATATTGATATTCGTCATCATTTCATCTGGGATCATGTGGCAAGTGGTGATATTGAGCTAGCATATGTCCCCACCAAGGATAATCTCGTGGACATCTTCACGAATCCACTTGATGATGCAAGATTCATGTTCTTGATGAACGAGCTAAATATCATCGATTCTAGGAGTTTGACTTGAAGATCTTGCACACACCTCTATAGTTGATATATGTTTGGGTTTAGGTGTAGGCATGGACATATGGGCAGTGTTATCCTAACAGATTAGGTTCTCCCTCCCCCCATTATACCCAAAGCAAAAATTCATTGTTATCTCTCTTTTTCTAATATTGAATTGTGAGCTTGAATGTCGAGTATTGGCCATGCACTGTAGCGCCCTACCTTTTAATAAAGGTAGAACACCTGTGTAACCTGCTATTCCCGGGATCACTGATAGCATACACATGACAAAATGAAATAATCATTGCAGTAGCATCATTCTACATCGTTGATCCAATGGATATGAAACAAAAATAGACTTACAATTGCCATAGCCATCATGGACTAGCTCCAATAACAAGGATTCAAAGCAAGTACAACAGAAATAAATCATCAATGAGCCTTCTTCATCTTCATGCTCCACAGGCAGAACATGTTGGCGATAGACTCGAGATCCTAAATGAAATCATCACTCGTCTTCAGATTCATCTGCATGTTGGAATATGATGCCCCCATGGGGGAGGAAGTCAGCACAAACAATGTACTAGCAAGTGACACTTGTATGTTGGCAGTTTTGAGGAATAAACTAGCTACATGATATTTGGCTGGTGGAGTGTGGGCTATTTGCATAAAGCCAGTTTTGTCCTATATTTGATAAATCATTGTAAATCTTTGGAAATCAACATGGGTAGACACACCATGTAGTTTGATAAAGGCACCATGGGTAGACACACCATGAAGTTCGATCAAGTCATCATGGGTAGAAACACCATGAAGTTTGATAAAGTCATCATGGGTAAAACACACCATGAAGTTTGATAAAGTCATCATGGGTAGACACACCATGAGTTTAAAAAGTTAGCACATATGGGTAGACACACCATGTGCTCTAGGGAAAAGGTTTCTACCATGTTTTAATTCATTCATAAAAGATGAGGAGATCCTTCAGCACCAACTCTGTCTAGTTTGCTCAAATTTCCCATAACCGGGGACGCGGCTAAGATCTTAGTTTTTAACTCTAAAGAGGTTGTGAACCTTCACCTTGAGACTCATCCTCCCCGAGGGAAGAATGAGACAATATCTTTGGGAAGAGGGATTCAACCATACCACCATGACTCGATGCTCCTAAAATTCAACCACCCCATGTCCTACAACCCCCACAACTTACTTAATCTTGGCAGAGCCCATATTACCTCAAGGGTGCACTGAAAGCTAACTATACATTGACGACCAAAAGATCTCTTTATTCCTAGGTGGCAATCCACAAGTGTACTATCAGGTGACAACCACCACATACCATGACCCTAGGAGTGACCCATGTGACCACCACCATGGACATGGCCCTGAGTAGCCACTCAACATAAACCAAGCAATTACCAATCCACCAGGTGTTTCATTGGGTTGTTAATTTTCAATTTTCAAAACACCACAACCCAACAAGTAACAACAATAGTTGTGATAGTATTCTAGTCTAGCAAAACTAGTACCTAGCAGGCTTTCAGGATGGCTACACACTACTGGGTATTCTGAGCATAGCATATACTTGGAAAATAATGAAATCACCTATGATGCATACTACTGAAAACACTAATGCAATTGGAAAACAAAAGTGGGACATGTGTATCAGTTGCCTTGTGGGAGTTGCCATAGAGACACTCTCTCCACAAATGGAACGTTGCTCACCGTGCAATCTAAACAATATAAATAAATAACAATAAACAAGCAATTCACCAACATAAAAACAAATACAACAAAATATACAATACATAAGCATAACAAGTTATTCAAATTGATTGGTGTTAACATGGACAGGTTTTTGACACATAATTCAATATGCAAAAAGAATTATGATGAGATGGTTATTGTTTGGTCTTTTATGGACAAGTTCAAGTTTATCACAACAATTCAATTTATGTAAAGGAACTATAGTGGTTTGAGTAAGGCTTGACACATAATTCAATTTACAAAAATAATTATGGTAAATGGGTTTATGCCTAGCTACTAGGGTATGGGTTGGTCAGGGTTTTAGTTTTAAATATTCAAACACCAGTGGATTCATACTGTCAAGAGGTTTCCAAGAGTTCACCTAAGGGTTATCACTTTTACTTCAATAAAATAAGTGAAAGAAAGTAGTAAGATATAGTACTTAATTCAATGTGCAAAAAGAACTAAGTGATTGGTCATGGGGTTTTCCATTGGTGGTTAAGGGTTGTCAAGGAATATCACTTCACTCAATATACAATAGAAGTGGATGTGATATGGTTTAGGGTTTTAGAAAACAAATCCATGATCAACATGATTCATTTCATGGCTTTGGTTACTAGGGTTGAAGCAATTCACAATATGGCTTGTAAATTTACAAAAGGTATTGGGCTATGGGTTTCTGGTCCAACAGCAACTTTCCATATGGTTAAACTAAAATTGGTGTTGGTTTTATCAAAAGATCACACCACAAATTTCCTAAAGAAGGGGTTTCATCTCACCACATTTAATTTATAATGGCTGACTACTATAGACACTTTATAGGACAAAATTACATGGAATGAGTACTCTAGTCACAAATGGTTTTGGTACTGGTTTCTCTGGTCTAAGGTTACTAAATGGAATCATTTTCTAGAAGAAAACTAATTGAACTTATTTATCGAATTAAAACTATGTGCAAAATACTCAAATGGCTATTTCAATTCAATCCTCCATTTTAATTGGTTCAATTATTAATTTGGGACAGAGGGTATGAAAGTACACATTCTATTAATTTGGGACTGATGCGGCGGCTGACTAGGCGCTTCCACGCGGCGACTTCCTATTGGAGGATACCCCTTCGGTTAATTGTTCTAATCCTGACCGTCCAAAACAAATCCTACGGTAGGGGGAGGAAGAGGAGCTTACCGGTGGGGGTTCTCGCAGGAATATGGCACCGCGGCGGCGCTGCACCTCGGGATTCACCGGCGGTAGCGCTCCGGTGATGCTCGAGCTTGGCGAAGAGCACAAGAAGGTGCGGGAGTGCACGGCGGGCTCAATGGCGATGACGGCAAGGGTTCGGGTCTCCTGGAACGGTGGTGCAATGCAACGGCATCCTCGGGGCGACGGCGAGCTCCGGGAATGCTCGGCGCCACGATCCCGCTGCACAAAAATTTTGCCCGAGGGCTTAGGGAGGTTCGCGCACGCACGTCGAGTCGCATGGGTGTAGTATCGGGCATAGGGACTCGCTCACCACGCCGTAATCAACGAGAGACAACGGCGGTTCAAAGAATCTCCGGTGAGCAATTTGCAGGGACTCCGGGCATCGTTGAGCGAGGGAGGAGAGGGGAATGAGAGAGGAGGAGCAGGGGAACGTATAGAGGGGCTCAAGGTGTTGGGGAACGCTCGAGAGAAGGAGATTGTGAGGTGGCCACTTCGGTCTTGGGTGCGGCAGCGGTTGGAGGTAGGAAACGATGACGTAACGGTGACGTCATGTGGGGCCTAGCAGTCAGCGAGAGAGCAAGGAAGAAAGGGAGGCAGGCTGAGTGTGTGCTGGCCTGTTGGGCTGTTGTGCCCTGTGTGATGCGCGCAGGTGGTAGATAGGCAGGTGAGCTTGGCCTAGTTGGGCTGGGCTGGCGGCGCCCTCTTTTTGTTCTTTTTTTTTGTTCTGTTTCTTTTTCTTTTTATTTCCTGTTCTCTAAATTGAAGCATATCTTTTAATTTATAGATCCAATTTCCTCAAATTTGTTTCTATAGTTTTGTAAAAACTATATCT
The DNA here is from genome assembly GCA_028641055.1 of Alopecurus myosuroides. Lineage (NCBI taxonomy): Eukaryota > Viridiplantae > Streptophyta > Magnoliopsida > Poales > Poaceae > Alopecurus > Alopecurus myosuroides. Next base: position 18,588,591 of record CM054062.1, read on the forward strand.
TTTCAAATATTTCTTTCCAAGGTCATTTCAACTTCTTTTCAAAACCAAATTAATTTTTATAAACCCTTTATTGGTTATTACTTAATATAGTATTTGAAGGGCAGTATGAAAACATTTTATTTACATTGAATGTTTTTGGAGACATCTAGAAAATGTTAGAGATAGTAATTCTCTGGTTTTTTAATATCATAAACATTTTCATAGTTATAAATGGGTTGAAACATGTTTGTAAATAGGTTTAATAAAAAAATATTTTCTCTTTATAATGAAAACTAGATTTGGAATAGGTTTAAGGTTTTAAGGAAGAAAGTTTCTTTGGGTTCTTAATTCCAATTTCTTTGAGATGTGCATTGTTTTCTTTTGTTTCTTGCACATCATTTTGGTTTTTGGTGACTTGTTTAACATGAAAACAAAAGTTTCAAATTTTTGTGATTTTTTAGTTTCTCTAGAAATCAGGGATGTTACAGACTACCACCCTTAAAAGAAATCGCGTCCCGAGATTTGGTAAGGCTAGAAAGAAATATAGGTTTGGGTACCTGGGTTTACACAAGTTGGGTGGGCTACCACCCTTAAAAGAAATTTTTGTGGGTAGTCTAAAAACTCTTGTCTAACTAGTTACTGGGTTTACAATATCCTCAGCTGGAGTCATACTTCATCATCCATAATATTCTTGTATATCATACCTCAACTCCCTGTTGGTATTTTGGATCTTAATCCAAGTATACAACCTTTTGGGTCTTATGGGTGTATAAATACTCCAAATAGTATGTGTCTATTCACATGACTTGGAGTGTTTCTTTATTCAAGATGGCTTGAGTAGAACTTTCCTTAGCAATAGAGCTCCAGATTAACATAAGTCTGTTGAGTTACATTTGACACTAAGGGGTCACTCTTTGGGTCAATTAGAAGTCCTTGGTTAGTCTAACCTTCTCCCCAGCTTCCTGGATGATGTCAGGACCAAAGAAATTTCTTCCTCCTAGACCACTCCACAGCAAGGTGTGGTGCATTTTCTTCTCGTACAGAGCTTCAAATGGTGCCATCTCATTACTAGCTTGATAACTGTTGTTGTAGGAAAATTTTCTGCATATGGTAAGTTGCCATCCCAACTAGATCCATAGTCTAAAGTACACACTCTCAGCATATCTTAAAAAATCGGATTCACTCATCTCAGTCTGGCCATCTGTCTGAGGATGAAATGATGAGCTGAACTCCAGTCTCGTTCCTAAGGATTCATTTAGTTGCTTCCAGAAGTGAAGTAAACTAGGTACCTCTATCAGACACAATACTCTTTGGAGCACCATGAAGTCATACAATCTTCTTCATGTATATATCAACCAACTTAGCACTGGTGCAAGTGGTTTTTACTGGCACAAAGTGTGTTATCTTTGTCATACGACTAACCACTTCCCAATTAGAACCATACCTTGATTTGGCTCGAGGTAATCCAATAATAAAGTCCATACCAATTTGTTCACATTTCCTTGGTGATCTTTCATCATGTTGTTGTATCACTTGAATGAAAACACCATGCTGTTTATAACGAAACTCTCATGGTGGGCAATATCTTCAATTGCATGATTCCTTCAAGATTGGCTTTGCCTTCACCAAAATTTAGTATGTTTCAGCAACACTTGCCTAACATAGGGATATTATTACATCTTACCCTTCTATGGTTTAGGTTTAACATCGATGTCACTCGACTGAGGCTCAAGGCAAACATAGTTCCTTCAACCCAACATAGTAAGAGTGAATAACATGCGTAGTAGGAATTGTGATCAGTCCATCCTGCACACATATCATTTTCCACATGTAGATTGATGAACTACGTGATCTAACACTCGGTCATCCTCACTTGTCTGACAGAAAGTTTCCCACCTGTAAGACAAACATGAACTAAACTATCGTTTCTCCAACTAGTGGGGCTGCGAAACTCTTTGCACCTCCAGTTGAATAGGTTCATCTTCTTCATGCGTCCTTCTCATAGTGTAGGTAGCTTTCTATGATGTCTTAGTTTTTGTGACTCTGACTCCACATTTCTATTATTCCTTGTTAATGAACTTTCTACTCCTTAAGATAGAGGTGGCTTGATCATGGGTGTGATTGTTCCTTCACATAGAAGAACAAAATCCTGAGATCTTTGGTATTCCTTAACTGGATGGTTGTCTCAAAAGGTGCTCTTGGGTGCCAAGTCAGTTGTTGCAATCCAATATAGAAACTCACTAAGGTTGGTAAAGTGGTATGGTGTTGGGTTTGGTTTGGTTTAGCATGGATGAGTAGAGATTTAGAAAGAGACTAAAGAAGGTTCCTACCCAAACATAGCAAAGCATGGCAATTCATCGGACAAACCACATCTAACAACACATAACAAACATTCATCACTCCAATCATCCAGGTTTAACAAACAACCTAGTATTGTCATAACACACACACACACACACACAATTTGTATGATCAATTGTAACACCCGGGGGATTTTTCCCCTAATAAATTTTTGTTGTTTGTTTTTCCTTTTGTGCATCTCATAACATCATGCATCATCATGCATTTAAGACTTGCACACTCTTTAAAAATTCATCAAATCATATTTTCTAAAATTTGTTTAATTGATTAATCAATTTTTATTAGAACCGAAACACTTTCTGGAAAAAATAAAACAAAAAAAATGTTTTGCGGGCCAGCCGAGCCAAGCCAGGCCGAACTAGGCCCAGCAAGGCCAAGCCAGCCCCACCCAAACCGAAACCCTAATTTTCCCACCGGCCTTCCCCTTGGCAGTTTTCCAGCCACCCCCCCCTCCAATTTTCTTTCGCGATCGGGTCCTCCCACCCCTCTAGCACCACGCACGGGAGAGAGAGAGCAGCGCTCGACCCCCCTTCCCCTTTGCTCCCTTTTCTCGCTCCCGAGCATGGAGGCGCCGATCCCCTCGTCCATCTCGTCACCGACTCCGCCGCCTCCCTCCTGGCTCCCTCCCTCCACCGCATGCCCCCCTCGCCTCCCTTCCTCGCTCGCCACGGCCAGGAGGCCATGCTCCGCCGCCATCCCCTCTATCTCGGCCAGGCCGCCGCCATCCGCCCTCCTCTTCCGTCGTCGAGCTCGCCTCCGACGCCCCGCATCGAGAACGATGCCGTCGCCGGTCCTTCGTCCCGCCATGGTCGTCCCCAGCCTCCTCCTTCCTTCGCCTCGACGTGCTGGTACCGTCCAGCGACCGAGCGCCCCAGTGACGCCCTCTGCACCGTCTTCTCCGGCGAGACCGCCTTCTGGGCGCTCGTCTCTTACCATGGACGGCCGTCTGACCTCGTATCTCCTCTGGCACCGCCCTCTACCTCGCCCTGGGGCTCTTCCGTCGCCCCACGCTCGAGCTCTGCCCCAATGGTCCCCGCTCCGACCATTCCCTCGACCCAGCAGCACCGGCGCTGTCTCCTGCTGCCGTCGTACGTCATCTCCGTGCCAGCAGCTCGTCTTCCACGGCCCCTACTCGCTCCGTCCATGACGCCCGCATGGTGTTTGATAGAATTCATGAAAGCGGCATGTTGCCTTGCGGGCACCTAGTCATGTCGTGCTTTGTTTAGTGCGGTCGAAGCCTTCGTCCCCGTGTGTTCATGACCGTGGCACCGCCAAGATCCACACCGACCCAAGTACTCCATCGCCAATGCACGAACCACTGACAAGATCTTCTCCCGTGAATGAGTAACACGACTGTGCCAAGACCTACCCCAACTAGTACCTCATCGCCAAGAACTTCTCCGACAAACGGTACCATGAACGTCTACCCCGTCACCGCTCTCCGTATTCGTCTTGTGTTGGCCGCCGTTGTGCGTGTCGTGAACCTTGACTATCGGAATTGTCAAGTCCTCCACCGACCACGAAGCCAATGATGTTACGGTTCGACCACGACTACTTCCACTACGAAACAAGTACGACTACTTCCTCGACTACATGAGAACGAACGTCTACTTCCTCCACGCACCAACGACACCGGCGTTATCCGAATACCCTCCTTCCAACGTGCGAACCCAAACCCCAATCCTAACCTCTATATGCGTATTTTCTAAATACCAACTTTTTTATAAATGTCATCGCATTCATGTGTTGCATTGCATCTTGTGGGTGCGGGTAATAGTAATATCATCTAATAATTAAATATGGAATGAGTTGGGATAATTAAATATTGTTCCGATTCCATTTAAAATTGCATAGCTCATCTTTATGTTATCTCGCCATGTTAGCTCAACGCTTAATATTGATGGGTAGATAAATAACTCGAACCTCCTAAATTAGATGTTGGGCTTCCGGCTCAATTTAAATTGATTTAATTGCATAAATCATAACTAATTCATTTTAACTCCAAATTTGAAAAGTAAAATATGTTTTCCAATCAAAATTCTCTAAACTTTGCAAATATCAACTTTGTTTCCTGTTTTTCCTAATTAAAATTGGAGTAATAATTCAATACTTTACTTACACCTTTTAAATTGCAAAATTCATAACTTGGGAAATTCAAATCCAATTCCAACATGTAAAATATGGTTTCCATGCAAAATTGAACAAGCTTTCCAAATATAAACTTTGTTTCCTGTTTTGAATAATTAAAATTGGTTAAATAATTTAAATCTTGTTTAATTCATTTAAAATTGCTAAATTAATAACTTGGTCAAACTAAATTCCTTTTGAACATGTAAAATATGTTTTCCATCCCATTTTTCATGAACTTTGCAAATATCAACTTTGTTTTCTGTTTTGAATAATTTAAATTGCTGAAAACAACTATTTCTTAATTAATGCATTAAAATTGTCAATTTAATAACTTGCTCATCTAGAATCCAAATTCAACAAATGAAATATGTATTCCATCTAAAATTTTGTGTTCTTTCCAAATATAAATTTTGTTATCTGTTTTGAACATTTAAAATTGGTGAAAACAACAGATGTTTGTTTAAATCATTTAAAATGCCAAAGTTCATAACTTAATAAATAAAATTCCAAACTTGGTAAACAACATATCAAACTGAAGCTATTGTTATTTTCTTATTGTTTTCATCATCCATGCATCATTCTAATCAACTTTCACATGATGGTTATTTGTAGATCATTTAATTCAACATTAATTCATGGCCTTTTCCATATGCAATCCAAATTGCATATGGGCCCATTTAAATATGTTTACCATGCCAACTAGTTTACCTTTGATGCATCCTTAAACTTGTCATGCATCCATATCTTGCTCATGCTGGATCTTTTGCCGTGGTAGTAATTTTTGCATCCGGTGTTTGTTCTAGTTCGTTGCTTCTTCGCGGATAGGACGTTGAGATGATGTGAGCATTGACAAGTTCTGCGGATGTACCTCTACTTGCTAGATTCCAGGAAAGTATACTCACTTGCTGCCTATGGCTGCCTTTCATCACTTGTTACCGATTCTTCCCGTTGCCTTTATTCTAGCCTTATGATTTGATGCTTGTGTCTCGATCCTATTATATGTTTACCTTGCAACCATGTTATAGCCTTCCTTCCACTTCCTATCAACTGTTGTTTGTTTACCTTGTTGGCCCTCGTGTCGTAGTTGCATGCTTAGTGTTGTTTGCGATCAAGTCTTGTTGTCCGTCTTATCACATGTTTAGTCGATAGTTGGGTTTCAATTTAATCCACAACATGTCAATGTTTTGGGTAATATTAATTTGATGATAAGGCACCGGCAGGAGGCCCGGCGTGGTTTTGAGGCCTGCTAGTGTCGAACTTAATTAGGAAAAGGGTCTTGTCCTCCGATCCATGATGAGCGCACTAACCGCATGTGGGAAGCGAGTATGGGCGCCCCCCGCAATTCTGATTCGATTCGCATCTCGTCCAAATTGCCACACTTAGTTCGGGCTTTCCATTTGATGCATGCATATGCAGGTGCGAGCCCTTGGCGCCAGGGTGGAACTTTTGTAGTCGGCATTTAGGGCGGCGTGGTCTTCGAGTGCTATGAGGGTCCCCCTTTTCTTCGTGGGGGCTCGATTAGCCGCGCACGCACAGCACGTGGTTCTTTGGGCTTGATGCGAAGAAGAGTTGGGTTGTGTTGAGTGCCTCGCTTGGTGGAAGTGCATTTCCATCTGGCGGGTCATTCTTACGTGTACGGCCAAATTGGTGCATCCCTGCAGGGTTAAATCTTCTCGAGAAGCCGTGTTGTCCGCGGTTATGGATGACTTGGTGAAAGTGCTGGCTAACAAGTACTCAGACAACTTACACTAAACGATGATAACTTGACTAGTAATATAGATTACCTCCACCATAAAAATGAATGTCACCTTAATCAACCGTGTGAGTTTCCTTGGGTTGCTTCCTTAGTAGGGGGTAACATTGGATGGGTATTGATTGGTGAGTAGTTGTAGTTGGTTCTGATACGCTATCTTATCCCTTTATTTTAGCCGGATGTTGTAGCGCGTCTCTGTAGTTAGTTAGTGCAGCCAGCTGCCGCTTCTTTGCAATAATCCCTTCCTTTCCGTTGTACCCAAAGTATTTGTATCTTGTGATGATTGGTTACGCTGGTATCTTGTGAGTATGGTTTATCCACTTGCCAGTACTTAACCGTACTGACCCACGAATCCTTTTCGTGGCTGCATATTCCACATTGCAGTCAACAGGTTTGAAGTCTGACGACGCTAGCTTGGGAATCCCTTCGGCTTGGCCTGGGCAGGGATTGGACGCCATCGGTTATCTTCAGGTATCTTAGTCCAATTTGTATCTTGTCCGTAGTCGGACACTATGTTGTTTCTTCCGTTGTTATTTGGATCTTTGTATTGTATCAGTTGTATCCTTGACTCGTTTGAGTCGTGTTGTATATACCTCCTCTGTTGTTGTTGTGGATTATTCGTGAACTGTTGTAATGTTATCACAAGTGGCAACCTGGAATCGGTTATTATGTGGATTTTGGCGGAAATGCTGAAATCTGCATAGTGCCCGATCTCGGGGCATCACATCAATACACTAACACGTTAACGTTGTTCTAACAGAGTAACTATATTGGTGGTCTCATCTATATCTTCTTGAGTTTTCTTCAATTCCTCCTCTCGATGTTTGAGGTGTTTATGATTGTTATGAAGCCTGGGTATATCTCCAAGTTCTTCAGTTGTCTTGTGTGTAGATCTTCATGTTGAAACCAAATGGTCATGTGAAAACTATTCTTTTCACTCCATGATTTTTCACCAACCATGTCTTCATGGATAACAAGAGTTAGGTCATTTATAACAAAAGAATAATATTTTAAAGGTAAATAATAGATAAGAGGATATGAGAAAGATTAAAATGTGACGTTATGTTTCTATAGGTTCGAAGATAGTAGATTTTCAATCCTAGGGTCTTTTTCATAGTTCTAATTCAACCCTAGGGTCTCGATCCTACATGCAATACTATGCTCTGATACCATTTTGTAGCGCCCAACATTTTAATAAAGGTAGAACATTTATGTAACCTGCTATTCCCGGGATCACTGATAGCATACACATGACAAAATGAAATATTCATTGCAGTAGCATCATTCTACATCGTTGATCGAATGGATATGTGATACGTCTCCAACGTATCTATAATTTATGATGTTCCATGTTGATATTATGCCAATTGCTACATGTTTTCTCCCTTCTTTTTAGCATTTTTACACGTTTTCCGGGACTAACCTATTAACAAGATGCCAAGTGCCAGTTCCCTGTTTTCTATTGTTTTTTATTTCAGAAAAGTTGTTCTAGAAATATTCTCGGAATTGGACCCCACGAATCCCGAAGTTCCTATTTTTTCTGGAAGCATCCAGAAGTCCAAAGAGGAGTTGAAGAAGGGCACCAGGGGGCCCTCACCATAGCCATACGCGTCCCCCTTGGCCACGCCTGGGGTGGTGAGGCCACCCTGGTGGCCCACCGACGTCGCTCTTTCGCCTATTTATTCCCCTCCGAAGGAAAACCCCAGATACCTGATCAAAAATCCCCGAAAAATCCGCAGCCGCCGTCGTTGTCAACCCAAGATCAGGGGGGTCTGAAGCTCTCTCTCGACACCCTGTCAGAAAGGAGATCATCACCGGAGGCCTCTTCATCACCATACCTGCCTTCGCAGTGATGCGTGAGTAGTTCATCCTTGGACTACGGGTCCATAGCAGTAGCTAGATGGTTGTCTTCTCCTCCTATGCCTGAATGTTTAGATCTCGTGAGCTTCCTAACATGATCGAGATTGTTCTTATGTAATTCTATGTGTTGTGTTTGCTGGGATCCAATGAATATTGAACTTATGCCAAGTTGATTATAGTCTTTATTGCATATGTTATTTGTGATCTTGCATGCTTTCCGTTGCTAGTGGTTGCTCTGGCCAAGTAGTTGCTAGTGACTCCAAGAGGGAGTATTTATGCTTGATAGTTGGGTTCATGCCTCCTTTTCGCCTGTGCTCGAGTGACAGGAACGTGACGGGGGGATGTGTTGTTGCCACTAGGGAGAAAACAGCGGTGTGAGTGCCCGCGTGCACAATCATTGCTTACATTACACACATTGCTTAATGTGATTATCTGTTGCTTGCAACTTAATACATAAGGGCGTTCGGATGATAACCTGAGGGTGGATTATCAGTCATAGATGCAGTTGGATTACGGTCTATGTATATTGTTGTAATGCCCGCACTAAATATCATAGTAGTCATCATGTCATGAATGTGCACTACGGTGCAATCTCTATTTGTTCCCAGCTGTAATTTGTTCATCAAGCATGCTATGTTTTATGGAGAGACACCACTAGTGAACCTATGAACCCCGGTCCATTTTTCCTACACTGTTAAACAAACCACTATAATTCCCTGCTTTCCTTACTTACTGCAAGCATACACCCTTTCCACACTATACGTCTAATCTTTGTTTTCAGCAAGACCGGTGAGATTGAAAACCTCATTGTACCGTTGGGACAAAGTATTTTGATTGTGTTTTGTGTAGGTTATGCATTGTTGCTGACACCGGTGAGGCGCCATCACCACCGTTAGTGGCATCAACCTTCCGAAGATCCTCTTTCTCCTACTGTATTGATAATATTGGTTCTTAACTGAGGGAAATTCTTGCCTTCGTACTCATCACACCCTCCTCTTGGGGTTCCCAACACGCCATCACAAGCATCAAGAATTTCTGGCGCCGTTGCCGGGGAACTAAAATTCATCATCATCAAGGAGTCTCCCCTTGAAGGCACCATCAAGGCGTAGAGAAGATTTTCTAGCGCTGTTGCTGGGGAGAAAGAAGTCTTCTGGTAAGGGGAGTCTCTCACTCTCAACCTCATTATTTTGTTTATTATCTTGTTTTTATTTTTTTGTCTTGTCTGGCTTCTCTATATCAAAAACACAAAAAAAAAATTAGTTTACTTTATAGTTGTTATTTATTTGCTTGCTTTTATTTTGCTAAAATGAGTTCCTCTGAGAATACTAAGTTGTGTGACTTCACTAGCACAAACAACAATGATTTTATTTGCACACCTATTGCTCCACCTGCTCCTACTGCTGCTTTCTATGAAATTAAACCTGCTTTATTAAATGTTGTTATGAAAGCGCAATTTTCTAGTGTTAGTATTGATGATGATGCTGCTCACCTTAATAATTTTGTTGAACTTTGTGAGATGCAAAAATATAAAGATGTGGACGGAGATATTATTAAACTGAAATTATTTCCTTTCTCTTTGAGAGGAAGAGCTAAAGAATGGTTGCTATCTTTGCCTAGAAATAGTATTGATTCATGGACTAAGTGTAAAGATGCTTTCATTGGAAAATGTTATCCTCCTGCTAAGATTATATCCCTGAGAAGTGAACTAATGAATTTTAAACAATTTGACAATGAACATGTTGCTAAAGCTTGGAAAAGAATCAAAACTATGGTGAAGAATTGTCCCACTCATGGACTGACTACTTGGATGATTATACAAACCTTTTATGCATGACTGAATTTCTCCTCAACGAACCTATTGGATTCAGCTGCTGGAGCTACCTTTATGTCCATCACTTTGGGCAATGCAACAAAGCTTCTTGATGATATGATGATAAATTATTCAGAGTGGCACACTGAGAGAGCTCCACAAGGTAAGAAGGTAAATTCTGTTGAGGAAACCTCCTGTTTGAGTGAAAGGATTGATGCTATTATGTCTATGCTTGTTAATGGTAAAGCTCAAGTTGATCCAAATAATGTTCCTTTAGCCTCTTTGGTTTCTCAAGAAGAGCATGTTGATGTGAACTTTATTAGAAATACTAATTTTAACAACAATGCTTATAGAAATAATTTTGGTGGAAACAATTATAAGCCCTATCCTCCTAATAATGGTTATGGTAATTATTATGGAAATTCCTACAATAATAATAAAAGCTCTACCTCTGATCTTGAAAACAAGCTTAGAGAATTTATTAGCACAGAAACTGCTTTTAATAAATCTGTTGAGGAAAAGCTTGGTAAAATATTTGTTCTTGCCTCTAAAGTACATAGCCTAGCTATTGATGTTTATTTTCTAAAACTGAAGGTTTTGCCACATGATGTTTAAGAAAGTAAAATTTTGAATTCCATCCAAGTTCGAATTGATAATAATGTTAGGTTGATGGTTGAATTACGTGCTAGGTGGGAAAGAGAAGATGAATTGGCTAGTATTGCTAGAGTTTGCACTATCACCACCACTAGTAAAACTGAAGCTCCAAGTGCTAGTAAACCTCCTACTATCAATGGTAAAGTAGTTGGTGTTAACAAAGTCTCCACCCCTTCGGTGAAACGTGCTAAATTGCCTCAAATTGCTTCTGATAAAAGTGCTGAAATTTTTTGAGATGTGGGAGATAATGATCCCACTACTTTTGATGATAATAATTTTGATTTTATGATTGCAATATTTCTAAAGTTATTATGTTCCTACAAAATCTTTCTAGAAGTCCCAATGCTAGTGCCATGAATATGGCCTTTACTAAACATATTACCAATGTTCTCATGAAAGTTAGAGAAGAAAAGCTGAAACTTGAAACATCTATCCCCAGGAAATTAGATGATGGTTGGGAGCCCATAATTAAGATAAAAGTAAATGATTTTGATTGCAATTCTTTGTGTGATCTTGGTTCGAGTATCTCTGTTATGCCTCAAAAGCTTTATGATATGCTTGATCTACCACCGTTGGAACACTGTTATTTGGATGTTCATCTTGCTGATAATGCTAAGAAGAAACCTTTTGGTAGAATTGATGATGTTCTTATTATGCTTAACAATAAAATTGTCCCTGTAAATTTTGTTGTTATGAACATTGAATGCAATTCTTCTTGTCCTATTATTTTGGGAAGACCTTTTCTTAGAACTGTTGGTGTTGTTATTGATATGAAAGATGGGGATATTAAATATCAATTCCCACTCAAGAAAGGTATGGAACACTTTCCTAGAAAGAGAATCAAGCTACCTTTTTACTCTTATAGAGCAAGTTATGATGTTGATGCTTCCTCATTTTAAAATACTTGAGTTGCTTTCTATGCCTAGCTGAAAGGCGTTAAAGAAAAGCTCTACCGGGAGACAACCCATTTTATTTGTCCGTTTTCAACACGTTTTCCGTTGTTTATTTCTGTGTGCTTTGCACCTGGGTATTGTCTATTTCCTTAGCAACCCCGATGTATCTTTTCTTTTGTATCTTTGTTGAGCCAAGTAAATCCTCTAGTGGAAAGTTGAGACTATATTTCGGATTTCTGCGTAGGAAACCGATTTCTGCTGTCCAGTGTTAAATTCGTATAAAATCATAGAAAATTCAAAATGACCTGAGTTTTTTTGTGCGTAATCATGGGCTATATACGCAACTTTTCTTAGAACACTTTTTGATTTGAGCAACAGAAGATTTTCGAAAAAAAATCATCTTTACCTGCTGTCCTGTTTCGACAGATTTCTGCCAATAATTGCATTTACATCTTAATCTCTTTCTTTTGGTGTTATTTTTAGAAAAGGAGTTTTAAAATAAGTTGTGACAGTAGCTAATGTGTTTATGAGTGTTAGTCTTGTGTTGAAACTTAACCATGTGAATTTATTATTTCGATTGCACTAACGTTGCTAATGAAGATTGTGAGAAGTTTGGTGTGAAGGAAGTTTTCAAGGGTCAAGAGAAGAGGATGATATGACGTGATCAAGAAGAGTGAAGATCCTAAGCTTGGGGATGCCCCGGTGTTACATCCCAGCAAATTCCAAGAAGACTCAAGCGTCTAATCTTGGGGATGCCCAAGGCATCCGCTTCTTCATCGACAAATTATCAGGTCACTTCTAGTGAAACTATATTTTTATTCGGTCACATCTTATGTTCTTTACTTGGAGCGTCTTTTATTTTTTGCTTTCACTTTGTTTTTGTTTTTGCAATAATCTTGGTTGTACCCCAGAATTATTTTATTGGAGAGTGACACGCTCCGCTTTTTCATGGGAATACTTTGTATTCTTAATCTTTGTCTGGCTGCTGCATTTATTTAGCTCCTGTTTTGCATTCATATCTTATTTAGAGATGTTAGTACTCTCTAGTTTTAATTGCTATATACTTAGAGAGAGTTTTTGTTGTCATATATATGTGCTTGGTTGAGAATAGAAATGCTTATGTGGTAGTTGGTATAGTGGAAAAACTCGCATGGTCTTGTAGATCACTAAACTGCTTCACTTGAATCACTGCTGTTGTTTTGAGATATTAATTTGCTTAATGGATAAACGGGAAGTACTAGTAAGTATAATTTTTTTATGGTTGGTCTAAGAAACTTGAAATTGTTCCACACTTAAAATTGCCAGCTGATATAAACAATGGTATATGATTGCTACAAGTGATACATTTTTTATCGGCCTTTTGTTACGCGCTACGGTCGGGGTAGCTAACAGTGACTTGTCACTGCCACGGACCCTCTTGGAGTGATTTTCATTGTGCCTTGTAAATATGATTTTCTTTCTGCAACCTTTTAACTCGTGAGTCTATGTTGCGGTTCCTGGCACTTCCACCATCCATATTTGCTAGTCTTTTCGGTACTGTGCATTGCCCTTTCTCACATTGAGAGTTGGTGCAAACTTCGTCAGTGCATCCAAATACCGTGGGAGGACTTTGTTCTCCTACACATAATCCCATATATTCTTCCTCAAAACAGCCACCATACCTACCTATCATGGCATTTCCATAGCCATTCCAAGATATATTGCTACACAACATCCACCTCCATTATGTTACTTGATGATGAGCATCATGGTTATTTATGCATACTGCTACACTGGCAGGAGCATGCAGTTGGATACATCAGAGATATTCCATTATGATTTATGAGTACTAAAAGCGTGATGATTCATTGTAATATAGGATGTTGCCCCTACCGGTGAGGATTTATAAAATAAAAAAATAAAAAAGCCCAAAAAGAAAAAAAAGGGCCAAAGAGAGAATAAAGAGAGAGGGGGCGCATCACTATCCTTTATACCACACTTGTGCTTCATGTTTAGAACCAATGCTTCAGTTTGGAGAAAGTTTTCATATTATCATTCATTCATAACTATGTGGGGAACTTTACATTATAGAACTTGGCTTGTATATTCCAATGATGAGCCTCCTCAAATGAGCTCTAGGTCTTCATGAGAAAGCAAGTTGGATGCACCCCCACTAGTTCCATTAGAGAGCTTTCATACACTTATAGTTGTATGTGCATCCGATGTGTGGCAATCCCTTCTCCTTGCATAGCTTCGGTTGTAAGACTTCCTCTTGTCCAATCACCACTTTCAGCTTTGTGAGCCTTTCTTCCATTGACCTTCCAAACCCCCCCCCCATAATGTTATCTTTGCCATAACATCCCAGTGCAAGGGACACACTTGCTTTTTTTGGTGTGCAAATAGTTTAAGATTCAAACATTGCACCGTGTGGAAAGCTTGACTTGATCCTAACAGGGGTTGTGAAGATCGTTTGACGTTCATGATACTGTTGTTCTTGAAAGCTTAAATCATCTCTAATAATCTTTGCAAGGTTGGTAGTATTTTAGTATTGATTCATTAAAAAAAATTGCTTGTTTCTTCTTATTTGTTTATGCATTACTTGTTGATATAAAATATAGATCACAGCTTTCATTCATTTTATCCTAGTTCACATGCTCTGCTTTAGATATTATGATCAAGATTGTGTGGTAGCATGTCACCTCAGAAATTATTTTGTTTTATTGTTTACCTACTCGAGGACGAGTAGGAACTAAGCTTGGGGATGCTTGAAACGTCTCCAATGTATCTATAATTTCTGATGTTCCATGTTGATATTATGTCAATTGCTACATGTTTTCTCCCTTCTTTATAGCATTTTTACACGTTTTCCGGGACTAATCTATTAACAAGATGCCAAGTGCCAGTTGCCTGTTTTCTGCTCTTTTTTATTTCAGAAAAGTTGTTCTGGAAATATTCTCGGAATTGGACCCCACGAATCCCGAAGTTCATATTTTCCCCTAAACCATCCAGAAGTCCGAAGAGGAGTCAAAGACGGGCACCAGGGGGCCCTCACCATAGCCAAGCACGTCCCCCCTTGGACGCGCCTGGGGTGGTGAGGCCACCCTGGTGGCCCACCGACGTCGCCCTTTCGCCTATTTATTCCCCTCCGAAGGAAAACCCTAGGTACCTGATCAAAAATCCCCGAAAATTTCAACAGCCGCCGTCGTCGTCAACCCTAGATCAGGGGGGTTATGAAGCTGTCTCCCGGCACCCTGCCGGAGAGGAGATCATCATCGGAGGCCTCTTCATCACCATGCCTGCCTCTGGAGTGATGCGTGAGTAGTTCATCCTTGGATTACGGGTCCATAGCAGTAGCTAGATGGTTGTCTTCTCCTCCTATGCCTTAATGTTTAGATCTCGTGAGCTGCCTAACATGATCGAGATTGTTCTTATGTAATTCTATGTGTTGTGTTTGCTAGGATCCGATGAATATTAAACTTATGCTAAGTTGATTATAGTCTTTATTTCATATGTTATTTGTGATCTTGCATGCTTTCTGTTGCTAGTGGTTGCTCTGGCCAAGTAGTTGCTAGTGACTCCAAGAGGGAGTATTTATGCTCGATAGTTGGGTTCATGCCTCCTTTTCGCCTGTGCTCGAGTGACAGAAACATGACGGGGGAGTATGTGTTGTTTCCACTAGGGAGAGAACAACGATGTGAGTGCCCGCGTGCACAATCATTGCTTACATTACACACATTGCTTAATGTGATTATCTGTTGCTTGCAACTTAATACCTAAAGGGGTTCGTATGATAACCTGAGGGTGGATTATTAGTCATAGATGCAATTGGATTACGGTCTATGTATATTGTTGTAATTCCCGCTCTAAATATCATAGTAGTCATCATGTCATGAATGTGCACTACGGTGCAACCTCTATTTGTCAATTGCCCGGCTGTAATTTGTTCACCCAGCATGCTATCTTTTATGGAGAGACACCACTAGTGAACCTACAAACCCTGGTCCATTTTTCCTACACTGTTAAACAAACCACTACAATTTCCTGCTTTCGTTACTTACTGCAAGCATACACCATTTTTCATACTATACGTCTAATCTTTGTTTTCAGCAAGACCGGTGAAATTGACAACCTCACTGTACCGTTGGGATATAGTATTTTGGTTGTGTTGTGTGCAGGTTTGATACGTCCATTTTGCATCACTATTTTATATCATAATTTTTCTGTTATTCATCGACATATTTCATGTTATGATGCATCACTTATGTTATTTTATCTTATTTTGCATGTTTTATAATTTTTTGAGAATAACCACCGGGACCAGAAATCTGATGGAAAAAGCACCGTCGGGATACCATATTTCAGAAAATCAGAAGAAGAAGTGGGACACCGGGGGTGTCCTAAAAGTTCAGAGGAGGAACCCAGACAGAAGGAGAGCCAGAGGGGGGCCACCAGGGACCCACACCATGAGGTGGCGCGCCCCCTGGACGCACCACCTAGGGGTGTGGCCACCCTGGCCCACCTCTGGGGGGGTATTTTCGCGTTCTTGGCCCCCAGGGAATCCTAAGCCTCATTCAATCGTCGAAGAATTATTCCGTCGCCGCCTCGGGGAGGAAAACACCTGAGAGAGAAAAGCTCTCTGGCAGGGAGAAATCTGTCGGGGAAATTCCTCTCCGGAGAGGGGAAATCATCGCCATCGTCACCGTCATTGCTCCGAGCATTATCAAGATCGTCATCATCATCGTCATCACCACCAGAACCATCACCCTCATCATCCACCGTCATCCCAATGTAACAATTAGGGGCCTCTATCGTTGTTTTGCATTAGATCTTTCTCCCGGTGTGGATTACTTGTTAGTAGTTGATGCTTGTGAGATTTATCGGTGTTTGCACTTTATGACCAGATTGTTATCATCCATTATATCACCTCTGATTATGATCCATATGATGTCTTGTGATTAGTTCGTTTTCTTCTTGAGGACATGGGAGAAGTCAAGTTGTTAGTAGTGAAGTAATGTTGAATAATATTTAATGTTTGATATTTAAGTTGTGGTGTTATTCTCCTAGTGGTGTCATGTGAGCATCGACTACATGATACTTCACCATTTATGTGCCTAGGGGGATGCATCGTGTATTTGGCTACTAATTGTGGGGTTGCCGGAGTGACAGAAACATAAACCCCCGTTAGGAAACCATTACACGAGGGAGCATAGGATCCTGGAGTTTAAAGTTGTGGTTAGATTTATTTCTTTTAATTACTTTCTTGTAGTTGCGGATGCTTGCAAGGGGTATAATCACAAGTATGCATTAGTCTTATATGGGACGGTACATTAGCATGGGTTCACCCACATAACATTATCAAAACAACTAACATTATTCAGATGCATGGAACAAAAGCACTTGACAGAAACCTCATGTGTGTCCTCGAGAATGTTTGTTAATTATAAGTAAACCTACCGGCTTATCCTTTGCTGAACAAAGGATTGGGCCACTTTCTGCAATTATTACTACTGCATTTTATTTACTCGCACTTTATTTATCTGCAATATCAAAAACCCCTACAAATCTATTTTCCAGTATTTATAGTTATTCCTTCATCGAAACTGCTTGTCAACACCTTCTGCTCCTCGTTGGATTCGACACTCTTATTTATCGAAAGTACTACGATACACCCCCTATACTTGTGGGTCATCAAGGTTTCGCGTTGTTGCTGACACCGGTGAGGCGCCATCACCACCGTAAGTGGCATCAACCTTCCGAAGATCCTCTTTCTCCTACTGGATTGATAACCTTGGTTCTTAACTGAGGGAAATTCTTGCCGTTGTACTCATCACACCCTCCTCTTGGGGTTCCCAACATGCCATCACAAGCATCAAGAATTTCTGGCACCGTTGCCGGGGACTTAAAATTATTCATCATTAAGAAGTCTCCTCGTCAAGGCACCATCAAGGCGTAGCAATATGAAACAAAAATAGCCTTACAATTGGCATAGTCATTATGGACTAGCTCTAATAACAAGGATTCAAAGAAAACACAGCGGAAGTAAATCATCAATGAGCCTTCTTCATCTTCATGCGCCACAGGAAGAACATGTTGGCGATAGACTCGAGATCCTAAACGAAATCCTCACTCGTCTTCAGATTCATCTGCATGTTGGAATATGCATCCCCCACTGGGGAGGAAGTCAGTACAAACAATGTACTGGCAAGTGACACTTGTATGGTGGCAGTTTTGAGGAATAAACTAGCTACATGATATTTGGCTGGTGGAGTCTGGGCTATTTGCATAAAGCTAGTTTTGTCCTATATTTGATAAATCATTGTAAATCTCTGGAAATCAACATGGGTAGACACACCATGTAGTTTAATAAAGGCACCATGGATAGACACGCCATAAATTTTGATAAATTCATCATGGGTAGACACACCATGAAGTTTGATAAAGTCATCATGGGTAGATACACCATGAGATTGAAAAGGTAGCACGGAGGGGTAGACACACCATGTGCTCTAGGAAAAAGGTTTCTACCATGTTTTAATTCATTCAAAAAAGATGAGGAGATCCTTCAGCACCAACTCTGTCTAGTTTGCTCAAATTTCCCATAACGGGGGACACGGCTAAGATCTTAGTTTTTAACTCTACAGAGGTTGTGCACTTTCACCTTGAGACTCATTCTCCCCGAGGGAAGAATGAGACAAGATCTTTGGGTAGAGGGATTCAACCATACCAACATGACTCGATGCTCCTAAAATTCTACCACCCCATGTCATACAACAGGATGAACCCCCACAACTTACTTAATCTTGGCAGATCACATATTACCTCAAGGCTGCACCGGAAGCTAACTATACATTGACGACATACATATCTCTTTATTCCTGGGTGGCAATCCACAAGTGGACTCTCAGGTGACAACCACCACATACCATGGCCCTGGGAGTGACCCAGGTGACAACCACCATGGACATGGCCGTGAGTAGCCACTCCAAATAAACCAAGCAATTACCAATCCACCCAGGTGTTTCATTGGTTTGTTCATTTTCAATTTCCAAAACACCACAACCCAACAAGTAACAGCAATAGTTGTGATAGTATGCTAGTATAGCTAAACTAGTACCTAGCAGGGTTTCAGGATGGCTACACACTACTGGGTATTCTGAGCATAGCATATAGTTGGAATATAACGAAATCACCTATGATGCATACTACTGAAAACACTAATGCAATTGGAAAACAAAAGTGGTACATGAGTATCACTTGCCTTGTGGGAGTTGCCATAGAGACACTCTCTTCACAAATGGAACGTTGCTCTCCGTACAATCTAAACAATATAAATAAATAACAATAAACAAGAAATTCACCAACATACAAACAAATACAACAAAATATACAATACATGAGCATAACAAGTTATTCAAATTGATTTGTGTTAACATGGACAGGGTTTTGACACATAATTCAATATGCAAAAAGAATTATGATGAGATGATTATTGTTTGGTCTTTTATGGACAAGTTCAAGTTTATCACAATAATTCAATTTATGTAAAGGAACTATAGTGGTTTGAGTAAGGCTTAACACATAATTCAATTTACAAAAAGAATCATGGTAAAAGGGTTTAGGCCTAGCTACTAGGGTATGGGTTGGTCAGGGTTTTAGTTTTAAAGATTCAAACACCAATGGATTCATATTGTCAAGGAGGTTTCCAAGACTTCACCTAACGGTTATCACTTTTACTTCAATAAAATAAGTGAAACAAAGTAGTAAAATATAGTACTTAATTCAATGTGCAAAAAGAACTAAGTGATTGGTCATGGGGTTTGCCATTGGTGGTTAAGGAATGTCAAGGAATATCACTTCACTAAATATACAAAATAAGTGGATGTGATATGGTTTAGGGTTTTAGAAAACAAATCCATGATCAACATGATTCATTTCATGGCTTTTGTTACTAGGGTTGAAGAAATTCACAATATGGCTTGTAAATTTACAAAAGGTCTTGGGCTATGGGTTTCTGGTCCAACAGTTACTTTCCATATGGTTAACATGAAATTGGTGTTGGTTTGATCAAAAGATCACACCACAAATTTCCTAAAGAAGGGGTTTCATATTACCATATTTAATTTATAATGGCTAACTACTATGGACACTTTATAGGACAAAATTACATGGAATGAGTACTCTAGTCACAAATGGTTTTGGTACTAATTTCTTTGGTCTAAGGTTACTAAATGGAACAATTTTCCAGAAGAAAACTAATTAAACTTATTTATAGAATTAAAACTAGGTGCAAAATACTCAAATGTCTATTTAAATTCAATCCTCCATTTTAATTGGTTCAATTATTATTTTGAGACAGATGGTATGAAAGTACACATTCTAAGGATTCCAAAAATATTTTACTTGCAATTTTTGGATTTGTAGAATTTGAATTATGCCAGAATTCATCAAACAAGAAAATATAAATTTGAACCAATTTAAGTTCATCAAAAAGTTTCTACAAGTTGTGCTGATTTCAAAGAGTCCAAGTTTGCTAAATTTTGGCTTATGGTTCAAAAGTTATGATGATTTCAAGTTTCAGGGGCTATTCTGCAAAACTACCAAATATTTCTATTCGGAAAGAAAAACAGAAAAGGGCTAGGCCACATGGCGCTTCCTGATTGGCTCAGGCTGGCCGACGCAGCGCTGACGCGACGGCTGACTAGGCGCTGCCACGCGGCGATTTCCTATTGGAAGATACCCCTTCGGTTAATTGTTCTAATCCTGGCCGTCCAAAACAAATCCTACGGTAGGGGCAGGAAGAGGAGCTCACCGGTGGGGTTTCTCGACAGAATATGGCACTGCGGCGGCGCTGCACCTTGGGATTCGCCGACAATAGCACTCCGGGGATGCTCGATCTTGGCAAAGACCACGAGGAGGTGCGAGAGTGCAAGGCGGGCTCAATGGCGATGACGGCAAGGGTTCGGGCCTCCTGGAACGGCGGCGCGATGCAACGGCATCCTCGGGGCGATGGCAAGCTCCGGGAACGGTCGGCGCCACGATCCCGTTGCACCAAAATTTTGCCCGAGGGCCTAGGGAGGTTCTCGTACGCACGTGGAGTCGCGGGGGTGTAGTATCGGGCACAGGGACTCGCTCACCTTGCCGTAATCAACGACAAACAGCGGCGGGTCGGAGAATCTCCGGCGAGCAATTTGCAGGGACTCGGGGCATCGTTGAGCGAGGGAGGAGAGGGGAATGAGAGAGGAGGATCAGGGGAACGTATAGAGGGGTTCGAGGTGTTGGGAACACTCGGAGCGAGGAGATCGTGCGGTGGCCACTTTAATCGCGGGTGCGGCAGCGGTTGGAGGGGGAGACGATGACGTCACGGTGACGTCATGTGGGGCCTACCGTTCAGTGAGAGAGCGAGGAAGAAAGAGAAGCGGGCTGGCTTGTTGGGCTGTTGTGCCCTGTGTACTGCGTGCGGGTGGTAGATAGGCAGGTGGGCTTGGCCCAGTTGGGCTGGGCTGGCGGCGCCCCTTTTTTGTTCTGTTTCTTTTTCTTTTTATTTCCTGTTTTCTAAATTGAAGTAATTGGTTATTACTTGGTATATTATTTGAAGGGCGGTATGAAAACATTTTTATTTACATTGAATGTTTTTGGAGACATCCAGAAAATATTAGAGATAGTAATTCTCTGGTTTTTTAATATCATAAACATTTTCATAGTTATAAATGGATTGAAACATGTTTGTAAATAGGCTTGATAAGAAGAAATATTTTCTCTTTATAATGAAAACTAGATTTGGAATAGGTTTAAGGTTTTAAGGAAGAAAGTTTCTTTGGGTTATTAATTCCAATTTCATTGAGATGTGCATTGTTTTCTTTTGTTTCTTGCACATCATTTTGGTTTTTGGTGACTTGTTTAACATGAAAACAAAAGGTTTTAATTTTTTGTGATTTTTGAGTTTCTCTAAAAATCAGCGATGCTAAATGCACCCAAGATATATCTTCGCGGTGTCATACCATGATCTCTTACATGGTGGCTTAGGCCACCAACCCTGTTCTTTGTGGAGAGTTGGATCTTAGTTGGGGTTTATTTGATTTTCATTGCATTTCTCTTGTTTTCCCTCGCTAAGTGTTTTCGTAGGAAAATCTCACTCACTTGGTTTTTGTTGTTTGATTCTTGCAAATCAGAGGGATAAGTACTACTTTCCGTTTGGTGTTTCTATTCTAAGCGTTTCTACCTAAAAACCAAACTCTATCTAGCACTCAAGTCACTCCTTTGAAACTAGGAATTTTCGAATCAGAAGACAACCGGAATTTCTGGTACAATTATGTACCGGAATATTCGGTTCAAACTTTAACCGAATATCCGTTCCGGCGAATCTCCTCAAATCTGAGGGGCACGGGTTGGAGAGGCAGTTCGTGCCTTTCTTGCCCAACTCCCCTCCTCCACCAAATCGCCGCCCCTCCGATTCTTGGCCTCCCAGGCCACTTCCTCCACGGGATTTGCGTGTTCTAGGCCGGATCTTGTTCTCCATCTCCTTGGGATCAATCCCATCCAAGCATTTTCATCCATGGAAACGGGTAACTTCAATCTCTTTAGATCTTGGTGCCCTAACCCTACCCCTTCTTGGATGCATGTTTTCCTTGTCAATGCTTGGTAGTGGATGTTCCCTGGGGTATCTATTGCATGCTAGAGACAATAGGTTAGCACCATGTATCACCGATCTACTTTCGAACCTAGGTGAAGATCAAATCAGTGCTGGTTTCGTGGAACCGGAATATCCAATTCAGAACGGAACCGGAATATCCGGTTGGGTTCTGTCCCAAATTTTTTCAGTATTGTTTTGCTCCTCTCTAGGATTGTTACATGATCGTTTTGTGGATGCTCTCCTATTGTTTTGACTGTATGATTCCTCTGTTGATGACTTGTGTGCACTTACCACTTTGCTTACTTCTATGTACGTCATTCAGAGGTGGTTCTCAGTCTGACAAGTTGGGCCCTCGCAAGCGTCCTTCCTACAAGGACACTAGTGATGAGGATCCCAGTGACTCTCGGCCTTCAAGGAAAGTTGTTGCCAAAGGGAAGGCCAAGTCTGTTGCTTCTAACCCATCCTCAAGGAAGAAGAATGGCAAGGAAGTCAGGAAGAACTACAAGCATGATGTGACCACTCAGGAGTTTGCTCAGCTTCGTCAGAAGGATTGGTACAACACTCCCATGGATTTGGAGTTTGAGGATGCTCGGTTTTGGTGCAAGGAGCAGTCCTATATCTTTGCTGGCATCTATTCTGATTACAAGTTTCCTATTCGTCTGATGAATCCAACCAAGTTCCAGTTCATCAAGGACAAGGATGTATTTGCTGATGCTGCGAGTATTATTGAGAGGTTTGGTCTTGTGAAGCTCATGGAGACTCGCTTCCCCTACAACACCGATCTTGTGGTCCAGTTCATGTCCACATTAGCTTTTGACTCAGGTGTTCCTTGAAGTTTGAAGTGGATGACTCAGAACACTACATGTGAGGCTCTGTTCCATAAGTTGGGCAATGTGCTTGACTATAGGTACCGCTCTCATCCTCCACTGGGTCACCGTATGCATGATGTGGGCAGACCCCAGCGTGAGAGGACTATGGCTGACATGTATGCTCCTGGATACACTATTGGCAAGTCGGAAGGGCTTCTCCCATTCTATGATCAGTTGATGTGCCTCTTTAGGTATTTCTTGGTTCCTAGTGGAGGTAATAATGATGCTCTCACCGGTCCGCTTTGCAACCTTCTGATTCTGGCAAAGTACATTATTTATTGAGGTGTTAAGTGTGCAGGTGTTATTTTCAACATCCGCATCGATCACCAAAAGATCGATGAAATTAGATCATTGAGGTTTGGGACAGAGAGGAACCGGATTATTCCAGGGCAACCGGATATTCCGGTTAGGAGAATCCTAGCCCAGTTTGAGACAGAGAAGGGCCGGATTATTTCAACCGGATTATTCGGAAGCAACCGGATATTCCGGTTGGGAAAGTTGAGGCTCAAAATGGCTAGGGACTGGAAGATTGGAGATGCAGAAATCAACCAGATTATTCCGTAGCAACCGGATATTCCAGTTGAGGAGTCTGTTCGGGACAGAAGCTAGCCGGATTATTTCAAACCGGATTATTTCAATTCAACCTAATATTCCGGTTGAGGAGCCAGTTCGGGACAGAAGTTAACCGGATTATTGTAACCGGATTTTTCACTCCGATCGGATATTCTGGTTGTGTAACATCCCAATTTTTGCTACAATAGGGTGTGTGGTGTTGTGTTCATCTCATACATGCATGAAACAACAGTTTAAACCATGTTTGAAACAATTCAAACTGTGAATTTAAATGGTTTGAGAATAATACCACATATAGTACTTATTTTGGTTTCCAAAATTTTGTTCTGAAAAATATTTCAAACACACATAAGCAAAACATGTTTAGGTTGGAAATTCTACGAGCTTTCCAAAAATGATTTTTGCCAAATTTTCTGTTTTCAAAAAGGCCCCCGAAACAACTATTTCTGTGCTGTTTTGAAATAGAAAAGGACCTCAATGGAATTTCACTGTTTTCCCGGGGGTTATCGTAATTTTTTTCTTTTCTTTTTGCTTTCTTCTACCTTGGGACAGAAAGCAGCACCTGCGTGGCACCGCCGCCCTCGTCGAGTGCCACCTCCTCCCTGCTAGCTAGCTCGCGAGGATAAGCGAGGAGACGTCGTGGCCTATCATCTCTCCTCCCTCTCGCTCACGTACCCTCTTCTTCTCTGTCTCCCCTGCGACGCGAACCCGAACCCTATCTCCGGCGAGCCGCTTGGCGCCGTCGCCATGGGCCATCCCTAGCCAATCCGAGTATCTCCGCAGAACCTCCTCGACGTCCTCTACCTTCTCCACAAATTTGGAAAGCCGGGAAGTAGGGGAACCCGCGAATCGGGGCCATCTTCCCGAACTACGGCCGACGGTGGAGGAGCTCGTTTCGCCGCCGTCCGGTCGCCCCTGCCCCCTACGACCCTTCCACGAACTTCACGACATCGTGGTGAGCATCCCCATCATCTGTGCTCCCCCTCCCGTGCACCATAGCCGTTCCTCGCCATGACCGTGCCACCGCCGCCGCGGAAGGTCGCCGCCGGCGAGCTTTCCGGCGACCATTTGGTCCGCCGTCGGCACCCCTCAATTCTCCTCCATCTCCTCTTTCTCATAGTGTAGTTTGATTTGAACCTAGAGCGCGAAATCCGTCGAATTTTGAAGATCGTCCATGAGGGCAGAGCAGGGTGATGTCACAGTGACATCACGCTGAGGTCATAACTCCCCTTTTTGATAAATTCAGGAAATTCCAGAAAATGAATAAAATTGTTTAATCAATATCTTCCAAAATGTTAGTCAGAAAAATAAAGTAAAAGTATGGTTTTGATCAGAAAAATGTACTATTTCCATATATGTCATTTTCACACATGTTTGAGAAAGTCCAAAAATGAGCATTTATTTAATATAGTTTAATCATTTAAAAATAGAAAATAAGTTTTTATTCACTAAAATTAGAAAATTACAAGTTATATACCAAATTGCTCAAAATGACAAATGCAACCTGTTTATGATGTTTTCAAACTCATTTGAGCAACTAAAATGGTACTCACTTCCATAATCGCCCGAATTGCCCCTCCGGGGTCTATTTCGGGCTAATTTCAGTAAAACTACATAACTGACATATGAACCCTAGCAACCCAACGATCATGCTTAGGGCTTTATTTCAGTGCATTAACCTGCACATGCATACATGTTGCGCATTTCATCGATGCCATGTGTTGATTGTTATTTCTCTTTCGGTGTTGTTTCCCCCTCGGTAGAACGTGACTCCGAAGAGAAGGCCAACAATCCAGTGGTGAATACTTGATCTTAACCGACAAGTCAATCACTTATCCTAGAAGATCTTTATCTGGTTTTCTTAACCAAGGCAAGCATAATCTCTTATCTGCTCATATACGTTTTCCAACAAGATTTGATTCTCGTACTTTGCATCTGATTTCAAAGTATTTGATGCTGGTAGATATAGTTCACCTATATACTGCATTGCCTTAACATCCTGATCCACTGCTTCTAGCTGCCATAGATTTGCTTGTGCACATCGCCAGAGCCTCATATCTGCTTCGCTTAGTCATACATGTTTGTTTACCTCTGCTCCATCCGGTTGATGAATCAGAGCTGCGATAACCTAGTATGATATGATGACGCGGTGAGATGAGCATTGTGTGGTTAACCTGACTAAGGCGAGGACGGGAGGACACTTGGGAAGTGGTTATTTGTCCTGTATTTTCCAACCCTAGGATTAAGGTCTCGCTGCAGAAACCAAGACTAAGCATGAAACCACACGCGCGAGCCAATGAACCTCGCTCGACTAACTAACTTGTTTGGCCACATCCATGAGTCACGTAGTTTGCTATTTCCATCTACGTGTGAGTCAGAAAACGATTTGGAGACAAAATAGGGAGTGACCGGGACAAGTGATGGACGTACACGGATCTTGATCCCGACTCACAGAACAGGTGCCGTCAGGAGGTGGCCAACTCCTTGTTGACGGGGTGGCCCTGTTTGGGTTGACTCATGGATAGGGTCGAGCAAGGTAAAGGTCGGAGCCAGCCACCCTCTGCCGCGCTCCATGGAAGAGCGTACATGTGGCTCTAAGAGTCGGAGGGTACGTGTGGGTAAAGTGTACCACCCTGCAGGGATAAATCTTTCGGAAAGCCATGTCCACGGTTAAGGACGACTTGGTGAATGTCGTGTGGCCATAGATAACTTGAACATGACGTAAAAGATGTTGGCAATGTTTGAAGGGTGCCTCCTCGGAGATGCCGAGAGGCGTGATCCTTGTAGCATGAGATAGTGTGGGAATGAGAAGGACTGGTGGAATACAAAAAGATGATGATCTCAGTAGTTGAGTAGCTTCCTCATCTGTTTTCAAAATATTCCTTGAGACGTGCTATTCTTCCTTGATTTGGAAAACAAAGATTGCTTTACGCAAATCAGCCTTCATAAAACCCTTTCTGAAGATAGCAGATATATAATAGGTTAATTAAGTCTTGTTGAGTACCTCCCGTACTCAGGTTTGCTTAATTCTGGTTCAGGTGAATATCTCACTTCGGTGGTGTTTCAGCGTGGACATCGACGAGTAGTTTGGGGTTCCCAGGTAGCAGCCTGTAATCTATGGGCTGGGATGTCGCCTTATGTTGCGGCCTCTTAGGCCTTTTTGGTTCTTGTTGATTAGCAACATAACTTTCCTTCTGTTGTCTGATGTAATGTTGGGTCATGTGACCTCTGTTTGAAAGCTATACTCTAGTAACACCTGTTTAATAAAGCTTCATGTCTAGAGTACTGCTTTGATCGGTTGCTGGTTTCGAGCTCATTGTTATACAGTTTTGGCTATGCCTTCATAGTTGTCGCAGTCGAGGGGTTGTGGATCCGATGATCCATGTCCGAGCCCGCCTGCCGATGTGATTCGGCCTGGGCGAGGTAACCCCAGTAACTCTCGATTGTTGTTGCACTTTCTGGACACATAGCAGCTCTGTATAGCTTTGGTCCTATTTCCTTCAGTTTCATTCGATTCGTGGACGCTTTGATATGCATAGTTGGTTATGACTAGCGTGGACACAAGGAATAGTAGATTGGGGATCTGGACTATGTACCGATGAATCCAGTTTGCCTGCCATTGTTTGGTGCGGTCGGGGCTGGTAACCCTGAAGCCCTTGTGAGTCCATGGCTAGAAGCACATAACAGTATGTATATCTCTGGGTCCGGGGTTGTGACAGGTTGAGGTCAACGCAGTCGAGTTCAAGATCTGAGGAAAGAAGCCAACCAGATATTCCAGTCCAAGTTTGGACCGGATCAAACGGCTAGATTTGAGGAGGGGGTATAAATACCCATCCTCTTCCTCCTTAAGCTCTAGTTCGTCCATTGCATTGAATAGCATTTATTGAGCTCACCAAATCCTCAATTACTCCCAATCCCTCACACCAAACTTGTTAATCTTTGGAGGATTGAAGGAGAAGGCCCCGACCTACATCTTCACCGAGTCGTTCTTCATTTCCCCCTCATTCACTTGAGGGATTTGAGTCTGGGGTTTTCATTTGTGGAGAACCTAGACCTCTTGCTATACTTGGTGATTCTTGGTGTTGGGAGCCCCCAATTTGGTTGTGGGTGTGTGCCCCAAGCTAGTTTGTAAAGAATTTGATTCCCGCCTCAAAGGGAATCAATAGTGGAATGTGGACTAGGCCTTTGTGGCGGGGTTCGTCGGAGAATAGGGTGAGGCCTTTGTGGCGTTAAGTAGGCCTTTATGGTGAAGCTCACACCCCTCCAACGAGACGTACTCCCTTAATAAGGAGGAACTCGGGATTACATCGTGTCTCCGCGTGCTTCATATCGGTTACCTTGTTCCCTTCCCCTTTACTTGTGCTTGTATTGTGTTTGTGCTTGTTTTTGTCATATAGGTAAATTCACCGTAGTTGCATTATCTAGAGAATTTACCTTTGTGTCAAGCCTAATCTTGAAGAATAATTAAAATTGGTCGTAGCACCTATTCACTCCACCCCCCTAGGTACCCTTACTATTCGTTCACAGACGGCGCTTCCTGTGCCGTGACGGCAAGGCGTGGCCTACTGCTCCGGTAAAAGGCGGAGAGTGTTTTTGCTTGCCTCCATGGCCGGAGAGGAGTGGCGGTGGAGGCGAAGGCTGCGGACGGGAGGATGAGGAGGTGGGAGGAGAGGCGTGTGGCCATTGGCGCCGTTCGGCTTTGTGTTTGGACAGCTGGAGTTTCTCTCTCCACACTTGTTTTTCTGTTTTGCCTTCTAGTACTAGTATTTTTCTTGGTGTTTTTTGCGGGCGTGTTAAAATTTGAGCCAGGAGATTATTCTCTCTCTCTAGCAACTATCAAAGATTTTGGAAGGAAAAATGACAGCTTACCAAGACATTGTTTTTTTTTTAGAAACACAGTACAAACGCAAGGGCTCACAGACATGTGCATACACTCACCCATATAAACGCACACACGCACACGCTGCCCCTATGAGCATCTCCGAGAAACTGAGCCGGCGGGTCTGTCGACGGGAGCGTCGCCTCCCACTGAAAGAATATTACGCCTAAATGTGGCACATATGTTTCAAATCTGGGGTTTGAACTCTGGTGGGCTAGGATACAACCACCCTTCTAACCATCCAACCACATGTTGGTTCTCACCAAGACATGGTCCTCTCTACCCTGCCACTGTAAATTGTCCTAAATTATCTCATCTACCAAGTACAACCTCATTCGCTTGTTTCCAAGTACTTTTTGGCTTATATATGGCTCGAGTGGATCTCCTATCTTCTTATCATTTTCCTACAACAGTCCAAGTCCAGCTATGTATACCTCTTCTCAAAACTCTTACGTATAAGGTATTGTCTATTGACATATTTATATAGTTACACAGGTGGTATCATCCTAAAGTTAGTCGTTTATCTTTTGCATTTAGGTTCTGGTTGGACTAGATCGTATATTTGGAATGAGCGGCATCTGGAAAGTAAGTTGTGTCCAGATTCACGTGGTAACCAAGTATTTCAAAAGACCGGTCTGATGCGATTGGAAGACAAGTTAACGTGTAAATTCAGAGGTATGGCTCAAGGCCAATAAGTGGACGGAGGGGGCACCGACAATATTTGGATAAACTATGCTCCACAAAAAGCTCGATCTTAAGACATTAGCTGTGTACCATGTCAAGTTTCATGTGCTAACAAACTATTTTAAAAAACCAATCTGATGGAAAGAGGCACACAATCTACTTATACACTTCAACACCCCACTTCATGTGTGACGGAGAAGAGAAGACAAGTCAGCACGCACACAGAGAGGGCAACAATAATTTTTTCAATAAATTGCGTTAATGCAACCAAAAGTCCGAACTGCTAGAAAGGTCTAATGCAATCCACATATAACATGTTGAACAGTTCTTGTAGTTCATGTGAGGTGAACAATACATTTTTAACAAATGTGTAAATTCGGTTAGTTGTTCATCGATTTGAGGCCACTGATAGGTGATCCATATGCTCATTAGATGTTTTGGTGGCTCACTTCATGCTCTATTGCCCATTTGAGCTGAAATAGAAACAAATCATCTTGGCTGCTACGCTCGGTGGTACATTCCGAAAAAAAAGCAGAAAATGTTTATGGAAATGAGATGGCTTGTCATTCTTAGTGTTTTTCTGTTTCTTGCGAGTGTCTATGTTAGCTGACGTCGACTTGTTCTACGATTTCCCTCTGGTAAATGATAAACCGAGCAGAGCTCGTACCTTCGGCGGTTAAATGGTCCAGGGTAAACAAAGAAGGGAAAGGGGGATCAAGATAAAAAAGTCCAAAAGTCCAATTGGTGCCCGGGCTTGTTTTATTTTCACACCATGCATTAATATAATGTAAATCTGTTTCTAGTGCTACTGAAATTAGAGTTTCTACATAGAACGAGGTTGTTTCCAATAGTCGTGGTTTTTGGAAATGAATAATCAGCCACTTGGTGCCACCTATGCATTTGGGCTTTGGCCATTGGCGCCGTTTGCCTTGTCTTGGACAGTTTGGGTTTCTCTCTCCGCGCTTGTTTATTCGTTTTTTTCCTTCTACTAGTATTTTTCTTGGTGATTATTTTTAGCGCGTGTTAAAATTTGGGAAAAAAGATTATTCTCTCTCTCAAGAAACGGTGTCTTTATGAGTTACAAATTATTTTCCCGTACAAGCAAATTTAAGTGTCAGCTACCAAATTTTGAAAGGAAAAGTGACAACTTAAATGACAAGCTCCTCTCTACCTAGCCACTGTAAATCGTCCTAAATTGTCTCATCTACCAAGTACAACCCCATTCACTTGTTTCAAGTACATTTTAGCATGTATATGGATCGAGTGGATCTACTAGTTTATCATCATTTTCCTACAACAGCACCAAGTCCAACTCTGTTTGCCTCTTCTAAGAACTCTTACAATATTGGCATAGGGTATTGTTCAAAGCGGTATCTGTCACGACCCTAGACCCAGAGATATACGTACTGTTATGCGCTCCTAGCCATGGACTCACAAGGGCTTCAGGGTTACTAGCCCCGGCTGCAACAAACAACGGCAGGCAGACTAGATTCATCGGCACGTAGTCCGGATCTCCAGTCTACTACTCCTTGTATCCATGTTAGTCATAACCAACTATGCATATCAAGCGTCCACGAATCGTATGAAACTGAAGGAAACGGTACCAAAGCTATACAGAGTTGATATGTGTCCAGAAAGTGCAACAACAATCAAGGGTTACTGGGGTTACCTCGCCCCAGGCCGATCACATCGGCAGGCGGGCTCGGACATGGATCATCGGCTCCACAACCCCTCGACTGCGACAACTATGCAGGCATAGCCAAAACTGTATAACAATGAGCTCGAAACCAACAACCGATCAAAGCAGTACTCTAAACATGGAAGTTGTATTCAACAGGTGTTACTAGAGTATAGCTTTACAAACAGAGGTCACTCGACCCAACATTACATCAGACAATGGAAGGCAAATTATGTTCCTAACCAACAAGAACCAAAAAGGCCTAAGAGGCCACAACATAAGGCGACGTCCCAGCTCATAGATTCCAGGCTGCTACCTGGGAACGCCAAACTACTCGTCGATGTCCATGTTGAATCGTCACCGATGGGAGATCTTTTCCTGAACCAAAATTAAGCAAACCTGAGTACGGGAGGTACTCAACAAGACTTAGTTAACCTATTATATATCTGCTATCTTCAGAAAGGTTTTATGAAGGTTGTTTTGCGTAAAGCAATCTTTGTTTTCCAAGTCGAGGAGGGATAGCACGTCTCATAGAAGGTTTTCAAAACATATGAGAAACTCACTACTGTGATCATCATCATTTCAAACCACCAACATCAATTCCCAGCATCTCACATGCTACAAGGATCACCCCTCTCGGCATCTCCGAGGAGGCACCCTTCATCTATTGCATCCATGCATTGTGAACATCTTTTACGTCACGTTCAAGTTATCTATGGCCACGTGACATTCACCAGGTCGTCCTTAACCGTGGACATGGCTTTCCGAAAGATTTATCCCTGCAGGGTGGTACACTTTACCCACGCGTACCATCCGACTCTTAACGCCACATGTACGCTCGTTCATGGAGCGCGGCAGAGGGTGGTTGGCCACGACCTTTACCTTGTCGAGCCCTATCCATGAGTCAACCGAAACAGGGCCACGCCGTCAACAGGGAGTTGGCCACCTCCTCACGGCACCTGTTCTTTGAGTCGGGATCAAGATCCGTGTACGTCCATCACTTGTCCCGGTCACGCCCTAAACACCTCCAAAAGGTTTTTGACTCACACGCAGATGGAAATCCCAAACTACGTGACTCACGGATAGAACCAAACAAGTTAGTTAGTCGAGCGCGATCTGTTAGGCCCCGCGTGTGGTTGCACGCTCAGTCATGGTTTCCGCGGCGAGACCTTACTCCTAGTGTTGGCAAGTACAGGACAAACAACCACTTCCCAAGTGGCCTCCCGTCCAAGCCTTAGTCAAGTTAACCACACAGTGCTCATCTTACCACGTCATCATATCATACTAGGTTATCGCAGCTCTGATTCATCAACCGGATGGAGCGGAGGTAACAAACATATGAAACTAAGCGGTAGCAGATATGAGGCTATGGAGATGCGCACAAGCAAATCTATGGCGGCTAGGAGCAGTGGATCAGGTCATTCTGGCAATGCAGTATATAGGTGAACTATTTCTAGTAGCATCAAATACTTTAGAATCGAATGCAAAGTACGAGAATCAAATGTTGTTGGAAAACATATATGAGCAGATAAGAGGTTATGCTTGCCTTGGTTATAAGAAAACCAGATAAAGTCTTCAGGAACAAGTGCTTGATTTGTCGGTTAAGATCAAGTATTCACCATTGGACTGCTGGACTTCTCTTCGGAGTCACGTTCTACCGAGGGGGAACAAACACCGAAAACAAGAATAACAATCAACACATGGCATCGATGCAATGCGCAATATGTATGAATGAGCAAGTTAATGCACTGAAATAAGGCCCTAAACATGTTCGATGGGTTGCTAGGATTCCCATGTCGGTTATGCATTTTTACTGAATTTATCCCGAAATAGACCCCGGAGGGCAATTCGGGTGATTCTGAAAGTAAGAACCATTTTAAAAGCTCAAATGGGCTTGAAAACATCATAAATATGTTGCATTTGTCATTTTGAGCATTTTGGTATATAACTTTTAAGTTTCTAATTTTTTTGAATAAAAAATTATTTTTCTATTTTTAAATGAATTAAACAACATTAAATAAATGCTCATTTTTGGACTTTCTCAAACATGTGTTTAATTTACATATTTAGATAGGTAATATTTCTATGGTCAAAACCATACTTTCATTTTATTTTTCTGACTTATAAAACATTAGTTACTGATTTAACAAAAATTAAACATTTTCTGTAATCTAAATACACAGAGGGGTCCACGTGTCAACTCCTTTTCCAGAAAAAAGAAAACCCTTTTATGACATCATCATGACGAAAGGGTGACGTCATCGAGGGTCGATCCTCACAGTTGAACTTGATTCCAGCGATTGTGCGCGCGATTCGGGAATCCAGCTACACCATGAGGAAGAGGGGCTCAAGGGGAAGCTGTGGGTGGCGGCGCCACCATTTTGTGGTCACTGGAGCAAGCGAGGCAATGGCGGGCGGCGACGGCTTACGACGGGGAGAAGAAACAGAGGGGCAGGAGGGATGGCGGGAGCACCTAAGTGCTCAGGAGCTCACTGTGGAGACGATGGAGGTGTCGGGGAAGCTTGAGGAGGCTGGAGTTGACGGCGGCGAGCTCGGGAAGCCGGCAGCCGTACACGAGGAAGACGGCCTGATTCCAGCGTATGGGTTCATCCCGACAAACGATACTCGACGGGAAGGTGGAGGAGTACACGGCGATTCCAGGGGTGGGCTTAATTTGGCCCGAGGTGGCCGGAGAGGGCAGCAATCGGCGGCGGCCGGAGAGGGCAGTAGGTTAGGGTTTGGTCGGGTTGAGGACCAGAGGGGGAGAGAGAGCTTGAGATGGGGGGGTCTGCGACTTGGGGCGATTCAGACGGCTCCTGTGCGTCCTCATCCTTCCCCTGCCGCGCTGGAAGCAGGAGGTTTAGCGAGACGACTTCGCCGGCGAGCACTCCTACTGGCAGGAGGTAGAAGACAAAGGGAAATTTCCCATAACCCCCTGCCTTCTCGGAAAATTTGCAAAGTGGTCATTTTCTCTTTAGAAACAGAATTGAAAACTAAATTTGAGGGCCTTTTTGTAAATATAAAAATTGGCAAAAATACATTTTGGAAACCTTCTAAAATTTCCAACCTCACCATATAAAGGTTTTCTAATTTTGAAACAGTTTTGAATTCAAATTTTTGGTGCTCACTTTAAGTGAGTTTTGAGCAATTTTTATTAAAATTCAATTTCAAAATTGGATGAACTTTTTCATGCATGTATGAGATGACCACAACACCACAAAACCTTTATTAGCAAAAGTTGGGGTGTTACAAATCTACCCCCCTTACAAGAATCTCGTCCCGAGATTCCTGAAGGAGAAAGAAAGAAGGAACACCGGTTTTGAACGATCTTCTTGAACCTTACGGTTCTTTTCTCGAAGAGGTTGATCTGTAGCATCTTGAAGTGTTGAACGGATACACCTTAGGTAAGAGGGAAACTCTTAGGGTTTGATCTTCACGAAGATCGAGTATCTCATGGATAACTCAGGACAAGACTGTTCATAAAGAACTATTGAGTTATCGTGCATGAAACACGTCAAGATAACAGAGGGAACAGATGAAGGTTTCAAGTTTATGGATGATGGTTCTTGAAAGGATTTATAATATGAGCTTTGCATAAGACTTTAAACCCTTTTGGAAAAGAAAGGTTGAACAACTTTTGACCTCGAGGTTTATTCGAAGTAGAATACCAAGATGGGAAGGATGGTCTGGGATATCACAAAGTAATATCCGTAGACGAGAGAGAACACAAAGATACGATGGAATCGTGTGTCCAAGATAGAGGTATGATACGGGATCATGTTCACTCTTTGGAGTGGACACGGAAGATAACGGAACTTTCATTGCGTCAAATTTTGTCGAAAACTTTGTCAAAGGTCGGAATGTTACTTCATGACGGAAGATGAGTAACCACGGAATGTTGGAACACCGTAAAGAAGGAGGTTTTCTTGGTCACGCCATAAAGATGAGTAACCAAGGGGATTGAAACACCAGAAGGAATAGGGAATCTCTTTCCTATGTTGGGTTTGACGTAGCAATACATATACCACATAGTTAAGATCCCGCGGCTGAAGTGACTGACAAATTCACACAATGTGTGAGATGAACAGAACTTCAGGTACTAACAACTTGAAAAAGGGAACTGATCAATGGCGGTTACGAAACACATGAGATGGTTCTCATGATAAACTTTGTTTCCACTGAAAGAAAGGTTTGGAGGTTCAACACATAGATTTTTGGAAAGATCAACTTCCAGGTTACCCTTGATGTTTTAGATACCGACATCAGGCTCATGAAAAGCCTTTTATAGGTCATCA
Organism: Alopecurus myosuroides; assembly: GCA_028641055.1. Taxonomy (NCBI): domain Eukaryota; kingdom Viridiplantae; phylum Streptophyta; class Magnoliopsida; order Poales; family Poaceae; genus Alopecurus; species Alopecurus myosuroides. The sequence continues at coordinate 18,623,618 of CM054062.1, forward strand.
AGTGAATGTAAAACTCCGGTTTGGAAGAATGGAAAGGGGAAACTTGTTAGAATAAACCACACAAGAATTCTCACGGAGAGTGGTTGTTCTTACGGATTTAAAGGGATGTGACATTAGGCCTTACGGCTAATTGTGTCAACCACAACATCAACCATGCCGCATTTTCAAATGGACCTAATCCAATACGCTTGAGGAAACACCAACCATCATTGCTGCTTGAGATTCAGCTCTGGTTAGTGGGTTGAATAACTGAGACTCAATGTGTTTGATTGAATAGATTGCACCGGTTACCAACGAGATACATATGCTAGACTCTCAAGGTATGAACTATGATGCCACGCTCAAGAAGATGAGCGAGATTGCAGAACTCATGTATTAGCAACTTGTGAAAGACGGTTGCACCTACATGAACTACTTGCAACGGAACACACCAGATTCTTTGTTGGGAAGACGATACAAAGATAACGAAGTTCTTAGACTTCTTCTCTTTCACGGATAGTCAATCAGTGGCTGGTTGTGGATGCGAACTTAATCAAGGAGTGGAGGTAACAACCTACCATCTTGAAAATAATCCACACTTGCATGACCGACTTGGGGTTATTCGCGAGGAAACAAGAAAACTCCTCTCGAATCCACGGCGACAACTTTCACCATAAGCTCATGAACTAGAGTAGGTTACTTCGAACATCCAAAACACAACTTCGTGATGACACAAAGATGGTTCTCAAAAGTTTCCAACATTGTTGCCATTTGCTCAGCATTAACCTCTTGCAACTTGGAGAAAACAAGAATGTCGTAGATGAGCTCAACAACACCTTATCAAGATACTCCAAGAGGAGGGATTCACATGATATATGAACGAGGCAAACTATTGGTCAGCTTAAAGGACATGAAGGTGTACCTAGGCAAAACACCAGGAGTGAAACGCCATCAAGGTAGTCCTTGAATCTGATTTTGATTTGAAGATAGCCCAAATCAAACCAAGAGGTAGAGTGATAGAATTTCCACTGAAGAGATACTATCATGCTTCAACACAGAAAGAACTAGACATCCCTTAACTGAGGATCAAGTTAGGCGGAGCTTTTGCCTTTCAACTCTCCAAGTTGTTGTTTAAGCTCAACCAACTAGTCCGGGATATCCAGCACAGTTTCTTGGAGAAAGGAGTACTTCAAATTACCCCTTGTTTAGACATCATGGTCAGGTAACAACCTGGTGATACTTCTAGAAATACAACCAGAATATCACAACTTACCGAAATGTCTTAGAGTTCGAAAGGAGGTTTTCTTTTCAAAGCAACTGATATGGTCTGGAGAGCTTTGGCATGAACCTAACTCTCTGATGAAGAATGTGCACCGGAATGAACAGATTTGGTAACACGACCAACTTTAGTAGAGACTGGGTGACCGATAGTGCTAAGAAGGACACATATGTTTCTTAGACTTTTCAAAGCAATAAGAATTGCTAGGAATAGCTCATACACAGGTCGATGAACAAACCCATCATTCTCAAGCATTCAAGCTTGGAGGAAGGGGGAGTGAAGATGTGTGAGAGCATCACTTCATCATTAAGGCCATGAAACTTAACACGACCTCTTGATATAAAGGGGTATGATACACTGAGGTGGAACAGAACAGAAGCTTATGAACTTCTTTATTCCGTGGATTACAAAACTTTGACCTGGTTCTTAAGATGAACGAGGCACTGGAGTTTCTTTCTCCTGACAACCCAAGGTGGAATGTTTTGACGGAACTCAACAGGAACTGCATTGGAAGAATCCAACACACATATGAAACTTGGTGTCCGAATCAACGGATGGAGATTTTAGGCAACTAGAGGGTAGGAACATGCTCTGGAGAATCCAGAGATCACGTTGATTGCACAGGGTAATACTCATTGGTAAAACCCATGCTAAGTAGATTGGTATAGCTGAATCAAGCACAAAGATGTGGAATTCAAGATGACCACTATTGTTGTGATCCCTTTTAGTTCCAAAAGAAAACCTATGGCTATTGGAGCTAAGATTACCTAGCCATCCTGAGGTAAAACAAATTCCTCAAGATCCAAAGAAACAGAACTTGGGTTAAAGGTCATCATCCTGTACTGATAGCGTGAGCATTACATGGTTATGACCACACGGTTCAACCCACCGCAATTCAGCACATTCCGGGACCTTCGGTTCAAGTCCAAGAGTGAAAATATTGAGAAGGGAATAACTACTATCTTAGTGCCTTGAAGGACACTACGAATAGCAATCACGAAGTATCTTTCAAAAGACAAACATAACTCCGGAAGAATTTGAGCAGAGGATAACGGATACATTCGAGATAAAAAGGAAATCTCGAGGTTCAGGATTTTGAGACTTTAGAACATTAGGAAGTGGAATCCATACCATTCTGAGAGACTAGGATGGGAAGGGAATCTCCCAGTTTAAGAGATAACGGAACATGGAACACACACGACTCTAGAAACTTTTTAACACAAGGTCAACTTGGGTAAAAGACGACCTTGCCAAAGAAGGCACCTGAGTTTTGAATGACTAGAATAGATAGCAAAACCTTTTCAAATCAAAAAAGGTAAGGTGACCCAGAGTTAGAGAGATACCAGGTAAGGAGTAAAAGAATCCTAAGAAGGTTTTCACAATCCATTTGGAGTTTCAAATAATTTTCACAAACTCTAGACTCAACATCGACCAAGCAATAAGGTTTTCCTACAGGCAGTCCTGCTCTGATACCATGACTTGTCACGACCCCGGACCCAGAGATATACGTACTGTTATGCGCTCCTAGCCATGGACTCACAAGGGCTTCAGGGTTACTAGCCCCGGCCGCAACAAACAACGGCAGGCAGGCTGGATTCATCGGCACGTAGTCCGGATCCCTAGTCTACTACTCCTTGTATCCATACTAGTCATAACCAACTATGCATATCAAGCGTCCACGGATCGTATGAAACTGAAGGAAACGGGACCAAAGCTATACAGAGCTGCTATGTGTCCAGAAAGTGCAACAACAATCGAGGGTTACTGGGGTTACCTCGCCCCAGGCCGATCACATCGGCAGGCGGCTCGGACATGGATCATCGGCTCCACAACCCATCGACTGCGACAACTATGCAGGCATAGCCAAAACTGTATAACAATGAGCTCGAAACCAACAACCGATCAAAGCAGTACTCTAAACATGGAAGTTGTATTCAACAGGTGTTAGTAGAGTATAGCCTTACAAACAGAGGTCACTCGACCCAACATTACATCAGACAACGGAAGGCAAATTATGTTGCTAACCAACAAGAACCAAAAAGGCCTAAGAGGCCGCAACATAAGGCGACGTCCCAGCCCATAGATTCCAGGCTGCTACCTGGGAACCCCAAACTACTCGTCGATGTCCACGTTGAATCATCACCGATGGGAGATCTTTTCCTGAACCAAAATTAAGCAAACCTGAGTACGGGAGGTACTCAACAAGACTTAGTTAACCTATTATATATCTGCTATCTTCAGAAAGGTTTTATGAAGGCTGTTTTGCGTAAAGCAATCTTTGTTTTCCAAGTCGAGGAGGAATAGCACGTCTCATAGAAGGTTTTCAAAACAGATGAGAAACTCACTACTGTTATCATCATCATTTCAAACCACCAACATCAATTCCCAGCATCTCACATGCTAAAAGGATCACCCCTCTCGGCATCTCCGAGGAGGCACCCTTCATCTATTGCATCCATGCATTGTCAACATCTTTTACGTCACGTTCAAGTTATCTATGGCCACGTGACATTCACCAAGTCGTCCTTAACCGTGGACACGGCTTTTCGAAAGATTTATTCCTGCAGGGTGGTACACTTTACCCACACGTACCATCCGACTCTTAACGCCACATGTACGCTCGTCCATGGAGCGCGGCAGAGGGTGGTTGGCCACGACCGTTACCTTGTCGACCCCTATCCATGAGTCAACCCAAACAGGGCCACCCCGTCAACAGGGAGTAGGCCACCTCCTGACGGCACCTGTTCTGTGAGTCGGGATCAAGATCCGTGTACGTCCATCACTTGTCCCGGTCACGCCCTAAACACCTCCAAAAGGTTTTTGACTCACACGCACATGGAAATCCCAAACTACGTGACTCACGGATAGAACCAAACAAGTTAGTTAGTCGAGCGCGGTCTGTTAGGCCCCGCGTGTGGTTGCACGCTCAGTCTTGGTTTCTGCGGCGAGACCTTACTCCTAGGGTTGGCAAGTACATGACAAACAACCACTTCCCAAGTGGCCTCCCGTCCAAGCCTTAGTCAAGTTAACCACACAGTGCTCATCTTACCACGTCATCATATCATACTAGGTTATCGCAGCTCTGATTCATCAACCGGATGGAGCAGAGGTAACAAACATATGAAACTAAGCGGTAGCAGATATGAGGCTCTGGCGATGCGCACAAGCAAATCTATGGCGGCTAGGAGCAGTGGATCAGGTCATTGTGGCAATGCAGTATATAGGTGAACTATATCTAGTAGCATCAAATACTTTAGAATCGAATGCAAAGCACGAGAATCAAATGTTGTTGGAAAACATATATGAGCAGATAAAAGGTTATGCTTGCCTTGGTTATAAGAAAACCAGATAAAGTCTTCAGGAATAAGTGCTTGATTTGTCGGTTAAGATCAAGTATTCACCATTGGACTGCTGGTCTTCTCTTCGGAGTCACGTTCTACCGAGGGGGAACAAACACCGAAAACAAGAATAACAATCAACACATGGCATCGATGCAATGCGCAATATGTATGAATGAGCAAGTTAATGCACTGAAATAAGGCCCTAAACATGTTCGATGGGTTGGTAGGGTTCCCATGTCAGTTATGCATTTTTACTGAATTTATCCCGAAATAGACCCCGGAGGGCAATTCGGGTGATTCTGAAAGTAAGAACAATTTTAAAAGCTCAAATGGGCTTAAAAACATCATAAATATGTTGCATTTGTCATTTTGAGCATTCTGGTATATAACTTTTAAGTTTCTAATTTTTTTGAATAAAAACTTAATTTTCTATTTTTAAATGAATTAAACAACATTAAATAAATGCTCATTTTTTGGACTTTCTCAAACATGTGTGAAAATTACATATTTGGATAGAGAATATTTTTATGGTCAAAACCATACTTTCATTTTATTTTTCTGACTTATAAAACATTAGCTACTGATTTAACAAAAATTAAACATTTTCTGTAATCTAAATACACAGAGGGGTCCACGTGTCAACTCCTTTTCCAGAAAAAAAGAAAACCCTTTTATGACATCATCATGACGAAAGGGTGACGTCATCGAGGGTTGATCCTCACAGTTGAACTTGATTCCAGCGATTGCGCGCGCGATTCGGGAATCCAGCTACACCATGAGGAAGAGGGGCTCAAGGGGAAGCTGTGGGTGGCGGCGCCACCATTTTGTGGTCACTGGAGCAAGCGAGGCAACGGCGGGCGGCGGCGGCTTACGACGGGGAGGAGAAACAGAGGGGCAGGAGGGATGGCGGGAGCACCTAAGTGCTCAGGAGCTCACCGTGGAGACGATGGAGGTGTCGGGGAAGCTTGAGGAGGCTGGAGTTGACGGCGGTGAGCTCGGGAAGCCGGCGGCCGTACACGAGGAAGACGGCCCGATTCCAGCGTATGGGTTCATCCCGACAAACGATACTCGACGGGGAGGTGGAGGAGTACACGGCGATTCCAGGGGTGGGCTTAATTTGGCCCGAGGTGGCCGGAGAGGGCAGCAATCGGCGGCGGCTGGAGAGGGCAGTAGGTTGGGGTTTGGTCGGGTTGAGGACCAGAGGGGGAGAGAGAGCTCGAGATGGGGGGTCTGCGACTTGGGGCGATTCGGACGGCTCCTCTGCGTCCTCATCCTTCCCCTGCCGCGCTGGAAGCAGGAGGTGGAGAGAGACGACTTCGGCGGCCAGCACTCCTACTGGCAGGAGGTAGAAGACAAAGGGAAATTTCCCATAACCCCTTGCCTTCTCGGAAAATTTGCAAAGTGGTCCTTTTCTCTTTAGAAACAGAATTGAAAACTAAATTTGAGGGCCTTTTTGTAAATATAAAAATTGGCAAAAATACATTTTGGAAACCCTCTAAAATTTCCAACCTCACCATATAAAGGTTTTCTAATTTTGAAACAGTTTTGAATTCAAATTTTTTGTGCTCACTTTAAGTGAGTTTTGAGCAATTTTTATTAAAATTCAATTTCAAAATTGGATGAACTTTTTCATGCATGTATGAGATGACCACAACACCACAATACCTTTATTAGCAAAAGTTGGGGTGTTACAGTATCATCCTGAACTTAGTACTCCCTCTGTTCCAAATTAGGTGTAGTGAATTTGTCAAAATATGGATGTATATATACTGATACATCCATATTTTGACAAATCTATGACTACTAATTTGGGATGGAGGGATTAGTTTTTTTAATTTCGGTCTTGGTTGGGCTGGATCGTTTATTTGGAATGAGCGGCATTGGGAAAGTGCGTTGAACTGCCTCTGTCCTTGTGCGAGGTGGATGCAACAGCACCGATAGTCAATCCATATAGTCTTTGACATACACCAGTAGTTTTCATCCTCCTTTGGTTGCCACCGTCAAGGCCACCGTGCCAGAGTACCAGGGGCGTTCACAACCGGTTCAAAGTCAAACCGTGAAAACCGGCAAATAGGGCGGTACTTCATGTTCCTTCGATAGCTCTCACCATGCTGTTTGAGTTGTAAAAAAATTTTGAACCACGGGTTTCACAGGTTCAGATGGAACAAGCAATAATGGACACTCCTAGACATTGCTGCTATGTGTTGTCAACTTGCTGGGACAAGAATTCGTCAGTTTATCCATTTCCCTGAAGGCTTTGTGGAGTACTTCCTTTGCGACTTTGAAGGAGCCTGCTGACAAAGTTCCTTTCTCTGCACACCTCATCGCGTTGCGAACTAGATCACAGAACCTCGAAGTCAGAGACTTTGCTTGGCGGTTTTCATCTTCGAAATTGCTTTCAACAAGCACGGGCCCTGTCTTTGCCTTTTCCGTCTATTGCTTTGTGATGCATGTCTTCAGAATCATGTCGACGTCAGCCAAGATGAATACTCCCAGCACATGTCTGCACAATATCGACGAGAAAACAAATGTGCAGCAGTCACACAAACCTTTTTGGCAATATTGTAGACGATAGTGTGACTGGTAGGAGGATTGCCATCTCTTTTGACATAGTACTTGGCTTCATAAGGGCCGTCCTGAACCTTAGCAGCGTAGTGATGCAGCGACTCAATCAACTCCGTTTGGAGCATTTCAAATGCAGCCCTGGTGTAGATGCTCTCAGCTTGTTTTTCCAGGATTGAATTGGTTCCAGAAATTGTTCAGGAGGAACTGAAGCAAGATATTTTTGGGCTTCATTCAAATACAATCTGTCTACGTGTTGATCAAATCTAGTGTGAAATAAAGGAGGAGCCCCTTGCAGTGAAATTATTCCTATAAAACATACTGGCTGTTTCTGCTCTATTGGTCAGTGACAACTCTGCAAAGAAGGAGCTTGTTAGGTATGCAGGAACCCACTTATGTCTTGCTTTAAATAGTGATCGCAACCAAGTGTTCCCCCTCAGGCCATACTTGTCGAGAATAGAACCCCTTTTAGTGAAATTGTTCCCATAAAACCTACAGAGTGTTGGACTTGGAAAGTTGGAGTTTCTCTCTCCATGCTTGTTTTTTCGTTTTGCCTTCTACTAGCATTTTTCTTGGTGATATTTTGCGCGCTTGTTAAAATTTGGGCCAGGATATTATTCTCTGTCCATGGTGTATTTATATGAGTTAAATAAATTGTCATACAAGCAAATTTAAGTGGTAACTACCAAAGTTTTGGAAGGAAAAGTGACAGCTTACCAAGACATGCTCCTCTCTGCCTAACCACTGTAAGTTGCCCTAAATTATCTCATCTGCCAAGTACAACCTCATTCACTTGTTTCCAAGTACTTTTTGGCCTATATATGGCTTGAGTGGATCTCCTCTCTTCTTATCATGTTCCTACAACAGTCCAAGTGAAACTATGGTTGCCTCTTCTCAAAACTCTTATAATATTGTTCTATTGACATTTTTATATGGTTATAAGCGGCATAATCCTAAACTTAGTCCTTTTTCTCATTAAGGTTTTGGTTGGGCTGGATCATATATTTGGAATGAGCGGCACCGGAAAAGTGCGCTGAACAGTTTCTCTAATTCGTGGAACAAGTCACACTTGTCTCCTGGAGGTCTCAGTTGAGCAGAGAAAGAAACAAACTATCTTGACTGCTGCGCTCAGTGGAACATTTCTGAAGAGAGAAGCAAGAGATTTATGGAGAGGAGCTGGCAAGCACTACGGATGCAGCGTTTAGCGAGAGATGATCTCAACCTCGTGGCTGAAGCAAAAATGCCTTTATTTTCTGGTGTTTTTTCTGTTTCTTGCTAGTTTCTCTGTCAGCCAGCATCAATTGATTGTACAGTTTCCCTCTTCTAAATGAGAAAAAGTAGAGCTCCTACCGTCCACGGTCAAGTGGTCCGGGGGTAAACAAAGAAGGGAAGGGGAGAGGGTGTTGAGATGCTACTCTATGAAAATTTTGTACACATGCTTCTAGCACTTACGAACCATGTTACAGAAACAATCAATTAATGTTGGAAAATTAGTGTGTAAAATAGCAACGATATCACAAATTATTTTCAACCATTTAATCTACTCCCTCCGTCTCATATTAAGTGTCTCAAAGTTGGACAAAAATGGATGTATCTAGACATATTTTAGTGTTAGATACATCCACTTTTATCCAACTTTGAGACAATTAATTTGGGACGGAGGGAGTAGCAAAACAAACTCTTGTTTATTTCCACGCCATGATTCAATATAACAAAATTTTGCTTCCAGTATTATTGAACTAAGGAGTTTCTGCAAAGAACAAGGTTACTTCCAATAGTCGTGATGTTTGGGAAATGAATAATTGCAAGTAGCATTATGAACGCAAGGGGAAAATGTCATAAAATTTCATGATTTCCAACCAGACACATATATAAAAGTATAAAGTAGCAATAGGTTCTCACATGCCAAAATTCAGTTGACAACCCCATCATTTTATTCATGGCTTTTATGTAACATAATAGCTAAAACGCAGTTATCTCGATTTCTTTCAAAGGAATATCTAAAAAGCTGACGTTTGGGATTTTATTGAAGTTTCAGTCGCTTCTGTGTATTGATGTTACAATCTTTTGTGCGAAGTTCTGTCCCTTCTATGAAATTTTGATCACTTTTTTCATCAGTTTTCATTAGCTTTTCGTCCTTAATTTTGTATTTACTGCAACTGCCGCAACGTCCCTGAAGTTTCAATCACTTACTTATCAAATATTTTAGTTTACTTTTGTATTTGATGCAGCTTCCTTTTTTTTGTTTATTGTTTTGTAATTGTTGCAATTGCATGTTTATTCTCTGCAACTCTATTTTTTGTTTTAATGCAGTTGCATCTTTTATTTGTGCAGTTGCACCTTAAGTCCTTAATACTGAGGCACAAAAGAGACTACAATTTTCAAAATTCGAGCCAACTTGTAACAACCAGTCACCCCGGGCTAACAGTACTCTTGGTAGCTCTTTAGGATCTATCTTTCCAATGCATTTTGTCCTAAATCGTGCGCATTCCGGAAATCTTTCTAGGAGATGCACATCCCTACATTAATTTGGGCCAAACACGCTTAACCCAGAATTTATTTTGTTGGTGAGCTTCCAAAAAAGAAGATATATTTATGCTACGTGTATTATATCAATCCTATTAAGCGTCGGACAAGGATGTTGCTGCGCCCTAGGCATTTTGAGCTTTCCATTGAGCACAACATGTCCCCACCAGTCAAATGGGCTACCACATGTACCGCCACGTGTGAGTGGGACGAAAATGAGTCAAATAGATGAGAGACTGTATTAACTCATCTAAAGACCCATGTTCACAGGAAAAATTCATGCAAATTTGCTTCAATATTCTTTGTTGAATCTGTCTTTTGAAATTGCTCAAAATTTTGAAATGCACTAGGAAATAAGATTTCCAGATATGATGAAACGTGAAAGAAAATAGTTTGGTACAATGGCAATTGCACTGTGCCAGGTGTTTGTGTTGTAACAGACAACATGAGCAGCAGCAGCTGGTACTCATCACTCGTTCCACACTAGACCAACAGTTTCTATAACTCATGCGAGGTGGATGCTGGCTGATAGATACAGTCTGTTTAATCTTTTACATATACTACACAAGCATGAGTTCGGTTAGCTGTTCATCGGTTTGAGGCTGCAGATAGGTGGTCCATATGCTCATTAGTGTAACATCCAAGTATGAAAAACTCACTAGTTGTTTTATTTCTTGTTTATTTTAAGCAATGCATCATATCATCATCCTCATTTTATTTTCTGTTTGCATTGTTTTCATAATGAAATTCCAACTTAATCAATCTTTGTTTCATACTTGTCTGTTACAAACTATTCAAATAAAGAATTGCAAATCAAAAACCTCAATTGCTTCCAAATAATCCATTTATGGTCACTCTTTAAATTGTTGCTTTAAATCAATCAATTAATTCAATCAATAATTCCTAAATCATTTTTAAATTCAAACCAAGTCTTCAAATCAGTACCTTTTGAATCCATGAAGTTCACCACACCATTGTACTCTTTAAATCATTTTAAACCTTAGGGGTAACCCTATTAAAAATCCTTGTTCTCATAAGGTTTCATTAATATTAGAAATTCCCTAAATTTGGTTTAATTTCAAACAGCAAGCAAATATTTAAACTTTTGCAAATAAAAGCTACCAAATGTTTGCTTTTGGCCTAATGAACTTCCCCTAATTTTTCCAAATTTTTCTCTAAGATAAAACCTATCTTTTTCTACCAAAAGCAAAACCTACAAAAAAAAACAGGAAAGGAATTTTTAAAAAAGAAAAGAAACGGAGCCAGGATCAGTGGGCTGCGTCCAGCCCACTTTCCCTCTCTTATCTCCCGCGCGCGCAAGCCCAGCCCGTCTAATCCCTCTCGTAACGCTTTGAAAAGCGTGCGATCTTTCTTCTCGCAGTACGGCGTCCATCCGCCGGTGCCACCGCGGCAGACACGCGAGCTGACGGCAATCCGAGCTCCCGGGACCCTAAGTACCCCCCTAGGGCTCCGCGCCAAGCCCTAGGCCCTAGGTTCCCTGTTCCCTCCTCTCCGCCGCCGTCAATTGCTCCTCCCCGTCGTAATTCCCCTTCCTGCTGTACCTTCCCCGGCGATCATCGACTGAACCCGACCTCGCCACCGTCGCCATGGCTATCCACCAACCTACCTAGCCACTGAAATCAAACCACTGCTCCTTCCTCTACCTCTTGAACACCGGAGCGCCACCGGAGATCGACCACATCTGCGACGCCGTCCACGGGAGCGCCGCTGCTGACGCCGACGAGATCGTCACCGCGCCTCTGCCTCCTCTACACCGGTGGTGAGCCACCGTTTCTTTCCCCTCTCTCCCTCTGTTGCTCCGCCACGGTACCCCGCACGTTTGCCTCCAGCACCCAACCACGGCAGCCACCAGTCACAGTTCCCCGCCGGCGAGCCACCTCGTTCCTGTCTGTTTCAGTCGCGGAAGGATGCGTTCGTCAGATAAAAATTCAGTTAACCGTGCGTTGAAGGATAACCTGCCTGCGTTTGCATCTCTGTCGAAACTGACGAAGTAGCGCAGTGGTTGCACCTGCGCTGTGCAAGCGCGCGGTCGTGGGCTCGATCCCCCGCGGCCGCAGTGGATTAAATCCAACTTTTTTGAGCGCGCGCTGACATCCGTGGCCCACCCGTCAGCCGCGGTGGTGGCCACGCAAGCATTCGCTCCCGCCACGCTGGCTAGGCCCACGGGGCAGTGTCTGTGGCTGGCTAACAGTACGGTACCAAAGGTTTCTGCGCAGTTCCCTGTTTATTTCCTAAATCATTTAAATAACAGATTTAAACCTAAAACTTCAACCTTTAATAACTTTTAATCCATAAGTCCAATAAATAAAAGTTTTACATGTTTTCTGTTCCGAATTAAATACTCTTTCCAATTATTCCAAATGTGTACTGTTTTGAATTTCCCAAATGCATTTAAAATTCAAATTCCAATAATTCAAATTCAAATTGCTAAATTCAATAACTAATTCATACTAATTTCAAATAATGCAAAAAAAATATGTTTTCCATACCATTTTCAATAACCTAATCAAATATAATTTTTGTTTCCTGGTTTGAATAATTTAAATTTCCTAAATAATTTAATTCTTGTTTAATTCAATTAAATTTGATAAAAATCATAACTTGCTCAAAATAAAATATTTTTGAACATGCAAAATATGTTTTCAAACCATCAAAGTGTGAACTTTTCAAATGTGAGTTTGAATTTATGATTTGAACAAATAAAATCCAAATAATATTCAAACTTGTTTTAAATTCAATTAAAACTTGTTTAATATTGTTTAATTCATAATAAATTCATCCTAATTCAAATTTCCATATTTGAAACATGTAATCCAACTAAAATTTGATGTTCTTTTCAAATATAAATTTTGTTAAATGTTTTGCACACTTTAAATTGATGAAAACAATAATTGTTTGTGTGACATGTTTAAGTAACCAAACTTTCCTAAACTTAATAAATGATTTCCAAAACGTGTTAAATCCTTTTAACACTTGCATCCATCATTGTTATTTGTTGTTATTTTGTTGTCACCATCATGCATGCATCATGCTAACAACTTTCACATAATAATTAATTGTAAATCATTTGTTCCACTTAATTATGGACCCTTTCCCATATGCCACTCAAAATAGCATAGGGGTCCATTTAAATTGTGTTATCATGTTAGCTAGTTTATTTTGATGCAACCATTAACTTGTCATGCATCATCTTGATTGTGCACAATGCCATGATAATGATTGTTTACATTCCTGTTCTGTTTGTTTGCTTCTTCTCGAATAGACGACGACGTTGAGACAGACGATCTTTACAGCACCCCTTCTGAGGATCTAGCTCAGTACCAGGCTGCTGAGTTCGCAGGCAAGTTATCACTCACATGAACCATTGTGTTCCTTTCAACCCTGGTTACCGATACTTTCCGTTGTCTATTTCTGCTAGCCTTAGTGGTAGTTGTTCCTGTTACGAACCTATCACATGAATCCTTTAACCCTGATATTGCCTCACCACCCCTCCTACAACCCTATTGTTTGAGCCAGTGTCTTACTAGTATGCTTAGGTTGTTTTGCTCGAGTCTGTTACCCGTTACTTCCAGTTACTATATTTCATTATGTTCTGGGGGCTCGATGTTTAATCAATCAATCAATCAATCGTGCTATGTTATTACTTAATAATAATTTGATGATAAGGCACCGGCAGGAGGCCCTGTGTGGTTTTGAGGCCTGCTAGTGTCGACCCTAAATAGGAAAAGGGTCTTGTCTACTGATCCATGATGAGCGCACTACCCGCATGTGGGAAGCGAGTATGGGCGCCCCCCTCAATTTGATTCGATTCGCATCTCGTCCAAATCATCTCATTTAGTTCGTGCTTTCTATTGCCGCATGCATGTTTTTGCGAGCCCAGCGCAGGGTGGAACTTTTGTAGTCGGCATATAGGGGGACACGTTCTTAGAGTGCTATGAGGGTCCATTTTCTTCTGGGCTCGATTAGCCGTGCGCCCAAGGTGCTTTGGGCTTGATGCGAAGAAGAGTTGAGTTGTGTTGAGTGCCCCGCTTGGTGGGAGGCATCCCATCTGGCGGGTTATTCATACGTGTACGGCCAAATTGGTGCAACCCTGCAGGGATAATCTTCTCGAGAAGCCGTGTTTTCCGCGGTTACTGGCTAACAAGTACTCAGGACAACTTAAACCTAATGATTCATAATCTCACACCCCATGATTATCAATTTGACTAGTAATAGGATTATTGTCACAATAACTTGTTTCACCTTAATCCAACTGTGTGAGTTATCCTCGGATTGCTTCTTTGGATAAGGGGCGAGATCCAGGATGGGTTTGTTTGATGTTATCTTTCAGTTGGTTACAACACTCGATCTTATCCCCTTTCTGATAGTTGGAAGTGATAGAATCTCTGTAGTTGGTTAGCGCAGCCAGTTGCAGCATCTTATATATCCCCTTCTTTCCGTTGAACCCAAGTCATCTGTGCTTGTGTTGACGGGCTATAATTTGGTGAACGGTGAGTCTTGCTTGCCAGTACGTCTATGTACTGACGCTACTACGTGGAGTTTGACGAGGCTGCTGACGAGTAGTTAGCGGACCCGGGCAGGATCCGAGACATCGTGGATGGGCTCCGTCTTTATTTCAGTTTTCGGCTTCTTAAGCCTATTTGGATTTTGTCTGTACTCAGACCCCTTTGAATGCTTCCGCTGAGATGTAATGATGCTATGTTGGGACATGTGTCCTCTGGATGATTGTATTTGTTATCTCTGCCCTAGTGAGGGCCATTTGCAACTTATTTCAATCTTTTGTGTCGTAGAGGCATGTTGTGTTATCCTTTTGTTCAAAGCCGTTGACGTACCATGTGTGTATGGTATGAAGTACGTCAATGGTAGTGTCCTGATTTCTACAGGATAGTTTACATCGACGGTGAACAGTAGCGATGGGTTGTCACACATAAGTGTTGGCCTACTCGTAAGAGGACGCGGGTGCCGGAAAGCCCCGTAATCCCGTCAGAATACTGTTCAGTTCGTACGGTGAGTATCCTATAGAAGTCCGGGTGCGACAAATGGTATCAGAGCCTGTCTGCCTGTAGAATCCCTTCTTACTGGTCGTAGTTGAGTCTAGAAACTATTTTGTAGCTATATAGGAAAAATGAAACGTGAGAGTAGGAATTTTGCCATTTTCCTTCTTTCCCCACCCACCCACCCTTTTCTGGTAAGGAAGTGCAACGTTGTTTTCTGTTCTCAGCTAAACTTTCAAGTTAGGATTTCACGTGTTTTGGGTTCTCCATAGTACCTCAGGAGTTTTTGGTCTCGTGTTTCCCGATGTTGCTTCGATATCCTGTTCTTCTAAAGAACCTTTCGTCCGTTGAAACCTTGTTGTTGTTTTCCACTTCAATTCTTCTACCGGCGTCTAATCAAAACTTCCCCGATCATCTGCAGATGGATCTCAGGTTCTTCCCGCAGGTGGTTCGGATGACTCGCTGTGAGAGCACCGCCGGTTATCCGGAGATGCTGAGAGACATGGTTACCTATCTGGGGTTCCATTGGGCACCAGAGTACCAGGTCTACGAGCAGCAGCGAGAGTTTGACCAGACCTGCTACCGGGCTATCGTCTACATTCTGTCAGATGATGGCAGGAGCGTTGTCCACCGCTACGAGGCAGTAGGTTCCACAGTGGATATGGCCGTGCAGCAGGCAGCTTACGTGAGTCTCACCGTCCTCCGTGCTGACTACTGGGGGTTTGATGATTCCATCTATCGTCACATCCCCCGTGGTTACATCACGTCAGCGGGAGTTCACTTCACTCTCCACGGAAACCTGGATACCTACGAGTCTGATAGCTCCAGGCTGCACACCACTGCTCAGTTTGTGAGGCACAGTGACGCAGTTGCTTCCGCACTTTCTCAGGAGTTAGCCTCAGTCAGGGAGCAGCTCTATCTGGCGTTGACTCGTCTGGCTACGTACACCACAGACTTTGTTGGAGACGAGCGCTTTGCGCGTTTCACGCAGCCAGCTGGGTTCCCGCTGCCAGATGCTGGAGGTTACGAGCCGATCAGAGGTCCACTTCTCGACCTTGGTCCTGGTTACACTGGGATTCCCCGCTTTGGAGCACAGGGAGACGACGCTTTCTACTTCACCACACCGAGAGTTGCTCTCAGAGCAGTCCCGCTCTACGTGGATCGTCGTTATACCTACTTCCGGGGGATTCCTCCGCACCGTATCTCTCGTCGTACTACTCACCGCCGTCCTGCGTGATGAGCATGGGAGTACCGATGTATCCGTTCCTAGCTATGTTTAGTTATCCTTTGTCTTTCGAACCATGTATTGGTCTGTTGGATATTCTGATGTATTGGAACATGTGATGATGTACCTGTTGGTTATCTATTCATGAGTCGGAATAATCTATCTTTCGGTTACCAAGTCTATCCTTTTCTATTGTTGTGCTAAAATGAATGTCTATTCAGGATGCCGCCAACAAGGAGCAACCCACCGGAGCCACCTCCGCTCACGGAGCTGTTGACTCAGATGACTCAGGTCGTGGCTCAGATGGCCCAGATCCAGGCTAACCAGCACAACAACCAGAATGCTCCGCGCGTCAGCATCAAGGAGTTTCTGAGCATGGGGCCGAGAGCTTTCGTGGCAACACGTGAGCCTCTGGATGCTGATGACTGGATCAGGGAGATGAACAGGGCTCTGGAGATTGCTCATGTTGCTGAGGAAGATAAGGTCAAGTATGCCACCTACCTACTGAAGGGTCAGGCAGCTACCTGGTGGGAGAACTACCAGACCATGAGAGCTGGCTATCCTATCACCTGGGGATGTTTCAAGGATGCCTTCCTGAAGCACCACATCCCAGATGGTCTCATGGAAAGGATGTGTGAGGAATTCTGCTCTCTCAAACAGGGCAAGCTGGACGTCCTCGGCTACCAGAACGAGTTCAATCGTCTCGCTCGATACGCTGGTGACGAGGTGTCCACTGAAGCCAAGAAGATGGCAAGGTTCCGCCGAGGTTTTAACCCGGAACTGAAGTACGCTCTCACCAACATCAAGTGCAAGGACTTCGTGGAGCTCGTGAACACCGCGCTCAATGAGGAGAATGGGCGCAAGGCGTTCGAAGAGTCGCGCAAGCACTCGCGTGAGGGTGGTTCCTCCTCCAACATGACCACCCCTCCGCAGAAGCGCCGCATCTGGGTGCCAAATGGTGCTGTCACTCGGGCTCCAAATGCCCAAGCTTCTCCAGGCTTTGGTCCCCGCCCACCCAACCCATCTCAGATGCAGGGTCAGAGGTTTCCAATGGGGCAGCCAAGGCCAGGTCCTCCTCGTGTCGTCACTTGCTACAAATGCAAGGAGACTGGACACTACGCTGATAAGTGCACCCAGAGGCAGCTACCTCCACCACCTCCTCGCCCCAACACCAACCAGGCAATGGTTCGTGCTCCCCCGGCTAAAGCCTTCAACTCCAACAACAGGCCTGTCGGGAGGACCGCGAGGGTGAACCATATCAAGGCCGACAAAGCTGAGGAAGCTGCTGACGTCGTTCTCGGTATATTACCCGTAAACTCTATTCCAGCTAAAGTGTTGTTTGATACCGGAGCATCGCATTCTTTTGTGTCAAAGATTTTTTCAAAAGCATACAACCTAGTTCTGGTTCCGCTAAGCAATCAAATGATTGTTCACTCTCCGGAACCGCAAATGTTGACTTCCAAGATAAGCTTGGACAATCAGATCCTAATTGGAGGTCACATATTCCTTGCTTCACTCATGTTGCTGGGAAATTCTGACATTGATGTCATTCTGGGTATGGATTGGTTGAAGACCCACAAAGCTAAAATTGACTGTGCTCAAAAGTCAATAACTCTCTCTCACCCTTCGGGCCAGATAGTCTATTCTCCATATGGATCAAGTTCTGTTCAGCTGTTCAACCTCGATGCCAAACCCCTTCCTGCAATTGAAAATGTTCCGGTGGTTTGTGAATTCCCTGACGTCTTTCCAGAAGAATTGCCAGGGATGCCTCCGGACAGAGCAGTTGAGTTCGTGATCGAGCTTGAGCCAGGTACTGCTCCAATCTCTAAGCATCCATACAAGATAGCTCCTCCTGAACTGAAATTGTTGAAGGAGCAAATCGATATGTACATGGAGAAAGGTTACATTCAGCCTAGTTCCTCCGCTTGGGGTTGCCCAACTCTGTTTGTTGCCAAGAAGGATCAAACAAAAAGACTCGTGGTTGACTATCGTCCTCTCAACGAGAAAACCATCAAGAACAAGTATCCAATTCCTCGTATCGATGATCTTTTTGATCAACTTGCTGGAGCCTCAATATTCTCAAAGTTGGACTTGAGGATGGGTTACCATCAAATAAAGATCAGAAAGGAAGATATTCCTAAGACAGCTTTCACCACTCGGTACGGTCTATATGAATACACCGTCATGTCCTTTGGTCTCACCAATGCACCGGCAACGTTCTCAAGACTCATGAATTCTGTCTTCCATGAATACCTCGACAAGTTCGTTGTGGTATATCTTTATGACATTCTAGTCTACTCAAAATCCAAGGAAGAGCATGGAGAACACCTTCGTCTCACTCTCATGAAACTTCGCGAGCATCGTCTGTATGCCAAGTTTTCCAAATGTGAGTTCTGGATTCCAGAAGTTGCATATCTTGGTCATATCATCTCTGCCAAAGGCATAGCCATTGATCCTGAAAAGGTTAAGGCAATTGTTGATTGGAAACCCCCTAAGACGGTGAAGCAAGTCAGAAGTTTTCTTGGCTTGGCTAGCTATTGTCGTCGTTTCGTCCAAAACTTCTCCAAGATTGCTAAACCTCTCACTGATCTCACAAAGAAGGACAAGAAGTTCGTTTGGACTCCACAGTGTGATGAAAGTTTCAATCTCTTGAAGACTAAACTCACTTCCACACCTGTTCTAGTTGGCCCAGATACTACCAAACCTTTCCAGATATTCTGTGATGCATCTCTCCAAGGCCTAGGTGCAGTTCTTATGCAAGAACGTCAAGTTGTGGCTTATGCTTCACGTCAGTTGAACCCACATGAGCAAAACTATCCCACACATGACCTAGAACTTGCAGCAGTTGTGTTTGCCCTCAAGAAATGGAGACAATACTTGTTGGGTAACAAAACTGAAATCTTTTCCGATCATAAGAGTCTGAAATACATCTTCACTCAGCCAGATCTAAACCTCAGGCAAAGGAGGTGGATTGAGAAGATTAAAGACTTTGATCTCACCATTTCTTACACTCCAGGCAAGGCTAATGTTATGGCCGATGCTCTAAGTCGCAAATCCTATTGCAATAATCTCATTATCATGGAAAGCCAACCTCCACTTCATGAAGAATTCCAGAAGCTGAACCTTGGTCTTGTCCCACAAGGTTACCTTGCTAGCTTGACAGCCAGTCCAACTCTCGAGGACAAGATTCGTTCTGAACAACTTCGTGATACTGAAATCAAGAAGATTGTAGAGCACATCAAGGAAGGCAACGATAAATTCAAGTCCTTCTCAATTGATGACAAGGGAACTGTGTTCTTCGAAGGACGCATTGCAGTTCCTCAGATTCAAAGTCTCAAGGATATCATTCTCAAGGAGGCTCATGAAACTCCTCTATCCATTCACCCTGGAAGTACAAAGATGTACCAGGATCTCAAGACTCTGTATTGGTGGCCTGGCATGAAACGTGAAATTGCTCAATACGTTTCTGAATGCGACGTTTGTCAACGTGTTAAGGCAGTCCATCAGAAAACAGCCGGTCTTCTCCAACCTCTCAAAATTCCTGAGTGGAAGTGGGACATGATTGAAATGGACTTTGTTACTGGGTTTCCAAAGTCTAAAAAGGGCAACGATGCAATCTTCGTTGTTATTGATCGTCTCACTAAGGTAGCTCACTTCTTTGCTGTTAAAGAAACTATCTCAGCTAGCCAGTTAGCAGAACTCTACACAGCAAAGATTGTTCCTCTTCATGGTGTTCCATTGGAAATAAGCTCAGACCGTGGAAGTATCTTCACTTCCCATTTCTGGAAAAGCTTTCAAGAAGCATTGGGCACCAAACTTCTGTTCAGCACAGCTTATCACCCTCAGTCTCAGGGGCAAGTCGAAAGAGTCAATCAGATTCTCGAGTATATGTTCAGAGCATGTGGTCTCTCCTTTGGCATGAAATGGGAGGATTGCCTTCCATATGCTGAATTCTCCTACAACAACAGCTACCAGGCAAGCCTAGGCATGGCACCATTTGAGGCACTGTATGGTCGCAGATGCAGGAGTCCAATCAATTGGTCTGGAGCTGGTGAACGTTCACTCTTAGGCCCTGACATTGTTAAGGAAACCGAGGAGAAAGTTCGTATCATTTGTGACAATCTCAGGATTGCTCAGTCTCGTCAGAAGAGCTATTATGATAGCAAGCACAGGGATATGATCTATGCACCTGGTGATAAGGCATATCTCCGTGTAACTCCCCTCAGAGGCACTCATCGTTTTGGTGTGAAAGGAAAGCTTGCACCAAGATACATTGGTCCTTTCAACATTCTCTCAAGGAGGGCAGAAAATGCTTATCGTCTTGAGCTTCCAGAAAAACTATCCAAGGTGCACAACATGTGTTCCACGTGTCACAGCTCAAGAAGTGTTTCAAAGATCCAGATCGTGCAGTTGATCATGATTCCATTGAACTTCAAGATGATCTATCTTATGAGCAGCACCCTGTTCGTATTCTCGATGAGACCGAGCGTAAGACTCGCAACAAGAGCACCAAGTTCTTGAAAGTGCAATGGTCGCATCATTCCGATAAAGAGGCAACGTGGGAGACCGAAGAGGATCTTCGCAAGAAGTATCCGGACCTTTTCATTTCTCAGTAGGAATCTCGGGGCGCGATTCCTTCAAGGGGAGCGTTTTGTAACATCCAAGTATGAAAAACTCCCTAGTTGTTTTATTTCTTGTTTATTTTAAGCAATGCATCATATCATCATCCTCATTTTATTTTCTGTTTGCATTGTTTTCATAATGAAATTCCAACTTAATCAATCTTTGTTTCATACTTGTCTGTTACAAACTATTCAAATAAAGAATTGCAAATCAAAAACCTCAATTGCTTCCAAATAATCCATTTATGGTCACTCTTTAAATTGTTGCTTTAAATCAATCAATTAATTCAATCAGTAATTCCTAAATCATTTTTAAATTCAAACCAAGTCTTCAAATCAGTACCTTTTGAATCCATGAACTTCACCACACCACTGTACTCTTTAAAACCTTAGGGGTAACCCTATTAAAAATGCTTGTTCTCATAAGGTTTCATTAATATTAGAAATTCCCTAAATTTGGTTTAATTTCAAACAGCAAGCAAATATTTAAACTTTTGCAAATAAAAGCTACCAAATGTTTGCTTTTGGCCTAACGAACTTCCCCTAATTTTTCCAAATTTTTCTCTAAGATAAATCCTATCTTTTTCTACCAAAAGCAAAACCTACAAAAAAAAACAGGAAATGAATTTTTAAAAAAGAAAAGAAACGGAGCCAGGATCAGTGGGCTGCGTCCAGCCCACTTTCCCTCTCTTATCTCCCGCGCGCGCAAGCCCAGCCCGTCTAATCCCTCTCGTAACGCTTTGAAAAGTGTGCGATCTTTCTTCTCGCAGTACGGCGTCCATCCGCCGGTGCCACCGCGGCAGACACGCGAGCTGACGGCAATCCGAGCTCCCGGGACCCTATAAGTACCCCCCTAGGGCTCCGCGCCAAGCCCTAGGCCCTAGGTTCCCTGTTCCCTCCTCTCCGCCGCCGTCAATTGCTCCTCCCCGTCGTAATTCCCCTTCCTGCTGTACCTTCCCCGGCGATCATCGACTGAACCCGACCTCGCCACCGTCGCCATGGCTATCCACCAACCTACCTAGCCACTGAAATCAAACCACCGCTCCTTCCTCTACCTCTTGAACACCGGAGCGCCACCGGAGATCGACCACATCTGCGACGCCGTCCACGGGAGCGCCGCTGCTGACGCCGACGAGATCGTCACCGCGCCTCTGCCTCCTCTACACCGGTGGTGAGCCACCGTTTCTTTCCCCTCTCTCCCTCTGTTGCTCCGCCACGGTACCGCGCACGTTTGCCTCCAGCACCCAACCACGGCAGCCACCAGTCACAGTTCCCCGCCGGCGAGCCACCTCGTTGCTGTCTGTTTCAGTCGCGGAAGGATGCGTTCGTCAGATAAAAATTCAGTTAACCGTGCGTTGAAGGATAACCTGCCTGCGTTTGCATCTCTGTCGAAACTGACGAAGTAGCGCAGTGGTTGCACCTGCGCTGTGCAAGCGCGCGGTCGTGGGCTCGATCCCCCGCGGCCGCAGTGGATTAAATCCAACTTTTTTGAGCGCGCGCTGACATCCGTGGCCCACCCGTCAGCCGCGGTGGTGGCCACGCAAGCATTCGCTCCCGCCACGCTGGCTAGGCCCACGGGGCAGTGTCTGTGGCTGGCTAACAGTACGGTACCAAAGGTTTCTGCGCAGTTCCCTGTTTATTTCCTAAATCATTTAAATAACAGATTTAAACCTAAAACTTCAACCTTTAATAACTTTTAATCCATAAGTCCAATAAATAAAAGTTTTACATGTTTTCTGTTCCGAATTAAATACTCTTTCCAATTATTCCAAATGTGTACTGTTTTGAATTTCCCAAATGCATTTAAAATTCAAATTCCAATAATTCAAATTCAAATTGCTAAATTCAATAACTAATTCATACTAATTTCAAATAATGCAAATAAAATATGTTTTCCATACCATTTTCAATAACCTAATCAAATATAATTTTTGTTTCCTGGTTTGAATAATTTAAATTTCCTAAATAATTTAATTCTTGTTTAATTCAATTAAATTTGATAAAAATCATAACTTGCTCAAAATAAAATATTTTTGAACATGCAAAATATGTTTTCAAACCATCAAAGTGTGAACTTTTCAAATGTGAGTTTGAATTTATGATTTGAACAAATAAAATCCAAATAATATTCAAACTTGTTTTAAATTCAATTAAAACTTGTTTAATATTGTTTAATTCATAATAAATTCATCCTAATTCAAATTTCCATATTTGAAACATGTAATCCAACTAAAATTTGATGTTCTTTTCAAATATAAATTTTGTTAAATGTTTTGCACACTTTAAATTGATGAAAACAATAATTGTTTGTGTGACATGTTTAAGTAACCAAACTTTCCTAAACTTAATAAATGATTTCCAAAACGTGTTAAATCCTTTTAACACTTGCATCCATCATTGTTATTTGTTGTTATTTTGTTGTCACCATCATGCATGCATCATGCTAACAACTTTCACATAATAATTAATTGTAAATCATTTGTTCCACTTAATTATGGACCCTTTCCCATATGCCACTCAAAATAGCATAGGGGTCCATTTAAATTGTGTTATCATGTTAGCTAGTTTATTTTGATGCAACCATTAACTTGTCATGCATCATCTTGATTGTGCACAATGCCATGATAATGATTGTTTACATTCCTGTTCTGTTTGTTTGCTTCTTCTCGAATAGACGACGACGTTGAGACAGACGATCTTTACAGCACCCCTTCTGAGGATCTAGCTCAGTACCAGGCTGCTGAGTTCGCAGGCAAGTTATCACTCACATGAACCATTGTGTTCCTTTCAACCCTGGTTACCGATACTTTTCGTTGTCTATTTCTGCTAGCCTTAGTGGTAGTTGTTCCTGTTACGAACCTATCACATGAATCCTTTAACCCTGATATTGCCTCACCACCCCTCCTACAACCCTATTGTTTGAGCCAGTGTCTTACTAGTATGCTTAGGTTGTTTTGCTCGAGTCTGTTACCCGTTACTTCCAGTTACTATATTTCATTATGTTCTGGGGGCTCGATGTTTAATCAATCAATCGTGCTATGTTATTACTTAATAATAATTTGATGATAAGGCACCGGCAGGAGGCCCTGTGTGGTTTTGAGGCCTGCTAGTGTCGACCCTAAATAGGAAAAGGGTCTTGTCTACTGATCCATGATGAGCGCACTACCCGCATGTGGGAAGCGAGTATGGGCGCCCCCCTCAATTTGATTCGATTCGCATCTCGTCCAAATCATCTCATTTAGTTCGTGCTTTCTATTGCCGCATGCATGTTTTTGCGAGCCCAGCGCAGGGTGGAACTTTTGTAGTCGGCATATAGGGGGACACGTTCTTAGAGTGCTATGAGGGTCCATTTTCTTCTGGGCTCGATTAGCCGTGCGCCCAAGGTGCTTTGGGCTTGATGCGAAGAAGAGTTGAGTTGTGTTGAGTGCCCCGCTTGGTGGGAGGCATCCCATCTGGCGGGTTATTCATACGTGTACGGCCAAATTGGTGCAACCCTGCAGGGATAATCTTCTCGAGAAGCCGTGTTTTCCGCGGTTATGGTTAACTTGGTGAAAGTACTGGCTAACAAGTACTCAGGACAACTTAAACCTAATGATTCATAATCTCACACCCCATGATTATCAATTTGACTAGTAATAGGATTATTGTCACAATAACTTGTTTCACCTTAATCCAACTGTGTGAGTTATCCTCGGATTGCTTCTTTGGATAAGGGGCGAGATCCAGGATGGGTTTGTTTGATGTTATCTTTCAGTTGGTTACAACACTCGATCTTATCCCCTTTCTGATAGTTGGAAATGATAGAATCTCTGTAGTTGGTTAGCGCAGCCAGTTGCAGCATCTTATATATCCCCTTCTTTCCGTTGAACCCAAGTCATCTGTGCTTGTGTTGACGGGCTATAATTTGGTGAACGGTGAGTCTTGCTTGCCAGTACGTCTATGTACTGACCCCTTTGGGGCTGTGGTTTCCGCAGACTACGATTACGAGGATCCAGGTGACGGCTACTACGTGGAGTTTGACGAGGCTGCTGACGAGTAGTTAGCGGACCCGGGCAGGATCCGAGACATCGTGGATGGGCTCCGTCTTTATTTCAGTTTCCGGCTTCTTAAGCCTATTTGGATTTTGTCAGACCCCTTTGAATGCTTCCGCTGAGATGTAATGATGCTATGTTGGGACATGTGTCCTCTGGATGATTGTATTTGTTATCTCTGTCCTAGTGAGGGTCATTTGCAACTTATTTCAATCTTTTGTGTCGTAGAGGCATGTTGTGTTATCCTTTTGTTCAAAGCCGTTGACGTACCATGTGTGTATGGTATGAAGTACGTCAATGGTAGTGTCCTGATTTCTACAGGATAGTTTACATCGACGGTGAACAGTAGCGATGGGTTGTCACACATAAGTGTTGGCCTACTTGTAAGAGGACGCGGGTGCCGGAAAGCCCCGTAATCCCGTCAGAATACTGTTCAGTTCGTACGGTGAGTATCCTATAGAAGTCCGGGTGCGACAATTAGCTGGACTGACGGTTCACCTCATGCTACAGTGCCCTTTAGTAGAGGAGGTTTGGTCCAATCTCAGCGCCTCTAATCATGAGATGTGGGATTGACCTCCTTACCTATTCGATGATGGTCCAGGAAAAAATGGACTTGTGCCACAAATCATTTTGCGTTATGTGGCACATTTTGGAAAGAGAGAAGCAAGCAATGTTTATGGAGAGGAGCTGGCTGCCACTGCGGTTGCGGCATTAGCAAGAGGTGATCTCAGCCACGTGGCTGAAGCAGGAATGTCTTTCTTTTCTGGTGTCTTTTAAGTTTCTCTGTCAGCTGATTGTACAGCTTCCTTCTTATAAATGAAAAAGGTCCACTCAATTAGCAAGTAACCCTTTATCAGGTTTTAGTTAAACTAGTGTCCAGCCTTGAGCAACCAAATTACCACGCAAACCAATCTATACCAATTTTTGCGGTATAATAAAACACAGTCGAGATAATACGATGAGTAGTCAGAGAAAGTTGAAGCATCGGAGCAGAGCTACTGCCATCCGATCAAATGGTCTAAGGGTAAACAAAGAGGGATCAAGAGACTACTCTATGAAATTTAACTTAACTCCAGGTCAGAGTAGTTGTGGACATGCTTCTGGCAATTCTGAAGCATGTGATACAAACAGTCAATTAGTACTGAGAAATTAGTCTGTAAGATACCAACAGCATCACTAATTATCTGCAACCATTTAATCTAGCAAAATAAACTCTTGTTTTATTTTAATGCCGTGCTTCAATATAACGATTTTTTTTCCAATGTTATTGAAATTAAAGAGTTTTTGCACAGAACAAGGCTGCTCCCAATAACCGTGATGTTTGGGAAATAAATGATCAACAGGTAGGAGACGCAAGGGGAAAATGACACAAAGTTTCATGAATTGCAACCAAGGAAAGATATATAAATCCATAAAGGTATATTTGCAGAATGAATAATCAGCAGCTAGTATTAGCGGCACAAGAGAGGAAAAGACTAAGAATTATGATTTCGAACCATTTTCGGATATATGGAAGTATAAAGCATTGCATCCAAAATTCAGTTGACAACCCCATTGCTTTGTCCATGTACATTGCGTCATGGAACAACAAAAATGCTGATATCTAGATTTTCTTGAAGGAGTTACTAAAATACAAACATCTAAGACTTGTTAAAGTTTCAGTCACTTTTTTGCATGGTTAAAAAAGGCGCGCCTAGGCGGGCGCTTAAGCACGCATAGGCTCTAGGCGATAGCAAAACGCCTAGCGCTTAATTGCGCTTAATCA
Source organism: Alopecurus myosuroides (assembly GCA_028641055.1). Taxonomy (NCBI): domain Eukaryota; kingdom Viridiplantae; phylum Streptophyta; class Magnoliopsida; order Poales; family Poaceae; genus Alopecurus; species Alopecurus myosuroides. The sequence goes on from CM054062.1 coordinate 18,649,963, forward strand.
CACATAATTATGCTTAAGCGGTCGCTTTGGTCAGGAAAGCGCAAGGCGGTGGCAAAACGCATAATTAACGCCTAGCGCCTTCTTGAACTTTGCTTTTTTGTTCAATGGTGTTTCAGCCATTTTGTGTGAAGTTCGGCCCCTTATGTGAATTTTGGTCATCTATTTTTATTAGCTTTTCTTTGTTTAGTTTGTATTTGTTGCAATTGTAGCAACTTCCGTGAAGCTTCAGACACCATTTTTATTATATATATTTTTTTGTTTACTTCTTTTACTTTGCATTTGTAGCAGTTGCCTTTTTATTATTTGTTTTTGTTGCAACTGTATTTTTATTTTGGTGCAGTTGCACATTTTATTTGTGCAATTGCACCTTGATAGTGGAGCACAAAAATGAATGACACTTTCAAAATTCACTTTTAAGCTTTCCACGAGCAGAACATGCCCCCGCCAGACAATGAGCCAAATAGGTGAGAGACAATGTCAGCTCTATGGTTTAGGGACAGAGCTTCAGGATGGAACTGTGTATTAACTCATCTAAAGAACAATGTCCACAGGATAAATTCTTACAAATTTGCTTCCATGTTCTTTGTTAGAAACTGCTCAAAGTATATCTCAAGGTTATTAATACTAAGCACATTACGCTGACTACAACAATCTCCTTTTGAAGTTTTGAAATGCACGAGAAAGTAAGATTTTTGGAAATATTGACACATAACATAAATAGTGAGGGTTTGGTACAATGGAGATTGGACTATACCAGGTGTTGTGTTGTGACAGCATGAGCAGCAGCAGCCGGCACTCATCACTCGGTCCACACTACATCAGCAGGAGTGGATTTACAGTAACAAGATTGAGTGTCGATTGGCATTGCTATGATAAGGTGGTAAGTGGCAAGTTCTTACTCATGGTACCACAGCATAAATAGGCCTATGTTTCATCCTCCTTTGGTTGCCACCTGCCACGGTCAAGGCCACCACTAGAGTGCCAGGGACGTTCGCAGCCGGTTTAAAGCCAAACCATGAAAACCGGCGAATAGGGTGGCAGTTCATTTCCTTCGATAGCTCCCACCATGCTGCTTGAGTTGTACAAAAATTTGAACCACAGGTTTTACAGGTTCAGATGGAACAGGTAATTACGAAACACTCCTAGCCACTGCTACCAACTTGCTGGGGGCCAGCATTCGTCAATTTATCGATTTCCCTGAAGGCTTTGCGCAGTACTTCCTTTGCGACTTTGAAGGAGCCTGCTGATACAGTTCCCTTCTCTGCACACTTCATTGCGTCGCGGACTAGATCATTGAACCTCGATGTCACAGACTTTGCGTGGCGGTTTTCATCTTCAAGATTGCGCCCAACGAACACTGGTCCTGTCTTTGCCTTTTTTGTCCATCGCTTTGTTATGCATGGCTCTGGGATCATGTCGATGTCAGCCAAGATGAATACTCCCAGCACATGTCTGCACAATATCGCCGAGAAAGCAAACCTGCAGCAGTCACACCAAGCCTTCTTCTCAGCAATATTGTAGACAACAGTGTGCCTGGTAGGAGGATTGCCATCTCTTTCGACATAGTACTTGGCTTCATAAGGGCCTTCCTGAACCTTAACAGCGTAGTGATGCAGCGACTCAATCAACTCCATTTGAAACATTTCAAATGCGGCCCTCGTGTAGATGCTCTCAGCTTGTTTTTCCAAGATTGAATTGGTTTTCAGGAGTTGTTCAGGAGGAAACGAAGCAAGATCTTTCTGGGTTTCAATCATATACAATCTGTCTACGTGTTGATCAAAGCTAGTGATAAAAGAAAGGAGGGAGCCCCTTGTAGTGAAATTATTTCTATAAAACCTACCAACTGTTTCTGCTCTATTGGTCAGTGACAACTCTGCAAAGAAGGAGCTTGTTAGGTATGCAGGAACCCACTTATGTCTTGCTTCAAATAGTGATCGCAACCAAGTGTTCTCCCTCAGGCCATACTTGTCGAGAATAGAACCCCAGAGCATGTCAAAAACAGGCATGGTATCACACTCGTTGACACATCTCTTTAACTCGATATGAAGCCCAGGAAATCTCATGTAGACGTCAGACAATTTCTTCTTGCATCTAGAAAGAACTCGCCATCTACAAAGACGATGGAAACATTGAGGAAATACTTTGGCAACTGCCTCTGTCATTGTTTTGCCTTCATCTGTTGTAAACGAAAATGGCAACCGCTTATCCATTGCTGTTAGCCATGTCTCAAAAATCCAAGCATATGAAGATTCTGTCTTATCCAAGACTAGCGCACAGCCAAAAACAACACTATCACCATGGTGATTCACGCCTGTGAAAGCTGAAAAGGGCAACATATTCTCGGTTTGACTATATGTAGTGTCGAAGTAAACAGCATCTCCGAAGTATTTGTATGCCATTTTAGATCTTGCATCAACCCAGACTGCACTTCTCAAACAGTTTCTACTGTCAACTTGTGTGTTGTAGAAAAAACCAGAATTCTCCGACTGCTTTCTCATTAAGTAGTTGAAGAAACCACATGCATCAGTGTCACCAAACACATCTCTGCGCACCTCTTGCAATTGATCCGCATGCTCCTTCCCACAGAGGCGACGGAGCTGGACCTCCCGCACCTTGTCCGGGCTAACAACAACATGAGTGTGCTCCAGCACCAACTTTGTGATGACCCACTTTTCTAGACTCCTCCTCACCACCTCCATCATCGCTGGGCAGCCATCCCGTATAGAGAAGCGCTTCCTCTTTTTCTTGTCGCTAGAGTCACCAACATCCTTCTTCTTGTGATGTCCCTCTTTCATGCACACAAAACGCTTCATGACGAGTACATCAATACCTTTCCGACGCTCATTGCGGGATCGGGCAACACGAATGCCAAACCCAAGGCGTAGCGCGTATGCACTGTAAAATGCACGCGCCGCTGCATCAGACTCAAATTCCATGCCCAAGCATGGTTCACCATTTTTGCACAGCTCGTCAGCTGCCATAAGCAGCTCATTTCCAGCAGTCAACATGGATCCCTCGGAATGATCAATGCAATGAGTCTGAGAAGCCATCATAGCAGTTCCTTGATCAACATCAGTGGTGCCTGTATCATCCTCAACATCGATGAAATCTTCCACAAGTTCATCGTCTTCACTTGATGAGAACTCCATCCAAGAGTACCAAAGTTCAATTTAAAAGGAAATCCCAGGCTTCCTCTGCGCGACAAATTGCTGAAACAATCGAATACGAAAGAGAATAAGCAAAAAAAAAATAGAATGAAATTGGCATCTGAAGCTCTACAATCTCAGAACAACGTACGCTGCACAAATCAGTGGACAAAGTAACAAACAATATCATGAGTGAGGGAGAAATTTGACACCTGAACTTCCCTACAGTAACATGAATCGTCAGCTAAGCTGAACGATGCTCAACCTAATTCCACCAATTATTACCCCATTGACAAACTTCCACTCAACCGCTCCTGGACGAAGTTGGACTTAATTCCACTCACTATCCATATCACAAACTTGGACATAACTTGCCGGCAGAGCCGCCATACAGCTGGTAAATCCCCCGCAATTAATCAGGATAGAACTAGAAGGCACCGAAATGGCGAAATTCATGAGCGGGAAAGGGAATGGTGCCGACTGAGATCGATCTGGTTGCGTTCGATTGGTCGCAGCAACGAATCGAGCTGACGTCCAGAGCAAACAAACGGCAACCCGAGTGGCTAGCTAGCGATTTACTTACCAACGAAAGGAATCGCGTCTTGGACGGAACCTCACCCGCGCCAGTCCAGCAGCAGAGAGGACGGAGAGAAGGACGCCTGAGGGTGGGTGGGGAAGATATAGAAGAGAGGCAGGCGTGCTACGGTGGGAGGAGGGCTTCGGGGCGGGTTCGGGATGCAGCGGAAGGGGTTTCGGTGGCGACGGCACTGGCGGCGGGCATAAGGGGGCGGCGAGGCAACGGCGAGCACGCGAGTTACTTGAAGCGAGTTTTCCGTGGTAACCTGAGTGACCATCCTCCTTTTCTCGCCGAGTTAATAGCGTCTTGCCAGAGGGTGGAGAGAAAAGATGGTCCGCATTAATTAGCTAATCATCAAATTTTATGGAGGACTACTAGGAAAACGCTGTGAAACAGCGAGGATAGAGCTCATTTGGGACACTATCAATGGGTGTTTCAAGCTTTTTCCATCTTACCAAAAACATAACGCTGCTCTCGAGTCAGTACAAAACTACTATCAACTTGTAGTTTCAAGCTTTTCCATCTTATCAAAAAACAGGCAAATATAGTGTCAAAATCGTTGGGAAGACCAGAGCGTTTTTATTTCATTCTAGTACACTGAATGCTACAGGACAAGAAAAAAAGTACAGATCCACACTGTTGATTCCAGATCACATGAGCAGAATTTCTGCTAGCAATTGCTCCAGGAACCAAGCATGGTGACTAAGCACTAGGCTTCTCGAACTGCAAGCAGCATAACGACTGGGGCCATGCAGATCTCCGCACCAGAAGCAAAACAGTAGAAAAATGTGCTCTCATTTCTTAAGTGCATTCATTCTGTCCCTCAGGTAATACAGCTTTGCCCTCCTGACTTTCTTCCTGTCCAAGATCTTGATTTCTTTGATGTTTGGCGAGTACCTGTACATCACAAGAGAATTGGCATCAGGAAAACAGTCTGCCGAAACAAGTATTATGTAAATAGTATACTTTGTTCAAGACGTACATGAAATAAATCATTAGACGTGGCGAAAAAACACGCTAAATCGGCGAAAGGGGTGTATTTCAAACATTTTTTAGAGTTCAAGGTTGAAACTTGAACCAAATGGGAGTTGAGGGTTGCAAACTGAACTTTTGGACAAGTTTAAGGGGGTAAATTGGACTTCTTTTTTCTACTTCCTCAACAACTCGAGCTAACTTTTTATGTGTAGGATTGAAGAAATTAACTGCGGAACAAAAGTAAACAGAACCTTAAACCAAAAGGAGAGCCCATATGCAAGATCCTACTTATCCCATTCCTCTAATGTATTCAGTTCCACAGCAGACAACAGGGGACAGCGGATAGGTAGTATGTACTCATGAAAGCTAGTTAACCATGGCTGGATGTACATTTTATGAAACTAAAAGCTCCATTTTGTAACGTAATGCTAACAATGGACAAGCAATTGATTCTGCAGAGATGGTTAAAAAGATACTGTGTGCATTGTATCTAATATTATCGGTATGTTTCACGGTTCACTCGAGGTTCATTAACCAGATATTTAGCATCTTATGGTTTAGACAATAGTACTCATTGAGTCATTGTCATGAATTTACAACGAAGGCCCTGTTCAGGACGGAGGATTCTCACAGGAAAACCGTAGGAATCCCAATTCCATAGGGATGAATCCCTTCGGGCTGTTCGGTACACGGGAAAGACCCGGGACAGCTCCGTAGGAATACTGTTCCCTACCTGTGGTTTTGGACGAATTCCACGGGAAACAAAACATCCACTCGGACTGGATGGAAAACCTACCCGCAAAAAGCTTCCTGTGGAATCAAATCCTTAGTTTTGCAATTGCAAACCTTTCCTATCCCTCCATTTTTTCCTATTTCTTTGTTATGCATTCCCCCGTCCCGAACGGGGCCTAACACATGGACCAGAATTAAGCTGGTGTTACTATTGAATTGCTGCACTAGCCATATAGACCAAAAGTCCGAACTGATGGAAAGAGGCTAGGCGTGTATTTATATTTCAACACTCCCCCTCACGTCTAGGCTATTTTAGTCCTTAGCGTGGGATTGGTGCGGGCCGCAGAATCTTTTTTCTTTTGTTTTTAATACTGCGTGAGCAGGGTCTCGAACTCGAGACCTCGTGGCTCTGATACCATATAGAATTGTTGCACTAGCCATATAGACCAAAAGTCCGAACTGATGGAAAGGGCTAGACGTGTATTTTATATTTCAACAGTTACCATTCTCATTTGGTAGATGAGATACTAGCAGGTATACCAAGGCAGAGAATCCCAGGTAGCCAAGAAACAAACATAACAAAGTACCATTTTTTTTCAATTCAGCCAACTACACATCTACTACAGCAGCTGTGCATCCATAAGTTCATCTGTGTTTAATTAGATATATGCCGCAACAACATAATAATAAATAGGAATTTAGTGAGACTTGCAGGTTTATCCCCAGTCACGGCATTATATCACGTGACTGGGAAGACGCACTGGCGTGGCAGCGTGCATGTGTAGTGCGTGTTGTAACCGCAAAAAAAGTATGGCATGTTCTGTCATGCTCAAGAATAGGGAGCACTTGAGATGCCCGATGTGAATGCACAAGTGGTTATTCTCGCAGAAACACAATAGTTCAGAACTAAGTAATTCTGATGTTCACGTGTAAAGATCAGAAACAAAGGAGTGTCGACATGAAAATGTAAGAGTAAAGCACACATTTGGTGTCACTTACAGTGGAAAGACAGACTCAACTCCAACGCCAGCTACTAATCTACGCAATCTGAAAGTTGTAGCGATCCCAGCGTTGCGCCTTGCTATGACGATGCCTTTCAATGTAGACTCACGCCGCTTGTTCTCAGGAACTTGCTGTTTATTTACAGAATCAGAACAACAGATATACAAATGAACAGCCCTAAGGTGAGAGTTCATTTACTTGGTACTTACCAATCTCATTTGAACAATGCATCCAGGCTGCACATCAGGAATGTCTCTCTCCGAGCGGACTTTGTCAACTTGCTCTTTGTTTAAGATCTGAAAAATTCAAGTAATGAGTATTAGGCTGTTTAAGTGATCATTGCAACATTACTGGATGGTAATGGTTCCTCGAAATAGCTCTTGGCTTACATTCATAATGTGCCTGGCTGTCTTGTCAGGCCTCTTGAACTTGATGCGGGGCGGGTGCTCAACCATGGGAGAGCTGGAATCTTCATCATCAACAGAAACCTCGGCAGCCCCCACTGTCGAGAACCCCCTCACCGCCAAAGCCTTAGTGCAGAAACCATAAGCCTGAACACCGTCATGTGGAATGTCTGGACTCTGTGCATCAAAATTCAATGACACGACCAGGATCAATCAGTAACATATAGGACGACAAACCTGCAACTTATATATCCAATACAAACTCTGACACACAAAAAACACACACCCACCACGATTTGATGAATCCAGCTGCAAGGCCTCAGAGGTTCTACGAACGACTGGGCAACCCCAGGAGGTGCGCATTCCAGGAGCTTCAGAGACGCGCCACGGGTTCCGGCTCGACAGACGCTCCGCAGCAAAGCCTGCATCCTGTGACCAGTCCTCTGCGCACAAAAATGCACAAGCTGGGATCAAACGATGTGGATGGATTCCATTCCTCGCAGGAAAGACAGCGAAAAATCTAATATGATGTGCCGGGCGTGCAGCGGAAAACCCAGAATTTGTGAAGGTCAGTGGGATTTAACTAGTTGCTGGATCAGAAAAACCTCACCAGAGACTTGCGGGCGGGGTGGAGTCAGCAGGGTATCGATGTCCCGACGAGGAAGAACAGGAACGGTGATGGCGGCGACGCGTGAGAGACGGGGGTGTTGAGAGCCGGGGGTGGGGTGAGGGGGCGTCGGCGGTGACGGTACAGTACAGCAGGCGGCGGATGTAGGTCACCGTGTAGGAGCCGCCTCGATAGGTTAGAACTCGGGAGGAAGAGAGAAGAAAGGGAGAGAGAGGTTCTGGTAGGGTAGGAGCCGGCTCGTAGCTCATATCCGCCGCACAAAATCCATCCAACGGCTCTCCTCTCCTTAGTACTAGTTGCTTCTCAACTGAACTGGCTGCAGTCTTGTACGCTGAACTTTTAACTGGGAAAAGTCCATTTTCAACCTTGAATTCATAGAGGTCAGGCGGAATAAATCCTGAAGTCGAAATCCCCGTCGTTTGCACCCTGAATTATCAAATCCCGGTCTAAATTGAACCCTGGACACCGGTCTAAATTGAACCCTGGACATGTTTGACACCAAAAAAAAAATATATATATATTGCTACTCTAACTAACATATGGGCCCACATGTCATATTCTTCTTCTTCCCCAATCCATCTAGCTTGAGCGCCCGACAGCCACAATCGGCATGGCGAGAGATCTTGGAGCATTGATGTGCACTTTGCTAGCCCCGGCTGGTCCGCTCCGGCACGCACTCGTACTGGCAGCGGTAGCCCTGGTCCGTCCTAGGAGGCCAGAGTGCACGTTGAGCTCTACGACATGGCTCGCGGGACCGAAAATTGTTGTTTCAACAGCCGTTTGATATGGAAATTCCGACGGACCAAATAAAATTGAAAAGGGGATCGGCTTTCTCAACCTCGTTGCCCGCATGCCGGCGAATAGCGTCGCCGGGCTAAAGCCAGGGCCGCATGGGGCGCGGGAAGCGGTTGGAGAGAGGCAGAGAGCAATGCCACCGGAGGGTTTGGGTTGTCTAACAGTGCAGATTGTGGCAGCGGGATTCAAGCGACGGGGTGGCGGTGCTCAGGTGGCGGTTCCTTGGGCGTGGTGCTCAGGGGGCAGTGCAAGCAGGTTCCGGCAGCGGAGGACGGAGGAGCTCAGGCGACAGAGCTCAGGGCGCGGTACTCATCGACGGAGCACACAGGCTTTGGCGACGGAGTTCATGAGAAGGGGCCCGAGTTATGGTGATGGAGCTCGGGACAGTGGTGCTCACGCGGTAGAGGGCAGAAGGGCTCTCGCGGCAGATGTTAGCAGCAGAGAAAGAAAAATTAGATAGGCATACAAGATTAGGAAATAGTGGACCCATCTTGTCAGTGATACAATACGTTTTGCCGGCCGGGATTTTCTTTTTCCCGGTGCGCCATACAGCTCCAAGGTTTAATTTAGACCGGGATTAAATATTTCAGGGTGCAAACGACAAGGATTTTGACTTCGGGGTTCATTCCGCCCGACCTCTATGATTCAAGGTTTAAAATGGGCTTTTTCCTTTTAATTGGACCTATCCAGCCTCACGGATGAAGTTCTCCGGAGTATGCGACAAGGGGATCCATTGTCACCGTATTCTTTTTTTTGTGTGTGTGACGAATCTTTCTCTAGTCCGGTAAAAGAAGGCTGAAGAGCACGATCGTTTACATTGCGTGAAGATTTGCCCAACAGCCCCGAGTATATCGAACCTCCTCTTCGTGGATGACTTGTTTAGAGCAAATAAAGAAAGTGTTGAACAACTCCAACAAATTCTTCAAATCTATGAAGCCATCTCGGGCCAAACTATTAACAAAGACAAATCTGCTATTTTCTTTAGCAAAAATGTGAAAGGAAGAGACAAGGAGGAGTTGTTGGCAACTCTGTGGATCTCGAAGGAGGCCCTAAATGAGAGGTACTTAGGTATGCCAATCCATGTTGGCAAGTCTAGATCTAAGACCTTCCGACACAATAAAGATAGAGTGTGGAAATTGATCCAAGGATGGATGGAAAAACTCACGGAAGGAGATCATGATTAAGGCGGTGGCCCAGGCGATCCCATCCTTCACTATGTCTTGTTTCGACCTTACAAAAACTGCGTGTGATGACATAACTATGACTATATGCACATATTGGTGGAGTCAGCAAGACAAGACAAACAAAATTCATTGGCTCAGTTGGGAGAAATCAACAAAACCAAAGGTGGAGGGTGGTTTGGGGTTTAGGGAGGTCCATGCTTTCAAATTAGCAATGCTTGCCCGCCAAGGATGGAGAATATTGCAAAATCCGGATTCCCTTTGTGCCCAAGTGTTGGGGGCAAAATATTTCCCTGATGAGAATGTTCTGAATGTTGTTGAGACTAGTGGCATGTATTACACTTGACGAAGCATACTAAAAGGTGTAGATGTGCTAAAAAGGCCTAATATGGAGAGTGGGGGATGGCTGCTCAATTAACATCTGGGATGATCCCTAGATCCCTAGGGGGTTAACGAGGCGGCCGGCAACGCCAAGAAATAATATGCTCAACACCGTTAGTGACTTGATAAATCCGATGACAGGAACTTGGGATGAGGTGCTGATTAGGGACAATTTTATTGGAGATGACATAGATAGTATTCTGGCAATACCCACAAATAGCGAGGTCGAGGATGTCCTGGCGTGGCATTTTGATTAAAAAGGGATCTTCTCTATGAAATTGGCGTACTGGGTACTGATGATGCATCGAAATCTGGAAGGACGACATGGGATTGCTTCCTCGACAACGGATGGGACAGATTTACTGTGGCTGAAGCTCTGGCAGTTAACACTGCCAAATAAGATCAAACACTTCTTATGGAGGCTGGCCCACAACTCGCTTCCCTTTTGTGTTAATCTTCGTATGAAGGGCATGGACATTACGCCAAATTGTCGGTTTGTCAGGTACATCATGAAGATGGAGGTCACTTCCTCTTTAAATGCAAGCGGGTGAAGGAAGTATGGAGGTTACGTGGGCTGGAAGAAGAAAGATCTCTCTTTCTAGGAAAGGGAAGCGCTCTGGAAGTTGTCGAAGCAATGGTCAGTTTCACCCCGGAGAAAAGAGCCACTATTTCCACCCATAGGGGATTGGATAAAAATCAATGCAGATGGGTCTTTCAACCCTGCTGAACTGAAAGGGGGTTGGGGTGCAGTGTTGTGGGATGTTGACAGTGATACTATGTCATGTGTTGCAGGCTTTCTCCCTAATATTCATAATGCCTTACAAGCGGAGGCGCTGACTGCTGAGTACTGATACGTCATAAACGTATCCATAATTTCTGATGTTCCATGTTGTTTTCTTATTGTTTCCCACATGTTTGCTATACACTTTATGTCATTTTTTTATCGATTTTCCGGACTAACCTATTGACAAGATGCCACAGAGCCAGTTCCCTGTTTTCTGCTGTTTTTACTTTCAGAAAAGTTGTTCTGCTATTCTCGGAATTGGACAATTCGAAGCCCGGAAGTCTTAGAAATCCTGGAGGTTCCACGGAGTCCCAAAGAGACCCGGAGGGGGGCCCACACCATAGGGTGGCGCCCCCCTTGGTCGCGCCAGGGGGTGGTGTGGGGCCCCTGAGTCTCCACCACCTCTGCCCTTTCGCCTATTTATTCCTCCCGAGGCGTAAACCCTAAAAATATACCACTTTTACCCGAGAAACACCTGAGTCTGCCGTCACCGTCATCCCGAGATCGGGAGGGTTCTGGAGCTCTCCCCGGCACCCTGCCGGAGGGGGAAATCATCACCAGAGGGGTCTACACCAACATGCCCTCCTCCAAAGTGATGCGTGAGTAGTTCATCCCTGGACTACGGGTCCATAGCAGTAACTAGATGGTTGTTCTTTCCACTTTGTACCTCATGTTTAGATCTCGTGAGATGCCTCACATGATCGAGATCATCTTTATGTAATGCTACATGTTGTGTTTGCTGGGATCTGATGAATGTTGAATGTTATGTCTTCTGATTATCAATCTATCATGTTATCTTCATGCATATGTTATTTATGATCTTGCATGCTCTCCGTTGTTAGTAGATGCTCTAGCCAAGTAGATGCTAGTAACTCCAAGAGGGAGTATTTATGCTCGATAGTGGGTTCATGCCTCCTTTTCATCCAGGATCGAGTGACAGAAACGTGACGGATGGAGGATGTGTTGTTGCCATTAGGGAGAAAACAACAATGCTTTGTATAAGATGATCTTATTGTTTACATTACACACTTTGCTTACTGCGATTATCTGTTGCTTGCAACTTAATACCCAACGTTTGTTCGGATGATATTCGAAGGGTGGATTTTTAGTCATAGATGCAGTTGGATAACGGTCTATGTATCTTGTTGTAATGCCCGCATGAATCACATAGTAATCTTTATGTCTTGCATATTCACTACGGTGCAGCCTTCATTTATGTCAATTGCCCAGCTGTAATTTGTTCATCACACATGTTATTTATCTTTCTCGGAGAGACACCACTAGTGAACTGTGGACCCCGGTCATTTTTCCTCATACTGAAAAACACCTACTGCTTTCATACTACTCTCATGCTGTTTTCCTACTGTTTTCCACACCATACTTTTAACCTCTTTGTGTACAGCAAAATCGGTGAGATTGACAATCTCAACGTCACCACTAGAGTGCCAGGGACGTTCGCAGCCGGTTTAAAGCCAAACCATGAAACGTATGGTGTGGAAAAATCAATGTAGATGGGTCTTTCAACCCTGCTGAACTGAAAGGGGGTTGGGGTGCAGTGTTGTGGGATGTTGACAGTGATATTGTGTCATGTGTTGCAGGCTTTCTCCCTAATATTCATAATGCCTTACAAGCGGAGGACTGGCTGCTGAGTACTGACACGTCATAAACGTATCCATAATTTCTGATGTTCCATATTGTTTTCTTATTGTTTCCCACATGTTTGCTATACAATTTATGTCATTTTTTTATCGATTTTCTGGACTAACCTATCGACAAGATGCCACAGAGCCAGTTCCCTGTTTTCTGCTGTTTTTGGTTTCAGAAAAGTTGTTCTGCTATTCTCGGAATTGGACAATTCGAAGCCCGGAAGTCTTAGAAATCCTGAAGGTTCCACGGAGTCCCAAAGAGACCCGGAGGGAGACCTTAGGGGGCCCACACCATAGGGTGGCGCGGCCCCCCCTTGGTCGCGCCGGGGGTGGTGTGGGGCCCCTGAGCCTCCATCGCCTCTGCCCTTTCGCCTATTTATTCCTCCCGAGGCGTAAACCCTAAAAATATACCACTTTTACCCGAGAAACACCTGAGTCTGCCATCACCGTCATCCCGAGATCGGGAGGGTTCTAGAGCTCTCCCCGGCACCCTGCCGGAGGGGGAAATCATCACCGGAGGGGTCTATACCACCATGCCCTCCTCCGAAGTGATGCGTGAGTAGTTCATCCCTGGACTACGGGTCCATAACAGTAACTAAATGGTTGTTCTCTCCACTTTGTACCTCATGTTTAGATCTCGTGAGCTGCCTCACATGATCGAGATCATCTTTATGTAATGTTACATTGTTGGGATCTGATGAATGTTGAATGCTATGTCTTCTGTTTATCAATCTATCATGTTATCTTCATGCATATGTTATTTATGATATTGCATGCTATCCGTTGTTAGTAGATGCTCTAGCCAAGTAGATGCTAGTAACTCCAAGAGGGAGTATTTATGCTCGATAGTGGGTTCATGCCTCCTTTTCATCCATGATCGAGTGACAGAAACGTGACGGATGGAGGATGTGTTGTTGCCATTAGGGAGAAAACAACAATGCTTTGTCTAAGATGATGTTATTGTTTACATTACACACTTTGCTTACTGCGATTATCTGTTGCTTGCAACTTAATACCCAACGTTTGTTCGGATGATATTCGAAGGGTGGATTTTTAGTCATAGATGCAGTTGGATAACGGTCTATGTATCTTGTTGTAATGCCCGCATGAATCACATAGTAATCTTTATGTCTTGCATATGCACTACGGTGCAGCCTTCATTTATGTCAATTGCCCAGCTGTAATTTGTTCATCACACATGTTATTTATCTTTCTCGGAGAGACACCACTAGTGAACAGTGGACCCCGGTCATTTTTCCTCATACTGAAAAACACCTACTGCTTTCATACTGCTCTCATATTGTTTTCCTACTGTTTTCCACATCATACGTTTAACCTCTTTGTGTACAGCAAAACCGGTGAGATTGACAATCTCACTGCTTCGTTGAGGAAAAGTGATTTGATTGTGTTTTGTAGGTTCCAAGTTGCTTCTGAACCGGTAGTGCGCCCTACCATCTCAGTTGCTTCAACCTTCTGAAGTTACTCCTTCCTCCTACTGGTCGATTAAACCTTGGTTTCTTACTGAGGGAAAACTGATGTTGTGCTCATCATACCTTCCTCTTGGGGTCTCCCAACGAGTGCAAGACTTGCACCATCAAGTACGCACTCTAGACTGCGCAAGCCCATGGCATGGGGAAGGTGTTGCTGAAATATTTGGGCCCATATATGGGGCAGCCCAATAAGAAATTCTCAAAATCACAAATGCCCCATGTGTACAAACAATTGGTGGGAGTGGGAAGTTCAGTCCCACATTGGAAATTGGATGAGTTGCACACCACCTTATATGGTGAAGTTTTATAGGGATTGTATGTGAGTGAGAAGACGAGAGCCTCTCGCGCACTCCTCCTCGTCGGTCGCCGCTCGCTCGTCACGACACGATAAGTCGCGACAACGTTTTGTGAATCGAGCCGAGACAACATGTGTCTTTATTTTGTTGTTTTGGACAACCGAGTTCGTAGTCGTGACGGACGCGTCACAGCTGAGGCGGTTCGGCATGGGCCTCCCACGTCGCACCGTTAGGGTTTTCCGAACCACGCTATAAAAGGCACACGTCGTGGGCATTGTACACACCGAAACCAATTTAGATTTGCCACACCTCGTTCCTTGCGCCGCCACCATAGTCTACTCCATCCCGAGCGCCGGCGTCCACCGGCGAATGGGAGAGCAGGTCTCCGAAACCAGTCTCCTTTGTGATCATGTACGGGAGAGGGCGAATTAGGTTTTTGGGAAGCGTTTCGCGCGACTGCTCGCTACTTCCATGACGGCTCGTCTTCCTAGCAAGTCAGGCGGTGATGCGTGCCACCACCTCAAGCGTCGTCTACTCTGCCTCGTCACCGCCAACGTTGTCATCGACAACGTTTCTACAAACAATCGATACAAAATCTGTGGCCCGGTCTATCTATTTAACATGTTTACTGTTTACATGTTTATGGAAATCGCGTTGCTGTTATTCATGTTGTCTACTGCATCTAGTATGTTCGAGTTCCACATGTTAATAGCTGGTTTTGTCATGATTTATATTCTGGAATTAATCATGGAAATTATGTCTAATTGTTCAACAGGTGTGCCTGGAGAATGATGCTATTTTGCTGATGAATGTCGTTGAAGAAAACAAGACTGGCCTCTCCTTGGTATGAGTCATCATTGAACAGATTAAAGCTTTTTCTAGTAGTAATTTTTGTGACTTTAGGATTCAGTATTGTCCAACAATTTGTAACGAGGTTGCATAAATGGCATGAGAGCCTGACCTTGTGTGACGGACAGGTTCCATTTGTATCAGGTTTAGTGGCGAGCGATTCCACTTCGCACACGGTCTATTGCAATGCATTTAGTTTTAAAAAACAATCCAGCCTCCTGTCGTCGGCTACTCGCTGCCATGGCCATGGCCACACCACTGTCCCGCCGCTCGCCACCCCACCCCGGCGCTCCATCCAGCAAAAGAGTCCGCCTTTTCCCGCTTCCCTACGTTCCTTGTTCCCCTAGCCCTATCCGCGAGCACAGAGTAGGGAGCCATGTGCCCGTCATGGCGTCTAGACGCCGCTGCTCCGGAGGCAATCCGCTCCGACGACATCCAGAATCTCAGCAGGAGCTCCAATCCAATACTCTAACCCTCCAAGCACTGCAACCAAGGGGACTAAGTCTATCAGAGTCAGGTACAAGTCTGCCTCCAATTCTCCATTGCAAGTGATTGACTATTTAGGTTTGATATTCAATAAATTATAGTCTTTAATTTAGAATAGGCCATTGATCGATTGAAGAATTGTTTGGTGCTATTGTTAAAATTTAGACATTCAGCAAAACTCCGAGTACCGCTGGCAACTTAAGAAGTTTAGCATAACGCTAACTTTGTAAAATTAAAACATCTTTGATGAAGGTGTTGACCTCTAAGTTGGCCCGATCTTCACGAATCGACAAGAACGAACGAAGAATGCACGAAGAACGCGATGAACACGAGAGGGGGAATCGAGGGGAAATCGAGGGCAAACGCGTGGGAAGACAAGAGGGGAAAGATAACTCGTGAAGCCTACGAGGGATCGCAAACCCAAGTCAACAACACGCTAATTGAAACCGTTTCTCTTACCGGCCGGTCCACCGATCCAACAGAAGCCCAAAAGGGGAAGGTTGGCAAGCGCTACTAGAATCACTATGTGAGAGAGTAGCTCCTTGGAGAGATCTTGATACAATCCTAGATGAACATCATCAACATAGGAGTAGCCTCGTAAGAGGAGTCACCTCAAAAGAGGGATACAAGGGCAAAGCCCTAAACTCTCGAAAACAATGCTCAAAACTATTCCTATCCCTAGATCTAGCCACCGGAGTCCTTTATATAGTCGGGGTCGAAACGGGGGGTCGAAACGGTGCCAAAACGGGCAATTCCCGTGCATTTCGGGGCCACCCCGGCCTGGGAGCCGGCCTGGCCGGCCTGGAACCCGGCCTGGGGCCAGGGTGGGGCGCAGAGGCTGGCCTAGAGGCCCAGGCCGGCCTGGGGCCGGGGTGGGAAGGGGCCAGGCCGGCCTTGAGGCCGGCCCCCTCTGTGGGGTGCCCGGCCTGGGGCCGGGGTGGGGGGAGCCAGGCCGGCCTTGAGGCCGGGGCGCTCGGGCAGGGGGCCGGCCTGGGAGGCCAGCCCGAGGCCGGGGGTGAGGCCGGGAGGCACCATTTTCCCACGTTCTTCCTCCTCGGAGCTCCGAACTTGACGCCGTCTTCACCTGCTTCTTCCCTAGCTTCGTGTGCCCCTTCTCGGATGTGTTCTTGAGCATCTTGGGCACCGTCTTGGGTCTCCGTGTGGTGATCCCACCTATGCATGTAGAGGGGTATTTCATGAGGTAGAGCACCGTTCACCAAGTCACCGGAAACGTACGGAGATAAGAGTGAGTTCACCTTGTTGCGTATCGATGTTGTGCTTGGTGGAATACGGTGGGCTACATCAATCTTCATGGCTGACTGGTGGTCACAGGCGCTTGACGCCACCCCTTGTGCCTTGCGGAGGGGCACATCGTCTCTAATCATGTTGACGGCATGGTGGGTTTGGAAGTACGGGAACTCCATGGTCTTCGACAACATCCAACCCTCGATTGCCTCCCTACTCGGCACGATCAAGGTTGAGATGCGCGATTGGGAGAATGTGGGATCCTGAGGACTACGTCAACTTCTCCCCTAGTTAGGCTGGGTCGAGTTTTATGGTATGGGGTTGGCCCTTCTTTGGGCTTGTACATGAACTCTCATTTTCTATCAATGTATCGAAACGCAAAGCTTTTTGCGTTTTCGCGAAACATAAAATATCCTTATGGCTGCAAAAGAGAGTCTATAAAAGTTCAGCAAAACTTTGCTTGCTTGCAAAATATAAAATATATTCTAGATATTTCAACAACTTAGCCTCATGGTTGCTTGATCAAAATATGTCTTCTCCAATGGAGGTTACAGAGCTAGGAATATTGAGTAGTTCAGTGGAGTTTGTAATGTGATCATATCCATGCGAGTCTTCATGTAAAAGTTTGCTCCGTTGAATGATTTTCTTTTGTCTTAAGCTTCCTTTTTTCTGCTTTTATCTCCTCTCTTCTACATGTGAAATTTACATAGCAGTGTTGGAGTAAATTACATTTGAGTGATATAATGTGTGATTGATGTACCTTAGATAATGGTGCAGTAGTTGTAGCTGGTCCTATCTTTTTTCCTTTGTACAACCTTTCAGTCCAACTTTTTTTTAGAATTTCTGTCTTCTTTATCAACCTCCTTTTTCTTTAGGTGTCCAACAGCCAATGAATCATTTGATGGTGGAGTTGTCACTTGAGCATTAGACAATCACTCTTTCACTTCCTTGCTAGGCATTGGTCCTGGTCCGTGGCACGAGCCGGGACCGATATGTCCCCCACGAACCGGGACCAATGCCCCCAGGCGATTCCTGTTGCCCCGGGCGCACGAACCGGGACCAAAGCATGGCATTTGTCCCGGATTCGGTTGCAACCGGGACAGCTGCCCCCTGGCCCCCTGGACGAGAGGGGTTGTTTCAACTAGTGAGTGTATTCTCAATCAAAACATAACATTCTCCAGAACTAAATGCTTCAGTCACCAAGGCATAGAATTTGTGAGATAGGAAATCTGTGCGGTGAACGGCATCTACCATTGGATCTGCAACTACAATGCTTCCATGACTATTTTGAACTAACCCCGCCTGTGCTCTCTGGTCCATCTAGTTCTTCGACGCATGTTGCTATAGATCTCTGGTACTCCTGAAAAATTCAAATATAACAGGAGTATAGAGCTTGCTGACTTGCACCAATATTGGAGTTTTCATTTTGATTTTTGGTAAGTTCTTTCCAGAATCAAACTCTTAATTGATGTCAACATGGAAATAGGCTTTCGGCTCACGGGTGTAGATGAACCCCTACCCGTAAAGTCGAATTTTAAAATGTGAAACAAAATTTAGGGTGTTCATATGAACATTATATGTTCGCACAAAAAAATTCGCGGAGAAAAGACATTTTATGCGGCCGGTGTAAAAAGGACAAATCCCTTGTGCTAAAAAATGACTCTACACGTAACATTTTTCTCTTTTTTATATCGGCTGCACAAAATGCCTTTTTGATGCGATTTTTTTTGTGGCACGGATAGACATTTTTCATATTAACACCCGATTATTTTGCACATTTAAAAATACGTTAAAAATGCATTTTCCACAACAGGTTCATCTACACCCATGAGCCAAAACATCACGTCCCGTCAACATTTTTTTTGCTTTGACAGCTCTTTCAAGATACTAGAAGAGTCAGACTCCAGATGATGATTTAAGTCATTATTGAGACTCTCATTTAGTTGTGTGCTCCTCATACCCAAGGTAAAGGCGATTTTCATGAAACATTCAGCCCACTTCTCCTTTACTTAGGAAATACTACAAATGTAGAGTACTATCTAACCAAGTCTGTGTTGACACTTGACCTCTCATATTTCCAAAAGCTTCTTCAAATGCTTCTTGGTGCCCATGTTGATGCCTACAAGCACTGAAGTCTGTAAGAAGAGTTGATTTTTTGTCCATATAACTAGATAAATGTTTGACCGCATTTTGCATAATATGAAAATTACACAATTCATATCGTGCTTCTAGGAAAACATACTCAACTTTAATTTTGCATTGGAGTGGTTCTTCCATTTATTTGCACACCACAAAGAGCATGGAACAAGCACAAGTGCAGACAAAAGTTTTCTTTAATTGAAAAAAAAACATGCATCAAGCACAAGTGCGGACAAGAGCTGCCATTTATGTGTAAAGGCTCCCTCCGTGTCAAAATAATTGCCATTGATATGAATGTATCTAGATGCGTTTTAGTTCTAGATACATCCAGTTTGATCCACTTCACCGATAAATATTTTGAGACGGAGAGAGTAGAACAAGCAGCAGGCAATAAACGAAATATTTTATCCTCAACTTGGTTGAATCTGTATTGGATTGGTTTTCCGTTAGAGATTGACTGCACTAGCTCTGACCATTTAGCAAATCAAAGCCTTGCATCTGGTTCTTTTAATCTGGATGCCCATATTAGCAGGAACAAGGAATCGTGTGAATCAAGGAAGCGAAAGTGCAAGAGCGGCAAAGGCAGTGGTCCTATTTTGGCGGCAATTTGAGCAGCTACATCACATGTTCCTTCCAGAACAGAGCAGCATCAGGAGGAGGAGAAAGTAGTACTTTACTAAGGAGAGGAGAGACGTTTGGATGGATTTTGTGCGGTGGATATGGGCTAAGTTAGGGTCATGACTTTGCAAGTGCAAAGTCGGACGAGCCGTCTCCGTTCTGTCAGGGATTGTTGTGCTATAGTGGATTTTGGGCCGCTAGACAAAACAGAGGGACATGATAAAGTCACTTACTGAGCTCCACGGTGTAGTGACCCAACACACCACTTCATGTTGTAGTGCACAAGTCGATGACATAACATTCGCGGAAGAACCATTCCGTAAATATTACATCCTTCAGAGTAGTACAACAAAAAACATAGCTGGTCCAACGTAACACTATAGGAAACAATTATATTCATTATAAAATCTTGAGAACACTTTTTTCTATATCAAAGAAGGTATCGTGCAAATGAAACATCAGAAGATGCAAATCGTAACTCTAAACTAGAAAATAACTCTAGCTCTAAACCTAATCCACTACGGCTCTGGACGTAGTTCTATTCTATTGCTTCTGAGTATCTATGTCCACGAACAGACTTCTCCTTCAATTTGCTATCTTCTCCTTCACTTGCATTGTTGACGTCGTTTCTTCATCAACTAAATAGCATATGACTCCTTCTAGCTTCATCAGATAGCTTTGGCTTCACGTTGAAGACCTCCTCACCAACGTGAGGGCTATCTGACATCTCCCTTAATGGCCTCACATCTAAGCAGGGATCAAAAGGGGAAAGAACGATAATGATCGTTACTCAGTGATAACCCACAACTATAGGGGATCGCGATAGTCTTCGAGGGTAAGTATAACCTAATTTATTGATTTGACACAAGGGGAGCCAAAGAATGCATATAAGCCTTAGCAGCTGAGTTGTCAATTCAACCACACCCGAGGAGCACTTAACAAAAGATATTAGGAAAAAAGGTGGATTATCTTGCGTCCTCAACACACCCAATACAATTGTCAGTTGTATAGGTGCACCAGTTAGCGAAGAGATGATAAAATATGGATAATATCCGTGGTAAAACAAGGTTTTGTAAAACTGTAATAAAAATGGCTGCAAGCAAAAAAAAAGTAGTAAAATAGAGAGCAAACGATATAGCAATGGTGAAAAACAAGGCCTACGCATCATACTTTCACTAGTGGCAACCCTCAACAACATTAACATAATGAAACATATGATACTGCCTCTAACAACATGCATGAAAGACATAGCACGGAAATCGTTTCTCATGAATCAAGTAGGACGAGAATCGCGTAGGTCTACACAAACACACCTTAAAGTTCACGTTCCGGTCAATGAACACCCCAACGCTGTCACTTTGAGCATCCAAAGATAGTACTAATAAACACCGCAACATATCTCTTGAATAGTATCTTTCTAATCAATCCACAGCACCCGCACTGTCACCTTGGCATTATAGAGATTATACTAAACACAAGTGATGACCCATAAGTATAGGGGATCGCAACAGTCTTCGAGGGAAGTAAAACCTAAATTTATTGATTCGACACAAGGGGAGCCAAAGAATATTTGTGAGCCTTAACAAGTAAGTTGTCAATTCACCTGCACCTGAAAGTACTTTTGTTCGCAGTGGTTTATTAGTAGTAACAGTTTTATAGTAGCAGCAGTAGTGAAATAATAGCAGCAGTGGAATGAAAACAACAGCAACAGTAGTGTTTGAAGTAAACAACGGGATTAAATATTGTAGGCATAGGGATGGATGAATGGGCGTTGCATGGATAAGATAGTTCATATAATAATCAAGACATGGGCATTGCAGATAAATAAGATAAAGCATCAAAGCACTAAGTAACCATAGGCATGTGTTCCGTAAATAGTCGTACGTGCTCGCAATGAGAACTTGCACAACATCTTTTGTCCTACCAGCCCGTTTTCAGCAGGGCCTCAAGGGAACTACTCGTAATTAAGGTTTTCCTTTTAATAGAACACCGGAGGAAAGAATTAACACTCCGTGAACACATGTGATCCTCACATCACAGCCATCCCCTCCGGTTGTCCCAATTTCTGTCACTTCATGCCTCGGGTTCCGGACAACGATATGTGTAAACAATTTGCAGGTATGATCAAGAAACAATAATTATCATCGTGATTGAATAACATGTTCAGATCTGAGATCATGGCACTCGGGCCCAAAGTGGCAAGCATTAAGCATAACAAGTTGCAACAATGTCAATGGCACTAATAGAAGATACTAGGCACTACGCCCTAACAATCACGACATCAATCCCTACCATCCCCTTCAGCCTACAGCGAGGGAATTACTCACACATGGATGGGAGAAACATGGATGGTCGATGGAGAGGCGTTGGTGATGACGATGGCGATGATGTCCTCTAATTCCCCGTCCCGACAGGGTGCCAGAACAGGAACTTCTGATCCCTGAATCGTGGTTCGGGGTGGTGGCGGAGCTACGGACTTCTTTTTGGAAAACTATCGACCCCCCTCGTGTTTTAGGGTTGAAGGCTATTTGTAGTCGAAAGGGGAGACCGAGGGGGTGTGCGAGTGGCCCACACCACTTGCTGGCGCGGCCTAGGGGGGCGCGCCGGGGGTGGTTTGGCCACCTCCTAGCCCCTCTCCGGGTCTCCTTCTAGCTCCCGGGGTCTTCTGGTTTTTTAGGGCCAACTAGATTACCCGTTGCGCCAAATGGCGCAAACAAGTCCGATTTATTTCGGATTGGATACAAAACAAAAAAAAACTTATAACTATATTGCAACAATACATGACGAAAGCATATCTAAAATCAAAATTGGCAATCCATGAGTAGAGCCAATGTTTTAGAGTAACATGTGTATGACCAACACTTGCACAAATGTTTTGGAGTAGAAGAGTGATTCTATAATGCAAAATATGCAGCTTACAATATGGCAATATGGTATGCTATGCCACAGTCGAAGCAAAAAAAACTTAGTTCTAAAGATGGTGAAATAATCTGCACAAATTCAAATAGTTTCCTGTAGAGAACCAACAAGGTAGTTCTTCAGTTCTGCATAGTAGTCTTGTGCAAGAATAAAGGTACAAAACCATCCTGACTCTGAAAACTAAATTGATATATATGTTTCTTTCGAAAACACCGTCACTTATTCATTCAAACAGTTTGATTGGTCTCTGGGCTCAATCAAACTTCCCAGGTCTGAAGGTAGATGCATCTCATCTCAACATTGTGCAAACATTGAATGCGTTGAGGAGCCACAGATTCGGGCGGGAAAAAAAAGCGGAGTTGTCAAATAGTCATTATATTCCAAACATAAGAAAACATTAACCTGAAAAAAGCCTTCCAAAACAAGGGTCACGAGACAAGGATACGAGCGGATCGTATAGCTCTATCAATTATTTAATCTAGGGCAACAAAAGAGAGATAGAGACTACCGAGACATATGGGCACGATGTATCAACATTCCGAAAATGGAACCGGTAGGTCACAACTTGCAAAGCCGATGGTCTTTTAGACTTGACTGGAAGGAAAAAGTACTCCAAGCATGTCTTGCAGGAAACTGTGGCTCACGAGACATGCATTTCCAGCAAAATGAGAGGCAAAAATCTTTCTTCGAGAGCTTTGGCTTTTCCAGAATATGATGTGCTCAAAACTTTAGGATATAAATATTTAGGAGTAGCAAGCAAGCAGACCAGAGAGTACTTTAAAATGCTCTCTGTACTGCAATATTGTGTGTAACAATCTACTGTCAGCACTAACACACACTACAATAATCTTGCACTATACAATTTATGTGCAAGCAAACAAAATATGAGGATCAAATTTATGTGTAAAAAATAAAATTCAGTACTCCTCAATTCTAAGTTCAAATTTACGCAATACATGCTCAGTGAACACAAGCATTGATGCTTATCACGTTACCACAAAAATCCACACTGAACCAGATCAAGAACACATTATACCTCGACTACAAGACATAAGAGAAGAAAAGGTTACAATACCTGCTGAGCAAGGAAAATCAGGGGAACCAAGTCCACCAAGAATGGCAAGAACTCGGCTGAACTCAGGGAATAACACGAGGTGGCATCCTCCCCTTCTTATACTCTCGCTTCATGCCTCTGCCAACACCTGCCGCGCTGCCCGACAATAATATGACCATTACTTGCTCGAACAACATGAGATGGGCCAAATCTTCTATAAAACCTCACTATCGTCCTTTAGAATAAACCTGTACCTAAAAAATAGAGGGTAAATCAAATATACAACCAGAAAAATAGAGGGTGTGGCGCAGGCTGCAGGTAGCAGCAACAACATAAAACAGGATGGAATATATGAAGGTAAAGCCAACAGTTGTATAAATCATCAGAAATAGCTAGCTAAAATACACAACTGGGCAGAGATAAAGAATGGAAACACACATGGTTAAGAATGGTCCATCACATATGAACATGAAGTCGAGAAATATCATGAAGCTTCAATAAAAATTAGGATCGAAACAACCATCTATTAGGAAGGGAATATTCAGCTACACCACCCAACATAATCTAAAAATATCAACAATTAATCAGATTCTATTCCAAGTATATAAACAATAGAGGCTATCAAGATTTATTTAAAGATACCAATAGAAAATATTCATATGGGGTTTGCGGCATTGATTTAGTGAAGCTCAGCCATAGCTTATGATCTCCGTGACATCCTAAAATAGCAACATTACTTTTTGAAGTAAGCAAAAGGGAGCATGTACACACCTACAACCTAACAGTAGGGGGAAGAAAACAGTAAGGTATGAAGAACATTCTGGTCCTCCAGTACCCATATTCCAAATATTTATCACAGATAGAGAACTAAAAGAACATGGCCCTATGCGACTAACAAGGGCATACACCAACAAAATGAGGAGAGAAATACCTAATGCTACATGTATGATGTATTCTAACAAGCCAAGTAAACATTGTAGTATTGGCCCATAGGATAAACTGGCCCTAAATTTGACCCCAATCCTTGTTTATGAAATCTAGACCATATACACTGCAAATACTTAATCCCCATGAATAAACAACTCATGTAACATAAGTAGCATGATGATCGATGCATAAGCCAAATACAATTGTAAATAGGATCTATCACCACAAACCAATAAATAGCAGTTCAACCGTTTAAAAGATCTGTTACTGTTAATGGGCAGCTGAACTTATACTAAAATGTACAAAGGATGTAGTCATTTACCCTCTTAATGGGTAGACCAGAATGATTTTCTCATCAAATTAATGCAGACCAAATGTTTCGCTTATCACCTTAATGCACGGACCAAAATCATTTCAAGCAAAGGTTAATGGGCACAAGATATAAGAAAATATGTAGTTTCTAGAGAAGAGTTATTCAGGTTTATGTTTTCTTTCACAACTTGGTCATAACAATTTAAAGAGCTTCTTATCTTGATTTACCTCCAAAGCTTAAATTACAGATATGTACATTGCACCGCTAAAGCATGAAAATGAAGTTTACTTTGAACAAAAAAAATGGTGTGTTCTCACCATAGCACACCGTGGCTATGTAATACAAATTGGTAGGATCTAAACAATATTTTTTGGCGTCTTAATAAATAGTATTACCTAGTTCTATTTTAAAACGGGCAGGTTTATCAAGCCAATAGCCTAAGCCGTGGAATCTAGAGCAGAACAAAGCAGCTCGCCTCACACGGACCACACGCCCCAGCTCCTCATCACTGCTAACCATGGAGGACACCTTCTCTGACCGGATCTTCCAACATCCTCAGGAAGATCGAGAAGCTGAATATTAAGTAGTTGTGGTTAAAGACAAAAGAACAAAAATCCGCTACAAAACATAGTGGTAGTCAGATTTGCTGCAAAACACAATTTAAGCCTTATCATCAACAACCTCACCTGTGACCAAACACAATAGAGGCAATGACGTGGTGCAAGGGACCTTGTCATGACGTGGTGCAAGGGACCTTGTCATTCCTTGATGTAGCAGCTAGAAAATGGTCTCGTCATGGTGGTGTAAGATCATCTGCCTACACACCATAATACGAGCCTTACCAATAACTCATTGGAAAATTTACTGCAGGGAAATATAGAAGAGTCAAATAAGAAAGCACAACATCAATTTAATTGAAATCTATGTTGCGATGCTACATCATAAGCTCCGTCTGATTCTCTGCATAATTCATCTTCATCCTACAACACCAAAACCTTGATTGTAAAACTATTTTTCAGGTTGCCGCAACTGCCATACATGCCACTATGCCAGAACAAAATACATCAGCATGAAGAATATATGTACATATCCGATCGGCAACTGGATACACGAAAATGGCCAGAATAATCAGAATCTATTGACATTAGCCAGATTGAACATAGCAGATCCTGAGAAAAGGCAGTTTACTTGAAAATCTTTTACAGCTAGCTCATACATGTTTAGTGGAAAGTAGTTTAGTGGATGGTAGTCCGTATCAACAGCAATGATATTGAATAGAATCTCAAGAATAACAATACAATGCAAAGAATTATACCCTAGCAAGATAGACAAATCGGAAAAACTAAAAAGAGAAGAAGTATGATATATTATATTTATATTGTACTTACATCGATGCAGAAGCAGATACTGAGTCCTCCCATGCAGTAGCACTCCACCACAAGTAGCAACAATAGAAACTAATTCCTTACTGCAATAGCAGCAAAAGGAGCTGCCAACAATTTCATGATGAGGCCTGGCACGAGCTGGTCAAGCCTGACAGGCAGATTAATAATTCACTCTATTGATGTCAAATGGTTCTCCATCCTTATTTCCAGTTCTCCAAGATCCTCCATAATGTAGATAATTTCAATCGAAGAAGGAGTCTACAAAGGGGTAAGCTCGTTTCATGTTAGACAAAGATCACTGTCAGCTTATCATTGGAAGGTCATCAACATGGCATAATTTTATTCCCCTACTAAAATACTCCCTGATTCAACGTGTCACAAGAAAATCGGCGGAAAATTGCATGTCGTGAGAACTACCTAAAACTGGTAGAAGGCTAATTAAAATACGGAGAATCAATCTCTGATCTGGAAATCTGATGGAATATTTCACAGGAAAGAGTAATAGCTTAGTTTTTAGCTGTGATACAACGAACCAGTCGAGTTATAACGTCACGGCTCACACGCGCATTACCTCAAACACGTAGCAGGCTAGGATTAAAAACGAGTGGGATACCTTAATGGTAGGAGCAGACTCTCCATGAGCTGACGTCGTTGCCGCCTGCCACTAAGCGTGGAGTAGGTAGGCGTACGCGGCGCGGACGTGCGCCTTTGCAGATGCCCCTCAGCATGGCCGCGTGCTCTCGCGGCCTCCATCGCGTCCAGGAGGAGGAGCATGCGGAACCGCTGGTGCACCGAGGGCTCAGGCGAAGGGGCGCGGCCGCAGCAACCTTGGTCTCCGTGAGGAGGCGGAGGGCTGCGCACCCCGCCCCATGGCGCTCGGGATATCACCGCCAGGAACGGAGCGGGGAAACGCGAGGTGAGGCGGAGGAGGAGGAGCGGAGACGAGGGCGAGGGACCAGGGGCGCTATGGCGGAGGGGTGGAGTACCAACAGCAGGTGGCGGCGGCGGTGCGGAGGACGCGAGGCGGGAATTGATTTGGTCTACTGGCGGCGGTGGTGCGGAGGAGGAGGGAGAGGACGCGAGGCGGGGATTGGTCACGCACGCGAGGTGGCCTGGATTGATAGCCGGGTCATTCTCAACCTCTGATGGACCCATAAGAAAAAGGCCCACAGGACAGAGAGAGGGGTAGACAAAGGGGAGGTATAAACGAGCAAAAAACTAACTGGGTGTGCCTGGCGAAATCGCTCTGGTGGCTGGAGTGCCCCTGAGCCTTTATAGGACTAGTAATGTTGCACGTGCCATGCACGTCTTTATCTCTTGTATAATTGTCAAGCAAACACTCATGAATACAAATGATTTTGAGTAAAACAAAAATAATAATATATTTGCCAATTGTTTTTATCTGCAAGGTAGAAGTGTAGCTTGTTAGAACATATTAATCTCTTGGCCATATCTAACACAGGCAATAGCTGACATTTTGTGGAATGGCGTGATGACCATGCTTATAGCACAGCACAATTTAGCTGCTTGAGCTAAAAGAAAGCAAAATCATAAACGCATAGACAAGAATATACTAATCCCCATACAAGATATAAGGGACGAACTGCATCCTTGTAAGAACCATGCATGCTTGCCTACAACCATAAGGTAGAGGATTACACCGCTACAAACCAAAACAATTGTCAGTTTAGCACTTCAGCTGAGTAGAATGCTATTGGAATAATATCAATTTCAGATCATATATATTACTAACATACATGCCATATCTTTTGTTTTTTTGAAGCCGGCAAAAGATTTGCCTTTTATATATGTAATTTTGCACTGAGAAGAACCACTGCCAAGATTTGAAACATCATATATGTCATGTACAAGTTATACCTCTCGTTTCAGTTCAGAATATGCGGATTGTTGTGCTGAAACATTGAGAGTAACTTTACATCCGGAAATTAGTATTTTACTAATTAGAAGAGCATACCCTTCACCTCTTCCGATCACCAAATTGAACCATGTATTCTCAACAGGCGCCTCAGCTTCGACAGCACCCCCTGCTTTGAGTGTGGCCATGGTGGCCGGGACAATCTCCCTACCCATGCTGCCAATCGATGTGAACTGCAAGTTTCAGCAGCACTACAAAACAAGAGTACATGTTTGTATCATGCATCACCATCAGATTAAAGAACCTGAAATAGTTACCTTCAATTTACACCAATCATATTAGACATAGATTAGAACCCATATCTTAGGTTTAGAATGTGTATAGGCATATAGCTGCAACAGACATGACTATTCAACACAGAGCTAATCCATCAAATATGACCATATGGGCATAACTCCAGATCATAATTTTTAAGTATTCTCACATATTTTGAGGAATTTAGCAATGATGCTCCAGAGCATACAGAAAATTCACTCTGAGATGGCAAAATCGAGTTATATTATTCGCAGTGCACCAGATGCAGCTACGCCCTTGCAGCTATCTGACCTTTACTTTCTTAATATGCTCACATCCAAGATCAAAGGTAATTAGCATGAACAGACCATGCATCATGAGAAGGCCAATATACAATCAGATACATAACTACTTATGTTTCTTTACTTCCTAAGAAAAGCAATTAAATAGTTGAGGACCTAATTAGAAATATAGCGGAACAACAGTAGTGACATTCAAATAACATGGGACATGATTTAACTTATTAAATATTCTCTATCTGTTTACAAAAAAATACAAGAGTAGGGCAGCAGTAGTACTATTGTTAGAATACTATAATGTAGTAATTCAATAATTTTATCTACAACAATACAATAAAATATAAGAGAAATTCAACAAGCCATTGTAATTTCAGTCAATAAAATCTATTTGGCCAATCTAAAACATTGCATATGGAAGAGGATGAGTACAATAAACATATATTGGGTAGTTCATGTCCAATCAGGTATGCATTTGATATTAACATATAAACATGAATCAGTGTGTAACTGTTAACCCCATTTTTTAGAAGATGCGCGTTATGCATCCCAACAACAAAATGAAGATGATGAGACATGATGCATCCGTGGCCCATACCCTGGAACAGATTCAGACATTGCGTAAATTGGTGTAACCTGAGTATATCAATGTAAGGTAGGATGATCTAGGGAACCATCCCCTCCTGTGTTCTGCCAACTGCTCATGAAACATATGTGGTTAGTGGCATCATCGCCATTAGTGGGTGATAGTGGCAGTGAAAGAATTGAGGAGGGGCGACCTGAAAGTGCTAGGCTGACATGTAGGATACTGGTCGGATCGTCTCCATGTTCATCTTCAGGTCATCAAATAGCAAAATTCCGATTGAATTGTGAGGTGGAGCAGACTTCATCTTAACAAGGCAAAACTATCCGAGTAACAGAGGCACCATTGGCCTCTACATCCTCGCTGGGCTTGTGAAGCAAATATTCCTATCCTCCATCGATGTGCCTGATACGCCACGTACTTCATGGTCCTACAAGGATATGCGTACAATGTGGTCAAATTACAAATTCTCCAATTGAACAAGGAGGTATCGATCCTCCAACCCCTTACAATCCCTGCACTTAACTTCCAAATCCCCAACAGTACATACATGATTAGATA
The DNA here is from genome assembly GCA_028641055.1 of Alopecurus myosuroides. Lineage (NCBI taxonomy): Eukaryota > Viridiplantae > Streptophyta > Magnoliopsida > Poales > Poaceae > Alopecurus > Alopecurus myosuroides. Next base: position 18,679,545 of record CM054062.1, read on the forward strand.
TATCCTAGCTAACAACGCAGGATGCAAGCAGTTACCTCGAAATTTTGACGGCATTGAGGATTGTTGTCTGCAAGAGAGCCTGCAGTGATGGTCCACGGAACCAACAGAGGACGTCCATGGAGGCAGAGCCCAAGTCCCCAAAGGCGCCATAGGAGAAGAAGACGACATTGCGTGAGGAGGTGGCGGAGGTTCTGGCAGATCGGCGCTGAGGCCGTCGGCTGCGCAGGGGAGACGGTGGATCCGGGCTCATCGAGGGCGCGAGACAGGCCAGGCGGCGGAGGATTTGGCAGACCGGCGTTGAGGTCGTCGGCTCCGCAAGGCAGGACAATAGATCGAGGCACAGCGAGGGCGCTGAATAGGATGGGCGGAGAGTGTTGTGCCATGCAGTGCGGCGGCTCGCGCAGATCGTGTTTGTTTCCGTAAATTTTGCATTTTTACCATCGGACGCGGAAGCTGCAGGCGGAACGTTTCGTCCGTGGCAGAGTTTCGTCTGCCGTGGAAATTGCTAAGTGTACGCGTAGGTGTTTTTTTTTTGGCGTTGACGGTTAGATCCTTTGGCCTGTGGCTGATCGTGAGGCTATAATTGGTCCCTTTCGTTCTGTGTGCATTAGGCTGGGTGTGCCTAGGAATGAATATGTTTGCTTGTTTTATAGTAGTAGAGATAAATGGGGTCTTTTCTGGACAATTTCCCGAAAGTTGATTTTTCTGCACAAAAACGAGACACCAAAGTAATTCTGCTGAAAACAACGTTAGTCCGTGTTAGTTGCATTCAAAACACACAAGTTTAGAGGCAAACAATAGGAAAAGTGTTTGGAAAAGAAGATACGTTTCCGACGTATCAACTCCCCCCAAGCTTAGCTTATTGCTTGTCCTCAAGCAACTCAGTGACAATCGAGTGCGATAAAAGACTTTTACGAACACATTTGTTTCATATGATGTAAATATACTCACTATATGATCAAAATACTTAGTTGTGCTCATGATAAGATACATGCAAGATATTGTCACTTAATAGCTATGCAAATCATGAGGAGATAACAACATGTTAATAATAAACAACATGGAGCATAACTATTTGCAAGATTGTAATACTCATAAAAGGATCTAATAAAGTGGTATCTTTCTTGCCATTAAGTGTGGGGCAAAACATAAATGTCAGGGAACCTCTGAAATTCAAGGGAAGACTAGAAGTAAAGATATCAAAGATACAAGTGTCAAGATTCTACCACAATCAACCGTGCTTTGGGATAAACACATCACACTAAGAATGACCATTGTTCTCTCAAGAAAGTGCTCAAAGAATATGATGGAGACTCAACATAAAAGTAAAAGAAAGTCCCTTCGCAGAGGGAAGCATGGATCACTCATGTGCTAGAGCCTTTTATTTTATTAAACAGAGGCATTGAAAACATTTTGAGAGAAGTGTATGCTTATGTCAACAAATGGTAAACAGCCAATACAGTACGTCACCAGCCAACTGGATTCACAAGAGCGGCTCCCATGTGAAGGACGCATCTGGGTAGAAGATCATCCATCTTTCTCTTTTGTTTACACAATTATGCTTTGACTGATAAATCAGGGGCAAAAAGAGTGAAGAGAATTTGTGTGTATTAATTTGGGGCTGGGTACCCCGCTGCCAGCTCTTCTATCATTTGGATAAGCGGATGAAGCCACTAGTCCAGGGTGTGAAATCCAATCAACAAGTGAGATAAATATTCTCTATTTACGTCCTCATGAGCTAAAACAGGGGCACAAAACAGGAATAATTTTTAGCAGGTTTTAAAGGTAGCACATGAGCAATTTACTTGGAGTGGCGGTTAAATACCACATATAGGTAGGTATGATGGACACATTTGACAAACTTTGGTTTTTGGGAGTTGGATGCACGAGTAGAGCTCATACTCAGTACAAGTGAAGGCTAGCAACAGACATGGAGCGACAATCAAGAGAGCAACAACTATCATAATCATGTTTGCGACAAAGTAAAGTTAACTAAGACACAAAATTGATACTAGAACTCTGAGGCAAAATAAATCATCGAGACTTATTGACTTTTTGTTTTCAGTCTTAGCATGCGCGAGCATGTGCCAAGTCGATTCAAATGAAACAGTCAGAGGAGGCTACCACAATGTCATGTCCTTCTACGAATAGAACAATGCGAACAAATATTTATATGACATGTCATTTACCATTAATAAATTGGAACAAAACATGAGAGAGCAAAAACTATTAGGCAGCCATTAAGTCACATATATCTTATGCGAACAAACTAAGCATGCTCACACAGATGGATATATGTACAAAAATGAAAGCAAATAGAGTTCATACCAGCCTCTCACCACAACTTGAATTGTCGTAGATCGTCATTATTGCTCTTCACTTGTGGCTCGAATAATATATAATGAAAACCAAGCTCCAATGGAGTCACGGACGACTGTTGAACTTTGCAGCAAACTTTACATAACCAAAGAAGGACAACAAATATTTTTGGGTTTTTCAATTAAAGCACAAACAGAAAGAGAACAAGGAAACAAAACAAAATATTTTTGGACTTTTGAATATTAAACTACAACTTAAAGGATAAAGCAAACCAAATAAAGAAACAAATAGAGAGAAACAACAGAAATACTTTTGGTCTTTTTGTGTTTTGGAAAACAAGAACAAAACAATAAAAACAAAAGAAATGAAAGAAACGAAAACAAGCGAAAGAAACGAAAGAAAAGAAAAGAAAACATGGATATACAAAGAACCGACCGAACATGATATATAAATGAGTGTGATGTCGGTATACCTCCCCCAAGCTTAGGATTTTGGCCTAAGTGGAGATCAATCACCAAGGGGACCATGAGGCGGCGCCCCCGTAGTATGCTGAGGAGGAACCCTCCTTCTGATATGTGCTCGAGGATGCGCCGGTGTACTGCGTGTTGTGGTCCTCGGGAGGCGCGTCTCGCCTCTCCTACTGCCGGTAAAACTCCATGGTGCTCAGATGCTCGTCTACCTGCTCCTTGGAGAGCGACCATGGTGACCTGTCAATCTTAAACAAAACAGGTTGTGGCAAAGTAACTTTTCGCTCCTCTCCATCCATATATAAAACTCTATATACTAAACATTCATTAGTAGAGTTAGAAGTGACAAATTGATGGGACTTCATGGCAGCAAGGTTAAGCCTACATGGAGCAATCATTTCATCATTGGGGTTAATGGAAACATTTAAAGCAGCTGCTACACGTGTAGCAATAATGCCCCCCAAAAATAGGCCAGAAGCAGCAAGGCGGCATGCAACAAGTGCACCAAGGTTATACTTCGTGCTATGGTTCAGTGCAGCATCAATAAAAGCAAGGTGGTAACTAGAAATGTTGCTAGTGTTCTCCCTACCAACGATACTAGTAGCAAGATAATAAGTAAAGTATCTAAGAGCAGGAATTTGAATGTTCCTTATCTTCCCAGCTGGGATGAGCGACCGTCATCGTTGGTGATCTCTCTGTAGAGCCCTTGGAGGTCTGCTGGTCTATCTTGAATCCTGCTCGTTGTCCCGGTGGCGTTGATACCTATAATAGTACAAAAATCTACCAAGGACAAAGATATAGGACTACTATATAACTTGAATGCAACGGTTGGACCAAATTGTGTGTTCTAAAATTTAAAGCTCTCAATGAAAGCTTTTGTGAGAGTGGCATACTGAGGGCTTTCATCCTCCATAAAGTTGGTGAGACCAACTCTTTCAATAAGCATACGAAAGTCATCTAATAAACCTGCACTTCTTAAAAATATACTGCAAGGAAAGCTAAATGGGTTAACAATACCATCATCTCCTTCATCGTCAATAGTCGGTGCAATAACGTCTTCATTATACGGTGGCCTCGCTGAAGTGGATGAGCGTGAGGGCCTTGTCCTTCTAGGAGCATAACTCCTAAATATCTCCCCAAAATTATAACTATCCATCTCTGAAATTTTCCAACAATCATCACAAAAATTAATTTCAAGCAACTATAAGGTGGAAACTACCATAGGGACTTATATGAGAGCTAAACATACATGAAAACACATTATTTCTACTCAAATCAAGCATGCAAACTCACATAAGTTGTCACCTACAGTACCAAAATACTCAAGAAATACTTCACTGAACAAAATTCTACTTGGATCGTCGGAGGAGTCACATACCAGAGATCAAACCACACCAAATATAAGCACAAATGATGGGCTGAAGAAGGAGATCAAAAATCCAGAGGAAGAACAGCAAGAACATGGGTTCTAGGAAATGTTTTCAGTTTGGGAGGTGAGAGAGAAGACTTTGGCAGTGGAGAGAGTAAGTGGAGGGCCAGGGGGGCCACACCAGGGGCTGGCCGTGCCACCCTGTGGTGTGCCTGACTGGTGGTTCCCCCTGGGTCCTCCCAGGTGGCTGTCTGCCACATTTTTTACGTAAAAAATTATTATAATTTTTCTGGAATTTTTCGAGAAACTTTATTTTTTAGGTATTTCCAGAATTTTTATAATTAATAAAAACCGGGAAAACGAAAGTGAAAAGGTGGAAAAAAACGAAACCAGCACTACAGAGGTTCCATGACACTCTAAGGAAATAATATCCAAAGAAAACAAAGGTAGTAGTGGTGAAAACAAAAGTATGGGTGTTGAAAACATGCATAACCTCAGTAATCAGGGTGAAAACATCAGGAAAACATGCATTAGGATGGTGGAAAATATGATTGTACTCAATTAGCAATGTGATAACAGATGTAAACATGGTGAAAACATAGTGAAAACATTTCCCACTTCATTTAAAATCATTTTGTTAACAAGGCTGATCAAGTCTTGCTACCAAAATAATTTTATATGAAACAAAACTTTGTTTCTCACTAAATAATTATGTTACCTCAACCTTGGTAGACATAGTCCCAATCATAATAATTTCATATTCTTTGGGTGGCTTTGGAATGAGACAATAAAATTCTCCAATCTTGATGGTCTCAATATTTTCAATGGAATTTAGACCATATTTTCTATCAATATTCTTGGGAAAATAAACAGTGTGCTCTTTATCATTAACATTAAAAGTAACTTTTCCTTGATTGCAATCAATACCCCTGCAGTATTAAGAAAAGGTCTTCCAAGAATAATAGACATATTATCATCTTTAGGCATTTCCAACACAACAAAGTCAGTTACTATCAGACAATTATTAGCAAATTGAACAGGAACATCCTCACATATACCCACAGGAATAGCAGTAGACTTATCATCCATTTGCAAAGATATATCAGTTGGTATCAATTTTTCTAGGAGGAGTCTTTTATAGAGAGTAAAAGGCATGACACTAACTCCAGCTCCTAAATCACACAAAGCAGTTCTAACATAATTGTTTTTAATAGAGCAGGGAATAGTTGGTATACCAGGATCTCCAAGCTTCTCAGGAACCTTGCCATTAAAAGAGTAATTAGCAAGCATAGTGGAGATTTCCTCATTTGGAATCTTCCTTTTGTTAGAGACAATATCTTTCATATATTTTACATAAGGAGGCAATTTAATAGCACCAGTTAAAGGAATTTGCAAGAACAAAGGTTTCATCCATTCACAAAACTTGTTATAATGTTATTCTTCCTTAGATTTGTGTTTCTTATTAGGAAAAAGCATTAGTTTTTTTTACCCAAGGCTCTCTCTCATTACCATGTTTATTAGCAATGAAATCTTCCTTAGTATACTTTGCAGTTTTAGTTTGCCTTTTCAGGTTCAGCTACAGGTTCTTCTTTACCAGAAGCATCATTCTTTTCTTTCCACTTTCAGTTTCAGCATCAGAGATAGATATACTGTTAGGATCTTTAGCAAGCACAGAGGATTCTACATCAGTTTTATGTTTCTTCTTCTTTTTCTTCTTAGTATGAATAACATTATTATTAGTTTGTTGAGAATCTTGTTCAATTCTTTTAGGATGTCCCTCGGGATAAAAAGGATCTTGTGTGGCAATACCACTTCTAGTTGTTATTTCATAAGCATGTTTTTCTTTAGAAGCATTAACTAGCAAATCTTTTTGCACTTTAGCAAGTTGATCAATTTGAGTTACCATTTGAAAATGTTTAACAAGCATTTTAACATCATCAGAGGTTCTTTCTATAATACCATGCAAATTATCAATAGCTCTAGAGTTTTCCATTAGGTGATTTTGCACTCTCATATTAAAATTATCTTGCTTGATAACATAATTATCAAATTCATCTAAACATTGATCAGGAGGTTTGTTATAGGGAATATCTCTACTATCAAAATATTGGAGAGAGTGTACCTCAATGGTGGATGAGTGAGGGATTGGCTTACATAATTCTTCTATAGGTGGAAGATTCTTCACATCTTCAAATTTAATACCCCTCTATTTAAGAGATTTCTTGGCTTCTCTCATCACTTCATCATTTAATTCAGTCATTCCCCTCTTCTTGGGTGTTGGTGTTGGTGTTGATACTGGAGTAGGGGTCGGCTCAGGCTCAATCATAGTCCAATCATCATGATTTTGTCTTATTTTAGCCATTAATTCCTCAGCTTCTTCTGGAGTTCTTTGCCTGAAAACACAACCAGCACAACTATCCAAGTATGTTCTAGATTCAACAGTTGGTCCATTATAGAATATATCAAGAAGTTTATTATTTTCTAGCTTAAGCCCAGGTGTAGCCCTAACTAAAGAACAGAACCTTGCCCAAGATACATGCAATTTCTCTCCTTCCAATTGCTTGAAATTAAATATATTTTGTAGAGCAGCATTTTGAGCACTAGCAGGAAAATATTTCTGAAAGAAAACATTAACCAAACCAATAGGACTATCAATAGATCCCGGAGACAAATTGTTAAACCAGGTTTTACCTCCATCTTTTAACGAGAAAGGGAATATTTTAGCAACAAAGTAGCTCCGTTTCTTAAGATCATCAGAGAATAAACTACTCAATGAGGAGAGATCATTCATACGTTTCATAGCACTTTCATTTTCAGTAGCACAAAAAGGTTCTTTCTCAACAATAGATATATAAGATAAATCAAGAGAGAAATCATAATCCTTATCCCTAATATTAATAGGACATAATTTATATTTAACAACACGACTTTCAATAAGACTCATAACAACATCTTTATCCTTCATAGCATGTATTTCATCAATAAGATCATCATTAAGATCCATATAGAAATCATCACTAGGATTCTCTATAAGCTCAGGTGAAACAGTAGGAGTAACAGGATTTTTATCAGGAGTTTCAGTGTTTGCAATATTTTTAGCTTTAGCAATAGTAGCATCTAATAAAGGACCGAGAGAACCACTCTCATCAAGCACAGTAGAAGCATCATCAAAAGTATCCGAAGTATTTTCAGATTCAGCAGAAGTAGCATGTGTAGCATGTGGTGGTGTAAGCAGCTTACTCATAACAAGCGGTGAATCAAGAGCAACAGAGGTGTTCAGAGTTGTACCTCTTCTTGTAGTGGATGGTAATATAGGAAACTTTCCATCACGAGTCTTACCCATGATGAATGATGGCAGTAGATAATAGTACTCTCCGGTGAGCTCGCAAATAAAGCTATGCTCCCCGGCAACGGCGCCAGAAATAGTCTTGATGACCCACAAGTATAGGTGATCGCAACAGTCTTCGAGGGAAGTAAAACCGAAATTTATTGATTCGACACAAGGGGAGCCAAAGAATATTTGTGAGGCTTAACAAGTGAGTTGTCAATTCACATGCACCTGAAAGTACTTTTGTTCGTAGTGGTTTATCAGTAGTAACAGTTTTATACTAGCAGCAGTAGTGAAATAGTAGCAGCAGTGGAATGAAAACAACAGCAACAGTAGTGTTTGAAGTAAACAACGGGATTAAATACTGTAGGCATAGGGATGGATGAACGAGCATTGCATGGATAAGATAGTTCATATAATAATCAAGACATGGGCATTGCAGATAAATAAGATAAAGCATCCAAGCACTAAGTAACCATAGGCATGTGTTCCGTAAATAGTCGTACGTGCTCGCAATGAGAACTTGCACAACATCTTTTGTCCTACCAGCCCGTTTTCAGCGGGGCCTCAAGGGAACTACTGATAATTAAGGTGTTCCTTTTAATAGAACACCAGAGCAAAGCATTAACACTCCGTGAACACATGTGATCCTCACATCACAACCATCCCCTCCGGTTCTCCCAATTTCTGTCACTTCGGGGCCTCGGGTTCCGGACAACGATATGTGTAAACAACTTGCAGGTATGATCAAGAAACAATAATTATCATCGTGATTCAATAACATGTTCAGATCTGAGATCATGGCACTCGGGCCCAAAGTGTCAAGCATTAAGCATAACAAGTTGCAACAATGTCAATAGCACTAATAGAAGATACTAGGCATTATTTCCTAACAATCACGACATTATTACATGAACGATCTCATCCAATCCCTACCACCCCCTTCAGCCTACAGCCGGGGAATTACTCACACATGGATGGGGGAAACATGGATGGTCGATGGAGAGGTGCTAGTGATGACGATGGCGATGATCTCCTCCAATTCCCCGCCCCGGAGGGTGCCAGAACAGGAACTTCGGATCCCTGAATCGAGGTTCGGGGTGGCGGCGGAGCTACGGACTTCTTTCTAGAAAACTATCGAACCCCCTCGTGTTTTAGGGTTGAAGGCTATTTTTAGCCGAAAGGGGAGACCGAGAGGGTGTGGGAGTGGCCCACACCACCTGCTGGCGCGGCTTAGGGGGGCACCGGGGGGGGGGTGGTTTGGCCACCTCCTAGCCCCTCTCCGGGTCTCCTTCAGGCTCCCGGGGTCTTCTGGTGTTTTAGGGCCAATGCGGTCTTTTCTGGGCAATTGATTTTTCTGCAGAAAAACGAGACACCAAAGTAATTCTGCTGAAAACAGCGTTAGTCCATGTTAGTTGCATTCAAAACGCACAATTTTAGAGGCAAACAATAGGAAAAGTGTTCGGAAAAGGAGATACATTTTTGAAGTATCAACAAGCATCAAGAAACCTCATGGTTCCAATTCAATCTAACAAAGTAAGAACAAGATCATGATAAGTATCCCTCTAATCCATGGTCCATAGAGTCACACTGGGCACCCGCACTGTCACCGTGGCACTGTGGGACAAAGGTGACTCCGGAGAATTATACTGGATAAAACCAATTGAGCACATCGTATCCATTACATACTGAAGGAGAAACATCATAGATTCAACAATGATAACATAGCACACGATCACAATCAAGATCACATCATGAGAGAGAGAGAGAGAGATAACCAGATAGCTACTAGCACGAGCCCTCAGCCCCGAGGAGGGACTACTGAAAGTACAATATGGTCAACTAGAGGGGGGTGAATAGGTGACTAACAATTTTTCTCCTTTTCTTTTTAGTTTGGCCTAAACAAGTAAACACAAGGTTATCTAGATGTGCAACTAGGTGAACAACCTATGTAATACAATACAAAGTACACAACAGAAGCAATATGTAAAGTGGCAACATAAACCACAAGTGTAAACAAGGAGACAAGGATATGTTTCCCATAGTTCCTTTCCAAGGGAAGTACGTCTACGTGGGAGAGGTGGGGGAGCCACCTAGGCGCTCCTCAATAGCACGGATGTGCACACCTTATTCTCCTTGAGCTTCTCTAGTGAGGGAGAGTCTCGTTTCCACTATGAGGTCGACTTGAAGGCGTTGACCAAAACTTTACACAAGGTTGAGGCGTCTCCACAAGATGGATGGAGGCTCTCAACAAATCAAAGCTTCTTGCACAAGGTAGAAGCTACAAGCACAAGGTTTCTACTATGGTTTCTAGGCCCCAAATAGATTTCTAGATCTACTATGATGTGGTGGATGGATTTACAATCCCTTTGGTGGAATCACGAATCTAGCTCTCCTCAAGCACGCCACGAAGTATCGTGTCGATTGGATGAACGGAGTGGGAGATCTAGGAGGTTGAAGCTTGCATTAATGGAGGAGAGAGTGAGTGTAAATATTGACAATAAATGAAGAAGACGGCCCTTTAAATAGCTTCTATGTAAAACTGGCCATTGGAGGGAATTCCCGCACGACCAGAACTTCGAGCAAACCACCGGAACTTCCAGGTCTGTGGGGAAACTCCCCTTTCTTTGCTCGCTCCTTTCTTCCGAGATTGGTTCCGCATAGCCGGAACTTCCACAAGTCCAGCGGAACTTCCGGCTAAGCTGTCGGGCGAGGTTCCGCCAAAGTAATCCCAATGCTAGTACCTGACGGTTCGTCGGAAGTTGGAGCGGAACCTACGGGCGGAACTTCCGCTGCGAAGCCGGAACTTCCACCATACCGGAAGTTCTAGCCAAGGTTCTGCGCCAACTTCCGCCAAAGAATGCACGATACCAGTACCGAAACTGGACATCTGGAAGGAGGGGCGAAAATTCAGTCAGAAACTTCCGCCAGGCAGAACTTCTGGCGGATAAGTTAGAACTTCCACTACCTGGACTAATTCCTAAAAAAAACCTGAAACAACATACAATAAAATTAGAAATCAAGGCGTCATCAAACATCAAAACTGATAGGAAGGTAGATGCACTTTCATCTACTCCCGCATCATTGTGGGAGGCAACAACGTCGACGAAGATGGCTCCGAGGACATTTTCCCGTCCCGGCAGAGTGCCAGAAAAGAGACTTTTGTCCCCCAAATTAGGATTTTGGATGGTGGCGGAGCTCGGATACGATTCTGGAAAAATCCTCCGGTGTGCTTCTGAATTAGGGTTTTAGGGATTCTATAGGCGAAGAGGCGACGAGAGGCGGTGCCCGAGGCCCCCAGGTGGGCCTAGACGCTTTTAGGGGGTGTCCATGCCTGGGGGCACTGGCTCCCCTCTGGGTCTCTTTCTGGCTTCTGGAGTCTTCCGGTGAATAAAAAATCCTCGTAAATTTTAGCCAATTCCGAGCACTTTCATTTTTGAAACTTTTCTGCAATTCGCAGACAAAACTGACAGAAACTGGCACTAGGCATCTTGTTAGTAGGTTAGTCCAATAAATGATATAAAAAATAGGCAAAACATGTATAAAACATGCATGGGGCATCAAAAATATAGATACTTTGAGACGTATCACTCAACAAGTTCATTATGTTCGGTTGGTAGTTTGATGCACTAACTTTATACTCGAAAGATCCACAAGCTAATGCAAGGTTTTTGCCAACATTTCTTCAAGAGATTGTTTTTATATTGAAAACTATGTCCGTCAAATCTTCACACGTGCTAGAACTTCATGGAGTTCCTTTCCTGCAGCGTTCGCAGCTCCTTCCTGGAATAGGGAATAACATGTCACATTTTATACACTCTCTAAAGGTTCATTACTTTACCCATAAGCTATCAAAATCATGTTGCACAATCAGGCGATCTTTCCTGTCCACACCCTCTTAGGTGTGGGGCCCGGCTGTTGATCCAGACCATTCACAGTGCTTCTCCACCATCCTACATGTCCACCCATTTCATGCAACGCATGTGTACCCCTGATATTCTACCCCGCAAGGTAGAACTACCTAGGCTCCCCATGCATACCATCGTAGATACCAAAATCCATGGGAATTAAGGGACCCCACCCATGTGCATGTAGTCCCGCAAGACCTACATCGTACGGCTTTGGCTGCCCGTTGACATGTGAACGGAAGAAGATTACAGATGGCTTCCTTGCCCCATACAATTCTTATGGTTAACGCGTTATTTACGGCGCAATAACTCTAATGGCATTGGTTATTATATCCTAGGTAATACTTTCCCGTGCAAATGGAACCTCCACCAAACATCTCTTACCATGGTTCCATTTGCCAGCCATAACAAAATATCACCACTCGGGTAGATATTAAATTAGTCATATTATTATAAAAAATAGAGTTCATGCTTTCTTTTGAAATAAGGTGGTAGTACGATAGGGTTTTGCAAATAGTTCTTAGCAAATATTCCAAAGGATATGAGCAAGTGATGAACTTGCCCGAGGTAGAGACAAAAGTTCGTGTCCTTTGAGGTTCGAGGGTTTACATGAGAATCCTGAGATCTGAAAAATAGTAAAGTAGTCCAAGTAAGGACTACTGATAATACTGGCAAGATGGTATAATGCATAGTAATGAGCTGCATCGCGAAATACCCTAAAAATACCCCAGCTCACAAATGTAAGCTTCATTTGATACATTACTTTGATTACATTGGGTTGAAGTGACTTAACTTTGTTTCATTACTTGTGGTGATGACTTTCTTCACTTAAAGAGTTAATAACATTGGGGTTTTGAAGTTTGAAATGATTTACTTAATTATATTAAATTGTTACTTCTTTCAGACTTAAGTGTGCTTCACTTTTATTTAGAAAATCAATTATTATACTATTTAAGAGTGAAACTTATGTGTTATATATTTGTTTTCTTTACCTAATAATAAAAGCATTAAGGTTTCCCTGGTTGGTTGGTCGGTCGGTCGGTATGTTACCAGAATTGCCCCTAAAGTTACCAGAATTGCCCCTAAAGTTGTAAATAATTACCCACTCCGCCATCCATATATTAAAAAATTATTAAGAGAATTTTTTTCTTTTCTAACTAGCGATCCACTTTTTCTTTCCGTATGTCGCTCATGTTGTCCATCGTTCTACTGGGTTGGTCCGTAGTTGTTTTCCTATCCGAGCACTGCAATGTTTCTTCCAGCCAACTGAAGTGTTCGACATGGATTCCTTTTTCCCTATCAGTAAGGCAAAGCACCTGTCGAGTTTCTTCAATTCCTCTGCTACAACACGTTTGCGGCTCCACCTCCGTATGCACTCAGGTCGTACCCAGAGCCTTGGTTTCTTTCCTGACTCTACAACTTGAGACAATCTAGATCGAGGCGGAAAAGGGTCTCCAGGGGATAGGGCCGCCCGACGAGTATATAATAATGCTCTTGCTCGGGCAATTTCTGCCATCAACTAGGAGGATTTTGTGACGTTGTGTGGTCGAATCGAGTCAAACCGTGGACGTCTTGTCGCCACGGATCACATCTACATGTGAAGGGCCGGCCGCCTGCAGCTACCTTCACCACAGTGGGTAATAACCTCTTCTCCTTCCCCGAACCAACCTCCTAGCAATTTTTCTCCATCGATTCATTAATTAGCCAGTGATTAATTAAGCACCCTGCCTCATTATTCTCACGCCTAATCATGTGGAAGGTGCTCTGATGTCCATCTCTGAATCGATATATTTGGTGGCATTGGCCTGCAGCCCGCTCTCTCCTTGGGAAACTAAATTACAGAGGAATGCAAACTTTACCGCCCAGTACACAACTACACATCCATATCGATCCTGATACTATTTTCTAAACTAATCTATGGCAATACGCACGTGGCCTTGACTGCTGATTCGTTTCACCCGAAGGAGGGACAGCTGCAGCAGCGAGCGAGATCAATAGGTGGGGACACATCGCGCAGGACGGCCAGCGCACTGCAGGCGGCCGAGGGAGGTTTTTCTGGCATCTCCCAGGCTGCCGATCGATCCGGCGAGGTTCTAACTTAGCTTCATGGCTCTATCGATTCTCTACATTTCTGGCATCCTGTTTATTTTCTTTGCGAATAAAAGTGGCTTGCATCGTTGTATGGCACTTCTTTTTAGCTCCGTGCATCTATCCTCTAATTTTTCTTTTAATTGTGAGTATACTTTTAAAGAAATGGATTCAAATCCATTACGGAATTGAAAAACCAGTTTTTTTTTTGCTCTGCAGACGACTTGACTGTTTTCATAAATAAATCAAGAAAAAACAAGCAAACCATGCACCCTGTCGGATAGGGACTGGGAAAACACCGTCATGTAATATTTTATATGTGCCTGCCGCCCCGAGCAACTCTCAGAGCAAGTATAATAAGACCTAGTCAGCAGACTATAAGGGGTTCCACATCAGCAAAATCATAGGTGGAGGAGAGAGAGGAGAGGAGAGAAGAGAGCCGGCGCTCTGCCTGTCGCCCGGCTGCAACACAGTAATCTAAAATTTACAGCTCGCTTGTAGCCCGCTGCCGGCGGTAGAGCTGGCTCTTCCATGCCGTGCAGTCTTGCATGCAGCACATGCACATGCAGCAATAAATGGTTAAATACTCTGTATAGCCAGCTTAAGAGTCACCCTACTATACGAGAACTTATTTTAGAGGGCTCTTAGCTGACGTGTCATGAGGATACAGCCGGCAGCGGGCTCTCTTATTGCTCTTGCTCTCAGACTACCCATAGTGGGGGTATCATAGGTAGTATCATGCATGCCATGTTGGCAAAAATCTGATGTGGCACAACAATTAATGAAGAAAGAGATGGTAGTGGTATCTACCTATGTTACGGTATCATAGCACATAAAACAAGATATTTTAATAACAAGTAAATCTTGTACACATATTTATATTGGGATACTACAAAACAATAAATGAGATGTGTATATGATACTACTATATGATACTATGCATTAGAGGGGTAGTATCATACACTAGTATCATATGCATGATACCAATATGTGATACTCCCCACTATGGCTAGTCTCAGATATTGGCTGGCCATCCCGAAGGTCCATTAATTACGTCTCCAGCAGCCTATGACAACGAGTTGATCGAGCTTCGATGAGCAGGTCCTCGCAAGACATGGACAAAGTTAAAATTGATCTGTGTACATGTGTGCATACCTCGGCAATTCTGTGAGCGTCGTGGCTGTTGGCCAAGACATGTTGTAGCTGCCGCTGAAGATGGATGAGTACTGAACGCGCGCGCACATCTACCTTAAAATTACTAAATTTTTACATCATATAAATATATCGGGAAATGTGGACGCGATTTTTAGATTGTACTACACATTATTGGTTTTTATCATCGCTGACGAGGGGCTAATTAACTGCATGTGGTTTTGATGCGGAACTATACCAGGATCAGAGCAACCGGTCCGAGAACCTGTGCTAGAGGATCTGGAACATTTGCCGGCAGAAGACGCAGGTACGAGCCGACCACTTGACACCATGCGCCATGGATGGTGATTCCGCCGTGGCTCAGATGGCCTACCCATGGTCTATAGTTTCTTTTGTTCACCATCGGATTTATCTTTTTTACGTCAAACGGAAAAGAAAAGCATGTCATCAGTTGGTGTGTCTAAGATTTTTTTTTTTCAAAAATTAACAAAATAATGGCCGAATAGCAGAAATGTGAAAAAAAAATCAACATGTAAGCTAATACGTATCTTCATTTTTTTTTTTTTTGCTAAAAGTTCCATGAAGAGTGTTGCGCTGCTTATTCTATATGATAGGAAGAAATAACAAAGTAGTTAAAATGATCTCCCTATGAAGGATTACTTTAAATTCCACGAGACTGTATTTTTCCATCGGATCTCAATGGAAATACATGGGTTGGCTGCCGCTGTTGTTGCAAATTTTCTTTATTATGGAGTCTCTTCCGCCATTTTAGAATGCTTTCGATATGCATTATGGTGATTCCATAATGGTGTGCCTACAAAAATAAGCAATTATGCTTTTCGAGGAACAAAGCTTGAGCACAAAAAACGCTAATATTGTTGGAATACAAGAGATTCGGAATATAAATCATCTAGGAGGGAGGCAAATGACAATCGTGGTGCATTGCTCTACTAACGCTAGCGGACAGTGGGCGGCACGCCTGGTCGCGGAGCGCCCCGCGACTACAGCTGGTTTTGTTTCTGCAACACACTGCACACTGCGGTCGTGGCTATGAGAACTTATTTTGTGCTCATAACATTTTTTCTCTCCCGTTGCAACGCACGGGCACGTTTGCTAGTAAATAATAAAATAAGGTTGTTTGTATAATACCAATTAAAAGGAAAATAAACAAATTAACATCCTAGAATTTCAATTACTAGATGTAATAATAATTATGATCTTCTATAGAGGAATATATATGCATGACAACTTTAATTATACTGAAACAATTTCCTACACATGTTCGAAGGTTTACTAGGGTTCGCATGGCAATTATGCATTTTTATCGAAATTAGCCCCGAGATGGACTTGAAGGGGGCTTTTCAGGTATTTCTAAATCTGTTTCAAAGTTAAATTGCTCTAGTGAGTTTGAAAACATTATGAAAGGATTGCATTTCTCTTTCTGAGCATTTTGATATATAACTTGCAATTTTCTGAATTTATTGAATAAATTGTTATTTTCGCCAATTCTAAATGAATTAATTCAAATTCAAATAATGTTCAAATTTGAAGTTTACCAAACATGTTTGAAACGCTAACAAACATTTAGATCTCGTTTTTCCAAACATTTCCATATTTTATTTATATTTTTCTCATAAACAAATTAGAAGATATAACATTTCCAAAATTTAATTCATTTATGAATTTAAAATGATAGGTGGGCCATCCCTGTAAGAGATTTCATCTTTATTTTTCTTTTTATTTTGAAATAAGAATTATCTGACGGCTTGGGTTCACGATGACGTCATGCTGATGTCATCGTGACGTATGCATCTGCCAGAACGGCTTTGTCGTGGATGAATTCGCCGATTCCGCGCGCGATCGACAAATAAAATGGGGTAGTGAGACAGAGGAGGTCACGACGAGTAGAGAGGTAGTGGTGCTGCTGGCTTTTGGTCGCTAGAACTACGCTGACGTCCATTTGCGCGCCAGCGGGAGGCGGCGCACGGCGACAGGGAGCTACTGAGGGAGAGGGAACAAAGTAGGGACATGGGAAGGTGCAACTGCTCACCGCGAGCTTGATGGAAGGGTCGGGGATGACCAGAAGGCGTCGGAGGCAACAAATTGGGCTGGCAGCATTCGGTCGGCCATGAGGAAGAAGGGGATCGTGGCGGCGATTCTGTGCGTCCTGGGTCAATTCCTTCCAAGGGGAGGAAGAGGAAAGCGAGGTGTTTCTCGTGACGGTCTCAGCGGAGCCGCGCGTGGCCGGAGACGGCCGCACAGTGATGATGACGACAAGCTAGGGTTTCTGCTCAGGAGAGGAAAAGAAACACAGAGAGAGAGGAAAGAGTGGACAAGGCAGAGGAGGGAGTGAAGGGCACAACATCGCCCTCTTCTCCTTACCCGCACGATGAGTGAGACAATCATGCGGGAAGCTGCCCGACGGCGTCAGCGGTAGCCACGCAACTGCCTACGTGGAGGAAGAAGACAAGGGACATTTTCAAGAAAACCCCCTCAGATTTCAATTTTTTGCAATTAGGACCTTCTGTTGTTACTAAAGAGTGGAAGATTTGAATGTTTGTGGTCTTTTTTGAAATTAGAAAAATTAGCAAAAATATGTTTTAGAATCCTTATTGAAAATCCAATCTCACCATGTGCTCTTTTGGTGAAACTGAACAAAGACTGAAATTCAAATTTGGATATTCACTTTAAGTGGATTTTATTTCTCATTTTGAAATGTGTAACTTAACACCTCTATTTTTTTGTGAATTAATTTTAGCAACATGAAAATATATTGGCATTTTGTTTATTTGTGTCTACTTGTAGTTTTAAAATGCTAAAGATATTTTCTTTCTTGACTTCATGGCTATAAATATATATAGATATTCAAATTTGTGGTTTGAGTGCTTTATTAACTCTTGGGCAACATCAAATTATTGTCTAACAATATTAACCTAATTTGCTCGATGTGATGACTACAAAGAGTATTCAAGTTGTTTAAATTCAAATACATGCCAAGAATGATACATTGTCACAATGGCTTTGATTTGTGGTACCTGACAACTAAATTATGGGAAAACATGATCAGATGTCTGTGGATGCATACTTTACAAATGTCCTACTTGTGATCAGGTCTTATGGAAAGATAGATGAGTAAAATGATGAGAATAGAATATTTCTTGATTCCATAACTCAATATGAAGATAAAACGTTTATGCAATTCTCCTTGATAGAAATTGATACTTTAGTGTGTGGAAGCAACTAGGTAGAACAACTGTTGGCTAAGTAGTCCATGTAGTTCCATAATCCACATGACCAAATTTCTCTCTTCTTGAGGAAGAACTCAGGAACAAGCCAAATGGCCTCTTTCACTAGATGAACTTGTGAACTTCTCTCTTATGAGACTGGTCCACTCACAAGAATGTGAGGGTTAATTCATGTCATTCCAGTTATAAGTGTGATTATGTGGCTTTATGGTTTGTCTTTACTTTCTCCTTGGACTTCATATCCTTGGGGTAATACCATAAATCGCACGTAACTTTCTTACTTAGAAACTTGAATATGTTGCCTATTTTATAATGTGGTTTATTATTTCCTCATTGTTATTCTTCCCTTTGTATGGTTCATGTTTGTATCTTATCATAGTTTCCTACTTGAATCGACATGATCCAAATGATCCATAGTCCATGGTGGCCTTTACTTTGGTATTGATTCCTTTAGTCAATATCTGGACCTAAGACAACTTCTTGATGTCCATTGTTTGGGTTTCAACCTCAATTGTCTCACCCTTGTGGTGTAGACATCCAAATACTCCAAGCAAAGCTTCCTCTTAGATGGTTATCAAAGAATGTAGGTGTATTTTATGACATCAATTTGCCCTATGCATATTAGAAGAATTTGTTAACGAGTTTGCAAGGCTTCCCCGAAAATTACTTTTCATATACAAATGGTTGTGATGTACTAGGTGATCTAACCTTATGTTTATTTGTATATGACATTCAATTGTTAGAGCATACAAAAGTGATTTGTTAACAAGGTTGCAAAACTTTTTACCAAACTACATCTATATAACACTAACATTGGGATATCACACTATTTCTAGATGGATTATTAAAAATAGATTTTGATATATGAGTTATCCAAATTCTCCAGGATAGGTTGACTTAGTACTTCTAGAACAACCTAAAGAATCTTTCTGAAAATCTTCCAGTCGTAGTTCCTCCTTTCTTGTGGGTTGCTTCTCTTGCAGAATGACTTTGAGAAGATTGGGAAATAAGAAGATAAGATGGTCTAGACAAAGTAAAAAGATCTAGATTAAGAGTTAGTTCAGAATGTTATTTCCCTTTCTTGTACTCCTTGTTTCCTTTCCAAAAGATATGTACTTATTCCATAATGATGGATTTTACCTAGCTTTCCATTCAATTCCTCTTATAAAGGTTCTATTTTGTTATTATTCCATTAGTTGTATGTAAAGCTACTTTAGTTGTTGAATGTTCAATTAGTATAGGGATGTGTAGTGCTTATGAAATGATAACTTAAATTGAACAGTTGACAAGACATGCCCTTAGAGTTTTAGGTTCTCATCTGCTCATATCTGGTTGAGATAATGAGCATATAGATGTTGATGGAATTTATAAATTTAAGTCATAACCATTAGTTGATTTCACAGAGTGTCGGGTTATTACTTGTGATCAGAATGTTTGGAAATTGATAAATCTAGTTCAAGCCTTTATTTTATTATTTTGTAATCCTCTTTTCTTGTAATTGATATATATATATATATATATATATATATATATATATATATATATATATATATATATATATATATTCCATAAAAGATTATAAGATGATTAGTTTCTTCAATATCATCTAGCGAGTTCAGTCTTATGACCTATTCCATTTGTGTTCTGTATCAAATGAAGATTGGACATTGTATTGGATTCCACTTGAAATGTTTTGATAAGATGTATAATTTAATTTGTGGAAACAAGATCTCATGTATGATCAATAGATACGTGGCTGATTTAGATTTTATTTGAACAATAAATTTGTCCTATAATTTTATTGTGCTCAAAGTGTAGAGAATAAAGATAGGTCATTGTCAAATTTTCAAATGACTCGACAAACGATTCAACTTAACTAACTAGTTGTTTTAAAGATCATATCGGAGTTTGACACGCTCTCATTGATGACCTAGCTCTAACTCATCAATCAAAGAGAAACCCCGATCACTTTGCAATGCTCAACTTAACGCGCAAATTTTACCCGCATTTTCAGACGCATGCTATGCAAATGCACATATTATATGAAATCCCTTTCTACCCTCTGAACTACATGTCGTTACACATGGCACCTATCTATATGTAGCATTTTGCACAAAGCACCTCATACATGTCAAGTTCTGGGGATTAGATTCATGGCAAGGGGTGCCTTATTCCGGAGGTAGAGTGTGTGGGGGATAGCATAAGGGAGTTGCCGGAGGCAAGGACGTGGCTTTTACCCAGGTCCAGGTTAGCCGGAGTGGCTTCCTATTTGCTACAAATATCAACTATGGCGGCTTTCGCCGTTCACAGGTTACAAGATGGCTAGGACGTAAAGATGAGTCTGCCCTAGGGTTTCTCCTGTCCAGCTTTATATTGGTAGCCGGACATAGGCTTACACGAGAGAGCTAACCGTACAAGTATATAACCCTAGAATCTGTGGTGTCTGGGTCTTGACCTAATCCGGATAAACTCTGGGCCGTAATCTGGATGTCCCCTTCTACGCGTCAGCCTACTCGGTCGCCCAATGTGGCCTCCTGCCACATTGCCTTTGGGCCACCCTGCTAGTTCGGTCTTCTGGATGTCGGAGGATACACTTTGTATATATCCCCAAGAGTATCCCCGGGAAGGTTTGAGATCCATTTGTCTTTATTTCCGCCAAAGCAAGTGGTAGATACGTATCTTGCAAATTGCCCTAATTGAAACTCCTTTTCTGCATAATCCGTCATCCAGCAAATGCTGGGACTTTGGTCAAACTTTCTTCTTACGGGTGCTCTGTTCAAGTCAGACGTGGTTCGATGGATGTGTGTCATCTTTCTATCATTCGTGGGTCCTACCATAGTATGAACACCAATAGAAATTGTAGGAAATCAATTAGTGCAATTTTGTCGGTGTTGGAACCAAGGGGTCACACGGTCATGGCAACGGTACGCAGCGGGATGCGGTCAATCCATGCCGCATGTCAGGCATCCAACGGCCGCGACCGTTGGACACGCATTACCACGGAAGGCTATAAGTAGGCCCTGCTTTCTTTCTTCCTCCACTCGCATATCCATTCCACGAAAACTCCGGTGCTCTCACCCTCGAGTACACCCACAACATACTCCCCATCTCCGGCGAGCAAAAACCAACGGCACAGTCGAATAGCCCACTTTTTTTATGGCCTTTGAAGACATCACCGCGAGCGTCCTCGGCGAGGGCGAAATGATAGGGAGGGAGGACGTCACATCGGTTAAGGTGGTTGCGGCAGCGGGGAGTTCCACGCCGGTGGGCACTTCATCCCCGATAGCTTCTCTGACGAGCGCACCCGACATCCTAGCTCCCTCATCCTCATCGGCGGCGACGAAAGAGCTATCTACGAAGGAAGACGACACCACGGCGAGGCCACCAAATCTGGGATGGAGGCGAACGTGCGTCCACGGAGGAAGAAAGCTCCGACAACAGCTGCTGGATCCCCGATACCGTAACCGAGGGAGAGCTCAAGTGGTATGAGGAAGAAGGTTTTCTTCCGGCAAAGGCGTGGCACAGTGCAGAGGACGACGTCGAGCCAACATCCCAGGACAGCGAATGAGTCCTGCTCATGTCTGATGACCCACAAGTATAGGGGATCGCAACTATCTTCGAGAGAAGTAAAATCCAAATTTATTGATTTGACACAAGGGGAGTCAAGAATATTTATAAGCCTTAACAGATGAGTTATCAGTTCAGCTGCACCTGAAAGTAGACTTACTCGCAATAGTTTATCAGTGGTAACAGTTTTATAGAAGTAGCAGTAGTAAAATAACAACAGGAGTAAAATAGTTACAACATTAGCAATTGTGGGAAACAACAGGATTGAAGTACTGTAGGCATAGGGATGGATGAACGGGTGTTGCATGGACAAGATAGTTCATATAATAATCAAAACATGGGCATTGCAGATATATAATAATAAAGCATCCAAGTTCTAGGCAAACCATAGGTATGTGTTCCAATTTAGTCGTACATGCTCGCAATGAGAAACTTGTACATCTTTTGTCCTACCAGCCTGTTGCAGCGGGGCCTCAAGGGAAACTACTGGTAATTAAGGTGCTCATTTTAATAGAGCATCGGAGCAAAGCATTAACACTTCGTGAACACATGTGATCCTCACATCATAGCCATCCCCTCCGGTTGTTCCAATTTTTATCACTTTGGGGCCTCGGGTTCCGGACAATGACATGTGTAAACAACTTGTAGATATGATCAAGAAACATAATTATACTCATGAAACAATAAGATGTTAAGATCTGAGATCATGGAACTCGGGCCCTAGTGACAAGCATTAAGTATAACAAGTTGCAACAACGATATAAAGTACTAACAACGGATACTAGGCACCATGCCGTAACAATCTGGCATTATTACATGAACGATCTCATCCAATCCCTTCCATCCCTCTCAGCCTACATCGGGGATTACTCACACATGGATGGGGAAATCATGGATGGTTGATGGAGAAGTGGTGGCGATGACGATGGCGATGATTTCCTCCGAATCCCTGTCCCGATAGGGCGCCAGAGCAGGAAATTCTGGTCCCCGAATTGAGTTTCGAGGTGACGGCGGCACTGTAGTGTGTTTCTCTGGAATATGACGAACCCCCCGATGTTTTTAGGTTACGGGGCTTATGTACTCGAAAGGGGAGCCCGAGGGGGTGCCTGGGCAGCCACAACACCAAGCGGCACGACCTAGGGGGCGCGCCAGCCCATGGTGTGAGCCCCTCCTTGCCCCCCTCCGGCTATTCTTCTGGATCCAGGGGTCTTCGGGTAAAATAAGGACTTTGGGATCTTTTCCGGGCAATTTCCTGAAAATTGATTTTTCTGCACAAAAACGAAAGACCAAGGTAATTCTGCTGAAAACAGCGTTAGTCCGTGTTAGTTGTATCTAAAACTCACAAGTTTAGAGGCAAACAATAACAAAAGTGTTCGAAAAAGGAGATACGTTTTGGACGTGTCAACTCCTCCCAAGCTTAGCCTAGTGCTTGTCCTCAAGCAATTCAGTTGACAACTGAGTGCAATAAAAGAACTTTTACAAACACATTTTCATATGATGTAAATATTCTCACTATATTATCAAGTGCTTAGGAAATTCATAATAAGAAGTATGCAAATAAAGTCACCTAATAGTTATGCAAACCATGAAGAGATACCGACACACTAATAATAAACAACATGAAATATATCAATCTCCAGGATTGCAATGTTCATAATAAGATATGATACAGTGGTATCTCGCTTGCCCTTAATAATGGAGCAAAACATAAATGCCAGGGCACCTCTGAGGTTCAAGTGAATACTAGAAGTAAATATATCAAAGATACAAGCATCAAAGTTATACCACAATCAACCGTGTTCTGGTACAAGCACATTATACTAAGAATGACATCCATGCTCTCAAGAAGGTGCATAAAGAGAGAAGGTGAAGACTCAGCATAAAAGTAAAAAAAAGGCGCTTCGTAGAGGGAAGCAGGGATTAACATGTGCTAGAGATTTTTATTTTATAAACAGAGGTAAAAATGTTTTTTGGGAGGTGATTGTTCATGTCAACGATTGGTAATAGAGTCCTTGTTATCTTCCATACTAAACAAGTTGAGACGGTTCTGAATATTTATATTAAGCATTTATAGCATGCTCTTTATATAGTATGACACTCCTCCCCACCTTGCTTTCGCAAACCATGGCTAACCGAATCCTCGAGTGCCTGCCAACAATCTCATACCATGAAGGAGTGTCTATTTATTATTAGCTTTTGATGTTATAATGGTCTAACCAGCTCTTTGCAAAATTAATGACGAGCAGATGAAGCATGCAAGTTAGGATACTTAAATAGCATGGAAGACAACAAACCCAACTACTACTTCCTCATGAGCTAAAACAGTGTCACAAAATGAGAAATGTTTTGAAGGTTTTAAAGGCAGCACATGAAAATTTACTTGGAGTGACGGTGAAATACCACATATAGGTAGGTATGGTGGACACATTTGGAAAACTTTGGTTTTGGGGATTTGGATGCACGATTAGAGCTCATACTCAGTACAGGTGAAGGCTAGCAATAGACCGTGATCAACAATCAAGAGAGCAACAACTGGCATAAAAGTGATACAAATACTCTGAGGCAAAATAAATCAATGATGCTTAATTGACCTTTTGTTTTCAGTCTTATGCATGTGTGAGCATGTGCCAAGTCGATTCAAGCGAAACAGTCAGAGGGAGATACCACAGTTTCATACCCTTCTATGAATAAAACAATGCAATCAAACATTTATACGACATGCTATCTAATATTAATAAGCTGGAACTAATTGATACGTCTCAATCGTATCTATAATTTTTTGATGCTCCATGATTGTTTTCTACCAATTTTCCTATGTATTTACTATGGTTTTATATTATTTATTGGACTAACCTACTAATGGTTTCAAAGTGCACAAGTTCTTGTTTTGACTTGTTGGAGAAGGACTCTGACTTTCCTGAAATCTGTCCACCAACATTTTTTAGAGATCGTTAGTTTTACACCCAAAGACAACATCAATTGAAGATGAAATTGCCTAGAAAGTTGTTGGCCATTTCCATTGTTTTTATTTAAGCCCAAGAAAAGCCCAATCCAAGTTCGTATGCGACCTGTGGACCCATTTTACTAGAGGACAAATATCTGATTACGGGATTACGTGAATCGGTGACGTGATTGAGTCCAACTCTTACCATATTTGATGGATTAGGTCAAGACACGAATTTGGGGCCTCATTAGGGCTGAGAAGGGTCTCTAGGAAGGTTCTGGAGGTGCCTAAGAGCCCTTGGATCAAGGGGGCATCCATCGGAGGGCCGGGGAGTATTGTCCCATCACATATAAGGAGAGGAAAACCCTAATTCTTGGGCAGCCACCAAAAGCCACTTATTTTGCCTCCCCCATGGCCTCATCTCCATGGGGGAAGGCTCATCTATAGCACCAAGAAGCCATGGAGGAAGGGTTCTAAGGGGCGGTGCTCCCCCATGATTGCCGGCCGGCGCAGAAGGAGCCCCATGCGCCGCCGACGCCGCCCTGCACCTCACGTGCTGCCCCTTCTCCATCCTCTCCACCTACTTCACCGCCATCTCCATCGTCAATTCCTCCTTGTATACATTGGTTCATCCTCCCACACAACTCTGTACCGCCCTATGTGGTTCCATCATATGTTTTATGCGCGCATGGATCACATCATAGGGTTTGTAGTATGTGGAGAAACCTAGAGGGAGGGCTGCTTGAGTGACAGAAACATGAGCCCCAATCTAGTGATTAAAGCATATGGAATAAAGAGGACCTTTTGACCTTTTGATCTTATTTTGTCTCCCCCATGGCCTCATCTCCATGGGGGAGGGCTCATCTACAGCACCAAGAAGCCATGGAGGAAGGGTTCTAAGGGACGGTGCTCCCCCATGATTGCCGGCCGGCGCAGAAGGAGCCCCATGCGCCGCCGACGCCGCCCTGCACCTCACGTGCTGCCCCTTCTCCATCCTCTCCACCTACTTCACCGCCATCTCCATCGTCAATTCCTCCTTGTATACAGTGGTTCATCCTCCCACACAACTCTGTACCGCCCTATGTGGTGCCATCATATGTTTATGCGCGCATGGATCACATCATAGGGTTTGTAGTATGTGGAGAAACCTAGAGGGAGGGCTGCTTGAGTGACAGAAACATGAGCCCCAATCTAGTGATTAAAGCATATGGAATAAAGAGGACCTTTTGATCTTAATGTTATGGTTGGGTATTTTTACTTTAATGTATCTTCTAGTAGTTAAGGATGTTCGCTAGAGTTCCAATCATAAGTACTTACAATCATTGGATAGTGATAGCTTGTTAGCTTTTCCTCTCCCACATAAAAGATGAATATCAACCTTGTATTTGACTATTTGATCATGGACAAATCCATCACACTTTCCACCACTTTTCCACACTCATGTTACTGTTATTTTATAGTCATTTAGTATACTTTATTTTTGCAACTTTACTTTCATGTATTTATTATCTTGCAAAACTATCTTGTTTACCCGTATTGTTACTCTAGTATTATTTCCTAGATATTGCAAAACGTTTAGTGTGCATAGAGTTGTATCGGTGGTTGATAGAACTTGAGAGAATATTTATCTTGCCTTTAGCTCCTCTTTGGGTTCGACACTCTTACTTATCGAAAAGGCTACACACGATCCCCTATACTTGTGAGATATCAAGACCTTTTCTGGCGCCGTTGCCGGGGAGCAATAGCGTGGGGTGAATGTTCTTGTGTGCACTTGTTTGCTTTGTCTCTAAATAGTTTTATTTTCAATTTTAAGTTGTTTGCTATCTCTAGTTATGGATAGGGAACATGTCTTACAAAATAAATAGTTGTACTTGTTGTCTAAAAACGTTTTCAAAAAGGAAAGGGATTGGAAAGATGAGTAATGGTTAAGTGGGGATCGACCTTGAACATTTGGGTTCATGCCTATGAAACCAAAACAAATCTTTCCATGGAAGATTTTCAGTTAAAAACTTGTATATATTGTGTATATTGTATATCTTGTACATATTCCTCTGTACCATAAAAGTAAATTGATAATTGTAGTTTCTAGTTACTTGAAAGTTGATAGTTTTGCTTTGCTATCTAGAAACAGATTTTCTGTGCTTCACCGTATAAAATGTTTAAAATCACCAGAACGTGATATTGATCTGAAATTTATTGAGTGCAAACTAATGCTTATTATATTTCCTTCATTAGACTAACCTTTTCGGATTTGAGGTACGTAGATAGGTCTAATAATTCGATCTTTACTAACTGATTCTGTTTAGACAGAATTCCTGTGCTTCACTGTAAAAATTGTGATAAATCTCATAATAGTATTTTGATCTGAAATTTTGTGTGCATAAACCTGAGATTATGACCCGTCTTTCATTAGCTTTGAGTTTTTTTATTTTAGCTACCTAACTATCTCGTTGAGTGTCATCTTTATAGATTGTTCAATTTCGACAGATTTCTTAGTTTATTCAGTATTGTACTTGGTGTTATTAATTTCATTTGTTTTTCGATGGAAAACTGAAGTCATGAACACCTTAGTATATACAATGGCTAATGTTGAGTAAATATTATGAAACTTGGCAATGCTTCAACATGAGTGGATTTTATTTCATGAGTACTAACATTACTAATGAGTTTTTGTCAAGTTTTATATGAATGTAGTATTTAAGATCCAATGGAGATGGTGATACGAGATGAATGAGAAGATAAAACCTCAATATTGGGGACTCCCAAGTGCACCTCAATTAAGTATTCAATAATATTCAATCATCAAAGCTTGGGGATGCCCAAGGCATCCCTTCTTTTTTCCATGCCCAGCTAAAATGCATTAACGAAAAACACTTCTTGGGAGATAACCCATGGTTTTATTTTTTTGCTTTGTTTTTCTATTTTTTCTTTGAGTCAAGGGGTTTTACACTTCGGTAGAAAATCATTTTTATCTTTATTTTCATGTATTAGTTGTGCCAAGTAAAGTTTCTAGCGAAAGTTGGAGTTGGTTTTGGATTTCTGCGTAGAAAATAGATTTATGTTGTCCACCGTAAAAAAACGTATAATTCACAGAAAGATTAAAATGATCTGAAAATTTTTGTGCATATTCCTCAGCTAATTCCAAAACTTTTCGTTCTTTATGTTTTTTGATCTGAGCAACTTAAGTTCCCCGAAAAAAATCGTCATTACAGACTGTTCTGGTTTTGGCAAATTTGCCATTTTTCTTGCATTTGCTCTTTTACTATGTCAAGTGGATTTCTTTGATTCACGAAACATCAGTGGATGTAGCTAATTTCTAAAAGTATCAATAGCACTTGTGCCCATGCAGAACCCATGAGTTTTTTTATTGTGCACTAACCCTTTGATGTGAATTACTTTGAGTGTGGTGTGAAGGAAGTTTTCAAGAGCCAAGAGAAGGGGGTGATATAATGTGATCAAGAAGAGTGCAAATTCAAATCTTGGGGATGCCCCCGTGGTTCATCCCAGAAAATTCTAAGAAGACTCAAGCGTCTAAGCTTGGGGATGCCCAAGGCATCCCCTTCTTCAACAACAAATTATCAGGTCACTTCTAGTGAAACTATATTTTTATTCGGTCACATCATATGAATTTTACTTGTAGCGTATGTTTCTTTTTCTTTTGTTTTATTTGCTGCAATAATATCTTTGGAACCTAGCATTCTTGTTTGGAAGAGATAGACGCTCGGCCTTTTCATTTGAATACTCGGTATACTCGTATTCTTAGTTTTTCGTCTAGTTGCTGGAAAATTCCTTTTTAGCTCCTATTTTTCTTGCATTTCTTATTCAGAGCTGTTAGTTTTAGTAGAGTTATGTTAGTACTCTCTTTTTGATTGGTGTATATCTTGGAGAGTTTTTGTTTAGTATAAAATATTTGGTGTTGGAAAGCAGTAGTACAGTTTTCGTGCTTACAACGATGCAAAAAGAAGCTCGTATAGACTGTGGCTAGAATTTTTCATGTCATGATAGATGTTATTTTAATTCTAAGCCTAGTGGTTATTTTTGTAGCATGACTTGTCTCAAATATTTGAGAGTGTTTAATGTGCAACTGAAAGAATCATGAGTTGTTGTTGTCATATTGAAGCATATATTTGTAGTGTTCTCCTTTGAATGTTTTATTTGGTTGACTTGGCGCATGCTTACACCATGTTTATTACTACAAACCAGTCACCTATAGCCTCTATGACCATTTATTTTTTGAACTTGTAATACCCTTTATGCTTTGATTAATGATGTTTTTGTCGCTATGCATGATTATGGCAATTATTGCTCTCTTGATTGGTCGCTCCCAGTCTTAGCTAGCCTCCACCTGTACTGAGTATGAGCTCTACTCGTGCATCCAACTCGCAAAACCAAAGTATGCCAAATGTGTACACCATACCTACCTACATGTGGTATTTAATCGCCACTCCAAAGTAAATTTCTCATGTGTTACCTTTAAAACCTTCAAAATTACTCATGTTTTGTGCTCCTGTTTTAGCTCATGAGGACGTGAATAGAGAATCTTCATCTCACTTGTTGATTGGATTTCACACCCTAGACTAGTGGCTTCATCCGCTTATCCAAATGATAGAAGAGCTGGCAGCGGGGTGCCCAGCCCCAAACTTAATACAACAAATTCTCTTCACTATTTTTGCCCCTGATTTATCAGTCAAAGCATAATCGTGTAAACAAAAGAAAAGAGGGATGACCTTCTACCCAGATGCGTCCTTCTATGGGAGCTACTCTTGTGAAGTCTAGTTGTCTTGTGACGTACTGTATTTTCTGTTTACCATTCGTTGACATCAGCATACACACCTCTCTAAAAAATGTTCTCAGTACCCCTGTTTAATAAAATAAAAGTTCTAGCACATGAGTGATCCCTGCTTCCCTCCGCGAAGGGCCTTTCTTTTAATTTTATGTTGAGTATCCATCTTCTAACTTTATGCACAGTTGGGAGAGCATATTTGCCATTCTGAGTTTAATGTGTATTTGTCCTAGAAACATTATTAATTGATTCATGTTGTGTTATTATTTGTTCTCTAATTATTTGTTCTAGTCATCCTCTTAAACTTTGAAAGTGTCCTGGCATTTATGTTTTTCCCCATTCTTAAGGACAAGCGAAATATCACTTTGCTATGTTTTCTCTATGCTTGAAACAAATGTATAACTTTCGAGTGCATTATTATTCACGATCTTTTATTTGTGTTACTTTTCATGATGCAAAGTGATTGCTATGTTTCATTGTCAGAATTATATCTGTCATGCCTATGTTTAGAGTACTTTGACCTCAGCTTGCAATGCTTTTACAATAATGTTGATCAAGTTTGTGTTGGCTGCATTTCACCTCAAAAATTATTTTGTTATCACTTATCAACTCGAGGATGAGCATGAGTTAAGCTTGGGGATGCTGATACGTCTAAAACGTATCTATAATTTTATGCTCCATGCTTGTTTTCTACCAATTGTCCTATATATTTACTATGGTTTTATATTATTTATTGGACTAACCTACTAATGGTTGCAAAGTGCACAAGTTCTTGTTTTACACTTTGATGTGTAGAAATTAACAAGAAAACACAAAAGGAGAATTGTTGGAGAAGGACTCTGACTTTCCTGAAATATGTCAACCAACAATTTTTTAGAGATCTTTAGTTTGACCCCGAATACAACGTCAATTAAAGATGAAATTTCCTACAAAGTTGTTGGCCATTTTCATTGCCTTCATTTAAGACCAAGAACATCCCAATCCGAGTTCGTATGCGACCTGTGGACCCGTTTTACTGAAGGACAAATATCTAATTACGGGATTACGGGAATCGGTGATGTGATTGAGTCCAACTCTTACCATATTTGATGGATTCGGCCAAGACACGACTTTGTGGCCTCATTAGGGATGAGAAGGGTCCCTAGGAAGGTTCTAGAGGTGCCCAAGAGCCCTTGTATCAAGGGTACATCCATCGGAGGGCCGGGGAGCATTGTCCCATCACATATAAGGAGAGGAAAACCCTAATTCTTGGGCAACCACCAAAAGCCCCGAATTTTGCCTCCCCCATGGCCTCATATCTATGGGGGAGGGATCATCTACTGCACCAAGAAGCCATGGATGAAGGGGGCTTAGGGGCGGCGCTCCCCCATGATGGCCTGCTGGCGCAGAAGGAGCCCCCTGCGCCGCCAACGGCCGCCGGCGCCACCCTGCACCTCACGTGCTGCTGATGACCCACAAGTATATGGGGTGTATCGTAGTACTTTCGATAAATAAGAGTGTCGAACCCAACAGTTTCTATGAAGGAATAACTGTAAATACTGGAAAACAGATTTGTAGGGGGTTTTGATATTGCAGATAAATAAAGTGCGAGTAAATAAAATGCAGTAATAATAATTGCAGCGAGTGGCCCAATCATTTCTTCAGCAAAGGAGAACCCGGTGAGTTTACTTATGATTAACAAACGTTCTCGAGGACACACGGGAGGTTTCTGTCAAGTGCTTTTGTTCCATGCAGCTGAATAATGTTAGGTGTTTTGATAAGTGTTGTGTGGGTGAACCTATGCTAATGTACCGTCCCATCCAAGACTAATACATACTTGTGATTATACCCCTTGCAAGCATCCTCAACTACAAGAAAGTAATTAAAAATAAATCTAACCACAACTTTAAACTCCGAGATCCTACGCTCCCTTGTGTAATGGTTTTCTAACGGGGGTTTAGGTTTCTGTCACTCCGGAACCCCACAATTAGTAGCCAAATACACGATGCATTCCCCTAGGCCCATAAATGGTGAAGTATCATGTAGTCGAAGTTCACATGACACCACTAGAAGAATAACACCACAACTTAAATATCAAACATTAAATATTATTCAACATTACTTCACTACTAACAACTTGACTTCTCCCATGTCCTCAAGAACAACACGAACTACTCACAACACATCATATGGATCATAATCAGAGGTGATATAATGGATGATAACAATCTGGTCATAAAGTGCAAACAACGATAAATCTCACAAGCATCAACTACTAACAAGTAATCCACACCGAGAGAGAGATCTAATGCAAAACAACGATAGAGGCCCCTAATTGTTACATCGGGGTGAAGGTGGATGATGAGGGTGATGGTGCTGGTGGTGATGACGATGATGATGACGATCTTGATGATGCTCGGAGTGATGACGGTGATGATGGCGGTGATTTCCCCTCTTCGGAGAGGAATTTCCCCGGCAGATTTCTCCCTGCGAGAGAGCTTTTCTCTTTTGGGTGTTTTCCGCCCCGTAGCGGCGGCGGAATAAATCTTCGAGGATGGAATGAGGCTTAGGGTTCCCTCTCGGTCAGGGGGCCAAAGATGACCCCCAGAGGTGGGCCAGGGTGGCCACACCCCTAGGTGGCGCGGCCAGGGGGGCGCCACCCCTAGGTGTGGGCCCCTGGTGGCCCCCGTCCGGCTCTCCTTGTGGCTGAGTTCCTCCTCGGGACTTTTAGGAACCCTTGGATGTCCCCCTTCTTCTTTTAATCTTCTAAAATATAGTACTCCCTCCGATCCATATTAATAGGTCCTGAAGTGGATGTATCTAGCAATAAAACATGTCTAAATACATCCACTTCGGCACCTATTAATATGGATCGGAGGGAGTATCTCGATGGTGCTTTTTTCCATCAGATTTCTGGTCCCGGTGTTTATTCTCCAAAAATTATAAAACATGCAAAATAAGATAAAATAACCTAAGAGATGCATCATAACATGAAATATATCAATGAATAACAGAAAATTATGATATAAAATAGTGATGCAAAATGGACGTATCAACTCCCCCCAAGCTTAGACCTCGCTTGTCCCAAGCGAAACTGAACTCAGAAAACATGACCACAGGTTTATGGAGTGAAGAGTCGATAAATAAAATACGGACAAGAAGCATCACATTTACCTATGCACCAATCATTACAGACAGCAACTTTCTCTCCTATAACTTAACTTGAAACAAGTAAAGGGAGTCACAAACAAAGATGCAAAAAAGAGAATCAAAATTGGTAATGGCAAAGTTCGTTCTTGGTCAAAGAACATTTAATGAAATTATACTTATCTTAGGTGAAGTCTTTATAATAAGGTTTACATTGTAGAGCTTAACATGTTTAATTATAACAATTCATTTACAGTGATTCATAGTTTTCAAAGTAATATTCATTCAGATAATAAAGCATGTGCTAAACAAAGAAGGAGGGCAAACATAATTGAATAAATCAACATATAGATGATGAGAACACAACAACTCAAATGCTTGTTGGAGACAGAAGGAAATGGGTTTACTGACTCAACATAAAAGTAAAAGATAGGCCCTTCGCAGAGGGAAGCATTGATCACTCATGTGCTAGAGCTTTTATTTAATAAAACAGAGTAATAAAGTGCATGACACTCCTCCCATCCATCTTACACAAACCATGGCTAACCGAATCCTCGGGTGCCTGCCAACAATCACAAACCGTGGAGGAGTATCTAAATTTTGAGAGGTGTATATTTATGTCAACGAATGGCAAACAGAAAATACAGTACGTCAAAGCCAACTAGACTCACAAGAGCGGCTCCTATAGAACGGCGCAACTGGTATAGAAGGTCATCCCTCTGTCTCTTTTGTTTACACAATTATGATTTGACTGATAAATCAGGGGCAAAAAGAGTGAAGAGAATTTGTATTATTATTTGGGGCTGGGCACCCCGCTGCCAGCTCTTCTAGCATTTGGATAAGCGGATGAAGCCACTAGTCCAGGTGTGTGAGTCCAATCAACAAGTGAGATAAATATTCTCTATTTGCGTCCTCATGAGCTAAAACATGAACACAAAACATGAGTAATTTGAAAATTTTAAGGTAGCACATGAGCAATTTACTTGGATTGGCGGTGAAATACCACATGTAGGTAGGTATGGTGCACACGAATGGTAAGGTTTTGGGTTTAAGGTTTGGATGCACGAGAAGCATTCCCGCTTAGTACAGGGTTTTTGGCTATCAAGGTTGGGTAGCAAGCATAAGAGTTGAAGAAAACAAACGAATATACACACTCTAGTTTTCATTCTTATTGTTCTGTGAGTGTTCACTTTTTGCTAGTACCGCGTTTAGCCTTTGTTTTCATGCATCTCTTATTAGAGTTGTTAGTTTTAGTAGTATTATATAAGAACTCTCATGTTTGCTTGCTGTAGCATTTAGAGAGTTTTTGTTCAAACATATCTTGTATGGTGCTTGTTGGGAGAAGAAACTGCTGCTTAAAGTAGAATTTATAACAATGCTAGTAGAAGCTTGTTTAGACTGTTGCTAGAACTTTTTCATGCCATGCTAAATATTATTTTAGTTCTAAAGCCTTGTGATGTTGATTAGCATGAATAGCCTAAAATATCTGAGAGTGTTTAATATTTCATTGAAAGATTCATGAGTTGTTCTTGTCATAAGGAAGCATAAATTTATGGTATTCTCTTTCGAATGTTTTATTTGGTTGACTTGGCGCATGCTCACACCATGTTTATGACTATGAACCAGTAACGAATAGCCTCCATGACCACTTAGTTTTTGAACTTGTGATACCTCTTATGCTTTAGTTAATGATGTTTATGTCGCTATGCATGATTATGGCTCTTATGCTCTCTTGATTTCTCGCTCCCAGTCTTTTGCTAGCCTCCACCTGTAATGAGTATGGGCTCTACTCGTGCATCCAACTCCCTAAAACCAAGTTTTCCCATTGTGTCCACCATACCTACCTACATGTAGTATTTAACTGCCACTCCAAGTAAATTGCTCATGTGTTACCTTTAAAACCTTCAAAATTATTCCCGCTTTCTGTTCATGTTTTTGCTCATGAGGATGTCAATAGAGAATCTTTATCTCACTTGTTGATTGGATTTCACACCATGGACTAGTGGCTTCATCCGCTTATCCAAATGATAAAAGAGATGGCAGCGGGGTTCCCAGCCCCAAATTAATACACACAAAATCTCTTCACTATTTTTGCCCCAGATTTATCAGTCAAAGCATAATTGTGTAAATAAAAGAGAATGAGGGATGACCTTCTACCCAGATGCGTCCTACACATGGGAGCCGCTTTTGTGAATCCAGTTAGCTTGTGACGTACTGTATTTTATGTTTACCATTCGTTGACATTAGCATACATCTCCCTAAATATAGACACTCCTCCACGGTATGTGATTGTTGGCAGGAACTCGAGGATTCGGTTAGACATGGTTTGTGAAAGATGGATGGAAGGAGTGTCAAACTTTACCTCTGTTTAGTAAAATAAAAATCTCTAGCACATGAGTGATCCCTGCTTCCCTCCGCGAAGGGCCTTTCTTTTACTTTTATGTTGAGTCACCATCTTCTAACTGTATGAACAGTTGAGAGAGCATTTTTTCCATTCTTAGTTCTATGTGCATTGTCCCATTAACATCAATAATTACTTCATGATGTGACATTATTTGTTCTTAAATTATTTGCTCTAGTCTTCCTCATGAACTTTGAAGGTGTCCTGCCATTTATGTTTTGTCTCACTCTTAAGGACTAGCGAAATACCACTTTGCCATGCTTTCTCTATACTTGAAACAAACGTTTATCTTTCTTTGCATTATTATTCATGACCTTTTATTTGAGATACTTCTCATGATGAAATGTGATTGCTATGCTTTATTATTAAAGTTCTATTTATCATGTTTGTGTTAAAAGTTCTATGATCTTAGCTTGCATATGCCTTTACATTTTTACGATCAAGATTGTGTGGTAGCATGTCACCTCAGAAACTATTTTGTTTTATTGTTTACCTACTCGAGGACGAGTAGGAACTAAGCTTGGGGTGCTTGATACGTCATAAACGTATCCTTAATTTCTGATGTTCCATGTTGTTTCCCACATGTTTTCCTTACACTTTATGTTATTTTTTTCGATTTCCCGGGACTAACCTATTGACAAGATGCCAGAGAGCCAGTTCCTGTTTTCTGTTGTTTTTAGTTTCAGAAAATTTGTTCTGGAAATATTCTCGGAATTGGACGATTCGAAAGCCAGAAGTCTTAGAAGTCCCGGAAGCATCCAGAAGTCCTGAAGAGCCCCGGAGGGGGGCCACAGGGTGGCCACACCATAGGGTGGCGCCATCCCCTAGCAGCGCCACCTGGTGGTGTGAGCCCCATGGCCACCCCCCGGCATCGCCCTTTCGCCTATATATACTCCCCGATGCATAAACCCTAGGAGAATCGACCTTTTCCACAAAATACATCCGTAGCTCCGCTGTCGCCGCCGACAAGTTTCGGGGGACAGATCTCTGTTCTGGCACCCTGCCAGGACGGGGAAGTGCCCCCGGAACCCATCTCCATCGACTCCACCTCCATCTCCATCGCCGTTGCTGTCTCCTATGATGAGGAGGGAGTAGTTCTCCCCCGAGACTGAGGGCTCTACCGGTAGCTATGTGGTTCATCTCTCTCTCCCATGGTGTGATCTTTATGTGATCATGAGCTTTGTATCTAGTTGAATTAGTAGATGTTTCTCCTCATGTAGTATGCTACTCAAGTGGTTTTGTTGTGTCCACTAGTGAAAGTAGGATCCCCATGTCTTGTTTCCAAGCATTGAAACACTGTTTTCTTCCTGTTCTGCTACATGTTTGCTTGCTGCCATATTTATTTTAGATTGCTATTATTACTTATAACCATCCATATTACTCGTATTTCACTATATCTTCGCCGAACTAGTGCACCTATATACCTGACAAGTATATTGGGTGTGCTGGGGACACAAGAGACTTCTTGTATCTTAATTGCAGGGTTGCTTGAGAGGGATATCTTTGACCTCTACCTCTCTGAGTTCGATAAACGTTGGGTGATCCACTTAAGGGAAACTTGCTGCTGTTCTACAAACCTCTGCACTTGGAGGCGCAACAATGTCTACAAGAATAGAAGCCTGCATAGACATCAATGGCCTCGGGTGTTTCTCGGGACGAAGTGATAGGGTTGACGTATCAGGGGTGATAATAGGCGAAAGGGCGATGGCGGTGGAGGCCCAAGGGGCCCACACCACCCCCAGGCGTGGCCAGGGGGTGCCGCGCTATGGTGTGGCCCTCCTCCGGGCCTCTTCGGGACTCCGTGGAACCTTCAAGAAATGTAAGACTTCCGGACTTCGAATTTTCCAATTCCGAGAATATTTCTAGAATAAACTAAAAACAACAGAACACATGAAACTGGCTCTATGGCATATTGTCAATAGGTTAGTCCGAAAAATCGATAAAAATGACATAAAGTTCATAGTAAACATGTGGTAAACAACATGGAACATCAAAAATTAAGGATACGTTTATGACATATCAATCCCCATCTCTAGCAGGGTACCGGAGCAGGACTCCAGAAACCCTAGATTGGACTTTTGAGGTGATGGCGCCTCTTTGTATGTTTTCTCGAAAATAACTCCGTTCCCGATGATTATAGGGTTAAAGGAAATTTATAAGCAAAGGGGGGACGTGAGGCAGTGCCGGGAGCTCCGAGGGGCCCACCAGGCGCGTCCTAGGGAGGGTCACGCCTTGCACCCTCCTGGTGCCCCTGGCTCCCCTCCATCTCTTCTTTGGACACCGTCTTTGTTCCGAGTAAAAATTGATCTCCGTGGATTGTCAGCCCTTTCCGAGAATATTTCCTTAAGAAATTTTCTAAAATAGTAAAATAGCAGAACACAACAACTGGCCTGGGGCATCTTGTTAATAGATTAGTTAGTGAAAATATCCGGAAAACAAAAGAAAACATGTAGAAAACAAAAGTTATTGGGTAGAAAACAAGCATGGAGCATAAAAAATTATAGATATGTTTGCAACGTATCAGCCACCATCTTCCTGGTCAGGCCTTTTCTGCACAACAGCAAAATCGTCCAGGAGGTCGTGAACACGCTCACCTGAGAGCGTGCATTGGTACCAACGGTCCAACTGGACTTGCGTGCTGTCGGGAACATCGAAGAGAGAGTTCCTCCCACTAAGATCCACATATAACTACCGGTGGAGGCAGTCCTCCACCTTCTTTGACTAGTCCAGCTTGGTGAAGGACGGCAAATTATTGCAGCAGAAGGAGATGCAGGAAGACCGCTCACCCTTCGCGGTGAAGCGCAAGCAGAACAAATGAAGGAAAAGGGCAATGGACGGCTCCACTCCCAAGAACGCCTCGCAAAAGTAGGCAAAGACCACTGGGATGATGATGGAGTTGGGTTGGAGGTGGATTATTTGGATCCTGTAATGCGAAACGATGGCCTTGAATAAGAGAGAGAAGCGAGACACCAGCCCGATGTAGATGGAATGAACTAAGAGGGGGTAGTCATACGCACCTAGACCGCCCTGCTCTGTTGAAGCGGGTAGCCACCAACCCAAGAATCTTCCCCAGATCCTTAGCGCCCTTCACACGCAACTCCTCCAAGACTATCCGAGAGGACAAGGCGGCCGCGGCTGCTGCCGCCGTTTGTGTGCCCTGGCCGCTTGGCTTTTATTAGGCATGGTGGTTGAAGGCCCTCAGATCTCGTGGAGGTGCAAGGCGTGGTGTCAAAGGGGAAGGGGAGTTGTGCAGGAGAAGTGAGCAGTGAGTGAAAAGATTTCCCACGCTGCATGTTCGTAGCATTATAGCAGCAGAGCACTTATGATGCGCGGGGGTGGAACCGAGGCATCGTGGTGATCATGGGGAACCGCCCCTACGAATCGCCGCTCCACGTGCCTGCTCCAGGCCTTGGAAGTTTCTAGGCCCACATCATTTCGTATCTCGCGTACGCGTGTGCGACGTCGGCCCAAGGGCTATTCTCGGGGTAATGGATGCGAGGGTACCTAGACCCGTCTGCCAAGACCTGGTCAAAGGCCCGTGGGATCTAGTCAACAAGAGGTGTATCAAGCAAGACTCCGTGCAAGCAACGGCCTCACAAGAAATCGACCCTCGCGAGGGGTCTCTCAGGCTTGGGGCTTAGCAGAATGGGGCAACCGTGCCTCCTCCTATTGGGACTCCGCGAGGAATCTTCATCAACAGACCTCTGCGAGGAGGATTGACGTCTTCATGAGGAGACAACGCTCTGTTCCACCCGTGAGCCTATGACAGGAGGGCACATGCCTATGTCCTTCCGTAGAGACGAAGCGCTCCTGTGCGGGTGACAAATCGGATGACGAAGGAGGCAACAACGCCAGAAGGCGCAGACGCCAAAGCTTCCCATTTCCATGATTAAAGACCACCGCCCATCTGCGGCGCCCAAAGTGCCGCCTGAGACTTTCCTTTTTGGTGCAAGAAGACCATGACGTAAAGATCCTCCGCAAGCGTCATCCCTGAGGTCATCGTGAATAACCTACGTTCTGCTGTAGACCGATACTTTAATCAAAAGTGGACTATGTCCACCCGTAGCTTAGGGCTTTGGGCTGTCCTTCATCCGTCGCCTTGTGGTTTACCTTCCTACCAATGAGCGGGAATGAGGAGCTGTCGCGACTATAAGAAGGCCCCCCCGGCCACCGAGCAAAGGGTTTGCAACCATAGCACCCTAGCCAACATTGTAATGTAACTCTCGCCAAGCAGTGCAACCAGACAAGCATGAGTATGTCTTTACCTCGCAAGAGGGACTGAACCTAGGTAAACCTCTGCATCTCTCTATGCCGTGCACCTTGCTCGTCTCCTCGCCAAGCATCTGAGCTTCCGAGCGTTTAACATTTACTCCCCCTTTGAATCTACTTTTTAGGAGCCGAGTCCTTGGGACCGCACAAACCACTCTCCGACATCGAGGAAGCACCCTTTCATTGATTAACAACAAGTTTAAGCGCTCGTTCAAGTAATCTATGATCATAAAATATGTCATCAAGTCGTTTTTAACTGTAGACACGACTTTTTTAAAAAGATTTAACCTTGAAGTGGTGTACAACTTTACCCACACGTACCAACCATATCTTATTGTCACGCGGTAACACTCTTCTTAAGAGTGCGACAAAGGGTAGTTGTCCACGACCTTTACCTTACTTAACCATATCTATGAGTCAACCCAAAATATGGCCGTTCCGCCAACTGGTAGTTGGCCACCTGCTGGTGGTCCCTATTTCCGTGAAGCGGGATCAAGAGTCATGTTCGTCCATCAGTGGATCCTGGTCAAGACCTTTTTTTTTCCTCCAAAACGTTTTCTGACTCACACGCAGATGGAAGGCTCAAACTACGTGACCCATGGATAAAGCTAAACAAATTAGCCGGTCGAGCGCTGTCTGTTAGGCCTCGCGTGTGGCTGCACGCTCACTCTTGGCTTCAAAGGTGAGAACTCGCTCCTAAGGACATGAACGAGACAAATGCCACAAACCCACTGTGGCCTCATCATCCACGGCGATTATTCAAATTATCAATCCACCATACCTCACGGAAACCTAATATGCTAGATTCAAATGTTGACCTGATTCATCAACCTGATAGAGCAGGTCATAAACTAGGCATGGCTAAGCATGAAAGACTTAATAGCTCTAACGAGCCACACATAAACAATCCTGGTTTTGTTATGAGCAGTGGATCAGGAATTTAGGCGACAAGAAATAATCACGCATAAGATAGGATACTCTAACTATGGACTAAAACATAGTTGAATCGCATGCATGAGCAATAGAGTTGAAAACATTTCAAAAGCATAGGTGCTGCTATGAGATTGCGCTTTTCTTGTTCGTTGGGGATTGGGTTTTGTTCTTCGAAGAAAGCTGGATCAACCTCCGGATCATAGTCTATCGAAGAAGAACAAATAGTGGAAAAAGAACAACAATCAACACATGATATTCGATGCAATGCACAATATATATGCATGACCAATCTAATGCATTGAAATAGATTCTAAACACCTTTGATATGTTACTAGGGTTTGAGATGCAATTGGAATATTTTATTAGATTTAATTTCAATGGGCATTTTGGTCATTTTCAAAAAAGTGTCAAATTAAAATTGTTCAAATATGGATGAAAAATATTATAAACAGCCAGGATTTATTTTTCTAAGAATTTTGGTAGGTTATTCATATTTTTCTAAATTACCATTTAAAAGTTATTACTTTTACAAATTTTAATTATTTTCTGGAGTTATTAATTGACTGGGATCCACTGTCAGTAGTATAGAAATTATTTAATAATTTTAATTATTTTCTGAAATTATTAATTAATTGGGTCCCACCTCGAGGTCACCCGGGGACGCCCATGGCGGAGGAGCAGCGGACGCGGGACAGCGGAGGTTGAGGAACGACGTCAGAGATGAGGTGAGCATGAGACCGGACGAGGATGAACGGCTCGCCGACAGCAGCAGGTCTCCCAAGATCGCCATGGTCGCAGAGAGCCGCTGGAAATGTCGTCTCCTGGAACAAAACCTCACTTCATACGAAATGTACACTGCACCTTGGACCCCATGCCCCGGTAGCCACCCTCGTTGACTCCGCCCCTAGAACCAAAGAAACTCTTCTTTCCATAAAAGGGCCAACTTCACGTCCCCATATTGGGACAGGTTCAGTCACCTGAATGATTGAGCTGCGGCTAGTGCCGTATCAGTCGCGTGCAGGTGTCCTACTACTAGAACCTTTCGATTCTCCTCTCCTCGACAGCAACCGCCACCACAACCACAAACAGCGCTGCGCCTTTAACCCACATGCTGATGCAGTGATGCCTGTTGGCAATAATCTTTCCAAGTTAGTGCCATAGTTAAAAGGATGTATTAGTTACTGAGTTAGGTTCGGTTTGAGTCAGCGTGACCAGACTTGAGTCGGCAGGTATAGCTAGCTTGGTCCTTTATATACATGACTTTGTAGCACAAGATTTGTACCGAGATTTGAGAGGAAATAAGAGAAAAATAAAGGGCACGATACGTGCTCTTGGCAAAAAGTTATTTCCACGTGTGTGTTCGTCTAGTTCGTATGTGATTGATCCTGTGGGAATCCCAACAATGCCGATGCATGCGACGCCACACATCGGCCGAAAATATCGCGGACGAACCGCCAGTCCAGCAGCAAATTGCTGTGGCCTGTGGCCGCTCAGCTGGTCATGTGGGGATCCGATTTGCTGGTGCAAGTGAGGCGAGCGGGCAAATACATTCCCCCAACCCCCGCCCCGCCGTCGGCGACCTGCTTGCCCCGCGCGCCTATAAGTAAGCAGCCATGCACCGCGGCACACTACAGCACGAGATACACACATAAAACAAGCGAGCTCATCACTCGTTTACTGGCCAGAAGCTGCGTGTTGTCATGGCTGGCCGCGGAGAGAGGAACGGCGCTGGCAGCCTCTACGCCGTGCTCGGCGTTGCCAGCGACTGCACTGACGCTGAGCTACGCAGCGCCTACAGGACGCTCGCCATGGTCCGTGGTTTCCTCCTCTGCTTTTCTCCGCTCTGCTATATTCCTCTGTTTCTTCGCTCCGCGTCTGCTCCGGAGCGCGCTCTCACTGGTTGGTTTTCGTGCGCAGAAATGGCACCCGGACAAGTGTGCCGCCGCCGCTGGTAGCTCCTCTGGCGTGGAGGCCGCGAAGGCCAGGTTCCAGAAGATCCAGGGCGCCTACGCAGTTCTCTCGGATCCCAATAAGCGGATCCTTTACGACGTTGGAGTCTACGACAGCGATGGCGACGATGATGTATGTCTTTCTGTCTTCCATTCACAAAAAACTTTATATGTGTATAGTAATACATGTCACTAGCTCGACGAACAACGAGACTTCTCGTGGCTTCGCCTCTTCGCTGACATCCATGATATCCACGCAAATTCTGCGCGCAGGGTGCAGGTGAAATACTGGGAGACATCCTGGAGGCAATGAACAAGACAGCCCCACACGTAAGTGAGAATTAACTAATCCTTTTCAACTGCGGTTCATCAACGGCGAGTACAACCTGCTCTGATATGCAGGAAAACGGCGAGGGCGAGAGCTTGGAGGATCTCCAAATTCAGTTTGAAGAGCTTTTCCTGAGACCGGACGCCTACTCGCTGTCGTCCAAGTCGTCGGCGTCTTCGTCGTCCAGCTCGGCGGTACGTACGTGCGAGAGCACCGGCCTCTAGTTTCCTACTTCTGCTCATGAGACCAGCCTCCTAACAAATGTCTTTCCCAGTCTGCCTGATCAAAGATCTTTAATTTACGTACAAACACTTTGTCGCATAATAGACAGAGAAAAGGAGTTTTCCTGCACTAGACACACTTGCAGTCTGCATTTGTTTGCAAGTATAACTGTATCTACTTTTTTTTTTCAGCAAGATGATGCTGGGAAGTCGTCCAAGATAAGGGCCGGAACCGGAAGGAAGTAGAAAGTCCGCGAACAACGTACGTACGTACGTCATACCTGGAGGAACGCAAGACGCTGCTAATTTCATCTGGCAGACTTTCAGATGGTGCCTACACTCGCATGCGTGTTCTACCGATGTCACATGCCAGATATTATGGTACTCCCTCCGTCCACTTTTATAAGGCACACTTCTTAGCAGTGTGCCTTACAGAAGTGGACGGAGGAACTTGCCCAGACAGAGAACTGTTTGAGGTACGGCGGGACGTGCTAATAATCCAGGGGAGATCGTAAGAAACGAAGCTGCCCACAAGCTCGAGAAGCAATCACACAAGGTTGAATTTTCCGCTAGCATAAGCCAGGTCACGTTTTTCTTTTTAAACGGCATAGCCTAGTCACTAGGAATTATTAAGTGTTCATTTTTTTCCATACAATCCCAGAAAAGGGAAAGAAATCCTATACGACCCAGGTAGGACCGTCGTTGGACCTACCAAGCTTTAGTACGCATGGCAAATCATGCTTCGGCTTTTGCTTTGAGATCTGTTTGTGGGCACGTGTACCGCTATTTACACGGTCCACCAACGAGGTTGTACCTGTGTGGGTCGTATAGGTTTTATATCCCTAGAAAAGAGTCTGAGTTTCATTATCATAGAAATAACGGAACAATCACCAAACATTCCCAGCGTTTTTACGTGCACACCACCAGACAATATTTATAGAAACAGCCGTAAAGTCTAAAGACCAACAGGGAGACCACCCGAGGTGGAAAACAGCTGCAAGCTCGGAACTGCCCACCAAAAATTACTCGGAGCATGCAAAGCTAAGGAACTACAGGTTTTTTTTTGTTCCAGCGAAACTTGACAGCAAGAAGGGAGTGAGTCAATTCAAATCCTCGCTTGCTTCTTCCATCTCCTCATCTCTTTCATCTTCAATTCTAAGAGCCACACGTCCCATTGGATTGCCTTCTTGGTTCCTTCCGGCTTCATTCGACAATGCCAACCGCAGCAAAACATTTGCTCCCGCCCTAAGGTATGTTTTTTCCTGCACTGGGTGTAAACCTGCCCAGTAATTTAAAACCACACAAAAGTAGCTAATTAGTTCAAATGGGGAACTGGTCAGCTTAGATTCAAAGCAAGCACGGTTCCCGAGCTTCCAAATAGCCCAGCAAATGGCTGCCAAGCCAGTAATCTGCAAGTTACGACTAGCACTCAAGTGCTAGGGGATCCACCAAAATTATTGCAGGAGAGAACCAGGCCGATTACCAGTACCTACAGCACTGCCAATAACACTCCACACGTATTTTGCTGCATCACGGTGAAAGAACATGTGCAAAATTGTTTCATCTTCATTGCAAAACTGACACTTGTAGTTCCCAACCCAATTCCTTTTCTTCATGTTATCTTTTGTAGCAACTGCATTGTG
Organism: Alopecurus myosuroides; assembly: GCA_028641055.1. Lineage (NCBI taxonomy): Eukaryota > Viridiplantae > Streptophyta > Magnoliopsida > Poales > Poaceae > Alopecurus > Alopecurus myosuroides. Next base: position 18,723,585 of record CM054062.1, read on the forward strand.
CCAAATCAGCCACAGCCACAATTTGATTTTGAAAGGGATTTTAGCTTTCCATAAATGTTTGTAAGATCTATTCACTCCACCACCCGTGAGGAATTTGTACATCGATTTGACAGAGAAAACCCCAGACTTTGTCAATTTCTTTTTACGGTTATCATCACTATGATTTAGGGCAGCTCCCATCATTTTGTTTCTTAATCTTCTAATCTCCTCATGTAAACCGCTAGTTAGCCATCTTCTGAAAGTAGGAATCCATCTCCTGGTTGTCATTTCTTCTACAGAAATTCCATGATCATAACATATTTCAAATAATCCTGGGAAACATCTGTAGGGGTTTGTGACCACACCAGACATCATTCCAGAAATCTGTCCTTTTACCATTGCCAACAACCATAACTCGGCCCAACACGTAGATTTTCCTAATATGCAACATGTCAGACAAAAAAGAAGAGTCTTTTCCGGTTATGATTAATATGAGCAATCCCTCCATCCCCTAGGTATTTAGATCTGATGAATTGCCGCCAAGGACCTTCACTAGCTTCCAATATCTACCACCATTTACACATGAGACTAATAATAATTTTTTACTAAGTTTTCACACCCAAACCACCTTTTAATCTAGCCTACAGATTAGTTTCCAATTGATCAGGTTGTATCGTGTAACATCCCAACTTTGTGAATAAAGTGGTGTGGTGTGTTGTTGGCATCTCATACATGCATGAAAATATTGGTTAAAATTTTGCATTTGAAAATAACAAATGAAATGACCAAAAACCACTTAAAGTGGTCACCCCAAATTTGTTTTAAAAACATTATTTGGAAAAAAAACATGGCGAGGTTGGAAATTTTGTGAGGTTTCCAAAATGTATTTTTGCAATTTTTTCTGTTTGCAAAAAGGTCCTCAAAACAATGTTTTTTGTCCTGTTTTACAATAGAAAAGGACCTACTTACAAATCTTGAAAACTCTAGGGGTTTTTCGCAAAAGTTCCATTTTATCGTCTTCCTCGTGACAGAGGGACGGAAGCTCGCCGCCGACGCCTTTGCCATGTCCCGCTCCCGCCATTTCCACGAGGATAAGGCCACACGGGAGAGCTCTGTGCCTCCTCCTCTCACTCGCTCCCTCCGTGTTCCTCCCTCTCTATGTAATCCCACGAACAAGCGAAACCCTAGCTTCGAGCCGCCACTGTCCGCCGCCGTTTCTGGCTACCTCGAGCTTCCCCGCGCCCCGTTGAGCCCTCTCGGAGATGCTCCGTCCGCTCCTCTTCGTCCTCAAGAATGCACGCACGCAGAGGAGGTCGCATCTGCCGGGATCGATCCCTTCTTCCCCGCGGCCGGTGAAGCCCCTCCGTCGTCGATTCGCCGCTATCGGGCTTCCTCCGGCTTCCCCGACGGTCCCATCGTGCTCAGGGTGAGCCACTGGTCCTCCGGGACCCCTTCCCCTCGCCCTAACCCTCTGCTCCTCCGTTTGCGCCGGGAACCGCCGCCCTCCGCCTCCGGCGACCATACCAGGGTGGCGCCACCACTTGGAGGTAGCCCGCGTCGCCCTCGTCCGAACGAGCCTAACCGCGCTCCCCCGTGCACCGAGTCGCCGCTGGCGACCGCTGCCGCGGCTCTCCGGCCAGCCGCTGGCGTCACAGTGACGTCAGCGTGACGTCACAGCGGGTCCCACCCGTCAGGTTTAAATTGTTTTAAATGAAATGTTTTAGTAAAAAGAATTACACTGACACATGGGCCCCACTGTGTAATAATTTCAGAAAATGAATAAAAATAAAATAAAAATATGGTTTTGTTCACAAAATTATTTCCAACCCAAATATGTCACTTTCTTACATGTTTGTCAAAGTTGATTTTTGACCATCATTTAATGTTATTTAAATCATTTTAAAATAAGGAAAATAAGTTTTTATTGAATAAAATTAAAAAATTAAAAGTTATATACCAAAATTCTCAAAATGACAAATGCAATCTACTTATGGTGTTTTCAAACCCATTTGAGCAATAAAAGTTGTATTCACTTTCAGAATTACCCGAAGTGCCCCTCCGGGTCTATTTCGGGATAATTTCGGTAAAAATTCATAACTGACATACGAACCCTAGCAACCAATTGAACCTGTCTAGGGCTTTATTTCAGTGTATTAACTTGCTCATGCATACATGTTGATCATCGCATCGATGCCATGTGTTGATTGTTGTTTCTCTTTCGGTGTTTTGTTTCTGACCGGTAGAACGTGACTCCGAAGAGAAGATCGACAACGCCATGACGAATACTTGATTTTAGCCGATAAGTCAAACACTTATTCCTGAAGCCATTCTCTGATTTTCTTATAACCAAGGCAAGCATAACCTCTTATGTGCTCATATATGTTTTCCAACGTCATTTGATTCTCGTACTTTGCTTTCGATTCCAAAATATTTGATGTCAGTAGATATAGTTCACTTATATACTGCATTGCCTCAATATCCCGATCCACTGCTCCTAGCCACCATAGATTTTCTTATGTGTGTCGCCAGAGCCTCATATCTGCTTCTCTTAGTCATACATGTTTGTTTACCTCTGCTCCATCCGGTTGATGAATCAGAGCTGCGATAACCTAGTATGAAATGATGACGTGGTAAGATGAGTATTTTATGGTTAATTTGACTAAGGCTTGGATAGGAGGCCGCTTGGGAAGTGGTTGTTTGTCCTATACTTGCCAACCCTAGGATCATGGTCTCGCCGCGGAAACCAATACTGAGCGTGTAACCACACGCGAGGCCTAATAGACCGCGCTCGACAAACTAACTTGTTTGGTTCTATCCGTGAGTCACGTGGTTTGGGAGTTCCATCTGCGTGTGAGTCAGAAACGTTTTGGAGGTGTTTAGGGCATGACCGGGACAAGTGATGGACGTATACGGATCTTGATCCCGACTTACAGAACAGGTGTCGTCAGGAGGTAGCCAACTCCCTGTTGACGGGGTGGCCCTGTTTGGGTTGACTCATGGATAGGGTTCGACAAGATAAAGGTCATGGCCAGCCACCCTCTGCCGCGCTCCCAAGGAGCGTACATGTGGCGTTAATAGTCAGATGGTACGTGTGGGTAAAGCTTACATCCCTGCAGGGCAATCTTTTTGAAAAGCCGTGTCCACGGTAAAGGACGGCTTGGTGAAAGTCGTGTGGCCATAGATAACTTGAACCCGATTTAAAAGATGTTGACAATGATTGAAGGGTGCCTCCTCGGAGATGCCGAGAGGGGTGATCCTTGTAGAATGAGATGCTGGAAAATGATGTTGTGGATGAAAAGATGATGATTTCAGCAGTTGAGTAATATTCTCATCTGTTTTGAAAACACTCCATGAGATGTGCTATTCCTCCTCGATTTTTAAAAAAAATTGCTTTACGCAAATTAACCTTCATAAAACCCTTTTCCGAAACAGCAGATATATAATAGTTTAACTAAGTCTTGTTAAGTACCTCCCGTACTCAGGTTTGCTTAAATTTGGTTCAGGTGAACATCTCACATCGGTGGTGATTCAACGTGGACATTGATGAGTAGTTTGGGGTTCCCAGGTAGCAGCCTAAAATCTATGGGCTGGGACGTCGCCTTATGTTGCGGCCTCTTAGGCCTTTTTGGTTCTTGTTGATTAGCAACATAATTTGCCTTCCATTGTATGATGTAATGTTGGGTCGTGTGACCTCTGTTTTTAAAGCTATACTCTAGTAATACATGTTCAATACAACTTCCATGTCTAGAGTGCTGCTTTGATCAGTTGTTGGTTTCGAGCTCATTGTTATACAGTTTTGGCTATGCCTGCATAGTTGTCGGAGTCGAGGGGTTGTGGAGCCGATGATCCATTTCCGAGCATGCCTGCCGATGTGATTCGGCCTGGGATTTGGTAACCCCAGTAACCCTAGATTATTGTTCCACTTTCTGGACACACAACATCTTTGTATAGCTTTGGTCTCGTTCCTTCAGTTTCATACGATTCGTGGACTCTTTGATATGCATAGTTGGTTATGACTAGCATGGACACAAGGAGTAGTAGTACCGTGGTGATCCGGCCTACGTGCCGACGAATCCGGTATGCCTGCCGTTGTTTGTTGCGGCCGGGGCTGGTAACCCTGAAGCCATTGTGGGTCCATGACTAGGAGCGCATAACAGTATGTATACCTTTGGGTCCGGGGTCGTGACAAGTCATTGTATTAGAGCAGGACTGCCTGTAGGAACACTTTACTGCTTGGTCGATGTTGAGTCTAGAGTTTGTGAAAACTATTTGAAAATCCAAATGGGTTGTGAAAAATCTCTTTAGGATTGTTTTTACTCCTTACCCGGTATTGCTCTAACTCTGGGTCACCTTACCTTTTTGATTTGAAAAGGTGCCAGTCATTCAAAAATTATGTGCCTTCTTTGGCAAGGACATCTTTTACCCAAGTTGACCTAGTGTTAAGTTCTAGAGTCGTGTGTGTTCCTTACTCTGTTGTTTCCTGTTCAAACTGGAAGATTCCTTTGCATCATAATCTCTCAGAGTTTTTCGAATCCCACACTCCTATGTTCTTAAGTTTCAACTACAAAATCTCGAGATTTTCTTTTCACATCGAATGTATTCGTTATCCTCTGCCCAAATTCTTACGGAGTTATGTTTGTCTTTTGAAAGATACCTCCTGATTGCTAATTGTAGGGTCCTTTGTGGAACTCATATAGTAGTTACTTCTTTCATTGTGTTTTTAACCCTTGGACTTGAACCGAAGGTCCCGGAATGTGCTGAATTGCAGTGGGTTGGATCGTGTGGTTTCTTGACTATACGATGCTCACGCTATCAGTACAGGATGCTGACCTTTAACCAAGTCTCGTTCTGTTAACCCTAAGGATCATCTTCTACCTCAGGGTGGCTAGGTAATCTCTACTCCAACAGCCATAGGCTTTCTTTTGGAACCAAAAGGGATCACAACAAGAGTGGTCATCATGAATTCCAAATCATCATTCTTGATTCAGCTATACTTCTCCTTCTGTCATGGGTTCTACAAATGAGTATTACCTGTGCAATCAACGTGATCTTAGGATCTCCCCTGAGCATGATTTTACCCTTCAGTTTCTCTCAAGTCTCCATCCGTTGTTTTGAACATCAAGTTGCATATGTGTGTTGGATTCTTCCAATGCATCTGTTTCTGTGTTCCCTCGGAACGTTCCACTTTGTACTGTCAGGAGAAACAAACTCCAGTACCTCATTCCTCTCTAGGACCAGGTCAAAGTTTTGTAATCCACCGAGTAAAGAAATTTCATTAGTTTTTGTTTTGTTCCATCTTCGAATATCACACTCTCTTGTATAAAGATGTCGTGCTGAGTTTCATGGCCTTATTGATGAAGTGATGCTCCTACACATCTTCACTCACCATTTCTACAAGCTTGAATGCTCGAGAATGCTTGTTGTGCATTGATGTGTATCAGGTATTCCTAGCAATTCTTATTGCTTTAAAAAAATCTAAGAAACATCTATATCCTTCTTAGCACTATTGGTCACCGGGTCTCTACTTAAAGTTGATTGTGTTACCAAATCCGTTCATTTCGGTGCACATTCGTGGTCAAAGAGTTGGGTTCACACCAAAGATCTCAAAACCATATCGGTTGCTTTGAAAAGCAAGATCCCTGTCAAACTCCAAGACATATCGGTAGGTTGTGATATTCTGGTTGTCTTTCTAGAAGTATCAACAGGTTTGTCACCTGACCGTGATGTCTAAATAAGGGGTAATTTGAAATACTCTTTTCTCCAAGAAACTATGTTGGATACCCTGAACTAGTTGGTTGAGCTTAAATAACAACTTGGAGAGTTGAAAGACAAGAGCTCTTCCTAACTTGTTCCTTTGCAATGGGATGTCTAGTTCTCATCCTGTTCAAGTATGATAGTATTTCTTTTGTGGGCATGCTATCATTATACCTCTTGATTTGAGTTGGGCTATCGTCAGATCAAGTCTAGATTCAAGGACTATCTTGATGGTGTTTCTACTCATGGTGTTCCACCTAAGTACATGTTCATGTCCTTTAATCTCACCAATATGTTGCCTTGTTCATAGATCATATGAATCCCTCTTCTTGGAGTGTTTTGATAAGCGTTTTGTCGAGCCCATCGATGACATTCCTATTTTTCTCCAAGTTGCAAGAGGTTCATGTTGAACAACTGGCACTAATGCTGGAAACTTCTGAGAATCATCTTTGTGTCATCATGAAGTTCTATTCTGGATGTTTGAGGTGACTTTCTCTGGTTCATGTGCTTATGGTGAAAGTTGTTGCCATGGATCAGAGTTTCTTGTTCCTTCGGGAATACCCCTAGTTGGTCATGCATGTGTGGACTATTCTTGAGATGGTAGGTTGCTACCTCCATTTATTTGAAGAAGTTTGCATCCACACCCAACCATTGACTGATCGTTCGTGAAAGAGAACAAGAACAATAACTTTGTTATCTTTGTATTGTCTTCCCAACAAGAACTCCGATGTGTTTCATTGCAAGTAAACCATGTAGGTGCAACCGTCTTTCGCAAGTTGCTAATATGTGAGTTCTGCAATCTTGCTCATCTTCTTGAGTGTGACATCATAGTTCATATCTTGAGAATCTATTAAATGTATCTCGTACGTATCCGGTGTAACCTCTTCGATCAAACATGCTGTCGCACCCGGACTTCTAGAGGATACTCACAGTCCGTTAAACAGTAGGTAAATGGCTTACGGGGCATACCGGCACCCGCATCTCAATATGAGTAGGCCAACACGTAAACGTGTGACAACCATTCTCTACTATTCATCGTCTGCGCAAACCATCCCATAGAAATCCAGATACTTCCATTGACGTACTTCATAACATACACACATGGTACGTCAACGGCATTTGAACAAGTGATATCACAACAGATCTCTAAGACACAAATAAATAGAAATAAGTTGCAAATAGCTCTCACTAGAGCAGAGATAGCAAATACAATCATCTAGAGGACACATGTCCCAACAATTCATCATTACATCACAGCGGAAGCATCCAAAGTGTCTGAGTACAGACAAGATCCAAATAGGCCTAAGAGGCCAGAAACAAAAAGACGGAGCCCATCCACGAAGTCTCGGATCCTGCCCGGGTCCACTATCTACTCGTCAGCAGCCTCATCGTACTCCACGTAGTAGCCTCCATGGGGATCCTCGGAAACGTAGTCTGCGGAAACCACAGCCCCAAAGGGGTCAGTACATAAACGTACTGGCAAGCAAGACTCACAATTCACCAAAGTGTACCCGTCAACACCAAGCACAGATGCTTTGGGTTCAACGGAAGAAGGGGGTGATACAAAAGATGCGGCAGCAGGCTGCACTAACCAACTACAGATACATGCTACAACTTCCGTCTAGCAGAAAGGAGATAAGATAGCGTATCGTAACCAACTACTAACTAACTCCAAACAAACCCATCCTGGATCTCGCCCCTTATCCAAAGAAGCAATCCGAGGATAACTCACACAGTTGGATTAATGATGGTTCAAGTTATTGTGTCAATAGGCTTGTTACTAGTCAGATTGTTAATCATTAGGTGTAAGTTGTCTGAGTACTTGTTAGCCAGTACTTTCACCAAGTCATCCATAACCGCGGAAAACACGGCTTCTCGAGAAGATTTAACCCTGCAGGGGTGCACCAATTTGGCCGTACACGTAAGAATAACCCGCCAGATGGAATGGCCCTTCCACCAAGCGGGGCACTCAACACAACTCAACTCTTCTTCGCATCAAGCCCAAAGAACCACGTGCTATGCGTGCGCGGCTAATCGAGCCCCCACGAAGAAAAGGGGGGCACTCATAGCACTGGAAGACCACGCCGCCCTAAATGCCGACTACAAAAGTTCCACCCTGGCGCCAAGGGTTCGCACCTGCACATGCATGCATCAAATGGAAAGCCCGAACTAAGTGTGGCGATTTGGCGAGATGCGAATCGAATCAAATTGAGGGGGGCGCCCATACACGCTTCCCACATGCGGTTAATGCGCTCATCATGGATCAGTAGACAAGACCCTTTTCCTAATTAGGGTCGACACTAGCAGGCCTCAAAACCACGCCGGGCCTCCTGCCGGTGCCTTATCATCAAATTAGCATTACCTCAAATATTAACAGGTTGATTGTTTAAACATCGAGCCCCAGAACATAATAAATATGGTAACAGAAATAACGGACAACAGACTCGAGCAGAAACAACCCTAAGCATGCTAGTAAGACACATGCAACAAGCAAAAAGTTTATAGGTGTGGAGGTGAGGCTATATCAGGGTTAAAGGATAACATGTGATAGGATCGGAACACAAGCAACAATTCATAGGGCTAGCAGAATAGACAACAGAAAGTATCGGTATCCAATGTGGAAAGGAACACAATGGTTCATGTGAGTGAATACTTGCCTGCAAACTCAGCAGCCTGGTACTGAGCTAACTCCTCAGAAGGGGTGTCGTAAGTCTCGTTTGTCTCAACGTCGTCGTCTATTCGAGAAGAAGCAAACAAACAACGCAGAGAGACAAACAATCAATAACATGGCATAATGCACAAACATGGGATGATGCATGTCAATTTAATTGATGCATCAGAATAAACTAGTTGACAAGATAACATGTTTCAATGGACCCATATGCAACTTGGATTTGCATATGGAAAGCCCATGAATTAAGGTTGGGTTAATTGATCTACAACTAACCAACATGTGAAAGTGGATTAGCATGATGCATGGATGAAGAAAACAATAAGGAAACAAGAATAGATTAAATTTGATATGTTATTTACCAAGTTTGGAAAATTCTTGATTAAGTTATGAAAATTTGCTTCTTAAAGGAGTTACACAAGCATTTGTTGTTTTCACCAATTTAAATTGTTCAAAATAGATAACAAAGTTCATATTTGGAAAGTACACAAAAATTTAGGTGGATTACATGTTTCAATTATTGAAAAAGGAATTAAGATGAATTAATTATGAATTAAACAAGTTTAAACAAGATTTAATTGGATTTAAAACAAGTATTAATATTATTTGAATTTTATTGGTTCAAAGCATTAAATAAAATTCATATTTGATAAGATTATAATTTTCTGGTTTGAAAACATATTTTATATGTTCAAAAAGAAATTAATTTGACCAAGTTATGAATTTAGCAATTTAAAATGATTTAAACAAGGTTTAAATGATTTAACCAATTTTAATTATTCAAAACATGAAACAAAGTTTATATTTGGAAAGGTGGTGCAATTTAGCATGGAAAACATATTTTATTTGTTGAAAATAGATTTAAAATGAGCAAGTTATTAATTTGACAATTTTAAATGCATTAATTAAGAAACAGTTGTTTTCAGCAATTAAATTTACTTAAAACAGAACACAAAGTTGATATTTGCAAAATACATGAAAAATGGGATGGAAAACATATTTAGTTTGTTGAATTTGGAATTTTTATGCCCAAGTTATGAATTTTGCAAAATTAAATGAATTAAACAAGGATTCAAATATTTCACCAATTTAAAATATTCAAAACAGTACACAAAATTTATATTTGGGTAGAGAATTCAATTTGGTATGAAAAACATATTTGAAATGTTGAATTTGAAGTTGTAATGAATTATTTATGCAATTTCCAAGATTAGGGTGTAATCTGCCATTTATTCAACAGCCAGGGACTTAGAAATTAATTGCAGGGACCTAGAAGATTACTAGCAGGGACTTGTGTGCGATTAGGACTTTGTTCCGGATCTGGGAAAAAGATGGGAAAAAAAGATGGTTAATTCCGCGGGGGAGGGATTCGATCCCAAGACCTCCTGTGCGCGCGCAGCGAGCTGTTGCCACTGCGGTGGCTCGAATTCCTTGTCAGGTAAGGTGCACTCGGGAGGTTGAGGTTCAGTCCGCAGATGTCTAACTGCAACTGAAATTCAGTTATCTGAATTTCGACAGCGAGGACGGCCGCCGGCGGTGACCTGCTGCGGCTCGCGGTGGCTACTGTCCGTGGTGCGGGTGCTGCGTGCGGTGGGTGCTCGTGCTAGGGCTACGGATGCAGGGAGGGAAATAGGGGCGAGGGAGACGTGCTCACCGTGGGGTGGCAGAAGGAGACGGTGGCGCTCGGGCTCGGTGAAGAGGTAGCCGGCGGCGAGAGCTGGACGGCGGCGTCGATCAGGCGCTTCCCAGCCACCGTGGAGGTGTCGATGAGGAAGAGGGAGCCACGGGGAGCTCGTTCCCGGCCCTAGCTCGCTCGGAGGGAGTTCATGCCGCCGGTGATCGCCGGATGTTCAGAGGGTGGTGCTCGGTGGAGGAATTTCAGAGAGGAAGGAGCAGGGATGGAGGTGCAGGGCCGAGAGGAGGGGAAAACGGCGGCGGTGATCGAGGGAGAGAGGTGGAGGTAGATTAGGGAAGAGGGAGCTCGGGGTAGGGCTTATATGGAGGAGAAGGAGCCGCGGTGGCCGTTCCTCCTCTGCTGCTGTCGACGTGGGTGCCCCCGATGGGCAGCCGTACGAAGGTAGAAGGAGATGGGGGGGTACCAGGCCGGTGGGGATGGTGGGCTGGCCCAAAAGGCTGGCATGCCCTTTCCCCACTTGGCTCTGTTTATTTTTTCTCTTTCTTTCTCTTTTTTTTTTTTTTTGCAGATTTGAATAAGGAAAGAAAAGGGTTAGTTTTTAGGGTTAGAAAATTAGGGAAAATTTTGTGTAGTTTAGTTTTTGTAACAGCACCAAAATGCCAACTTTTGTTTTCCAAGAATTTTAAATTATGTTGCTGTTGTATTTTTAATTGAATTTTGAATGAAATTTTGGTATTAATTGATTAAATGAAAAGAACAATTTAACAGTTTTAATTTCAAGTGTAATGATAACAAATGATTGATTTGTTTTGTAATTTCCATAAATTTCAAAATGGTTGCTGTTTGGAAATTTAATTGAATTTGAAAATGTTTTGGTATTAAATGAATTATTGATAGAAACAAATCAATAGTTTGAAATTACAACTTTAATGGAAACAAATAATTGCTTTGATTTGAATATTCATTTGGAAATTGTAACAGCACAAGTATGAAACAAAATTTGAAATTTGATTTGAAAATCAAATAGAAAAACAAGGGAAAACAAAGGAAAACAGAGGAAAACAATTGGAAAACAAATGCAAAACTTAAGATGCCATGATGCAAAACATAAAATAACAGAGAGCAAACATTCTAATGGATGTTTTTCATACTTGGGATGTTACAAAACGCCCCCCCCCCTTGAAGGAATCGCGCCCCGAGATTCCTACTGAGAAGAGAAAAGGTCCGGATACTTCTTGCGAAGATCCTCTTGAGCTGTGACACGTGAAACACATCGTGCACCTTGGATAGTTTTTCTGGAATTTCAAGATGATAGGCATCCCTGGCAACTCTTCTGGAAAGACGTCAGGGAATTCGCAAACCACCAGAACATTTTCGAGTAGAGGTAGAGGTTTTGCATCGAGGGTGTATAGTTGTATAGAACTTGATTCATTTGGAGAATAGGCTATCTGGCCAGAAGGGTGGAACAGAGTTATTGATTAGATGCCGGTAGAAGAACTGAAATGGGAAGCAACAACAAGGTTTCAACGGACGAAAATGATGTTGAGAAGAACAGGATATCAAAGCAACATTCGGGGAACACGAGACCAAAACTCCTGAGGTACTACGGAAAACCCATCCGGGTTTCTAAAGGATCAATATCTACTGCTTAAGGAATAGAGGATTTGCTTCCGGGGCTTACACGCCTCCGTTCTCAATCGTGAGTAGGCAACATGATAAATCATGTCACAACCACCTCCATTCCTATGGTCTAGTAGATATAACTATCCTAGAGAAACCAGGATACGTGAAAACCTAACTTGAAAGTTTAGATGAGGAGAGAAAACAACGTTGCACTTCCTTACCAGAAAAGGGAGGGTGGGTGGGGAAAGAAGAAAAGAACAGAATTCCTACTCTCGCGTTTCATTTTTCCTATATAGCTACAAAATAGTTTCTAGACTCAACTGCGACCAGTAAAAGGGATCCTACAAGCAGACAGGCTCTGATACTATTTGTCGCACCCGGACTTCTAGAGGATACTCACAGTCCGTTAAACAGTAGATAAATGGCTTACGGGGCATACCGGCACCCGCATCTCAATATGAGTAGGCCAACACGTAAATGTGTGACAACCATTCTCTACTATTCATCGTCTGCGCAAACCATCCCATAGAAATCCAGATACTTCCATTGACATACTTCATAACATACACACATGGTACGTCAACGGCATTTGAACAAGTGATATCACAACAGATCTCTAAGACACAAATAAATAGAAATAAGTTGCAAATAGCTCTCACTAGAGCAGAGATAGCAAATACAATCATCTAGAGGACACATGTCCCAACAATTCATCATTACATCACAGCGGAAGCATCCAAAGTGTCTGAGTACAGACAAGATCCAAATAGGCCTAAGAGGCCGGAAACGAAAAGACGGAGCCCATCCACGAAGTCTTGGATCCTGCCCGGGTCCACTATCTACTCGTCAGCAGCCTCGTCGTACTCCACGTAGTAGCCTCCATGGGGATCCTCGGAAACGTAGTCTGCGGAAACCACAGCCCCAAAGGGGTCAGTACATAAACGTACTGGCAAGCAAGACTCACAATTCACCAAAGTGTACCCGTCAACACCAAGCACAGATGCTTTGGGTTCAACGGAAGAAGGGGGTGATACAAAAGATGCGGCAGCGGGCTGCACTAACCAACTACAGATACATGCTACAACTTCCGGCTAGCAGAAAGGAGATAAGATAGCGTATCGTAACTAACTACTAACTAACTCCAAACAAACCCATCCTGGATCTTGCCCCTTATCCAAAGAAGCAATCCGAGGATAACTCACACAGTTGGATTAATGATGGTTCAAGTTATTGTGTCAATAGGCTTGTTACTAGTCAGATTGTTAATCATTAGGTGTAAGTTGTCTGAGTACTTGTTAGCCAGTACTTTCACCAAGTCATCCATAACCGCAGAAAACACGGCTTCTCGAGAAGATTTAACCCTGCAGGGGTGCACCAATTTGGCCGTACACGTAAGAATAACCCGCCAGATGGAATGGCCCTTCCACCAAGCGGGGCACTCAACACAACTCAACTCTTCTTCGCATCAAGCCCAAAGAACCACGTGCTGTGCGTGCGCGGCTAATCAAGCCCCCACGAAGAAAAGGGGGACCCTCATAGCACTGGAAGACCACGCCGCCCTAAATGCCGACTACAAAAGTTCCACCCTGGCGCTAAGGGTTCGCACCTGCACATGCATGCATCAAATGGAAAGCCCGAACTAAGTGTGGCGATTTGGACGAGATGCGAATCGAATCAAATTGATGGGGGCGCCCATACACGCTTCCCACATGCGGTTAGTGCGCTCATCATGGATCAGTAGACAAGACCCTTTTCCTAATTAGGGTCGACACTAGCAGGCCTCAAAACCACGCCGGGCCTCCTGCCGGTGCCTTATCATCAAATTAGCATTACCTCAAATATTAACAGGTTGATTGTTTAAACATCGAGCCCCAGAACATAATAAATATGGTAACAGAAATAATGGACAACAGACTCGAGCAGAAACAACCCTAAGCATGCTAGTAAGACACAGGCAACAAGCAAAAAGGTTATAGGTGTGGAGGTGAGGCTGTATCAGGGTTAAATGATAACATGTGATAGGATCGGAACACAAGCAAAAATTCATAGGGCTAGCAGAATAGACAACGGAAAGTATCGGTATCCAATGTGGAAAGGAACACAATGGTTCATGTGAGTGAATACTTGCCTGCAAACTCAGCAGCCTGGTACTGAGCTAACTCCTCAGAAGGGGTGTCGTAAGTCTCGTCTGTCTCAACGTCGTCCTCTATTCGAGAAGAAGAAAACAAACAACACAGAGAGACAAACAATCAATAACATGGCATAATGCACAAACATGGGATGATGCATGTCAATTTAATTGATGCATCAGAATAAACTAGTTGACAAGATAACATGTTTAAATGGACCCATATGCAACTTGGATTTGCATATGGAAAGCCCATGAATTAAGGTTGGGTTAATTGATCTACAACTAACCAACATGTGAAAGTGGATTAGCATGATGCATGGATGAAGAAAACAATAAGGAAACAAGAATAGATTCAATTTGATATGTTATTTACCAAGTTTGGAAAATTATTGATTAAGTTATGAAAATTTGCTTCTTAAATGAGTTACACAAGCATTTGTTGTTTTCACCAATTTAAATTGTTCAAAATAGATAACAAAGTTCATATTTGGAAAGTACACAAAATTTTAGGTGGATTACATGTTTCAATTATTGAAAAAGGAATTAAGATGAATTAAACAAGTTTAAACAAGATTTAATTGGATTTAAAACAAGTATTAATATTATTTGAATTTTATTGGTTCAAAGCATTAAATAAAATTCATATTTGATAAGATTATAATTTTTTGGTTTGAAAACATATTTTATATGTTCAAAAAGAAATTAATTTGACCAAGTTATGAATTTAGCAATTTAAAATGATTTAAACAAGGTTTAAATGATTTAACCAATTTTAATTATTCAAAACATGAAACAAATTTATATTTGGAAAGGTGGTGCAATTTAGCATGGAAAACATATTTTATTTGTTGAAAATGGATTTAAAATGAGCAAGTTATTAATTTGACAATTTTAAATGCATTAATTAAGAAACAGTTGTTTTCAGCAATTAAATTTACTTAAAACAGAACACAAAGTTGATATTTGCAAAATACATGAAAAATGGGATGGAAAACATATTTAGTTTGTTGAATTTGGAATTTTTATGCCCAAGTTATGAATTTTGCAAAATTAAATGAATTAAACGAGGATTCAAATATTTCACCAATTTAAAATATTCAAAACAGTACACAAAATTTATATTTGGGTAGAGAATTCAATTTGGTATGAAAAACATATTTGAAATGTTGAATTTGAAGTTGTAATGAATTATTTATGCAATTTCCAAGATTAGGGTGTAATCTGCCATTTATTCAACAGCCAGGGACTTAGAAATTAATTGCAGGGACCTAGAAGATTACTAGCAGGGACTTGTGTGTAATTAGGACTTTGTTCTGGATCTGGGAAAAAGATGGTAAAAAAAGATGGTTAATTCCGCGGGGGAGGGATTCGATCCCAAGACCTCCTGTGCGCGCGCAGCGAGCTGTTGCCACTGCGGTGGCTCGAATTCCTTGTGAGGTAAGGTGCACTCGGGAGGTTGAGGTTCAGTCCGCAGATGTTTAACTGAAACTGAAATTCAGTTATCTGAATTACGACAGCGAGGACGGCCGCCGGCGGTAATTTGCTGCGGCTCGCGGTGGCTACTGTCCGTGGTGCGGGTGCTGCGTGCGGTGGGTGCTCGTGCTAGGGCTACGGATGCAGGGAGGGAAATAGGGGCGAGGGAGACGTGCTCACCGTGGGGTGGCAGAAGGAGACGGTGGCGCTCGGGCTCGGTGAAGAGGTGGCCGGCGGCGAGAGCTGGACGGCGGCGTCGATCAGGCGCTTCCCAGCCACCGTGGAGGTGTCAATGAGGAAGAGGGAGCCACGGGGAGCTCGTTCCCGGCCCTAGCTCGCTCGGAGGGAGTTCATGCCGCCGGTGATCGCCGGATGTTCAGAGGGTGGTGCTCGGTGGAGGAATTTCAGAGAGGAAGGAGCAGGGATGGAGGTGCAGGGCCGAGAGGAGGGGAAAACGGCGGCGGTGATCGAGGGAGAGAGGTGGAGGTAGATTAGGGCAGAGGGAGCTCGGGGGTAGGGCTTATATGGAGGAGAAGGAGCCGCGGTGGCCGTTCCTCCTCTGCTGCTGTCGACGTGGGTGCCCCCGATGGGCAGCCGTACGAAGGTAGAAGGAGATGGGGGGGGGGGGTACCAGGCCGGTGGGGATGGTGGGCTGGCCCAAAAGGCTGGCCTGCCCTTTCCCCCCCTTGGCTCTGTTTATTTTTTTCTCTTTCTTTCTCTTCTTCTTTTTTTTTTGCAGATTTGAATAAGGAAAGAAAAGGGTTAGTTTTTAGGGTTAGAAAATTAGGGAAAATTTTGTCTAGTTTAGTTTTTGTAACAGCACCAAAATGCCAACTTTTGTTTTCCAAGAATTTTAAATTATGTTGCTGTTGTATTTTTAATTGAATTTTGAATGAAATTTTGGTATTAATTGATTAAATGAAAAGAACAATTTAACAGTTTTAATTTCAAGTGTAATGATAACAAATGATTGATTTGTTTTGTAATTTCCATAAATTTCAAAATGGTTGCTGTTTGGAAATTTAATTGAATTTGAAAATGTTATGGTATTAAATGAATTATTGATAAAAACAAATCAATAGTTTGAAATTAAAACTTTACTGGAAACAAATAATTGCTTTGATTTGAATATTCATTTGGAAATTGTAACAGCACAAGTATGAAACAAAATTTGAAATTTGGTTTGAAAATCAAATAGAAAAACAAGGGAAAACAAAGGAAAACAGAGGAAAACAATTGGAAAACAAATGCAAAACTTAAGATGCCATGATGCAAAACATAAAATAACAGAGAGCAAACATTCTAATGGATGTTTTTCATACTTGGGATGTTACACATGCTGAGTCTCAGTTATCATTGCACCTACCCAGAGCTGAATCTCAAGCACCAACGATGGTTGGTGTTTCCTCAGGAGTATTGAATTAGGTCCATTTGAAAATACGGCATGGTTGATGTTGTGGTTGACACAATTAGCCGGAAGGCCTAATGTCATATCTCTTTGAATCTTTCAGAAGAACCACTCTCCGTGAGAATTCTTGTGTGACTCATTCTAGAAGTTTTCCCTCCCCGTTCTCCCAAAACGAAGTTCTACCTTCACTTGATGACCTAAACAAGGCTTGTCATGAGCCTGTTGTCGGTATTTAATGCATCAAGGATACCTTGGAACTTACTATGTCCAATGTCTCTCTACCAATCCTTCAAACCTTTGTTCTAGTGGAAACAAGTTCATCATGAGAACCATCTCGTGGTGTTTTGTAACCGCCATTGATCAATTCCCTGTTTCAAGTTGTCGGTACGTGAAGTTTTGTTTATCTCACACATTGTGTGAATTTGTCAGTCACTTCAGCCATGTGGTCTTAACCATGTGGTAGATGTATTGCTACGTCCAAACCACAACAGGAAATAGATTCCTTATTCCTTTCGGTATTCCAACCCCCGATGGTTACTAATCTTTATGGTGTGACCAAGAAATCCTTCTCCATTACGGTGTTCCAACTTATTTTGTTACTCATATTATTTCGTGAAGTAAAATCCCCATCCTTGACAAGGATTTCAAGAAAACTGTTACGGAATGGTTGAAAGTTCCGTTATCTTCCGTGTCCACTTCGAAGAGTGAACATGGTCCTGTATCAAATTCTCTTCGACGCAGGAATTACAATGTTTTCTCGTGTTTTCCCCTCGTCTACGGATATTACGTTGTGGTATCCAAGACAATCCTTTCCATCTTGGTATTCTGTTCTGAGGAAACCTCGATGTCACAAGTTGTCCAACCTTTCTTTTCCACAAGGATTTAAAGTCTTGTGCAAAGCTCATATTCCAAATCCTTCCAAGAACAATCGTCCATAAACTTGAAACCTTCTCTTATTCCCTCCGTTATCTTGATGTGTTTCATGCATGTTAACTCAAAAAGTTCTTGATGAACATTCCTGACATGAGTTATCCATGAGATACTCGATCTTCGTGAAGATCAA
The DNA here is from genome assembly GCA_028641055.1 of Alopecurus myosuroides. NCBI lineage: Eukaryota > Viridiplantae > Streptophyta > Magnoliopsida > Poales > Poaceae > Alopecurus > Alopecurus myosuroides. The sequence goes on from CM054062.1 coordinate 18,741,323, forward strand.
TTTCTAAGAGTTTTTCCTCTACCTAAGGTGTAACCGTTGGATATCTTCGCAAGTGCTACGGATCAACCTCTTCACGAAGAGAATCATAAGGTTCGAGAAGATCATTGAAACCGGTGTTCCTTCTTTGTCGAGACATCGTAGTAGTTTTCATTGACGGGGGTGCCATGAGACTACGGTAGAGACGTGGGGTAACGGGATAGCGTAGTAACACAGAACACGGGATTTTACCCAGGTTCGGTACGTCGCGACAGTACGGCGTACCTACTCCTGCACTTCTCACTAATTGGGACTAAAGCCCGTTTATAAGGGTTACAATGTGAGGGTGTAGATCTAGCTTCTCGGCGAGGATGAGCTTCTCGGCGAGTTGCGTAGAGCTTGAACTTGTTTTAATCTATCTCCCGTCCGGCTTTATATAATAGCCGGATTATGGCTTACAAAATAAGAAACCTAGAAGACTACGTTTTACTCGTAACTTGGAAAGCAAGGAATCCGTCTTCTCCTCCAAGCCAGATCACGCGGGCCGTGATCTGGGTTCTTCTAGAATCCGGCTTCTGCGCGTCGGACTACTGGGCCGCCCAATGGACCTAAGCCCATTACCATGTAGGCCACCCTGGTAGTCCGGCTCTTTGTCTACCATCTTCTATACCCCTATTCAGTATATATCCGACAGTAGCCCCCAGGAAGGATCAAAACTCTGATTCTCCGTCTTTCGTCAAATACATTTTGTCCGGGAAATCTTGATTCAGCAGTCTTGATTCTTTCTACTTTCCTTTTGAAGGAGATGGTAACATAAAACTCGGAACCATGAAAATCCGGCTTTTCTTCTCGCGATCCTTCGCGGAAAAGGAACTTCTAACGTCAGCGTCTTAAACATGCTGACGCAAGCGTCGCTTGGTTCCACGCGGGAAACCCCTCAGCGCATCTCTGACAGATTCTCACGGGAAACGAGGAGATAGCCATCATTCCTCTGCCGTTTTATTTCCCGTATTTTCCGGCGAGCGACACGCGTCGAGCATCCAACGGTCGAAAGAGCCGTTGGCACGTATCTAAACGGTTTTCCGGCTATAAATAGCCATCATCGTCCTCATCGGAAACTTTCCTCACTCCCTCACTGCCCACGCCATTGACGCGAACGCGAGCTCGAGAGCAAGTTCCTTGTCCCAGGCGCACTTAGCTTCCAAGCACGCCAAACGCAACGCGCCACCAAAAGATGGCCTCCTCGCCGTCCTCGCCCACCCGCGCCGCCATCGACGAGCTCATCGGCGACCTAGATCCACAGCCGGGATCGCAAAAGCACACCGGCGGCGAGCCGGAGAAGACCACGGCTTCCGCGGCGGGCGGAGAAAACACTTCCGCCGCCGCGGACGTTGCAACATCAAGTGCCGCGACAACCCCGCCGTTTGCACCTGAAACGGCGGAGGAAAAGATCGAGCTCCTCGGCGACGAACTCGCCGCCGCGGAGGCCGCCACCGCCGCCGCCGCCGGAGCGGACGAGGAAGCGGAATCTGCAGGCAACTGGAGTGCCTGCAGTATTCCCCCGGCTCTCCTTCCAAACTTGGAAAAGGAAGGCCTGGTTCTCAGGAAGAAATGGCGGCTGCCGGAAGAAGAGACCGAGCCAACGCCACGGAATGGCGAAAGGGTGCTTCTCACTTCCCACCTTTTGCGAGGTATGGGGCTTCCACCTTCTTCCTTCTTCCTCCAGGTTCTCTCTCACTATAACATCCAGCCCCATAACCTTCCTCCCAATTCCATCCTCTACATGGCCGGCTTCCAGGCTTTGTTTGAGGGCTACTTAGGGCTAGAACCTAGGTTAGATTTCTGGACCTACTGCTTCGGGGTTAAGCGGAACTCTTCGGAGGGCGCACTCCCGACTTGCGGGACCATATCTTTCACTCTTCGGAGATTCCGAGAAGATTGGTTTCCCAAGATAAAAACTTCGGAATCCGTCAAATTTTGGACGGGTTCCTTCTTTTATCACCCCGACGTGCCTTTCCCTAAGGAAGCTGTCGGGGTTCCACCTTTCGTGAACACTGCCGCAGTTCCCCAGGATAACTGGGGAACATAAGCCGTCCAAATTCTGCCGCCAGATCTATTAAAGATCAAGCGGCGCATCGCCAAGCTCACCTCCATGGATCCGCCTCTAACCGGCATGGACACGGTTCTATGCTGGCTGATTAGGCGGATCCAGCCACTAGCCAACCACAGCGGCCGTCTCCTGTGCGAATACACGGGAGTCAAGGATCCGATGCGGACATCCGCCAAGGATTGGCCCGCAAAGGAGCTTCGCCGGCGCATCAACCAATTGGTCGCATCACGCGACCAATACGAGGCGAGTCGGCCAATGTACACGGCCGAAAATCCGGTTCCCAAGGTAATTTTTCAGTCATTTGGGTACAGTTTTATTTTTTTCTCGGATTTCCTAGCTTCTGATTTTGATCTTGCTTGTTCGACAGTTCTTGGATCTTTCAGATTCGGACTTGGTGTCCGAGGCTGAGCTGGACGCGCTGCGCACCGCCGCTACAGGTGGACGCAAGCGTAAGAAGATAACTTCTTCGGAAGAAATTATCGATCTTGACGGAATCCCCGTCGCCACCTCCAGGTTCTTTCTTCTGGAGTTTTCTTTTATGGGAACTTTTTTCATCCATCTTCGGTGTTTTAACCTTTTCCGGGTTTTATGTTTATAGCCTGCAGCCTTCCACCCTGAAGCCGAAGAAGCTGAAGAAACACAAGGTTTCTTCCAGCCGAGGCAGCCAACCTTCTCCCGCTGTCGCCCCGGACACGCCACGCACAATGGCGGAAGAGCCTACTGCAGCCCCCACCACCAAGCCCCTGGAGCCCAGCCAGCCCGTTGTGTCCGACACGGACACGAGGGAAAGGGCGGCCCCAGAGGTGGGAAAATTTTCTCGGACTTTCGACGAGGAAATTCCCACCTTTGACAAGGATTTCAAAGCTATCAACGACGGCCTGGACGCAGCCGGGAATCTCTTCGCGGAATACGCGAAAGAGTTTAAAGAAAACTTGGCAGGTTTGCAGCGCATGAGCCAGGTATATAACTCTAGCCCCCAAGCATTAAACAAAATGCGTGATTTTTTGCTTTGATGTTTTTTGTACTCATTCTTCTCCTTGCTATGTTTCAGCAAACCTCCGAAGCCATCAACATGGAAGTTTTCAAGAAACTCACCATCAAGAATAAAGAAGTTAGAAGTCTTCTTTCTATTCTTGAAGAAAGGGAGGCAGAGCTGGAATCATCTAAGCTCGCACTGTCGGAAACACAAGGTAAGCATTTTCCTTCTGAATTTTCCGATTCAATCATTTGCCTAAGTATTTTCCAGGAAGTTAATTAACTCGGATTTTTTCTTGCTTTTCAACTGCTTTGGCTCAGGCCAAGCAAGCAGCTGAAGATTCCGGCAATGCCGAATATCTCCGCAAGGAGAACGTTGAGCTTCACAAGAACCTTGTGAAAGCACAACAAGACTTGCAAGCCAGTAATCTGGCTCTTGGAGTTTCTAATTCCAAGGCTTCCGAGCAGGCGGAGAAGGACAAATCCATCATTCAGGATTTGGAAAAAGCTCTGAATCTTCGCCTGGAGGAAGTTTCCGAGATCGACAAACTCATCGGTAAATCTCTGACTCATTTTATCATCTTTCCATGTTTTACTTTCTCTGTTTTTCCTTCTAACCCTTTTGGGTGTTTTATTGGAAAAACCAGGAGATACCCCAGATGGCACTCGGGTTGCAGGCATCCGAGCTTTCAGGGAGACATGGACTTTGATCAAGGCTGCTGCAACGCAGCTGGTAGACAAGTTTCTTCCCGAAAAATCTGGGGAATGCTCGGAGGTTGAAAAACTTCCGGGTGCCATCATGGAGGTGGCGGAATCCAAGGAGTCCCTTCTTCGCTCCGCTGCACGGGGTGGTGCGCGCATGGCTCTCGGCCTCATGCGCATGCACTACCCTACTGCCAAATCCTGGCGCGTGGCGTCCGGTGTCCCTCAAGGATACACGGATATTCAGCGAAACACCATCTTTGGTGAAGTCAAAGGCCACGCCACCCAGATTGCCTCCATGGTTAATATCTCTGTCAACTATCCAGAAGAGGAGATCCCTCCGATCCCCGAAGACGAAAGCAGCGAGGAGGAGTCAGATGCTTGAAGGGTTATCTTGAACCTGGATAGCAAAAGTAGACAATAGGAGCATTACTATTCTTTCAATGTAATCCAAAATGTAATGCTTCTTTTTGTATGAATGAAACTTCCGTCTTTTGCAGTTTAAATTATGAAATTCTTTGCAAGTTTTTGGATTTTATCATTCCTTTATCTTCTAAGTTCTCTGGTGTATATGTTTTAACTGTCCTTAGTGTTTGAAATGGCTCAAATAGCAATATGAATCTTCATGCCGAGTAACTGGGGACGAACCAAGCAGTTTTGAATCTCGGAAACATGGACCATGCTAAAGGCATTTTTACTAACTAGTTCCAGTAACCCAACACACACACAATCAGATAAGACTTAGAGAAAACAAGGAAGGTTTTAAGTGGAACTTGGGCACGCAGGCAATTCAAGTTTCCCTTAGCCGTTAACAGGCTGAAAAATCATTCAGTTTTGTAACGCCGAGTACGCAAGCACAATTCGGGTTAACGTTGAGAAATTTGTAAGATCATTGGGAAATAGATGAGGCGGAAACACTTTGCACTTATAAAGAAAATGGATGACAGCATTCCGACAACTTTATTTCATGATCTCAAAAGATGTTTACATAGAATTGAACTAAGTACGGAAAGGTACATAACTTGCTAGACGTTCCCAGGCTTCCGCAATCCACTTGACTTTGTCGACTTTTTTCAGCATCTTGTAGAGTGGTAAGGTTTTATCCCCCAGCCGACTGATAAATCTGCTGACGGCTGCAGCGGAACCCGCCAATCTTTGGACATCTTTTGCACATGTAGGTTTTGAGATGTTCAAGATTGCCTTGATCTTTTCCGGGTTAACCTCTATTCCTCTGTGGGAAACAATGAAGCCCAGAAGTTTTCCTGAGGGAACCCCGAATACGCACTTAGATGGATTTAACTTCATCTTGTAAGTGCGTAAGTTTTCGAAAGTTTCTCGCAAATCCTCAAGGAGTGTATCTTTTTCCTTGGTTACGACAGCGATATCGTCCACGTAAACATGAACGTTTCTGCCAATCTGACTATGCAAACAGCGTTGCATGCAACGCTGGTAGGTTGCACCTGCGTTCTTCAGGCCAAAAGGCATGGTTACGTAATAGTACGTCCCATACGGGGTTATAAAAGAAGTCTTGATTTGATCTTCCTTTTTCATGCGTATTTGGTGGTACCCGGAGTATGCATCCAAAAAGCATAAAAGCTCGGAGCCTGCAGTGGCATCTATTATTTGATCGATTCGCGGTAATGCGAACCTATCTTTCGGACACAACTTGTTCAATCCTGTGTAATCTATACACATTCTAAGAGCAGTGGTGTCTTTCTTCGGCACTAATACCGGATTTGCGGACCAATCAGTATGGATTACTTCCTTGATGAAATCCGCTGCTAAAAGCCGGATAATTTCCTTGCCAATAGCCTTCCGTCTTCTTCCGTCAAATCGACAGGAGACCTTGTTTGACGGGTTTTGATCCAGGAATAACCTTGAGTTGGTGCTCAGCAAGTTCCCTGGGTACGCCTGGCATGTCAGCTGGACACCAGGCAAAAATATCCCAGTTCTCACGGAGGAACTTGATGAGCTCGCCTTCCTATTTGTCGGTCATCCCAGTCCCTACGATGACAAATTTTGTCGGATCTTTGGGGTCTAGGATTACCTGTCTTGTATTCTCGGACGCCTTGAAGCTATCTGTTGGCTTCCGAGTTTCTTTTCCTGCCGGCATTTCTTTCGGCGATACCTCCTTGGCTAATTCCTTCAGTTCCTCCTTTGCTATAACTCTCTGAGCGCAAAGGGCGTTTTCTTTCTCCAACTCGTTTGCCAGCTTGAAATCACCAGCTATGGTGATTACTCCTCCTTTGGGTCCTGGCATTTTCAGCTTGTTGTAGATATAACAGGATCTTGCCATGAATTTGGCGAAAGCCGGACGTCCGAGTATTGCGTGATACACACTTTCGAACGGCACTACTTCGAAGGATACTTTTTCCTGCCGGAAGTGATCTTTATCTCCGAAGGTGACATCTAGGGAAATTTCTCCTAGGGATCGTGCTTGCCTGCCAGGAACAATGCCATGGAAGCGTATATTGCTGTAGTTGAGCTGGGACTCGGAGATCTTCAAGTGCTTCAGTGTATCCAGGTACATTATATTAATGCTGGATCCTCCGTCCATCAGCACTCTTCTTAGCCTAGTGTTTTGAACAATAGGGCTGACAACAAGAGCTTGTGTGCCAGGTTCAGGGATATTTCCGGGATGATCAGACTGATCCCAGACTATTGGCGTGTTGGAGTACTTCAAGAATTTCGGGGTCGCAGGAATGACCGCGTTTATTTCCCGAAGTGTTCTTTTGGCCACCTTTGCTGACGGGGTTGCTAAGAAAGTTAGCATTGCTTCTCCGTCAACTCTCGGAAATTTGGGTTCGCCCTTTCGCTGTTGTTCCTGGATTTTGTCATCAGTGTCCGATTCACTGTCTTCTTTTTCAGCTTCTGGCTTTTGTTTGGCAGGTTTCCTTTTGGAACCCTTCCCTTTATTTCCGGATCCTGCATTGCCTTTCATATGCTTGTTTAGCCGGCATTGTGCATTTGTGTGGGTTGGTTTCCCAAATTGCGAGTGGTGGACGCAGGGTTCCGACTTAATTCTCTCCCATTCTTCGGGAGTGTAATTGATTGGATCTGGGCTGCGACCTTTCCACTTATTTCCCTTATCTCCTCCAAAGGCTATGTTGACCTCCTTGGGCTTTGTCGTTGACTCTGGAGTTCCTTTTTTGTCAGAACGAGGGGTTTTCTTGGCGAGTATTAGTGACTCAATATTGCCTCCTCTTGCTCTGATATCATCTTCGGCTGCAGCGTGCTCATTAGCGGTTGTAAGCATAGATCCGAGATCTTTGTGCTGTTTAGAACCAACCATGAACGGTACGAGTCCGGGTTTTAGGCCATTGACGAAAGCATGCACTGCTTGTACGTCAGTTACTCCAGAACAACTATTCTTCATTGCAGTCCATCTGGAGATGAAATCCACGTATAGTTCGTCCTCAAATTGGGTGCAACGATTCAGCTGGTTGATGCTATTTGGGCGTTTGTATGTTCCCCGAAAATGCTGAGTGAATACTCTAGCCATATCATCCCAGCTGTCGACAGTTCTTGATGGTAAACCATTGATCCAATCTCTGGCTCCGTCTAGCAACATTAGGGGAAGAAACTTGACAGCTTCCAGGTCTGTCCCATTGTTGATTTGGACGGCTGTATAATAATCTGAGAGCCAGGTATCCGGGTTTGTGCTGCCGGTATATTTTTGGTAGGTTGGACCAACTTTGGCGAAGCCAGAATGCAGGGTTATCCTTCGGATCCTGTCAGTAAAACACTTAGGACCAAAGTATAGATCATCCTTTTCTGCTCTATCAATGTGTGCAGAATATCTTCCGGCTGAATGGACAGAAGGGGATCTGCTCCTTTCTTTTCCATTGTTGCGCGGACGCGCTTTTCCGAGGTTATCTCTATCTCTTCCGTGTTCACATCCTTTTGGGTTAGGCGGAGTTCTGCTTCTGTGCCTTTCCTTATCCTTAGGAGGTGTCCGGGATCTTTCACGTCTGTGAGGTATATCATATCTTCCAGCTTTTTCAGCTGGGTTTCTCGGAGGTGGCATTATTTTGCCGTCATTCCGGTGTTTGTCTTCCCGATCATGTGGTTTATATCCATCTTTCGGGAGATGAGGTCCGATTCTAGACGTTGCGTCCCGGTTGTCTGGGTTTTTCCTGTCTTTTCTTGGATCCTCTTTTTTATCTGAATCTCCGGGTTCTTCCGGTCCAGGTGCTCCAGCGGCGCAAGTAGCTGTTTTGCAGAGGGCGGAATTATCGTGCAGCCTCCCTGATCGTTCTTGGCCTCGCTGTTGCTGCTGTAATGCTTTTCCTAGGAAAGCATACACCCCTTGGAGTTTTTCCCCGTTGGAGTACAGATCGTTGTTTAGGATGGCGAACGCTGCTTCCGCGTTTTCCGCTGCGGTTTTGTATATTGGTTCGCCCTTGGCATCTTTGCCGTTTAACTGCTTTTGCCAAGATGGGTTATAGAACCTTTCTTTTGGCGGCAGTTCTTCCGGTTTTGCGATTCCGGGTAACCTAGTAGGTTTTAACGCGGATCTATGCTTTCTCTCGTACTCCTCTATTTCTTCCTTCATGACTTTGATGTCATTATGGGTTTGTTGGAGATGTTGCCGAGATCTAAGCAGATGTTGCTGTTGCCGTTGGAAAGCTTGTCTCCTGGCTTCCAGCATCTCAGGGGGTTCATCTGGTCCCACTGGTGTTTGTAATAGCTCTTGCTCTTCCTGTTCCGTCATTGGCGGAGCAGTGATTTCCTTAGATTTCTTTTCCGCTGGCTTTGTGCCGCTAACATCTCCAGCTTCCAGGTTTTCATCAGCGAGATCGGCTGATTTTTTCTTCCGGATTTTGTATTGGAGTTTTTTAGAAGCACGGTGCTTTTTCTTGGAAGAGGGAGGTTTTTTGACAGGCTCATCTTCTGTCATCTCCTTAACATTGGGGAATATCGGAGAAGTTTCTCCGTCTTCTCTCTCTTCCACCGGCGGAGAGGTTTTAGGGCTTTCCTGGCTGCCGGCGCCCGTTGTATCAGCTGGTTTTGCCATTAGCACTTCATGGAATCCCTCTTGAAAGGACTTAACCTTTCTTACGAAGGCATCCTCGTCTTCGTCTTCGGAGTCGAAGTTATCCGATCCGGTTTCCGACTCCAACCTCGCCTCAATGGCGGCAAGCACGGACTCTGCTTCCGAGTTCATCGTCTTGTTGACGGATGTCGGATCTTCCGCCTCTGTGACGGGTGTTTCTTCTTATGTCTCTATGACGGGTAGGTTGTTATCTGCCTCTTGCACGGGATTTCCGTCATCCGTGTTTTCAGCTATTTCGGATTGCACCATGCCGATAAAGTGTGTATCACTTTTTTGTCGGCGATCTGAGCAGAATCCGGCATCATAGTCGTCTTCGACTGGGTATAGGGCGGGTGGGATAAACTTGCTTCCACCGCAAAACCCCATTGCCTCTGTAGTTAGTCCGATAAAGATGTTAGCAGATCCGATCGGTAACACGCAGGCACTTACCGGGTGGTTTTGCGCCGGTATATAGGATCCGTTGTCGAGGAAGCGGCCGACGTCGTCGTCGAACTCCAAGCTTCCGACAGTGATCGATCTTCCAATTCCGCCAAGTATCCCAGATCGGAATTTCACGCCTGACGTCGTTTGCCCCACGGTGGGCGCCAACTGTCGAGACATTGTAGTAGTTTTCATTGACGGGGGTGCCATGAGACTACGGTAGAGACGTGGGGTAACGGGATAGCGTAGTAACACAGAACATGGGATTTTACCCAGGTTCGGTACGTCGCGACAGTACGGCGTACCTACTCCTGCACTTCTCACTAATTGGGACTAAAGCCCGTTTATCAGGGTTACAATGTGAGGGTGTAGATCTAGCTTCTCGGCGAGGATGAGCTTCTCGGCGAGTTGCGTAGAGCTTGAACTTGTTTTAATCTATCTCCCGTCCGGCTTTATATAATAGCCGGATTAGGGATTACAAAATAAGAAACCTAGAAGACTACGTTTTACTCGTAACTTGGAAAGCAAGGAATCCGTCTTCTCCTCCAAGCCAGATCACGCGGGCCGTGATCCGGGTTCTTCTAGAATCCGGCTTCTGCGCGTCGGACTACTGGGCCGCCCAATGGACCTAAGCCCATTACCATGTAGGCCACCCTGGTAGTCCGGCTCTTTGTCTACCATCTTCTATACCCCTATTCAGTATATATCCGACATTCTTTCTTTCTCCTTCGGGAATCTCGGGACGAGATTCTTGTAAGGAGGGTAGATTTGTAACATCCCAACTTTGTGAATAAAGTAGTGTGGTGTGTTGTTGGCATCTCATACATGCATGGAAACATTGGTTAAAATTTTGCATTTGAAAATAACAAATGAAATGACCAAAAACCACTTAAAGTGGTCACCTTAAATTTGTTTTAAAAACATTTTCAAATTTGGAAAACAAAAACATGGTGATGTTGGAAATTTTGTGAGGTTTCCAAAATGTATTTTTGCAATTTTTCTGTTTGCAGAAAGGCCCTCAAAACAATGCTTTCTGTCCTCTTTTACAATAGAAAAGGACCTACTTGCAAATCTAAAAAGCTCCAGGGGGTTTTCCCAAAAGTTCTGTTTTATCGTCTTCCTCGTGACAGAAGGACGGAAGCTCGCCGCCGACGCCTTTGCCACGTCCTGCTACTCCCGTTTCCGCGAGGATAAGGCCACACGGGAGAGCGTCGATCCCCGTCCTCTCACTCGCTCCCTCGGTGTTCCTCCCTCTCTCTGTAATTCCACGAGCAGGCGAAACCGTAACTTCGGGCCGCCACCGTCCGCCGCCGTTTCGCCCCGTTGAGCCCTCCGAGAGATGCTCCGTCCGCTCATCTTCGTCCTCAAGAACGCACGCACGCAGAGAAGGTCGCATCTGCCGGGATCGATCCCTTCTTCCCCGCGGCCGCTGAAACTCCGCCACCGTCGATTTGCCGCCATCGGGCTTCCTCCGGCTTCCCCGACGGTCCCATCGTGCTCAGGGTGAGCCACTGGTTCTCCGGGACCCCTTCCCCTCGCCCCTAACCCTCTGCTCTTCCGTTTGCGCCGGGAACCGCCGCCGTCCGCCGCAGTTCATGCACGACGTCGTTGCTCCGGCGACCATACCGGGGCGGCACCACCATAGGGAGGTAGCCCGCGTCTCCCTCGTCCGAACGAGCCTAACCGCACTCCCCCCGTGCACCCAGTCGCCACCGGCGACCGCGGCCGTGGCTCTCCGGCCAGCCGCTGGTGTCACAGTGACGTCAGCGTGACGTCACAGCGGGTCCCATCTGTCAGGTTTAAATTTTTTTAATGAATTTTTTAATAAAAAGAATTACACTGACACGTGGGCCCCACTGTGTAATAATTTCCTAAAATGAATAAAACTTGTAAAATTAATATCTTTTATTCTGTTAGTCTGAAAAATAAAATAAAAATATGGTTTTGTTCAGAAAATTATTTCCAACCCAAATATGTCACTTTCATACATGTTTGTCAAAGTTAATTTTTGACCATCATTTAAATTTTATTTAAATCATTTTAAAATAGAGAAAATAAGTTTTTATTCAATAAAATTAGAAAATTAGAAGTTATATACCAAAATGCTCAAAATGAGAAATGCAATCTACTTATGATGTTTTCAAACCCATATGAGAAATAAAAGTTGTATTCACTTTCAGAATTGCCCGAAGTGCCCCTCCGGGGTTTATTTCGGGATAATTTCAGTAAAAATGCATAATTGACATACGAACCCTAGCAACCCATTGAACCTGTCTAGGGCTTTATTTCTGTGCATTAAGTTGCTCATGCATACATGTTGATCATCGCATCGATGCCATGTGTGTATTTTTGTTTCTGTTTCGGTGTTTTGTTTCTAACCGGTAGAACGTGACTCCGAATAGAAGATCGGCAACGCCATGACGAATACTTGATCTTAACCGACAAGTCAAGCACTTATTTCTGAAGCCTTTATCTGGTTTTATTATAACCAAGGCAAGCATAACCTCTTATCTGCTCATATATGTTTTCCAACGTCATTTGATTCTCGTACTTTGCATTCGATTCCATAATATTTGATGTCAGTAGATATAGTTCACCTATATACTGCATTGCCTCAATATCCCGATCCACTGCTCCTAGCCACCATAGATTTTCTTATGTGCGTCGCCAGAGCCTCATATCTGCTTCTCTTAGTCATACATGTTTGTTTACCTCTTCTCCATCCGGTTGATGAATCAGAGCTGCGATAACCTAGTATGAAATGATGACGTGGTAAGATGAGTATTTTGTGGTTAATTTGACTAAGGCTTGGATAGGAGGCTGCTTGGGAAGTGGTTGTTTGTCCTATACTTGCCAACCCTAGGATCATGGTCTCGCCGCGGAAACCAATACTGAGCGTGCAACCACACGCGAGGCCTAACAGACCGCGCTCGACTAACTAACTTGTTTGGTTGTATCCGTGAGTCACGTGGTTTGGGAGTTCCATCTATGTGTGAGTCAAAAACCTTTTGGAGGCGTTTAGGGCATGACCGGGACAAGTGATGGACGTATACGGATCTTGATCCTGACTTACAGAACAGGTGCCGTCAGGAGGTGGCCAACTCCCTGTTGACGGGGTGGCCCTGTTTTGGTTGACTCATGGATTGGGTTCGACAAGGTAAAGGTCGTGGCCAGCCACCCTCTGCAGCGCTCCCAAGGAGCGTACATGTGGCGTTAAAAGTCGAATGGTACGTGTGGGTAAAGTGTACATCCCTGCAGGGCAATCTTTTCAAAAAGCCATGTCCACGGTTAAGGACGGCTTGGTGAAAGTCGTGTGGCCATAGATAACTTGAACACGATTTAAAAGATGTTGACAATGATTGAAGGGTGCCTCCTCGAAGATGCCGAGAGGGGTGATCCTTGTAGCATGAGATGCTGGGAAATGATGTTGGTGGATGAAAAGATGATGCTTTCACCAGTTGAGTTGTCTTCTCATCTGTTTTGAAAACACTCCATGAGACGTGCTATTCTTCCTTGATTTGTAAAACAAAGATTGCTTAAAACCCTTTTCTGAAACAGAAGATATATAATAGGTTAACTAAGTCTTGTTGATTACCCCCCGTACTCAGGTTTGCTTAAATTTGGTTCAGGTGAAGATCTCACAACGGTGGTGATTCAACATGGACATCGATGAGTAGTTCGGGGTTCCCAGGTAGCAGACTGGAATCTATGGGCTGGGACGTCGCCTTATGTTGCGGCCTCTTAAGCTTTTTGGTTCTTGTTGATTAGCAACGTAATTTTCCTTCCGTTGTATGATGTAATGTTGGGTCGTGTGACCTCTGTCTGTAAAGCTATACTCTAGTAATACCTGTTCAAGACAGCTTCCATGTCTAGAGTGCTGCTTTGATCAGTTGTTGGTTTCGAGCTCATTGTTATACAATTTTGGCTATGTATGGATAGTTGTCACAGTCGAGGGGTTGTGGAGCCGATGATCCATTTCCGAGCATGTCTGCCGATGTGATTCAGCATGGGGCTTGGTAACTCCAGTAACCCTCGATTGTTGTTGCACTTTCTGGACACATAGCATCTCTATATAGCTTTGGTCCCGTTTCTTCGGTTTCATACGATTCGTGGACGCTTTGATATGCATAGTTGGTTATGAGTAGCATGGACACAAGGAGTAGTAGTACCGTTGTGATCCGGCCTGCGTGCCGATGAATCCGGTTAGCCTGCCGTTGTTTGTTGCGGCCGGGGCTAGTAACCCTGAAGCCCTTGTGGGTCCATGACTAGGAGCGCATAACAGTATGTATACCTTTGGGTCCGGGGTTGTGACATATCTCCTCTTCGAAGAAATGCTCTGCCACAAAAAAACTCTCCTTGGTTTGTCCAACTCCTCTAGAGTCGTTTTGTGTCAGAAAAACAAGGACATGTGTTACATAAAAACATAAGAGAGACAACCATCAGTTCTAATCACCCTACCCCTAATAGACAAAGCTCCTTTGATCCATCTATCCATCATCTTCCTCAGCTTCCCCCCTAAGAATTTCATTTCCATCACAGAATTTCTTCTAGCATTCACAAGCACTCCTAGGTATTTCATTGGACACACACCTTTCTGGCAATTGAACAAGACAACATATGTTTGTGCTATCTCTTCATCATGAATGATCATCAATAGTTCACTTTTTTCAAAATTAATTTTCAGTCCAGACATACATTAAAAAATGTATAGAAGGAGTTTCAAAATCCTAGCTCCTCCAAAGTCATCTTGAATTAGCATGATTGTATCATCACCATACCGAAGGCTATCAAGACCAGTAATCAGTCCAGCATTGTGTTCCTTATGTACCATTTTAGCCAAATTTTCAGCAGCGGCATTGAACAGGAAGGGGGATAAAGGGTCACCCTGCCTCAAACCTTTGTGGCTACCAAAGTAGGGGCCAATTACACCATTCAACTTAACATTCAGAGTCCCCTGGGTAACAACTTTCTCAAGCAAGATCAACCATTTGTTACTAACACCTTTCTGCTTACAAGTTTCAAACAAAAAATTTCCAATTCACTTTGTCATACGCTTTCTCAATGTCAATCTTGAGAATCACACCTTGTTTCTTTTGAAATTTGGACTCTTTTAGAATTTCTTAAAGCAATTCCACTACATCCAGAATATTTTTTTTTCTAATAAAAGAAGTTTTGGAATTAAGTGTCCTTACCTAAAGCTTTAAGCCGGGTGCTGAGACGGATGCTCAGCCTATCAGCCTACTCGTGTGTCGATGTTTTGTGGGCCTTCCTTCCTCTGGCGATTGCGCATGCGCTACAACGACATGTGGGCTCGTTTTGGCCACGAGTTGTTTTCTTTTTCCTCTGTTTTGGTTGTCATCTCTCGTATTCACCGCTCGGTGGCCCACTAGCGAGTTAGGCCCCGTTTGGCGGTGATGATTTGCGAGTTAGGCACCGTTTGGTTGTCATCTTTCGTATTCACCGCTTGGTGGCCCACTTGCGAGTTAGGCCCTGTTTGGCAGTGACAATTTGCTGGTCCTTTGGTGTCCCTACGGGTTTATCCGTGCTTGGAAGATGAGCGCGGTGATTTTTTTTTTCTGTCGTTGACTTCTCCGGTCGGATCTTACGTAGCTCCGGCCGCTGCCCAACCTCTCCTAGCCTTTGTGGCGTTCATGTGCTTGCCTGTTTGGGGGCTTCGCCGGGTTGGGCCGGCCGTCAGCCGCCACTTTGCGTCAAAGGGAGACATCACAAGGGGTATTTTCGTCACCGTGACGAGCTCGTCAAGAACCGTTGACGCCACCACCTTATGCGTCCTCCCCACATCTACCGTAGGTCAAGCTTCGACCAACGGAGGCGCCCAGGTGCGCCCGTGACCGATTTCTCCTCTATCTCTGATATGCTCTCTCTAAGGGCATTTCCAGTCGTGGCGCCCCCAGGGCCCAAAACGCCGCCGTTTTGGGGCCGCCGCGGCGCTAAACGGCGCTAATCTGGAACCTGGGGGAGCAGGGTTACCAGTCGCCCCCAGCCCAACATTCGGCCCAAAATAACTCGAGGAATGAAATTTGACGCACTTTATTGATTCGACGCAAATTTCATACAGTTTGACGCAAATTTAAGCTAAAAACAGTAAACTTAAACTAAAACTACGCTACTGCAGCCCTAGGCTCGCCGCGATCGCCTGGCTGTAGTCGACGTCGTCGCCGTCGTCGTCGTCGTCTGAATCGCCGCCGTCCCGCCTGCTCATTCCTTCACCGGGAGCGCGGCAGTGCGGGTTGCTCGGCCCCGCGCTGGAGTCGCTCCACCTGCTCACCGCAAGGGCTCGCTGCAGCTCGGCTTCTTCATCGTTGTCGGGGTCGAGCACGACGTATGGGACCTCCCTCGTCTGCGGCGGGAGAGGAATGCAGCGGCGAGCCGCATTGGCGGCAGCCTCCTGGTTGCGTTGCGCCCTGCGCTGCTCGGCCTCGGCGAGGAGGCGGCGCTGGAGGTCCATCTCCTCCGCAGTGCTGTCGCGCAGACTCCAGACGGCGGTGACGTCGTCGGC
This sequence comes from Alopecurus myosuroides, assembly GCA_028641055.1. Lineage (NCBI taxonomy): Eukaryota > Viridiplantae > Streptophyta > Magnoliopsida > Poales > Poaceae > Alopecurus > Alopecurus myosuroides. Next base: position 18,757,082 of record CM054062.1, read on the forward strand.
GACTGGCTGGAGGGTGTTGCGCGACATCTCCTCGGCGACCTTGAAATCCGGCCACTCCTCGTCCTCGTCCGCGTCCTTCTTCGGGCGGATGATGCGCTCGAAGCCCGCGTCCTGCCGCTGGCGCGGCTCTCCGATGCGCCTGGGGACAGGGGCGCCAGAGTTCAGAATGGGGGGAGGAGGTGAGAGAGAGAGATTGGGCGTCGGAGGAGGACGAGGTGGCCGATGACGAGCCGCCACCCATCCGCCGTGGTGCCCACGAGGGGTGCGGGTGTGGCGGCATCTGCATCCGGGGCTCGTTCCCGGCGTCGACGTAGTCCATCACCCACTCCAGGGTGCGGTGCTGGCCTCCCCACCAACGCTTGCGCCCCAAGCTGTTGGCGCGGCCCTCGATAGGGCCGTTGTTGCCCTCGGCGGCGAGGTCCGCGTCGTGGCGGCGCTGGAGCTCCTGCCACCAGAAGACGTCCTGGCCGTGCGGCCTCCTGTAGAGCCGCGCGGCCTCGTCCGTCGGCAGGCATTGGCGGACATCCGCGATAGCCTGCCGGAACTCGGCGTCCGTGAAAGGGATTGGGGGTACGGGAACCCAGCCGACGCTGAGGTGCCAGCGAGGCTGCCCGCCGGCGGAGCTCGGGAGGCGCATGTCGGGCGGGCACGGATAGCCCGCCCGGTACAGCGACCACGCTTCATTCCTGCGAAGGTGTCGTCGGCGCCAGCCGTTGGCGGCGGCATCGTCGTAGTTGGCCATCGCGACTGGAGAAAGCACGGGGAGAGAGGAGAGCGCCGAGGAGGAAGGACGGGGGAGCAACGATGTGGAAGAATGGGGGGCGCGGCGAGCGGCGGGGGTTTTTTGTAGCCTGCCGGGCATTTACTGCGCCGCGTCCCCTCGCTTCCGCCCGCCACGCCATTACGCCGGCAGCCTTTGAACGGGCGCATGCACTGGGCGGCCGCCACGCCATAAACGCCGTCAACCTTTGACCGACGCGGGAGCCAAGAAGATGATAACGGGGGTTTCTGTTCCCGCGTTTCTTCGTCGCGTCACTGACAGAGCTGGCCCGCGTGGGCTGCACCGCATTTTCGCCCCCCAAGCCGAACCCAGCGGGCTGGGTTTCGCCTGGGTGCCGCGGCGCGAATTGGCGCCGTTTCGGCTCTATTTGGGCTCCTGGGGGGCCGACTGGTGCGAAAACGGCGCTATTCGCCGCTTCCGGCGCTAAAAAGACCGCCTGGGGGCTCTGGGGGGGGGGGGGCGACTGGAGATGCCCTAATGCCTCACAATCTCTCTCTCCTTATCTCTTTCAGCCACAAACTGCAATGCGTAGTGCTTGGCGCACGCGAGGATCCCGACCTTAGCACATCCTGACTCCACGACTACTGGCAGCGCCGTCATGTGCGCAACAAGAGGTGGGGGTCCATGGAGAGAACCATGGTGGTGCGGCTCGTCCCTACATGAAAGTCAACCAGCAGCAAAAACCATCCTTGCTGAGAACGGATGGCTTAAATTTATTTTATCTTTCTTTATAAATTCTGCTAGTGATGTCGTACTAAAATTGTAGTCTTAACATGGATTTGGTAAAAGGATAGCATAACCCTCTTAGATTACAAGCTTGTTTTTACTTTTTCCCAAATTCATGGAATTTTTCTATAGTCTAACATTTTTTGCACACCATGAATCCTTTTTGCTTTATTATATATTCTTATGGCTCTGCGTTTTTGGTATTCAAACATGAGCAAGAGGGCGACTTATTCTTTGCTGGAAGATGCATATCTGCAAGAAGCATCCGCCATTGTGTGGAATAGAGCATGTCACATACGGATCTTCTTATTTTTTGCATTGATGGTGAATTCCCTATCCTTCTTGTTATTTTATTTAATAGCTATAATTATTACTACCGCATACTATAAAACTCTACTAAGGCTAGTTGAACGGATAATATGGACACCTAGAGGGAGGGGGTGAATAGGTGCTAGGACCAATTTCAATTCTTTTTCAATTTAGGCTAGAAACATAGGTCAATTCTCTAGATATGCACCTATGGTGAATTTACCTATACGACAAGAACACCAATAAACAATATACAAGCACAAAGTAAAGGAGAGGTAATGAGGTAACCGATAACAGAAACATGCAGAGACAAGGTTGTAATCCTGAGTTCCTCCTTTTAAGGGGAGTATGTCTCGTTGGAGGGATGTGAGTTTCGCCACGAAGGCCTACTCAAAGCGACAAAGGCATCATCCTACTCTCCGATGAACCCCACCACAAAGTCCTAGTTCACCTTCCACTCTTGATTCCCTTCGAGGTGGAAATCGATGTCTTTACAATGAGCTTGAGGTACACACCCACAACCGAATTGGGGGCTCCTAAGAATCATCAACAATCAACAAGTGTAGCAATGGGGTCTAGGTTTTCCAAAAGGAAACCCTAGACTAGATTCCCTCAGGTGAATGAGGGGGAAATGAAGAACATGTTGGTGAAGATGTAGTTCGGGGCCTTCTCCTTTGATCCTACGAAGATCAATGAGTTTGGGTGGAGGGATTGGGAGATCTAGCTAGGTGGGTGAGGTCAATTAATGGAGCATTCAATTTTGGGCGAGATAGCTGAAGGAAGAAGAAGGGGAGGAGGGTATTTATACCCAATCCCCAATTTCTAGCCGTTTGACACCTTTCTGGAAATGTCAGACCGGAGACTCTCGGTGTAAAGGTCGGAGACTCCGGTCTGCCAAAATCTTTGGCGACATTCCGGAGGGCCGGAAACTTTGTAGAACCCCGGAGACTCCGGGCACTCTTCGGACCCCATGAAGTGGGCGACACCATATTTGACTTCACGCCGGAATAGCTTCAGGGGCGAAAACTCATCACACTTTTCTCTCCAAAGTTCAGAGACTGTCACTGTTTGCTTCATGTGCAGGGAAAAAATTGAGGTTGGAAATTCCGGCTCTCTCACTCCGGAGACTCCGCAGAATCTTCGTACAGTTTCCGTCGAGGATACATCGGGTGACACAAACCGTGTCTTCTGCAGGGTAATGCCCTGAGTCCGGAGACTCTGGCTCCTGCACACCAGAGACTCCGCGGGGGCGGAAACTCCGGGTAGACTCTAGGAATAATCCAGTGAAGTTCTAGCAGGTGAAACCAAAGGTCTTCTTTGATGGGAAATCCTGAGTGTGGAGACTCCGGCCTGGAACACCGTAGACTCCAGCCTGGAAGGAAATCTCAGCACCTCCTGCAACTCTTTTGATCCTTTTTGGGGAACATGTCCACCTTCAAATAATCGTTTAATAGTAGCCCCTAAAACATCAACACACGTTAAAATAATACTAGTGTTGTTAACAAACACACAAAACAAGGTTTTGTTGGGATATGCGCTTTCAGTCTCCTCCTTTTTTGTGTTTGATGACAACACAAGTATTTGCGATGATAATCGTTGCTAGACGTAGTTTTGGAAAATATAGATGGGATCCCCCTTCATGTGTGAACCAAGATGGAACACATCAACAAGGTTCGAAGCTCCCCCTATGTTTTACAAACTCATGTCACAAGCAAAATAAATACCGAATAATACAATTGAATAAGTACGTAAGATACGTAAAGCAATAAGATGATAAGCACACCATGGATAGATAAAAGCCTCACACACTTAGTCTTAGCACACACAATCACCAGTTTCCAAAGCAAATATGATAAAAGGAGACACAAGCTATAAAATGCAAAGGAAGTTCAAAAGCTTGTGCTACGAGAAACCCATGCAAATCCCTAGACAGCCTAGATAAAAATTCCCCCCTTTGGCATAAAGACACCAAAAAGGAGAAAATGAGCACACTATACGTAACCCCAAAGGATCAATCTTCCTCCTCTTCCTTAGATTCCTCGTCCTCGTCATCACCTTGTCTTCATCTCCCTCATCATCATCAGACTCATACGCTTATTCATTTTCAACTTAGTCTTCTTCTTCTTTAGTCATAGGATCATTTCCATGGTCGCGAGAAGAGGTTGGAGCTGAAGCCACCTCATACAAATCACCCCACAGGAAGGAGGAGGTGTTTCACTCATGATAGGAAAAAGTCCGTGACTCAGCATTAGGCTCAAGAGGAGGTGTACGCACAATGCCAGCATGGTCTTGAAGACCCTTGAGCATCTAATTTATTTTCCTCCTTTCCTTGTACGTCTCATGGTTCTCCTTGTAGACTGCAATATGCAAAGGATGTTGCGCTGGAACCATGTGAGCTTCTTTTACTCAGCTTGAACCCCGGCCTTCCCATGGAGACGAGACCTCGGGGAATCATCAAACATAGAGAGGTCCTCACCATCCTCCTCATCATGGTCTCAAAGATGAACCTGGAGAACCTGAAGATAGCCAGACTTGGTGCAGTCACAGTAACCAGTCCAGGAACTTTGTCATGGATGAGCTTCATCACATAGGGAGCATAAACATGCACGTTTTTTTTGGCTCATTCATGGCATGATAGATCTTCTTTGATGAAATCCATGACATGCATCTCAAAACCCTCACAGACTTCTCGAGCTTGATGGCACTTGAAGGCCTGGTGATGGAGGTTCACCAAACCATCACGAATGGCATCCACGTTACCAGCCTGAGGAGTGATGGATGATGACCCACGAGTATAAGGTATCGCAACAGTCTTCAAGGGAAGTAAAACCAAAATTTATTGATTCGACACAAGGGGAGCCAAAGAATATTTATAAGCCTTAACAGATGAGTTGTCAGTTCATCTGCACCTAAAAGTAGACTTGCCCGCAACAATTTATCACTCATAACAATGTTATAACATCAACAGTAGTAAAATAACAACATGAGTAAAATAGTAACAGCAGTAGCAATTGTGAAAACAACAGGATTAAAATACCGTAGACATAGGGAATGGATGAACGGGCGTTGCATGGATAAGATAGTTCATTTAATAATAATAACGTGGGCACTGCAGATAGATAATAATAAAGCATCCAAGTTCTAGGCAAACCATAGGCATGTGTTCTAATTTAGTCGTATGTGCTCGTACAAGTTGCGAAAACGATGTATATCACTAACAATGGATACTAGGCACTATGCCCAAACAATCTGGCATTATTACACGATCGATCTCATCCAATCCCTATCATCCCTCTCATCCTACAGCGGGGATTACTCACACATGGACAGGGGGGTCATGGATGGTTTATGGAGAAGTGACGATGGTGATGATCTCCTTCGAATCCCCGTCCTGGCAGGGTGCTAGAACAGGAAATTCTCATCCCTGAATTGGGTTTTGAGGTGGCGGCGGTGCTCGGGTGTGTTTCTCTGGAATATGACAAACCCCGTGATGTTTTAGGGTTATGTGGCTTATGCAGTCGAAAGGGGAGCCCGAGGGGGTGCCTAGGAAAGCCACACCACCAGGCGGCGCGGCCTAGGGGGAGGCGTGCCCAGGGGTGGTGTGGGCCCCTCCTTGCCCCCCGACTTTTCTTCTGACTCCAGGGGTCTTCGGGTGAAATAAGGTCTTTGGGATACTTTCCGGGCGATTTCCTGAAAGTTGATTTTTCTGCGCAAAAACAAGACACTAGGGTAATTCTTCTTAAAACATCGTTAGTGCATCCAAAACTCGCAAGGTTAGAGGAAAACAATAGCAAACGTGTTCGGAAAATAAGATATGTTTTGGACCTATCAACTCGTCCTCAAGCAATTCAGTTAACAACTGAGTGCGATCAAAGAACTTCTACAAACACATTTGTTTCATATGATATAAATATTCTCACTATATGATCAAGTGCTTAGGCAATTCATAATAAGAATTATGCAAAATAAAGTCACCTAATAGTTATGCAAACCATGAAGAGATTCCAACACACTAATAAAATGCAACATGACATATATCAATTCGCAAGATTGCAATGTTCATAATAGGGTATGATAAAGTGGTACCTCGCTTGCCCTTAATAGTGGAGCAAAACAGAAATGCCAGGGCACATGTGAGGTTCAAGTGAAGACTAGAAGTAAAAATATCAAAGATAAAAGCATCAAAGTTATACCACAATTAACCGTATCTTGGGACAAGCACATTACACTAAGAATGAAAACTATTCTCTCAAGAAAGTGCGTAAAGTGAGAAGGTGAAGACTCAACATAAAACTAAAAGAAAGACCCTTCATAGAGGGAAGCAGGGATTAACATGTGCTATAGCTTTTTATTTTATTGAAAACAGAAGTAAAATGATTTTGAGAGGTGGTTGTTCATGTCAACAAATGGTAATAGAGTTTCCTTGTTATATTCCATACTAAACATGTTGAGAGCGGTTCCGAAATATTTATATTAAGCATTTATAGCATGCATTATATAGTATGACACTCCTCCCCACCTTTCTTTCGCAAACTATGGCTAGCCGAATCCTCGGGTGCCTGCCAACAATATTATACCATGGAGGAGTGTCTATTTAGTTATTTAGCTTTTTGGTGTTATAATGGTCTAACCATCTCTTTGCAAAATTAATGACGAGCAGATGAAGCATGCAAATCAGGGTACCTAAATAGCATGGAAGACAACAAACCCAACTACTACTTCCTCATGAGCTAAAACAGTGTCACAAAATGAGAAGTATTTGAAAGTTTTAAATGTAGCACATGCAAATTTACTTGGAGTGGCGGTGAAATATCACGTATAGGTAGGTATGGTGGACACATTTTGCAAACTTTGGTTTTCGGGAGTTGGATGCACGAATAGAGCTTATACTCAGAACAGGTGAAGGCTAGCAATAGACTGGGAGCGACAATCAAGAGAGCAATAACCATCATAATCATGCTTGCGACAAAATAAAATTAACGGGGGCATAAAAGTGATACAAATACTCTGAGGCAAAATAAATCGTCGAGGCTTAATTGAATTTTTTTTCCGTCATATGCATGTCCAATGGAGACATGGAAGACCGATGAACTCTGCAACAAACTTTACAGAACGAAAGAAGAACAACAAATATTTTTGGGTTTTCAAATTTAAAACAAGAACATAAGGAAAACAAGCAAACAAAACAAAATATTTTGTATTTTTTAACATTAAACCTAAATAGAAAATAAAGCAAACCAATGAAAGAAACTAAAGAAACACATAAAGAGAAAAGACATAAATATTTTTGGTCGTTTTGTGTTTTGGAAAGCAAGAACAAAACGATAACAAAAAAAATAAACAAAAGAAACAAAAAGAAGCAAAAGAAACAATCCCAAGTGCAAGAATCGAAAACAAGCGAAAGAAACGAAAACATGGATCTACAAAGAACCGACAGAAACATGATATGTACATGAGTGTGATGTCGGCATACCTCCCCCCAAGTTTAGGATTTTGGACTAAGTGGAGATCAATCCCAGGAGGGCCCGAAAGTGGCGCCCCTATAGTGGGACGAGGATGGGCCATCCTCCTGATATGAGCTCGAGGACGCCCCGGTGTACTGCATGGTGTAGTCCTCGAAGGGCGCATTCTGCCTCATTTTTGACATAAAAAATATTATAAATTTTCCGGAATTTTTCGAGAAACTTTATTTTCGAGGTATTTTGAGAATTTAATAATTAACTATAAACCTGGAAAACGATCACGGAATGTTGGAAAACAGAACCACAAACAATTGTACAGAGGTTCTAAGACATTCTAATGTGTGAATACCCAGTGAAAACAAAGGTGGAAGTGGTGAAAAAAAATTGTGGATGGTGAAAACATACATAACATGGTGAAAACAAAAGTAATCACTATGAAAACAAAAGTATGGATGGTGAAAACAAAGGTATGGATTACGGAAACATGTATAATATGGTGAAAACAAAGGTTGGTATGGTGAAAAAAAGGTGAACATGGTGAAAACAAAAGTGGGTATGGTGAAAACAAAGGTGAACATGGTGAAAACAAAGTGAAAACATTGTTTCCTTCATTTCAAATCACTTTGTTAACAAGATTGATCAAGTATTGTTACCAAAACAATTTTTATGAAGCAAATATTTGTATATCACTAAGTGATTATGTTACCTGAACTTTGATAGACATAGTCCTAATCATAATAATTTCATATTCTTTTGGTGGCATTGGAATAGGACAACAAAATTTTCCAATCTTGATGGTCTCAATATTTTCAATTGAATTTAGACCATATTTTCTACCAGTCTTCTTGGGAAAATAAACTGTATGTCCATTATCATTGACATTGAAAGTAACTTTCCCTTGGTTGCAATCAATAACAGCCCCTGCAGTGTTAAGAAAAGGTCTCCCAAGAATAATAGACATATTATCATCTTCACGCATTTTCAACACAACAAAGTCAGTTAATATGAACAATTATTAGCCACTTGAACAGGAACATACTCACATATACCAATAGGAATAACAATAGATTTATCAGACATTTGCAAGGATATATCAGTGTGTATTAATTTTTCCAGAGAGACTCTCTTATAAAGATAAAAATGCATAACACTAACTCCTGCTCCCAAGTCACATAGAGCAGTTCTAACAGAATTATTTTTAATGGAACATGGAATAGTGGGTATACCAGGATATCCAAGCTTCTTTGGAACCTTACCATTAAAAGAGTTATTAGCAAGCATATTGGAAATGTCCTCATTAGGAATTTTCATTTTGTTAGAGACAATATCTTTCATATATTTTGAATAAGGAGGCAGTCTAATAGCATTAGTCAAAGGAATTTGCAAAAACAAAGGTTTCGTCAACTCATAGAATTTATTATAATGTTCTTCTTCCTTTGATTTATGTTTCTTATTAGGAAAAGGCATTGGTTTTTGTACCAAAGGTTCTCTTGCTTTACCATATTTATTATAAATGAAATCCTGTACTTTGCAGTTTTAGTTTTGCTTATCAGGTTCAACTTAATTTTCTTCTTTATCAGAAGCATCACTTTTATCATTACGACTTTTAGTTTCAGCATTAGAAATAGATATACTATTAGGATCTTTAGCAAGTTTAGGAGATTCTACATCCGTTTTATGTTTCTTCTTCTTTTTCTTGGAAGAGGTACTATTGTTGTTGAGAATCTTGTTCTACTCTTTTAGGATGTCCTTCAGGATACAAGGGATCCTGAGTAGAAACACCACTTCTAGTAATTATTTCATGAACATGTTTTTCTCTAGAAGCATTAGCTAGAAAATCATTTTGCACTTTAGTAAGTTTATCAATTTGAGTTTGAACCATATGAAAATGTTTAACAAGTATTTTAACATCATTAGAGGTTCTCTCAATAATACCATGCAAATTATCAATACCTCTAGAGTTTTCCATTAGATGATTCTGCATTCTCATATTAAAATTATCTTGCTTAACAACATAATTATCAAATTCATCTAAGAATTGATCATGAGGTTTAGAATAGGGAATATATCTATTATCAAAGTACTGGAGAGAGTGTACCTCAACTGTGGATGGGTGAGGAATTGGCTTACATAATTCTTGTATAGGTGGTAAATTATTCCTATCTTCAGATTTAATACCCCTCTCTTTAAGAGATTTCTAGGCTTCCCTCATCACTTCACCATTTAATTGAATCATTCCCCTCTTCTTGGGTGTTGGTATAGGTATTGGTGTAGGTGTTTGTCGTGGTGGTGTAAAGATAGATGCCATGGGATGGCTAAAGTATGGGCTGATGCACACTGTGGGCATCTGGGAAGGGAATGCACGCTGAGATGGCATGCTCACTACACATCAAACAACAAGATCTACCCAGGTCCAGGGTCCTCATGTGGAAGCAACACCCCTACTCCTGCTTGTCTGCCTGTATAAACGTGGGTAACCGAATACAAATGTGGTTCCTGATGACCCAGAAGTATAGGGGGTGTATCATAGTACTTCCGATAAATAAGAGTGTCGAACCCAACGAGAAGCAGAAGGTATTGACAAGTAGGTTGGATAGAGGATTCACTGTAAACACTAGTAAACGGGTTTTTGGTTGTTTTGGATATAGCAGATAAATAAAGTGCGAGTAAATAAAGATCAGTAAATAATATTGCAGCGAGTGGCCCAATCCTTTCGAGAGCAAAGGACAAGCCGGTTGTGTTACTTATGACTACCAAACGTTCTCGAGGACACATGGGAATTTCATCAAGTGCTTTCGCTTCGTTACAGTTTATTAATATCCATTGGTTCGTGAAGTGTTGTGTGGGTGAACCCGTGCTAATGAACCGCCCAACTAGGACTAATACATACTTATGATTATACCCCTCGTAAGCATCCGCAAATACAAGAAAGTAATTAAGATAAAACTAACCATAGCCTTAAACTTCAGGATTCTACGCTCCCTCGTGCATTGGTTTCCTAACGGGGGTTTAGGTTTCTGTTACTCCGGCAACCCCACAATTAGTAGCCAAATACACAATGCGTCCTCCTAGGACCATAAAGGTGAAGTATCATGTAGTCGATGTTCACATAACACCACTAGAAGAATAGCACCACAACTTCAATACCGAACCACGAGATATTACTTCAATATAACTTCACTACTAACATCATGACTTCTCCCATGTCCTCAAGAACTAAACGAACTACTTACAAGACATCATATGGACAATAATCAGAGGAGATATAATGGATAATAACAATCTGGTCATAAAGTGCTAACACCGATAAATCTCACAAGCATCAACTACAAACAAGTAATCCACACCGGGAGAGAGATCTAATGAAAAAACAATGATATGAGTCACTAATTGTTACATCGGGATGACGGTGGATGATGAGGGTGATGGTGCTGGTGGTGGTGATGATGATGATGACGATCTTGATGATGCCCGGAGTGATGACGATGGCGATGATTTCCCCTCTCCGGAGAGGAATTTCCCTGAAAGATTTCTCCCTGCCAGATAAGCCTGGCAATCGGGTCGGGTTTGGTCGGGTCGACCTCTTCCAAACCCATGCCCATTTGTTAAACGGGCAAGGATCTCTGCCCACGACCCTGCCCATGGGCCCTGGGACATGTCCATGCCCATGCCCATCGGGTCATCGACTCTATCGGGTAACCCATCGGGTCAAAGTTTTGCTTTTCCGTAAATGGAATGCGATAAAATAAAGTTAGTAAATAATTATTCTAGTTAGTTTATATGTACAATAATAGGCCAAACCAAATGGTTATTGCTGCTAGTGGTGTACAAGAGTTGAGTTGGCTAGCTGCTAGGTTTAGATATGTTACTTGTAGTGTATTTACACAAAATATATCAACTATAATGTATATTTAAAATTTATATAATCATTCATAATAATCGGGCGACCCATCGGGTTGCCTATGGGTATAACCTTGTAACCATACCCTACCCACGACTAATCAGGTCACCCATGGGTCTTACCCATGGGCAAAGTTGGCGACCCATACCCTACCTATTCGGGTCGGGTGCCCATGGGCGGACGTACCCATGGGTCGAATTGTCGGGCTTACTGCCAGAGTGATTTTCTTTCTCGGGTGTTTTCCGCCCCGAGGCGGCGGTGGAATAATTCTAAGATGATCCTCTGGGCTTAGGGTTCCCTGGGGGTCAAGTACGCGAAATACCTCGACCAGAGGTGGGACAGGGTGGCCACACCACCTGGCGGCGCGGCCAGGGGTGCCACCTCATGGTGTGGGCCCCTGGTGCCTCCCTCTGGCTCCTCTTCTGGCTGGAGTCCTTCTCTAAACTTCTAAGACACCTACAGTGTCCACCTTCTTCTTCTGATGTTCTGAAATATGGCATCTCGACGGTGCTTTTTCCATCAGATTTATGGTCCTAGTGTTTATTCTCCTAAAATTATGAAACATGCAAAATAAGATAAAATAACATAAGTAAAGCATCATAACATGAAATACATTGATGAATAACAGAAAATAACACTATAAAACGGTGATGCAAAATGGACGTATATCTCCCCGCAAGCTTAGACCTTGCTTGTTCCCAAGCAAAACTGAACTCATCTTTCAATCAGAGTATTTTATACTAGAGATATATTGCAGAGTTTATCATGCTCAATTATAACGGTCTCTTTGGAAACATTGGTAACTTTCTAAGTGGTATTCAAACAGATAAAATCATTTGTAGAAACAAGGAAGAATAAAGAACTTGATAGAGTAAATCAACATGGAGTCGGATGAATCACAACAATTCGGGGAGCATGGATCACTCATGTGCTTGAACTTTTATTTTAATAAACAGATGTATAAAATGCATGGCACTCCTCCCATCCATCTTACACAAACCATGGCTAACCGAATCGTCGAGTGCCTGCCAACAATCACAAACCATGAAGGAGTGTCTAATTCTGAGAGGTGTATGCTAGTGTCAACGAGTGGTAAACAGAAAATACACTACGTCACAAGCCAACTAGACTTCACAAGAGCGGCTCCCATATGAAGGAAGCAACTGGTGTAGAAGGTCATCCCTCATTCTCTTTTGTTTACACGATTATGCTTTGAGTGATAAATCAGGGGCAAAAATAGTGAAGAGAATTTTTGTATTAGTTTGGGGCTGGGCACCCCGCTACCAGCTCTTCTAGCATTTGGATAAGCGGATGAAGCCACTAGTCCAGGTGTGTGAAGTCCAATCAACAAGTGAGATAAAGATTCTCTATTTATGTCCTCGTGAGCAAAAACATGAACACAAAAGATGAGTAATTTTGAAAGTTTTAAAGGTAGCACATGAGCAATTTACTTGGAGTGGCGGTTAATTACCACAAATAGGTTGGTATGGTGGACACAAATGGCAAGGTTTTGGGGCTCAAGTTTTGGATTGTACGAGAAGAATTCCCTCTCAGTATAGGTTTTTGGCTAGCAATGTTGGGTAGCAAGCATAAGAATTGAAGTAAAACAAATAAAAACATATATGATAAAGCCAATCATGCAATCTTCCTTGAAGGTGCAAACAAACTTATTTGAGAATACTAAGATTATGAGTTAACAAAGAAGAAAGATCATGGAATAATATATCTACATGCAACTCCCTCTTTTCTACTTAAGTCTCACATATTGTTGCTAATGACCAATGTTAAGTTTGCCAAAACAAACTATATTGTCTTGAAGCTCCAACATTGATGCCAATACTAATAACAAGATCAATCACATAACAAAAATTGCATACTAAAATAAAATAGAACAAGTAGATGGTGAAACTTCTCATTAATATTTCATTACGACAACTCAAACCAAGGGATACAACAATAACCAAATAAGGAGTAACACTTCCATACTGCAAACCATACTATATGCTATTTCGTCTACTCATGATATAACTCTACTAAAAGGTGAAAAGGAGTGAAAGATAAAGGTGATACCGCAGCACTCCCCCAAGCTTGGAACAAGCCAAGGGGATGCCAATACCAATGACGAATCAATTCTTTGTTGGTGATGGTGATGAATCATTCCCATCATCAGACTTCCAAGGAAAAGGTTCCCCATCCACAAATGATGTCCTGGTCTCCATCATCCTGAAACTAGGAGCAGAGCTTATACGTTTAAACATGTTCTCATACTCACAGTTTTGATTCTGCACATCATAGTGTTGTGCTTGCAACTCGTTGGTGGTCTTGGTGAGTGAGAAAATTTCCTCCCAAAGCTTCAAAGTCTCCTTCTTGTAATCAGCAATATGTTCTATCTTTATCATGTGAATGATCTCAACTTCACGCTCCGCCATCTTCATGTGGATGAACGGGTTGGCGAGGTTCTCAAAGTAACTGTCTTTGGGAGATCCGGGAGAAGACATTGTGGCTCTAGATCTGAAGATGTAACCTGGCAGGAACAGCCCAAAACAGAAACACGACGAGAAAAAGATACACGTACCACGGGGGATCCGAGGGATTATATAGCAAAAACAAACGTAACGAAAGGAAAGTATATGTCGAAAACGAGTCGGAGAGGGGCTCCAGGGCACCCACACCATAGGCTGGCGCGGCCAAGGGTGGACCCGCGCCACCTGGTGGTGTGGTGCCTCCCGGCACCTTCTCCAACTCCTCTTCGTCTCGGTATTTTTCATATTTTCCAAAAATCAATAATTAATAACTGAAAAGGCAATTCGCGAAATTTTTCTTAACAAAACTGTTACTTATTCCAAAACTGACCCTGCAGATTCTGGAATCTTCCCTCCGATGAATTTCTCCGGAGTCATTACTTGAATAACATCGACATCTTCATCATAGGAATCCCCAGAAATACAATGTTTGAGTCTTTGCCCATTTACCACTTGTGTTGTGTTATCCTTGAGGGAAGAAATTTTAATTTCCCCTGAACGATACACTTCTTAAATAACATAAGGTTCTTCCCATAGGGAGAGTAATTTTCCTGTAAAAGATCTGAGACGAGACCGATACAATAGAACTTTCTCACCAACATGAAACTCTCTTACTAGCATCGGAAGCAGTAGATGGTATCATGAGAATATGTGTTCATTATGCATCAAGAGTCTTACTGGCATAATGAATAACATTCAACTTCTTATCTAGCATAATTATTTTGAGCAGCATCAAGAAGTTAAATGTTATTCATTATGCTAGTAAGACTCTTGATGCTGCTCAAAAGAATTATGCTACTACTAAAAAAGAGTTCTTAGCTGTAGTTTTTGCATGTGATAAGTTTAGGCCTTATATTGTTGATTCAAAGGTTACTATTCATACTGATCATGCTGCTATTAGATACCTTACAGAAAATAAAGATGCTATGCCTAGGCTTATTAGATGGGTGTTGCTTTTACAAGAGTTTGATTTGCATATTGTGGATAGGAAGGGTGCTGAAAATCCTGTTGCTGATAACTTGTCTAGATTGGAAAACATTACTTTTGATCCTATTCATGTTAATGATAGTTTTCCAAATGAACAATTGGCTGCAATGAAAGTAAAACCCGAAGATAGTCCATGGTATGCTGATTACGCTAACTTTATTGTTTCAAAGTATTTGCCTCCAACATTTATAGCTCAACAAAGAAGAAAATTCTTCTATGATTTGAGGCATTTTTTTTGGGATGACCCACATTTATATAAAGAAGGAGTAGATGTTATTATGAGAAGATGTGTTCCAGATCATGAACAACGTGAAATATTGAAGAAGTTCCATAGTAGTGCTTATGGAGGACATCACGCTGGAGATAGAACCGCACCGAAGGTTCTATAATCAGGTTTCTATTGGCCTACTCTCTTTAAATATGCACGGAAATTTATTCTATCTTGTGATGAATGTCAAAGAGTAGGAATTATTTCTAGACGTAATGAAATGCCTATGAGTTATTCTCTTGCTATTGAACCTTTTGATTGTTGGGGATTTGACTTTATGGGTCCTTTTCCTCCTTCAAATGGCTATACACATATACTTGTTGTTGTTGATTATGTTACTAAATGGGTAGAAGCTATACCTACTAAAATTGCTGATGGAGAAACCTCGTTAAAAATTCTTAAAGATGTTATTTTTCCTAGGTTTGGTGTGCCTAAATATCTTATGACTGATGGAGGTTCTCATTTTATTCATGGTGGTTTAAAAAAAACCTTTCTAAATATGATGTTAATCATAGAATTGCCTCAGCTTATCATCCTCAAACGAGTAGGCAAGTATTATTATCGAATAGAGAAATTAAATTTATCTTGCAAAAGACTGTTAATAAATCTAGGAAGAATTGTTCTGATAAGTTGAATGATGCTTTATGGGCTTATAGAACTGCTTATAAAAATCCTATGAGTATGTCTCCCTATAAAATGGTTTATGGAAAAGCTTGTCACTTGCCTTTAGAACTAGAACACAAAGCTTATTGGGCAGTGAAAGAATTAAATAAAGATTTTAAACTTGCTGGTAAAAAAAGAATGCTTGATCTGAATCATTTAGATGAATGGAGATGTGAACCTTATGAAAATGCCAAGCTCTTTTTAAAAAAGTTAAACAATGGCATGATAAAAGAATCCTTAAAAGAGAGTTTCATGTTGGTGAGAAAGTTCTATTGTATCGGTCTCGTCTCGGATTTTTTGCAGGAAAACTACTCTCCCGATTGGAAGGACCTTATATTATTGAAGAAGCGTATCGTTCAGGGGAATTAAAATTACTTCCCTCAAGGATAACACTACACAAGTCGTAAATGGGCAAAGACTCAAACATTATATTTCTGGGGATTCCTATGATGAAGATGTCGATGTTATTCAAGTAATGACTCCGGAGAAATTCATCGGAGGGAAGATTCCAGAATCTGCAGAGTCAATTTTGGAATAGGTAACAGTTCTGTTAAGAAAAAGTTCGCGAATTGCCTTTTCAGTTATTGTTTATTGATTTTTGGAAAATATGAAAAATACTGAGCCGGAGAGGAGTTGGAGAAGGTGCCCGGAGGCACCACACCACTAGGTGGCGCGGGCCCACCCTTGGCCGCGCCAGCCTATGGTGTGGGCGGCCCGGAGCCCCTCTCCGACTCGTTTTCGACCTGGACTTTCCTTTTGTTACGCATATTTTTGCTATATAATCCCCCGGATCCCGAGAGGTCCGTATATCATTTTGTCGTCGTGTTTCTGTTTCGAGCTGTTTT
Source organism: Alopecurus myosuroides (assembly GCA_028641055.1). NCBI lineage: Eukaryota > Viridiplantae > Streptophyta > Magnoliopsida > Poales > Poaceae > Alopecurus > Alopecurus myosuroides. The sequence goes on from CM054062.1 coordinate 18,773,546, forward strand.
TGCTAGGGTCTGTTTTCAGTTTTAGAAGCACCATGGCCTCCACCAACAACAACAAAGGGAATGGGTCTATGAAGGATGATCCACAAGGTCCAAGGTGCAAGAGCATGGATCAAGGGGTCGAGAAAGAAGCAAAGCGGATGGCATCAAGCAGCGAGGGAAGTGTTTCTTCTTGTAGCATGCAGGAACCAAGACCATCAGTCCCGGGACTCAGCCCCATCCTTGGAGTAGAGGAAGCTCTTCAGGTGGTGGATGCGTTTTGTGAACGTTATCGAGCTTTATGGATGGAGGTAGAGATTCTTCAAGAGAAAAATGACACGTTTCGTGAGATGCTGCAACGTTTCCATGCCTTGCTTGAGAAGAGTGTACCACCACCACCACCGAAGAATTGATTCGTCATTGGTATTGGCATCCCCTTGGCTTGTTCTAAGCTTGGGGTAGTGTCACATTATCACCTTTATCTTTTACTCATTTTTACCTTTTAGTAGAGTCATATCATGAGTAGAGGAAATATCATATAGTATGGTTTGCAGTATGGAAGTGTCACTCCTTAGTTTGTTATCGTTGTATCCCTTGGTTTGAGTTGCCGTAGTGAAATATTAATGAGAAGTTTCATCATCTACTTGTTCTACTTTATTTTAGTATGCAATTTTTGTTATATGATTGATCTTGATATTAGTATTGGTATCAATGTTGGAGCTTCAAGATAATCTAGTTGGTTTTGGCAAACTTAGAACTGGTCATTAGCAACAATACGTGAGACTTAAGTAGAAAAGAGGGAGTTGCATGTAGATATATTATTCCATGATCTTTCTTCTGTGTTAGCTCATAAGCTTAGCATTCTCAAATAAGTTTGTTTGGACCTTCAAGGAAGATTGCATGATTGGCTTTATCATATATGTTTTTGTTTGTTTTACTTCAATTCTTATGCTTGCTACCCAACCTTGCTAGCCCAAAACCTGTACTGAGAGGGAATGCTTCTCGTGCAATCCAAACCTTGAGCCCCAAAACCTTTCCATTTGTCTCCACCATACCAACCTATCTGTGGTAATTAACCGCCACTCCAAGTAAATTTCTCATGTGTTACCTTTAAAACCTTCAAAATTATCCATGTTTTGTGTTCCTGTTTTTGCTCATGAGGACGTAAATATAGTATCTTTATCTCACTTGTTGATTGGATTTCACACACCTGGAATAGTGGTTTCATCCGCTTATCCAAATGCTAGAAGAGCTGGCAGCAGGGTGCCCAGCCCCAAACTTATACTTAAATTCTCTTCACTATTTTTGCCCATGATTTATCAGTCAAAGCATAATCGTGTAAACAAAAGAGAATGAGGGATGACCTTCTACACCAGTTGCGTCCTTCATATGGGAGTCCGCTCTTGTGAAGTCTAGCTGTGACGTACTATATTTTTTGTTTACCATTCGTTGACACTAGCATACACCTCTCAAAATTAGACACTCCTCCATGGTTTGTGATTGTTAGAAGGCACCCGAGGATTCGGTTAGCCATGGTTTGTGTAAGATGGATGGGAGGAGTGTCATGAATTTTATACATATGTTTATTAAAATAAAAGCTCTAGCACCTGAGTGATCCATGCTTCCCTCTGCGAAGGGCCTATCTTCTACATTTATGAGTCAGTAAACCCATTTCTTTCTGTCAAGAATTTAAATTTTTGTGATCCATCCGACTCCATGTTGATTTACTCAATCATGTTTATTATTCTTCCTTGTTTCTAGAAATGCTTTTATCTATTTGAATACCACTTAGAAAGTTACCAATGTTTGCAAAGAGGCTGTTATAATTGAACATGATAAACTCTGCAATGTAGCTCTAGTATAAAAGACTCTGATCGAAAGATGAGTACACTATTAATTGTTCTCTGACCAAGAACTAAGCTTGCCTTTACTAATTTTGATTTACTGTTTGCACCATTATTGTTCCTCTACTTGTTTCAAGTTTGATTATATGAGAGGAAGTTGCTGTCTAAAATGACGTATTCTTTGTAAATGTGATGCCTCCTGTCCGTATTTTATTTATCGACACCTCACTCCATAAACCTGTGGTCATGTTTACTGACTTCAGTTTCGCTTGGGGACAAGCGAGGTCTAAGCTTGAGGGGAGTTGATACGTCCATTTTGCATCCCCTTTTTATATTGTTATTTTCTGTTATTCATCGATATATTTCATGTTATGATGCATTACTTATGTTATTTTATCTTATTTTGCATGTTTCGTAATTTTTCGAGAATAAACACAAGGACCGGAAATCTGATGGAAAATGCACCATCGAGATACTGTATTTCAGAAGATCAGAAGAAGAAGGGGGACACCGTAGGTGTCTTAGAAGTTCAAAGGAAGACACCAGCCAGAAGGGGAGCCATAGGGGGCCACCAGGGGCCCACACCATGGGGTTGCGCCCCCCCGGCTGCGCCGCCAGTTATTTCGCGTACTTGACCCCCAGGGAAACCTAAGCTCAAACCATCATCGAAGAATTATGCCACCGCCGCCTCGGGGCGGAAAACACCCGAGAGAGAAAAGCTATCTGGCAGGGAGAAATCTGCCGGGGAAATTCCTCTCCGGAGAGGGGAAATTATTGCCATCGTCACTGTCATCACTCTGGGCATCATCAAGATCGTCATCATCATCATCATCATCACCACCACCAGCACCATCACCCTCATCATCCACCGTCATCCCGTTGTAACATTTAGGGGCCTCTATCGTTTTTTACATTAGATTTCTCTCCCGGTGTGGATTACTTGTTAGTAGTTGATGCTTGTGAGATTTATCGGTGTTAACACTTTATGACCAGATTGTTATTATCCATTATATCACGTCTGATTATGATCCATATGATGTCTTGTGAGTAGTTCATTTAGTTCTTGAGTGTTGGAACGCGTAGAGATAAACAAAACTTTTTCCTACGCGGTACTTCCAAGATCTAGCCGAGGTAGAAGGCCACGATGATTACCACTAGACGCGCGGTTGCGGATTATCGATGAAGCGCGTCGGGGCAATGCAGTCCCACGATCCGATCCAGCCGATCCGATCCCTCGAACGTCGAAGTACTGAACGTACAGCACCTCTGCCGGTATCCACATGTACGAGGAGGAGCTCCGACGGCAGACTGCTAGGTCTGGTGCGACGGCTGGACTGAGTGGGGCTAGGGTTCCCAACGCATGGGGTGGGATAACATGCCCGCTGGGCAACCTGCGCCCCTCTTTATATAGCGAATGGTAGTGGGCTTCACAACACTTGTGGCCCATTCCCTCTGTGAGTCCGACTCACAAACTCAGTCCATTTTCGGTTCGGGTCCAACCCGACCAATGCTTGCTCCCGCTCTTAAGTGTGCGACCCTGCATGCTCATGGCGACTTGGACACGATTAGAGTCCGACTCTCAATCGATCAATCGGTAGCGGCTCCTAGTAGAACGTGACGACTCCCAAGTCCCATTGAGTCATGACGACATACCTTCCAATGTGATTTACATCTTAGTCCCTTTTGCCTCACGATATAACTTGTCGAACTATAGGCGATTTATCGTCATCCCTTAAGTAGTTCGACTCTCTTCTCGGTCAGTGATATGTGATTCATCTGACTAACTCTTAGTCAACAGACACAGTTAACACTTAACTGAGTCGCGCATGGCCATGCTTCCTGAATCATATCACTCGAGAGGGCCCAGAGAATATCTCTCCATTCAGAGGGGCAAAATCCCATCTTGATTATCCACATCTCGCAGCTTGCTTCTCATTCGACCCGAACTCTGCCTTTATAGCTGCCTTGTCATAGAACATCGTTTGACAGAACCTAAGTCGATGATCCACAACTCAAATTGTGCGATAACCTCAGGTCTAAGGATTACATTGATTGAGACATGCAAATGACGACTTGCTCGTTGCATCTCAATATGGGTCAGTCCGACTTGCTAAACTCTTTAGTCAAGTCCGTGATCGTTGGAATGGCATCACCATGCCCATGACAAGTGGAACCATGTCATCAGCCAACACTCACATTAGTCTAGGGTGTGTGTCCAGCACAACCTTAACGACCAAGGATAATTAGTATGAACAACATGAATACATAGTTCCACAATCGAATCACATATTCAATGACATATATCAGATGTTCAAACCAAAGGACAACTTAATAACTTTATGAATACATTGGGAATTATATCATCTATGATTGCCTCTAGGGCATATTCCCAACAGTCTCCCACTTGCACTAGAGTCAATCATCTTGGCATCATATGCCTAGGCATCTAATGCCCATACCTCTCGTGTGCGCCTCACGCTTAGGCTGTGGTAGCGCCTTTGTCAACGGATCTGCAATGTTTGCATCCGTGTGTACTTTGCATAACTTGATATCACCTTGTTCGACAAACTGGCGAATGAGGTGGTACCGCATGAGTATATGTTTGTTCTTCTGGTGTTGTCTAGGTTCCTTGGCTTGTGCGATAGCACCATTGTTGTCACAATATACATCCAAAGGATTGGACGCACCCTGAACCACACCAAGATCTATCAGGAGGTTCCTGATCCAAACAGCTTCCTTTGCCGCCTCTGAGGCAGCAATATACTCAGCCTCTATTCTAGATGCAGACACCGTATCTTGCTTGGAACTCTTCGAGCTCACAGCTCCTCCGTTCATTACGAACATGTATCCAGATTGCGAACGAGAATCATCTGAGTCGGTGAGATAACTCGCATCCGTGTAACCCTTTACACTTAATTCCTCATCACCTCCATAAACTAGGAACATTTCCTTAGTATTTCTTAAGTACTTAAGGATATTTTTAACCGCTGCCCAGTGGGCTTCGCCAGGGTCAGCCTGGTATCTGCTCGTAACACTTAGAGCCTAGGAAACATCTGGCCTAGTACAAATCATGGCATACATGATGGATCCGATTGCCGAAGCATACGGAATCACACTCATCCGACTTCGCTCATCAGTCATCGAAGGACACTGAGTCTTGCTAAGTTTTATACCATGGGACATCGGTAAGAATCCCTTCTTAGACTCTTCTATTTTGAACTTCTTCAAAACTTTGTCCAGATATGTACTCTGACTCAATCCAATGAGTCACCTTGATCTATCTCTATAGATCCTGATTCCTAATATGTAACTCGCCTCACCCAAATCCTTCATTGAGAAACTCCTTTCCAATGACTCTTTGGTTTGTTGCAACATCATGACATCATTTCCAATCAGCAATATGTCATCCACATATAAGATTAGAAAATTTACTTTGCTCCCACTAAACTTCTTGTATAAACAAGAATCATGATCACTCTTGATGAAGCCAAACGATTTGACTACCTCATCAAAGCGAATGTTCCAACTCCGAGATGCTTGCTTCAACCCGTAAATGGATTTCTGAAGTTTGCATACCTTGTCAGCATTAGCCAGATCGACAAAACCTTCGGGTTGTATCTTATACACGTCCTCAGTTAAATTTCCATTAAGGAAAGCCGTCTTGACATCCATCTGCCATATCTCATAGTCGAAATAGGCTGCTACGGCTAACATGATCTGAATTGATTTAAGCATCGCTACAGGCGAGAATGTCTCGTCGTAGTCAACTCCTTGAACCTGTCGGAACCCCTTCGCGACAAGTCGTGCTTTATAGACGGAAATATTTCCATCCATACCAATTTTCTTCTTAAAGACCCATTTGCACTCGACGGGTCTTGCACCGTCAGGCAGATCAACCAAATTCCAAACTTGGTTTTCATCCATGGACTTTAACTCGGATCTCATGGCTCCAAGCCATGACTCGGAATCAGATCCCACCATCGCTTCCGAATAAGTTGCCGGCTCATTACTGTCTAACAATAAAACATCACGAGCATTTTGTAATCTGGCAGATCTTCGTGGTTCAGGTGCTGTTACCGGTGTAGATACGACGACCGGCTCAGCCTCTAAGGCGTTCGCCGACTCGCCCCTAGTCGGTTCCTCTCGAATTTCTTCGAGTTGCACTGTGCTCCCACTGACTTCCCGACCGAGAAACTCTTTCTCAAGGAAGACACCATTCCGAGCGGCAAACACTTTGCCCTCTTCCCGGTTGTAGAAGTAGTACCCCAAGGTTTCCCTCGGATACCCCACGAAAATACACTTATCCGACTTGGGCGTGAGCTTGTCCGACTGAAGTCGCTTGACAAATGCTTCGCAACCCCAAATCTTAAGAAAAGACAAACTTGGCCTTTTGCCAGTCCAAATCTCATGCGGTGTCTTCTCTACTGACTTTGATGGTACTCTGTTTAGTGTGAACGCTGCAGTTTCTAGACAATAACCCCAAAATGATAAAGGTAGATCTGCCCGACTCATCATTGATCGTACATGTCCAACAAGGTCCGATTTCTCCGTTCCGATACACTGTTTCTCTGCGGTGTACCCGGCGGAGTGAGTTGAGAAACTATTCCACAACTCTTTAGATGGTCATCAAACTCATGGATCACGTACTCGCCTCCACGGTCCGACCGTAGAAACTTTATTTTCTTGCCGAGCTGATTCTGTACCTCACTCTGGAATTCCTTGAACTTTTCAAAGGCTTCCGACTTATGTTTCATTAAATAGATATATCCATACCTACTCAAATCATCAGTGAAGGTAATGAAGTACTCATAACCACCTCTGCCTATCATGCTCATTGGACCACATACATCACTATGTATTAGTTCCAACAAGTCGGACGCCCATTCACAACTCCTTGCAAAAGGTTTCTTGGTCATTTTTTCTAGTAGGCATGATTCACATGTCTCGAATGACTCTAAGTCGAACGAAGTTAGAAATCCATCATCATGGAGCTTCTTCATGCGCTTCCAACTTATATGACCAAGCCGACAGTGCCAAAAGTAAGTCTTATTCAGATCATTTGGTTTCAACCTTTTAACATTTATGTTATAGACCGATTCACTATCAAGATTCAAAATAAATAACCCGTTCTGAACGGGTGCAAAGCCATGAAACATATCTTTCAAATATAAAGAACAACCATTATTCTTAATATTTGACTCATAACCTTGTCTCATCAAACATGAGGCGGAAATAATGTTTCGACTAAGCGCTGGAACATAATAACAATTATTCAGTTCCAATAAAAATCCTGAAGTTAAATGAAGTTGCATCGTGCCGACTTCCAACGCAGCGACTCTCGCCTTGTTGCCGACCCGAATATCAACCTCTCCTCTTGCCACGCTCCTAGTTCTTACCAGTCCCTGCAACGAGTTGCATATGTGAATAACTGATCCGGTATCATATACCCAAAAACTATTAGGCGCATCAGCAAGATAAATGTCTATAACATTGCACACAAGTGTACCTGAGTCGGAAGTCATACCACCACTCTTGGCTCTGTCAGCCAAATACTTGGTGCAGTTACTCTTCCAGTGGCCATCCTGCTTGCAATAGAAGCAATTGGCTCCGGCTGTAGGAGATGGCTTAGTCTTTGAGGAAGCACTCTGGACAAGGCCATGGGCTCTACCTCCTGACTTATCCTTCTTCTTCTTAGTCCAAGAACTCTTCTTGAACTTAGCCTTATTCTGCACCATCAACACTTGACTGGCGCCTTTCTTGATATCAGCTTCTGCTGTTTTGAGCATCCCATGTAATTCAGTAATACTCTTATCCATACCATGCATATGGTAGTTCGAGATGAACGAACCATACGCACTAGGAAGAGAGTTCAGAATTATATCAGTAGCGAACTCTTCGTTAATTGGGACGCCCAGCCGATCCAGAGACTGAATGTAACCAATCATCTTGATTACATGCGGACTCAGTGGATCGCCATCTTTCAGCTTACAGCCCAGCAAAGCTTGAGAGACTTGATACCTCTCGGTCTTTGCCTGAGCCTGGAACATACTTTTGAGGCTTTCGATCATATCGTAGGCCTCAACATTCTCGAACTGCTGCTGCAAGTCCGGTTCCATGTGTGCAAGCATAAGACAGCTAATTTCCGTAGACTCATCTCTAGTCTTACGGTAGGCATTCATGACAGCGACAGTCGCATCGCCATCTGGCTCTTCTGGAAGTGGAGTTTCTAGAACATGTTATTTCTTGTCATTCTTGAGGACTATCCTCAGGTTACGGTACCAGTTGGTGAAATTAGTTCCATTAAGCTTATCTGTCTCTAGGATTGACCTCAACGCAAAAGTGGACAACTCAGGAAGGTTGCTAGGTGCCATTGATCTACAACAGAAAATATGCAAAACACTTAAGACATGTATTCATAAAAGAGCAGGCATATTAAACGCTTTAATACTTATGCTCCCACTAGAACCAACACCCCTCCGATGGTTGCTAAGTATTCAAGATCCTAAATAAGCAAGCCGACTAGTGAGATTTAGCATCACCGCTAGCCATCAAGTGATCTAGGTAGGCAACACCTTGCAATCGTATCCAATATGACTCCTGTTAGTTGGGTGACATCACATGCCCCGGCTCCCAACTTTCCTCGCCCCGAGCCCCACAACCGTTGTGATGGACTCGTCTAGATTACCAAGTGCTTCTGCTTGTAAGAGTCCGACTCAAACCCACCTAACCGGAAAGAATTGGTAGCACCTCAATTTCATGAGCCCACTACCAAGAATGTCCGACTTGTGATGGTGCAGCACAGGCGGGGCGACCGACTAGACCTTCTTTGAGGGATTAAAATCTACCAACTATCTAAATAGAGGTAAAAAGAGACATAACAATAACACAAATAAAGCAATTATATTGTGAAATGGTATGGCTCTCTTCATGGTGATCTCCATCTCCACGAAGCTTGTAAGTCGACTCGTGCCAACTCTTGTCACATGCCATCTTACTCCATGTAGCCAACTTGTACATCGACTTGCATGTCACCGGGTTCTCCAACAAGCTACACTAGCTAGTAAATCAAAGATTACATAGAGAATCCGACACGCAGACCGGTATATAATAAAATGACAACACCTAGGCTCCAGCCGGCTGACAAGAACATGATACGCAGATCATGTATGGATTACACACATCACATGCACATAAGCCATACCATTCACAACTTCCTGCAAAAACAAGTTATGCATAGACGTGATATCTACCGGCGTTGTGAAACTCGTAACGACATCTAAGGCGCTACGACAGGGCGAAGCCGGCGGGGATCGAAGGGGCAGCGCCCCTCGCGGGTGCGGGCAGCGCCCGACGGTTTTGAAAAACGCAGATCTCATCTGCATTCCGAACATGGATTTCTTCATCGGATAAAACAGTTTTACCCAAATCTGACCCGTATTCCGATTCAATCAAACTCTTTGATCTTCGATCACCGCAACTGGATTTATGTGTCACGGTATACCCCGATGGCAGAAACCGACCGGTAGGGGTAAGTTGTTTCACGACCTTAGCAGTATGATCACGGAAACCAGATCATCCATTAACCCCGAGTACGATTGATCCAATCAACCTTGTACAAAACCGATCTATCTCATAGAACGACCACCAAAACAGCAATTAGATCACATCTAACGCTAACTACATATCACATATGTACAGATCTCGGGCCTAAAACCAGAAGCTACCGCTCTGATACCACTGTTGGAACGCGTAGAGATAAACAAAACTTTTTCCTACGCGATACTTCCAAGATCTAGCCGAGGTAGAAGGCCACGATGATTACCACTAGACGCGCGGTTGCGGATTATCGATGAAGCGCGTCGGGGCAGTGCAGTCCCACGATCCGATCCAGCCGATCCGATCCCTCAAACGTCGAAGTGCTGAAAGTACAGCACCTCTGCCGGTATCCACACGTACGAGGAGGAGCTCCGACGGCAGACTGCTAGGTCTGGTGCGACGGCTGGACTGAGTGGGGCTAGGGTTCCCAACACATGGGGGTGGACTAACGTGCCCGCTGGGCAACCTGCGCCCCTCTTTATATAGCGAATGGTAGTGGGCTTCACAACACTTGTGGCCCATTCCCTCTGTGAGTCCGACTCACAAACTCAGTCCATTTCCGGTTCGGGTCCAACCCGACCAATGCTTGCTCCCGCTCTTAAGTGTGCGGCCCTGCAGGCTCTTGGTGACTTGGACACGATTAGGGTCCGACTCTCAATCGGTAGCGGCTCCTAGCAGAACGTGCCGACTCCCAAGTCCCATTGAGTCATGAAGACATACCTTCCAATGTGATTTACATCTTAGTCCCTTTTGCCTCACGATATACCTTGTCGAACTATAGGCGATTTATCGTCATCCCTTAAGTAGTTCGACTCTCTTCTCGGTCCGTGATATGTGATTCATTTGACTAACTCTTAGTCAACAGACACAGTTAACACTTAACTGAGTCGCGCATGGCCATGCTTCCTGAATCATATCACTCGAGAGGGCCCAGAGAATATCTCTCAATTCGGAGGGGCAAAATCCCATCTTGATTATCCACATCTCGTAGCTTGCTTCTCATTCGACCCGAACTCTGCCTTTATAGCTGCCTTGTCACAGAACAGCGTTTGACAGAACCTAAGTCGGTGATCCACAACTCGGATTGTGCGATAACCTCAGGTCTAAGGATTACATTGATTGAGACATGCAAATAACGACTTGCTCGTTGCATCTCAATATGGGTCAGTCCGACTTGCTAAACTCTTTAGTCAAGTCCGTGATCATTGGAATGGCATCACCATGCCCATGACAAGTGGAACCATGTCATCAGCCAACACTCACATTAGTCTAGGGTGTGTGTCCAGCACAACCTTAACGACCAAGGACAATTAGTATGAACAACATGAATACATAGTTCCACAATCGAATCACATATTCAATGACATATATCAGATGTTCAAACCAAAGGACAACTTAATAAATTTATGAATACATTGGGAATTACATCATCTATGATTGCCTCTAGGGCATATTCCCAACATTGAGAACATGGGAGAAGTCATGATGTTAGTAGTGAAGTTATATTGAAGTAATATCTTGTGGTTCGGTATTTAAGTTGTGGTGCTATTCTTCTAGTGGTGTCATGTGAACGTCGATTACATGATACTTCGCCTTTATGGGCCTCGGAGGATGCATTGTATATTTGGCTACTAATTGTGGGGTTGCCAGAGTGACAGAAACCTAAACCCCGTTAGGAAAGCAATGCACGAGGGAGCGTAGAATCCCGGAGTTTAAGGTTGTGGTTAGTTTTATCTTAATTACTTTCTTGTATTTACGGATGCTTGTGAGGGGTATAATCACAAGTATGTATTTTTCCTAGTTGGTCGGTGCATTAGCATAGGTTCACCCACACAACACTTCACGAACCAATGGATATTAATCAACCGTAATGAGGCGAAAGCACTTGACGAAATTCCCATGTGTCCTCGAGAACGTTTCATAGTCATAAGTAACACAACTGGCTTGTCTTTGCTCTCAAAAGGATTGGGCCACTCGCTGCAATATTATTTACTGCTCTTTATTTACTCGCACTTTATTTATCTGCTATATCCAAAACAACCAAAAACCCGTTTACTAGTATTTACAGTGAATCATCTATCCAACTGCTTGTCAACACCTTCTGCTCCTCGTTGGGTTCGACACTCTTATTTATTGAAAGTACTACGATACAACCCCTATACTTGTGGGCCATCAGTATGTTCCAGTGATCTTCGGGATCTCAACTGCTCCGCTGACCTTGCTCCCGGATGAAGGATTCTTAGTGTACCCAAATTCTCCAGGAGCATCTCGGATAACCCGGGGGACAAATCAGCATATGGCCCAGTACTCTTCTTACCAATGAGGGAATAAAAAATGTTTCCAATGAAGGCCGACTGTTCTTTGACAAGCTCATGAGCAGCCCGGAGTTTCTTCTTCTGTGTTTTATGCCTCTTAGTGAGATCCTTGAAGCTAGCTTCTAGCTCTTCTCGGAGTTTTACCTCCACTTGCAGCAATTCATTGGTCTTGGCCAACAGTTCATAAGTGCGAGCAACGTAAGCCTGACGTCGACAAATAAGTGTTAGTCGGTATATTAGTGAGTACCGAGTGACTGCATGTAGAACACCCGGAACTTGGGGGCTAGGATAAGCGTATCGGTAATGTTGGTAAGGCTAACCTGGTGCTCAGCTGCCAGAGACTCGATTATCTCTTCCTCAGTGGTCTTCAAAGACCGGTACTCCTCCAGAAGCTCTTTTACCTTTTGGCTGCCGAGAGCCGACCTGGAAGAACTAGCGCCATAGCCAGTGGGCTGGGCTGCCGCCTTCGTCTCTTCCGGGTCATATCTGGCGGTAGCGGTCTTTGGGGCGGCAGCACTTTTCTGGGTCCCAATATACTCGACCTCAGGATCATCCGGCCGGGCCATGTGAGGAGGAGACCCGTTTCTTGGGCTGGTGGCGTCAGTCGGCCCTTGCTCTTCAGGGGGTGGGGGGTTGGCAGCGCTCACCGGGTCTTCCACCATGGGGTCATCAACGGGAGTATCCACCGAATCGCTAAGGGTGACCCGGGCTCTGAGAAAGGAAAAACAAAGAGTTAGTGTGCCACAGAGGAAAAGCACGCAAAGTATAGGAATACGGATAAGTTATGAAAATTACCCGGTATTCATGATAAAATCGCTGGGCAGCTCATTGCTAGACCCGGAAGACACTAACAGAGATTCGGAAAGTGAGACTCGGATTGTTCCGGCTAAAGGATGATTTGGAGATGGGAATTTTTGAGGAGTACTATCAGAATAAGTGGAATGAGTACCGGCTCTGCGAACGGGCGATTGAGGGATCCCGGGATTAAGGGGCTCGTCACTCGGAGAATTTCGGGTTACCCGTCGCTTGGGCGGAGGAGATACGTCCTTCAGATACGATACAGTGGTTAGATATTCGTTAAGTTTGCACATACCGGCGTATGAGTATGGTTCTATGGTCATGGAGGAGTATGGCACCTTGAACGTGACCCCCCGGGTTTCCTCTTTTGGCCTAACTCGGCCTGGGGCTCAGCCTCCCTTTCATCCGATTGAGAGCCATCCTTGTCAGCCAGTGCTGGTAAGTTATAGCATGTTATTGGTAAACGAAAATTTCCGGTCTAATGGATTAACAAAGCATTAGCCTGGTAACCCGGGATTACCTTCCTCGCTATCACTCGGTTCTTCTTCTTCTTCCGAGTTTTCAGAAGGTGGCGGGGTAACGATCTTCCAAAACTCGTCGTTTTCCTGGGTAAAAAGCAGCCAAGTTAAATGTTAATAGGAGTGCGTTTCAAAAAATAGTCGGAATAGAAGGTGTTAGCCGGTTCTTACTGGATGAGCCAGGTTTGAACGAGTGAAAGGGCCGAGTCCGGAGATGCTCTTGATGACGTCTACTTTCTCGGCCAAGAAGTTCTTCATGGTCCTATTGATATCCGCGGTCGGGTATGATTTCTCCGAGCATCGGAGAGAGTCGGTTAAGTGGCCCGAATACTCGCAGATAAGTTTGGGGCGGATGCTGTTTGGCTGGATCCTACAGCTAATCCAGGTTTTAATAAAATTTAGCCCACAAAGACAATGGGCTGCGAGGACGGCTAGTTTGTGGAGGAGAGGTTGAATAGATTGCCTGTCGGCGTCTGGGGCAAAGGAGCTAAGGTTGTCGCTGAGCGAGAGGGTCTCAACGAAGAAACCCGGCAAAGACTTTTCGCCGGGTGTGGAGGTATCTTGGCAGTAAAAGAATGTCTTTTGCCAGTGCTTCACGTGACTGTGAAGACTGAGAGTCGGCATCAGAGAGTATTTACGTCTCTGAATGGACACCCCCCACAGATGAGGAGGGGTCCGTCCGTGCTCTCCCGGCAGGGCTTGCATTGAAAAATCTCTAAAAACAGGGCGAGATTGGGGGCGATGCAAAGATAGGCCTCACAGAGAACGATAAAGTGGCAGATATTCAAAATCGAGTTAGGGCCGATGTCAAAAATTCGGAGTTTATAGTGGTGGAGGATTTCGCGGAAAAAAGGGTGACCCGGGGGGCGAAAACCCCGGATCACATGTTCCAAAAAGACGACAACTTCACCTGAGCCGGGTGAAGGACGGGTCTCTTCCCCTGGCGCTCTCCAGGAGATTTCCGACTCTGCGGGGAGAACCCCAGACTCGGCCAGTTCCTCCAATTTAGCCTTGGTGACAGTCGACCTAGCCCAGTTGACTGAGATCGACTGACCCGGCTTCTGTTTCAGAGCCGGGTTTTTTCCCTTGAACTTAGTACCAACCTTGGGAGCCATGGAAATTGATCTAGAGAAAATTGAAAACCAAGAATAAATCAAGAAAAAAGAAATAGAAGCTATGCGCGCAATGAACACCAAGCCAAGAATTAGAGAAATGAATCTACCATCTAGATCTAAGAAGTGCTTACCGGAAACGGCGGCGGAGTGAGGCTCGGCGTGCGCGGCGGCGGCGGCTCGGTCCTTGGAGATGACGGTGTCGCTCGTGCGGCCGGGCATTCCGCGTCCAAGCTGGGTATCGAGATCCAATGGTGCGGCGAGGTCTTCCAGGCGGAATCCGGCGGGCGCGGTGGCGCGAGCACGGAGGCGCGAGATGGCGGTGCAGGGCGACGATACGGAACGGTGGCCGGCAATCGAGGTCGACAGCGCGCGCGCAGGTCCGGTGGCTAGGGTTTGACCTCGGGCACTTGGGCGCAAGTGACGAGCGGGAGGAGGAAGAAGGAGATAGAGTGGTGGCGTTTGGAATTTTAGGGTTTACCCCCCAGGGCCTATTTATAGGCGCAGGGAAACCCTAGGGGCCAAACGGTAAGTAGAGTGATTTGCGGGAGGATATGATCCAGCCCGTAAATTATGGGATAAGGATCTTTGGAATTATGGCGAAATGGCCGAGTCAGTCAAGCTCGTCAGAAGATCCGGACTTGAAAACTGTTACTCGGACTGGCTAGCGGAGAAGGTGAGAGCCGGGTTTAAAGACGTGCCTCTGGAAATTTGATCCGAGGAGCGATACCCAGCTCAAATGAAAATCGGGTTATTATATGGACCGCCAAAAGAGCATGCCTGGCTATAATTAAAGCAATCTGACCCGTCATGTTATAGATGTAAATGTTTATTGTTTTGCAGGGAATAGCGTGCGCTTCATGGTTGGTCCCAAGACGCCCAAGCTATTATGGGGACTACTGTTGGGGGGATGATAACCCGGTAGGCCAATGCCTGGGCGAGACCAGGCCAAGGGGAGATTGCACGAGACCCGGCCCAAGAGAAAGGAAGTTCTAGAAGACCCAAAAGGCAGCGCGGATCTTGTAACTCGTACCTTGGGGGCCACGGTAGGAAATTTAGGGTTATGTGTGGATCCCGAGTAGGATTCTGGATGTACCTTGTACGGAAAGCAAGGAAGCCGGGTGTTATATAAACCGGCTTCTAGGGCAAAGAGACCAAGGCTTTTGAGTTCGAGAGAGATAGAAGGATTCACATATTCTAGGTATTCGAGAGCTAGTCCTTGTAACCCTAGATCGGAGTCTCGGCGACATTGCAGCTCGAGTCTCTAGATCATTAGTTGACATGATTTCCTCTGAGCTAAACCCTCTCCCAAACACCAGAGTCGATTTGCCCCATACTAAGTTACCCCTAGTAACGTCTGCCGTGAATATCCCACGACAAGATCTACTAGCAGTTCTACCATCTCTACCCATTTCGGCACCGAGATCTCGACCTCGGTTCCGCACAGCCCCTATCCGACTAGGGTTGTTTCCAACATGAGTAAGACCATGAGCCTTATTGTACTCATTCATATCGAGAGTGAATTCTTGCCTGGCTTTGGACATCTCGACAGCCTCCGCGAGGATGGCCTGGCGCTGCTCCTCGAGTTGCGCCTGTACCAGCGGCGGATCTGTACCGGTAGCCACTGGCACAGTCAGTTTCGCGATGATATCAGCGAATGGAGGCGGCCTCGGGGTTGATGTAGAGGGAGCCTTGTAGCCTGGCTAGTTCTCATCTTTCTCCAGTAGCTTGCAAGCCGGTCGAGTCGACTTGCCAGCAGTTTTGCCAACATCAGACGCGCTCTTTCCGGATGCAGGAGCCGGGACGATCATCATCACCTCGACGCTTCCTGCAGAGCGATCGATACGCTGGCCACGTACATCGCGAATAGTAGGGGGATCCGTAGCAACGAGTACCACCTCGGGGTACCCGCGGATGACCGCAGTGGCGACGTAGACCATATGTGCGCTGAAACTGATGACAGAGCCGCCTGAGGTCACTGGCCTTCCGCGGAAATCGCCGGCATTGTGAGTGACGGAGTCGAGGGAGCCGACTAGTAAGGCTTCAGTGCTATTGGTACGGTTCGAGGTACTAACTCAATGATAAACCCGATATCCCTATCTAGGGGCATACATGGTAATTCTCCAGGAAAAGCATCCGAGTAATGACATACTACCGGAAGTTCCTCAAGTGTGGGTTTGGCTATACCAGTGTGGCAGTGAGTCTCTGATCAAGGTTTGGTTGCGGTGTAAGCAACGTTTTCTCCATCACTAGTGGTAATTGATATGGACTTCTTGGTGCAATCAATAACACCCTTATACTTGGTCATCCAATTCATACCCAGTACTACTTTTATCCCTTGGGATCCCAGTACTATCAGGTCGGCATGAAAAGTTGTCCCTTGTATTTCCACGGGTACTTCATTGCAAACAAGGCTGGCTCCGGGTATTTGTACTAACATAGGGTTGTGCATACGTGTATGATTCATACCACTCTTTTCAGCAAATGGCTTAGTGACAAAAGAATGCGATGCACCAGAATCAAACAGTACTTCAGCTGGTACGGAGTTGACTGGAAACGTACCCATCACCATGTCTGGTGCCTCTTGTACTTCCTCGATGGTGACATGATTCAGATGTCCTGTCATCACATTCTTCTTCCTGACCACTGGTCCTTGAGTCATCTTGGTTGCACTGGCCTGAGGTGGAGCAGAATTCTTTGTTGGGCACTCACGAGCAAAGTGTCCGTCCTTCCCACAGACAAAGCAACCTCCATTTGGCTTCGGGTTCGGGTTTGGCTTGGCAGTACGGTTGAAATTTTTTCCATTCGTATTTCTTCCAGGCTTTGGTGCATAAGGTGCACGGTTGTTGTTGTTGTGGTTGTTGTAATTGGGCCTTGGTGCAAACTGGTGATGCGGGTGAGGTGCATAAGAAGGCGCCCTTGGTAGTGGTGGTCTCGCATAAGGAGCAGGGAGATTCCTTGGTGCACTAGGTCCTCCTTGAAATGTCATCTTCCTCTTCTTGTTATCAAAGGCATTCTGGCGCTTATGCTCCATCATCATGGCAGCATCTGCAAGCGACTCTAGATCCTGGAATGGTATCACAACTAAGGTACACTGCAGCTCATGATGCAGTCCATTCAAGAACCTTTCTTTCTTCTTTGCTTCAGTGTTGACTTCCTCAGGTGCATACCGGGACAAAGTGGTGAAATCTTCCTAGTACTTTGACACAGTCATCCCTCCTTGCCTCAACTTTAGAAACTTATCACGCATAATACTCATCACACCTTGGGGATGTGATATTTGCGGAACCTAGCAACAAAATCTTCCCAATTGAAAACATGGCCAGCAGCAACAGTGGCTCTAGTAGTCTCCCACCAAGTCCTTGCCGGTACAGCAATAAAATGAGTGGAAAACAACACCTTGTCATTCTCCTCCACTGAAGCTACTTCCAGGTTATTAGCAATTGTGCGGAGCCAATCATCAACATCTAGTGGCTCCACAATCTTAGAGAAGATTGGAGGGTTGGTCTTCTGAAAATCCTTCAGCTTTGAGCGAGCATCATTTCCATTTCCATTCCCATTGTTATTGTTGTTGTTGTTGTTGGCACTAGCAACGGCTAACTGCTGCAAGGCAGCAATAGTGGTTGCGCTCTCAGCACGTGTGGCTTGACGGTCCTCCATCATTAATGCCAACAATGCCTCCATTGACGGTGGGGGTGGTGGTGGTGGTTCCAGACGAGGCGGCATGCTATAGTGAAACATGTGTAAGACTATGCAGCAAGACTTCTTTGTTTTAAAACAAAAACTAGTCAACAAAAATAGTTTTAAGAACAACGAAAGACAAGTGATAAATCACAAGTACTAATACGAGTAGAAAAATTCACAAACATAGATATAACACAAACATCATCACATTCATAACATCAAGTCTTACAAACTCAAACACATACATAAGTCACACAACACATCTATGCTCCTCAGAGCTACATAGGGGAATCGACTCATAGGGTCATTGTAAGGCTAACTGGCACAACATCCAAAAGCTCAAGGTACTACATCTAGTCCTGGTCATTGTCTCCATCGAAAAGGATATCGTCGGGATCCTCCTCCTCCTCAAGTAAGTCGTCATCCTCCTGCTCACTCTGGTCACTCATGTCCATCCCATCAACATCTGACAGAATGTCGTCGTCAACAAGGAGGTCATCGTTCTCTCTGCGGAGCTTGGTGATCTCCTCCTCCAACTCCTCAAGAGTAGAGTCTCTAGTGGCCAAGTCCTCTCTCGCAGTCTTCGGCCTACCATGCAGAATAGCGTTGTCTTCCTGGAGTGCTTCCACCTTCTTGTTGAGACGATTGCGGCCCAAGCGAGTGGTCCACAACTGTCCCGCCAAGGCATGGTTCCTAGCAGTCACAGTCTCGTGCTCAACTGTCAGCTTCCCCATAGATGTCGTCAAGGTGTGGTACTCGGCAGTAGTGGCGCTGTTGATAATCCTTAGATCATCGAGTATGTGCTGGGTACGGTGCAAGAGTATCTCCATGTCCTCTAGGTGAGGACCCATACTATCAAGATCCTGAGGTACATGTAGTGGCAGTCCTGTCTCGTCACGTCTCCCAAGTAACTCAAATCTGGTACCAAGGAACATATAGTCCCTTAGATACTCTAGGCGTGCAATAGCCTCCTGAATGACACGCACAACTCCCTTGTGCCATGAGCGCTCGAAAATGGTGAAGACGAAAATATCAGCAAAAGGTGCAGTAAAAGGTAGGCGTATGGTGCACTCCACAAACCAATCACCCTCGACAGGTGCACCTATGACGAGTCCTCCCCTCGGATCGGGTACATGGCGGTCAAGTAACTCTGTCATCTCTACAAGCCTCCGCTCGAAGAGAAAGGAAACGTCTCTAGCCAGTCCCAACTGACATGCCTCGGTGAAGATAACATCCATCTACACAGAGTTTTAAGTATAGTTTAAGTTAGACCAAAGTGTGCAAAGTTTTAGATTGAACAAGATATAACTTAATGTAAGTAGAATTTTGTAACATATAGAGGATAGGTATATAGAATATTTTGGAACTTATTCATCTTAGTGACTTAGTTGTATAAGGTAGCTTTTTGGAGTACTAGCTAAATGTTCATGCTAACTAAGGGATCCTAAGGTCAGGATAGGCTCTGATACCAACTTTGTAGAAGCCCCAAACCAGTGGTCTATAACCCCTCATATGCATCCATTCACGATCCTTTGAATTCAGTCGTGAACAACATACGAAGTTGGTACACAGATAATATTATCCTTTGAACATACCAAGTAAATAGCCACGGACGAAACCAATATGAGTACATTTGAATGTACTCTGCAAGACATCCTTTAAGACCTTACATAATGCAAGTATGCTTATATGGTGGAATGGGTAGCATATACATAGGGTTCACTACCCATGGTGGATGTAAGATACATCATGGTTGATTTGACATATCTATATCTTTGTTGAATAAGATACTTCAAAAGAAAATATTATAGTTTTCTTTCTCTTGTAGATATTACATGTCCATGAGGTTTTATAAAACCTTTTTTTTTATAAAAGAAGGTTTTTCTTTACAAAACTTCTTGTAGAACAACTCCAGCTTTTCTTCATCGGTACTTCAGATGTACAAAGTTTATCTTTCCAGTACCTCAGAGGTACAAAGTCCTTTTCCAAAATATACTTTTGGAAAACGTTGACACAATACTAGCTACATGGATATTCAAATGTCCATATCCGAGGACTCGGCTATTCTGAATAGATTTACTCTGCAGATGTGTACACAATCCACAAGATCCAATCAACTGCCATGAATCACTCATGGAACGTTCACAACAGTACGCAGACGTCAAATAAATGATCCTAACTGTCCACTCTGGTCAAGCTAGTATGTGACTATCCCTTCAACTGGGTTTATTCTCCCCGGCACAAGGTCACACATAGCCATGACAGGAGACCCAACTGTTGCATCCGGAGGGAAAATTAATCCCACACTTTGCATGTCCCGTATCTCCCTCCTGGCGACACTTCGGTTCAGAGAATCACATTCTTTATAGCATTTGGGATTGAACACACACTAACGAGAACAAGTTTTTAGATATAACTCTTGCCCATGTTGAGGTAGAGTGGCCGTACGTTTTGGTTGTCCAGCGAAGACTAGGTTATGTGTCTTTTGTAAACCATTTCAAAAACTTTCCTCTTTGTCTCCTCCAGTGATCAAGGTCCCGCCTTTCCACCGTGGACCTTTCATAAAGCATTTGTTTACAAAAGCAAATTTTAAAGTGTCCACTTAGGGACTTAAAGATTATTAATATGAGTGGTACTTATGTACCATATGGTGGCTAAGGGATTGGTAACACCAAGTTTGACTATTGACAATGTGATAGCTAAATATAATATTACTAGTAATAATAGCCACAACAAAAATAGTTTTGGTAATCATATTTTTGTAAAACTTCAGAAGTAAAACATGCATGATGGATAATCATAAGTGTAATAACAGCAAGCTTTAGAATGGCTTGCCTTGGTATTGGTTTGGGTCTTGCTCTTGAAAATAGCAAGAATGATAATAACCTTCTTCACCAATCACTTCTTCCTCGTTTTCTATCGTCGTAAAATAAAATAAAGGACACACAATCATAACCAACTAAGGCAAACAATGGTAATAAGTAATACATACAGAAAGAAATACACAAAAAAAACATCACTCAATTTTCCAAAAGTAACATTCCACATGCACACACAAAAATAACAATATTAATAGCTAACATAACTATGGTGGAGAAATGTTATTTCTCACCAAAACGCAATGAAATCAGTGGGTGTTCCACTAGCTTACCAAGGCATTTAGAGTTTAAAATGCCTCTGGTTACACTTGTGGAAAATAATATTCCACCAAACAATTAATACAAAACTACTCACACTAGTGAAAACAATATATCAAAGTAAAACAAATAATGCTGCTCAGGCTTTCCTATATATTTGAGTGCAAGATAACAGAGGTGATAACATCCTATAATAAGTACCAAAATGGTACCGGTCCTAACATAACGACATAAAAAACCTAGGTAATAAACATAACAAGACTTTGCTCACACAACTATTTAATAAAAATACTAGAAACAATACTAGACTATTTTCTATTTCTATTTGTTTCCAAACATGACCAAACTTCCTAACATACTAGTACTGTAAGAAAACATCATAATAACAGAGATAAAAACATCTACACATGCTAGAAAACAAGTTTCTATAACACAAACATTTATTCAAAACTAATTACACAAGATTTAATATTAACAGAAGAGTGCTGAATCTAGAAATGCATGTCATAAATAATCTAGAGCTCTAAAAATCACACCAATCTAGTATCACATATATCTAGTCATACTCAAGCTCATCCAATTGGATCCACATGAAAAATCATTATTAAACACTCTCTAAAAATCCTAGAAAAGCCTACTGGAGATTTACCAAAATTGATGATATTTTCCATTGGTAACTCTCCTTGATACAAGGTCAAGTGCTACTAATATATGTACTCAAGGGATACTCAAAACATTTTAGTTTGACAAATTCGGATACATATTCTTAAAGTTATGCACACAATTAAATAACAGACAGTCTCTAGCATTTTAAATATTACAACAAAAATATTGCACAAAAACTAGATCTAAAAGTCGGATGTGATTTAGAAAATGTTAAGCTACTGTCATGATTTTTGGTTTAAATTAATTTTCATTATTCTTATTTTTAACAGGAAAAAAGCAAAACATCAAGTTTCTGTTATTTTTCTAAAAAAGAATAAAAGTTCACAGGCACGGGCTGGTTTCCAAACGCGCACGACCCATCTAGCGTTCAAAGCGGCCCAACCGCACGCACGCGCTGCGCTGCGCAGCAAAGCACCAGGTTCAAATGGAGCCGTAGATCTAAAGATCTACGGTCCTCCTTCATTGCCTCTCTCTCTCTCTCTCTCTCTCTCTCTCTCTCTCTCTCTCTCTCTCTCTCTCTCTCTCTCTCTCTCTCTTTCCTCACCGGAAAATGACGGCGGCACATGATCGAGCGATTGCTCACCGTGGGGAGTTGCGGGGAAGTGGCGAGGTGTTGTGTAGGTCGCGTGGGCTTGGTGCAGTGGAGGGGAGCAGGTGGCAGCAGACGGGGCGGCTCCAATCTATGGCGCGTGGCAGTACTGCCGCGGCGGCATCGGCGATGGCGGCGCTCGTCCTGCAAGCAAATGGCCACAGGCAAGTGTCAGGGTGTGCCCATGGCATATGGCGAGTGCAATGGTGGTGAAAGGAAGGGGTGCTGATGCTCGGGATGAGCTTGACCTGCTCGTGCTGTCCGTGGTGGCAGGCGGCGAAAAATTCACCCGCGGTGTTCACAGAGAGCTCGTAGTGTTTGTGGATCGTGTCGGGGCGGTGGAGGTGGGGGAGTGGAGCGGTCTAGCGAGAGGGCTGCGTGCCTGTGGATTTATAGCCATGGCGCGGTGGCTGGGGGCGAGTGCGTGCACTTGGCCACGCCGCGGTGAGCACGAGGGCATGCTCCCGAGGTGTTGTGGTCGTGCCAACGGGTGGCTACAATGTCTAGAAGATAGAGGGGGGCCTGGGGTGGTCCACGACGTTGAGGAGAGGTGAGTAACAGCGCGGCGTGGACACAGTGCTTGCGCACTGTGTGCCCGCGGCTGCTCCCTCCTCAAACCTCTCTCTCTGTCCCCTCTCTGTTCTCTCCTCTCTCACTGCCTCTCTGGTCAACCCCAAACGAAAACAAAGGCATCCAATGAGAGTAGATACATAGGACAATAGGTTTGGAAAAGTGGCACTGATTAATTTGTACAAAATCAAACACAATCATCCACTCAATTCTCTGTCAAAAACAATTTTTCAGAAAATTCAGTTTGAGAGACTTAAGTCATTTTTGCAAAGTGTGGAAACAGATGAAAACTTCAAAAAGTTCAGATTGTTTTCATGGACCAAATGGATTCCAAATTTTGTTTTCCAAGTTTGAGATTGTTAAACATGTTTTGTACTTTCAGAAACATTTTTTGAAAACAAATTTGGAATAGTGGAAGGCTTTGAAAACAAAGTGGAAAAATGGCTCGTTTCTGTTTTTCTCTGTTTTCTAAAAATCTATTTTTCTGTCTTATTTTTATCCCACAAAAACAAGCATGCAATTGATTGTTTTCTTATTCCAAAAATCAAATCAAGGTTATAGATTGGTAGTCCATATATCAGAGAACACTTTCATGCCAAGAAAACATAAAATGAGATTCTCTAACATATTGAAAACAAGTGCTAGATATTGATACTTGACTAGTTTTTCATAAACAATTCTAAATAGAAACATCAAAGGAAATCATCCAAATTTTCTACTGCCATTTTGTTTTCTTGATTCAAACAAAGTCAAATAACATTGTTAGGTTGAAAACAACATTGATACAACACTTGGGACAAAAATTATTCAAAGCATCAAATGAAAACATCACCGAAACACATGTAATCACCAGAGAAAAATGATATTTGTTTTAGAAGAAATTCATGGTCTCATACATATGTTGGTTTTACATCAATGCATTACAAATTTTTTTGTTGGCCCACAAATTTGCTTTCCTTAGCTACATTACAAGTGGTCCAAAAATTGGGGTGTGACATGAAACTTGTAGTTGCATCCTCGCCAGCGATGCCGACAACTCGATCTTCTTAAGACTCTCATCTGTGGCGGAGAATCAACACACGCCGAGACTCCCCGCCATCTCTGGTGGGCTGCAGCTACCACACAGATCAGCTGTGAGAACTCACAATATGCGGTGGAAGGTGGAGGCGTAGGCTAGCTAGATCAATGCGGCGGCGGGAAGGTCGGCGATTAGTTTTCTTGTTTATTCTCGAGCTGCGGAGATGCTTTTGGTCTCGTTGCCGCCCCGGCGATGATTGTTTCGTTCCTTGAGGTGAGGAGCTCCTTTTCATTACGTCGGCCGACAGTGTTGACACGACAGGGGAGGACGATTAGGGTCGGCTTGGCGACTTGGAGGCGGAGCGAGTAAGCGACAGGGGGCAGCCATGGAGGCGATTCGGCGACGAGAAGGATCCGAGGCAGGCTTGGCCCATGACCTTGACATGTGCCGAGGAATTGGGGCTCCAATGCTCGATCATGAGGTCGCAGGATTCACTGGAGCTTTATTTATAGATGCATATGGAAGCAAAACAAACTCAGGACTCTAATTCTCCTTTCCTTTCAAGACTCCAACGACAGAAACAAATCAGCATCGGACAAACAATATAGGAAACATATGAAGCCTCAGAAAGGAGAGAACGGACGAGTAGAAACGACGGACGAAGGGAGAAACGTTACTCCCTTTATTATTAGGTAAAGATATAGATCCCAAAAGGTATAACTTACCACTGGCAAGGTGGATAATTTATGTCGATTTTGAGGGTAGTTTTAATGACCTACCAAACCAAACCAAACCAAGCAAGACTTAACGCCTTTAGTATTAGGTATAGATAAGAGGAATGAAAAAATATTGGATCGTACAAGTTAAATCTGAACATACAATAAACAAATCACGACAGGCGACACCGATGGAACACAATTTTACACCGAAGGAATAACACTATTGGATCTAATTTTAAGATTGACCACAAAAAACTAAAGAAAGGAGAAAAAAAGATGTAACCCAAAAAGTAGAAGAAAGCATCGAAAAAGAATAATAAAAATATTCATAGACTTAAAGGGGAAAAATTATGAGAAAAAGCATAACGTAAAAACAAAATCATCACTAGAAATAAAATAAAAGAAAACATAAAGAACAAAGGACGTGTCTAGGCAGCGCATATGCGCTCGTTACCTTTTTTAGGAAAGAATAGTCCTACGTTTCTTTTTAAAAAGGTATAACTTTTCAGTTAAGTGTCGGAATTAAAATCCGTTTTCATTTTAAGAACCCTCGCGATTAAATCTTCAAAACTAGATCTCATATGTACATGTTTCGACGAAAAAAAATTAAGTGCAACTTTTGTTCATGACGAAGCAATTTTGCTGTGCTACGAAGCAACTTTGTAGGAAACGAAAAAACCGGATTAAGAATATTGATAGACAGTTTTGTAGCCACACCGAGCAACTTCTATAAGATGTAGGAGACAAATCAACCATATACCAATAAAAACAATTGTTCTGCATTTAGGCAACTTTATAACAACGGCAAGCAACTTTTATGTACGATGAGGCAACTTCAGAATAATGGTAAGCAACTTCATAACAATAAAAACAATTTTGGTACAATGCGAAGCAACTTTGTTATGATGGAGGCAACTATACGACAACGACAAACAACTTTGGTGTGTAATTAGACAACTTTATAACAACGGTAAGCAATTATACAACAATTAAAATAAACTTTGGTACTTATACGAAATAACTTTGGTGTGTGATGCACTAATTTCACAATAGCGATAATCAAACAACTATCATGTGCGCTGAGACGACTTCGTAAAATTGGTACGCAACTCCATGACAACTAAAAAGCAAATTTATTACTGAGCCATAAAAAATTAGTGTACTGAGCAACTACTAAAAAATTTGAGACAAAAAAATAGACAGAATTAAACAACTACTAATATATTTTGGACAACAAATTTCTAAAATTGAGCAATTAACTACGCTTATAGGTGAGTGAAAAATCACAAATCTAACCCGGTGGTCAAACTTTAGCAAAAAATGAACCTAAACGTAAAATAATTTCAAAACTAACCTTTTTTTTGCAGCGGCCGCACGGGGCACGGTGATCTGAAGAGCAGCGCCGTATGCTGGGGCGTTGCCCCGTGATGTGCAGAGCCGGTGTGAAGGGCACTGCCCATGGCTGACTATGGGACCTCCACCCCCTGGGCTGATAAACTCAACTAAGTACGTGATCCGATCAATCACGAAACCGTCTCACTTGAGAGACGCGGTGATGTTGTGCATGCATCTTCTCGATAGAAATATGCAGGTGGCGTTGCTGTGTGTACGTGTCACCATGCGCGTTTTTTCCGACTACATATGTCATCCTCCAGTTTTAAATGCCAAAACATTTTAAACATACCTTGTCACCAGTGCGCAGCTTCCTGTGCCAAAGTTTGTACTCTCTCCTTTTAAAATGGAAGATGTTTTAACTTTTCTTAAACAAAATATATCTAGACATATTTTACTGCAAGATGTTTTAGTTTTTCCTAGACAAAATGTATTTACCCATATCTAAATATATTTTGTCTAAGAAAAGCTAAAACATGTTATATTTTTTTTGATACGGAGGGACACCCGCCATCGTTCTTCCTGTTTGGAATGCAGGTATTATTGATCAAATTTTATTATACACCCTCTCTCTCATATTAATTCTCTCAAATTTGGACATAATTGTATGTATCTAAGACTAAAACATGTCTAGATACATCCACTTTTCGCTGAGTTTGAGACGATTAATACGAGACGAAGGGAGCATATAAACCGATTCATATATTAATACATGCATCTTTTGTAACTAAGCGGCGCTATTTATACATAATTCTCAATCGACTCTCATGCCTCGGGGCGCTGGACATTGTACGAACATCCCATCCGACGAGCGGGGTCCGCTCTTTATGGAAACACAGAGGGGCGGCGTGATTAAAGGCACCACGTAGGAGGCCGGTCAGCCTGCGTTACTTCGCCAGGCGGTTTCTCGGGTGACGCGACGACCGCCTGCATCACGCAAAGCTTTTACGCCGGTGATGCGATTTCCAAGAGGCCACGCGGTCGGCATTATGGCTTCCCGGCACAACGACGATTCAACGTCTGCGCACCGCCCTTCGACCTGCCCCACCCGAGGATAAAATGCTAACCACGTCCCCTCCCGCCTCCTCGTCGCTCTACTAGCCATCCCTGCCTCTGTGTTGCTCCAATAGTGAACAACTAGGAAGTCGGCAGCTCGGGACGCAACAACCGCACCGGCAACCTGGAGGACACATGTGAGCTCCATCGCTATGGCCTCCTTGCCCCTCCCGACTGTCGTGTTCCCGAGGCGAGGAGGGCAGGAGATTGCAACATGATTCATGTTTACGCGGCCGGTGTTACGGCTTCCCCACGCGAGGATTAACATCAGCACACCGCCCTTCGACCTGCCCCAACCGAGGATTAAAGGTCAGCCACGCCGCTTCTCTATGTGCATCCCCTCCCCGCTCACCTTTCCATCGCTCCACCAGCTCTTCCCGCCTCCCTGCTGCTCCATTGGCGAACAACTGCGAAGCCGGTGGCTCAGGTCGTGGTAGCTGCACCGTCAACCTGGAGGACGCGTGGGAGCTCCATCGCCCCTCCAGATTGTTGTCTTCCTAAGGCGTGGAGGACTTCTGTCGGTGGCTTCCCCGTGCCACCACTCCTCGGGACATCGTCGAACATGGGACCCGACAATGCACGCCGCCGGAGATGGATGGCGCGGGAGAAGTGTGCCCACCCCAAAAACGACTCGCATGCCTAGCTCACTCATTTTGAAGCGAAGCGCTAGGCTGTCAGCCCCACCGTGGACACGGGTGTCATCGGCCTCGAGAGACCGGCCGGTACAAATAGGCCGAGCGGCACCGGTGGTGGGATGGCACCGGCCACACGAGCGAGGTCGTGACGGCTCGTCAACACGCCGCGGGAAGCAACATCCGCTACGGCTAGTGCCGATCCGGTGCGCCAACCCGTCTGCACCGGTGGTCGTGAAGCAGGAGCGTCGCGACGCACCTCCTGGTGGTCTGCTCATCGGCGACGCACCTCGCGATGGTGTGGTCATATGTGAAGCACCACGTTGCCGCTCTTCCCCATCTTGCCGCCCCCCTTCCTCGCGGTGAGGCCGCCTATTCCTCCGCCGACGCCGCAAGGAGCCTCGGCGGCGCGTCGCAAGGGAGGTGACGCCGGAAGTTGCCCTAGATGGCTACTTCGTGTCATCGCTAGTTAGCTTCCAATTGACGCAAAAAAAACATGAATAAGCTACTTTTTTTTTTATCTATCTCTAAGTGGAACGAAACTTACTAACGGAGCAGAATAAATCCCTCAAACTAAAACAAGAATAGCGTGTGCGAGTGAGGCGAGCATGACGTGAGACTCCTAGCTAGCTCCATTAATTTTAGCAGATGCGTGCATGGTCGTAACTTTTGGCTATCAACCTAGACGTGAAAATACTTCACAGGGAGGTGGACGACATACATGCATATCATGTGATCCAGGGCAAATACTTCACAGCAGCCAGAGCAGCTCCCCTCACAACGGCGCTGCACACCTCGGGGCAACGCCCGGTTCAACGGCGTTAGAGCATCTCTAGTAGTCCCCTCAAACCCCCAAAACTGTAAAAATAACCGTTTTTTTACGGGTTGGAACGAAAAAAAAGTCAAAGACTAGACCCCCTAAAACTGTAAAACTGTA
Organism: Alopecurus myosuroides; assembly: GCA_028641055.1. Lineage (NCBI taxonomy): Eukaryota > Viridiplantae > Streptophyta > Magnoliopsida > Poales > Poaceae > Alopecurus > Alopecurus myosuroides. Next base: position 18,802,105 of record CM054062.1, read on the forward strand.
AAAAAAATTACAGGACGGACCTAGGAAACCCCTTCCGGCCTGTACATTCGCAGGTTGGGAGGGCAACCCCTACCCCGACCCGGATTTTGCCCTCCCACGCGCGGGAGGGAAAAATCACCCGGACCTCACCCGCTCCTCCCCCGCATCCGCCGCCGCCGCCGCCCCCGCGCCGCCGCCGCCGCCCCCGCCCGGCCCCGTCCCCGCCCGCCGCCGCCGCGCCACGCCCCGCCCTCCCCCGGCCCCGCCCCGCCCGCCCCCGCCGCATCGCCGCCCGCATCGCCGCCCCTCCGCCGCCCGCATCGCCGCCCCTCCCCCGCCCGCCCCCGCCCGCCGCCGCCGGCCGACCGCGCCCGGCCCCGCCCCCGCCCGCCGCCGCCGCGCCACGCCCCGCCCTCCCCCGGCCCCGCCCCGCCCTCCTCTTCCTCCGCCCCGCCCACCATCCACCGGCCGCCCCGCCCTCCACCGGCCGCCTCCCGCCCCGCCCCTCCTTCGGCCGCCCCGCCCCTCCTCCGGCCGCCCCGCCCCTCCTCCGCCCGCCCCCGAGCCGGCCGCCCCCGTCCCGGCCCCGCCCGCCCCCGCCCCGCCCCCGAGCCGTCGTCGAGCCGGCCTCCTCCTCCGGCCGCCCTCCCTCCTCCGGCCCCTAGCCGCCCCCGAGCCGTCGTTCTCCCGCCCCGGCCGCCCCGAGGTAATTTTTCGTTTTATTTTTTCATTTTGTTTTTTTCATATTTGTTTTACGGTAGATTATTGATTTGAGCATAATTTTGTAGATGGACAACGACAATAGTGTGATGGACTCGATGTCGGAATCGTCGGATTGGTCGACATCCGACGATTCCGACATCGACGAGTTGTTGCAAGATGACGACGTCGAGATGATGAGCCTCCTCATCGACGTGCAGTCGTATGAAGACCGCGCGAAGCTGATGGATCAGAGGAGAGGATCGAAGATGGGGAGAGTCACCATCTACCGCAACCGCGCTCTCGGACACCAGCATTTGATGGAAGACTACTTCGACGAGTTCCCTACGTACCCTCCTCGTCTCTTCCGTAGAAGGTACCGAATGCGCCGTTCTCTCTTTGTGAAGATTGTGACGGATTGTGAGGCGGCCTCCTCATATTTCAAGCGTCGTAGATCCGCCGCCGGTATCATGGGGTTTAGTGCATACCAAAAGATATCGGCGGTAATGCGGGTACTCGCATATGGCATACCCGCGGATTACACGGATGAGTATCTTCGCATTGGGGAAGATACAACCACCGAGTCCGTCCGTAGATTTGCTAAGTTGATCATTGGGTTGTATGGAGAGCAGTATCTTCGAGCATCAAACGAGGAAGATACAAAAAGATTGATGGAAACCAATGAAAAAAGGGGATGGCCGGGGATGCTAGGTAGCCTAGATTGCATGCATTGGACATGGAAAAATTGCCCAAAGGCATGGCACGGCATGTATTGCGGTAAAAGCCGTGATGCTACCATTGTGCTTGAGGCCGTGGCATCGGAGGACACATGGATTTGGCATGCATATTTTGGGTTGCCCGGAACACTCAATGATATAAATGTGCTCAATAGATCTCCTTTGTTCAAAAGATTAATAACCGGGGATGCTCCAACTTGCAACTACAAAGTCATGGACAATGAATACTCTATGGGTTACTATCTCACCGATGGCATTTATCCTGAATGGGCAACTCTTGTGAAGTCCATCAAAGAGAAAAATGGGGTGCCCTTAACCAAAAAAGAGGCTCATTTCACAAGAGCACAAGAGGCAGCCCGAAAGGATATTGAGAGAGCGTTCGGTGTCTTGCAAGCAAGGTTTGCCATAGTTCGGGGTCCGGCTCGGTTTTGGGACAAGAAAACCTTTGATTGACATCATGAAGTGTTGTGTGATTCTACACAACATGATACTAGAGGATGAGAGGAGGTTAAACTTGCCTTGTTTCTATGACAATGTTGGCACACGTGTGCAACCGGAAAGAAATCCTTCTCGTGTGCAAGCTTTTCTTCAAGCACATCGTGACATTGAAGATGCAGCCACTCATGGTCGGCTCCGTGATGATCTAGTAGAGCACCAATGGCAGTTGGATGGACAGCGCCGTGGCGCATGATTTATCTTTGTTCTATTTGATTTGAACAATTATTGTTGTGTTGTAAGAATTTGAATGATTATTTTTTTTATGTGCTTGCAAGTACTATTTGGTGTTGTAATAATAACTAGAATGATTATTGTTTTATGTGAAATGTGATGATGTTTTGTGATATGTGAAATGATGATATGTGAGGAAAAATGTTATATGCGGATGACAGGTTTAGAGGTTGGGGTTGAGGCAAAGACTAGAACCCTTAAACCCAACCCTTAAAACAAAATATTCCATTTTACGGGTTGGGTTTAAGGGTTCTAGTCTTTGCCCCTGTTTTTCAACCCGTAAAAGTGCACAAAAAGTGCCATTCTCAACCCTTAAAACTGCTCTAAGGGTTTAGGGGTTTAGGGGTACTACTAGAGATGCTCTTACCTAATCAAGATTTTGGGTCCCACCAGACGTGTAGCGCCCCACCATACGGCGCTGCTCTTCAGAGCACCACACCCCCGTGCGGCCGCTGCAAAAAAGGTTAGTTTTGAAATTATTTTACGTTTAGGTTCATTTTTTGCTGAAGTTTGACCACGAGGTTAGATTTGTGATTTTTCACTATAGGTGAAGAGAGAATGCAGTACAAATCACACATCAGACATCAACCTAAGTGAATGCATCTAGGAAGCAGCAGCGCTGCAGGCGCACACGAACATGGTCGCCAGCCAGGTGAGAGAGTAGAGAGAGAGCGCGGAGAGAGGAAGTGCGTGCGCTCGCGACGCATAATTTGCGCAGCTGCGACAGTAATAAGTAGGAGTATATTCAGGAAAAACAAAAACGGAAAAGAAAAAGAAAGAAAACGTAGAAAGACGTGATTGGTGGAGGACCCACACGTGGAAACAAGGCGACCTGACGTGGGAAGGAACGCGACCTGCTGCGTCTAGCGAAGGAACCAGCCGGAAGTGTCTGGGTGTGTTTGTTTGGGCTGGTTGTGGCTGGCTGTGGCTGGTTGTGGCTGGCGCTGGCTGGCTGTGGTGCTGTGCAAGGAAAACTGCTGTCCAGGAAAAGCTGCTGTTTTGAGTTGACCTGTTTGGCAACATAGCTGGCTGTCTGGCTGTGAATTGATAAATTGTCTGAAATACCCTGAGAGTAATGAAAAAGAGTATTGTTGGAGTTTCATTACATCAAATTAGCTAACTTAAATAGTACCAAAGCACATACCGATTACAACGGACTAGCTAATTCAAATTTGTCCAAAATACAATTCCATTATATAGACTAGCTAATTCAAATAGGTCCAAATTTATCAGCGAGATTCTTGTAACCCTTTTTACTCAAATATTCCCCATCCCTGTTGTTTGCATTCACTTCTTCCATACATATGTCGCAGAAAACACGAGTGAAGTATGCATCCCAATTTGCCTTCTCCATTGCACTAGCAACCATAAAAAATATAGCACATTAGCCTAGCAGCTAGCAAAAATATAGCACTACTAGCCAGCCAACAAAAATCCATGGGTGCACTAGCAGCTACCAACATATAGCGATTCATACCATCTACCACTTCATACCACATATATCTAGTATTTCATACCACAAGCTATACCATCTAGCACTTCATCATACCACATATATCTAGCACTACTCTACTCTCTGTCAAAATTTAGCACTACTCTGTCAAAATTTAGGGAGAAGAAGGGGCAAGGAAAGGGAAAGGGAAAGGCTCACCTTCACTGGGAGGAGGGAGGGCCGAGCTGCTTCACCGGTCTGCCGCCGTCGGCCGAGGAGAACTGCCGGCGGGCGGATGGGCAGGGGCTGCGGGCGGACGACTGGGGTCGACGGCTGCTGGCGGACGGGCAGGAACCTGCGGCCAGGGAGGAAGGCAGAGAGGCGGCGACGGTCGGGGAGTATGGCAGAGAGGCGGCAGAGGTGGAGACGGACGGCGGACAGGCGGCGGCGGCGGTCGGGGAGTAGGCGCGCGGGGAGGAACCATATCCAGGGTGTGTGTGCGGGCAGAGAAGGGTTGGAAAAGAAAAAAAGGAAATAAAACCTGGTTGTTGGTTCGGTGGTTGGTTCGGTGGCAGTTGGACGTAAATTCCTCAAAGGATATGTCTAATTTTCGGTACCGCTTCGCTCCATTTGCGGGAAGCCGCACGAAGCAGCCTGGGGCGTGCTTTCCGGCCGACGCCTATTCTGCTCGCTCGCTTCCTCGAAGCCAAAAGCCACCGCACCCTGTTTGGTTGATCTGAGATGCTTTTTCCACTGGAAAGCCCTCGGAAGCCCAAACAAACGCACCCTTAACGGGGCAAGCCCACATTAAAAATCCTAAGCGAAAGGATGAAATAAAATCGCCCAGGCGATGGCGAGTGTTTTCCGCGCGCGCACCGATTAATCTTTCAATCGATTCGAATAACTCACAACAGAAAAAGGGGAAAGAGGGGAAGAAGAACCCTAGAACTCCAGGCGGCTTTGCGGAGAGAGAGATCTGGGAGCCAAAACATGTCGCCTCTTCGATCCTTCGGGTCTCTCATCGCGCGGCGGCTCTACTCTCGCCGGATCTGCGCAGGACCAGCGAGGCGGCTCATCCACCAGTCTGTACGTCCTCTCTCTCTCTCTCTCTCTCTCTCTCTCTCTCTCTCTCTCTCTCTCTCTCTCTCTCTCTCTCTCTCTCGTCCGCGTGTGGCTAATTGATCTCTCCTACCTGGCGCAGAGGAACCTTGCGGACGATGTGGGGGGGTCGGGCTTCTCTGGCAGGTAGCTTACGTTGTTTATTACTTAATATTGAATAATTTCGATTGTAATTTTGCCCAAATCCTGTGTTAAGTAGGACCAGCAACAAATTGGGGATCAACTACTTTATTAAACAAAAACAACAAGTTATTACCCTTGAAAAAACAACAAGTTATATAGCCCAAGTCTAGCGCGAATATCTTAGTTGAGGTGGCAGTAAATTTGATCGGAATTGATGTATGATTTTACTAGCAACATGCCCGTGCGTTGCAACGGGAGAAAAAATTACACACACCTCTATTCCAATGCTCCGCCCCCACCAAATTATCATCCTTCTCATTACCTTGAACAGTGGTTATGGTGTGTACATGATGATAACACATCCGAACGATGATCAATCTCACCTGTAATTAAAACGCACAAGTGAAGGGATGTTTAAAACTTAGGATCCGCTTAGAATGTAGGTTTTGTTTCCCGACCGAAATAATTAGCTCCGGAATTGTAGCATGCACGTAAAAACCGGCGGAATTTTTCTGGGACCATCCATGGTCCTTGAGGTTTAACGAAACCACCGCTCATAGAAATAAAAAAAGAAAACCAAGTGTATACTGGAATCGGTCGAAAAAATTCACGGATCAGGAAAACATGCCCGTTTTGGGCTCGAATCCAACGAACCAAGCGAGGCCTTAGAATCTCGCAAAGCTGGACGTGAGGGCCACTGAAACCAAACCTGCCATGGTCACTAAATTTTCATTTAAACCCCACATTACAAAGAAGATTGCTACAAATACAAATAAAAAGAACAATTCGAACACAACCGAGATCTACTTTAAGTGGATCAGGCCTGACATATGGATACCCTATCCTAATGGACAGTTCGAGACATGGTCGGATGGAATTATATTTCTATGAAATATACACGTAATTGGACCTTGAGACAGCCTAGAACTCCTCTATGTCTTGTGTTGTTCTAGAGCACATGTTTAGAAGAGAACCAGACTACAGCAATTAGAAGTAACAACAACAATGTGAAACGAAATAAAAAGAAAGAATTGTCTGTTTCGAATCAAACCTTCGTATGGTTTTTTTAACCCGCGTGGTCACTTCATAAAATCCCACAAATCCTGACCCATCTCTCAGAAGTAAGGTACAACCTGATAGCCAGTCCTCTTGCCGAGACTTCAGCTTGCTGCAATGTCAGCAGCACAATTACACACACAGATAGAACTTGCAACCTTAATCCGTGAAAGTTTACTCGTTTCTCTGTAACTGATACTGGAAACCAAGAAAACAAAAACAATGAGTGTCTTCCCCGGGCCTCATCTGGAACCAGTGCGACGACATCAACCGCCTCGTCATCTACTTCATCTTCCACTTCAACACCCATGCGGCCACGCCGGCATGCTCGCCGCCAGACATCGCGTCCTTGCCGTCGCCAAGCTCCTTGTCATGTTCTTCCTCGCCGTCTGGGCCTCCGAGTCGAACCGCAACCGTCTCCTGATGGCCGCACTGCCATGTACGGCAAGTGAGCTGGCAACATCGTCGTGCAACTCTCTCCCAGTGGTGCGGGACATCTTGTGGCTCCCGGTGCTGCTGGTGGTGTTTGAGTCGAGGCATGCGTTCATGGAGGTGAACGACGCCGTCCGGCACAAAAGGCCTTTAGGATGACACTAACCGGGCAGCTGTAGCAAAAGACAGCCGGAAGATGACACAGTAGGCATTCTGGGCGCTGGTGCTGTGGAACCTTGGCCACAAGGTCCCCCGGGATCCCGAACATGTACATGAGGTCCCGCGCCACCGTGATCTTTATTCCACGTGTGCGCAAGGAGGCACGTGGACGCGATCTGCAATACGGATCGATAACTACACCACTTGACTAATGCAGGGATCAACAGGCAACTGAACTCGCGCGTTGTTATCACTTGGAGCGAACTACAAAATTTTGTGGTATCGGTGACGAAAGTAACGACATACGGACATCCTGGCCGACGATAGGCGGCATACGGGGACATGAAGGTGATGTCGATGATGCCACGCTCGCCCCTGGAAGCCGAGCAGGATGGATGCCATCTCGATCGGCATTGGCGTCGTGTAGCCGGCCTTGTCTTTTTATTTTGCGGGTAGTCTAGCTGGCCTTGTCGATGGTGCGGGTCGGCGTTGTCGAGGGCGCGTTGCGCCCAAAGCCATAGGCTCGTGGAGAGGAGAGAGATCAGTTTGGACGGGACACAGATTTATGATTGTAAAGGAAAAAAGGCAGGTCTCGTCCGTGGGTCGGAATATATAACCAGTCCGTCTGCCCTTTTCCTTTCCTTTGTGAACTTTGCCAACCACACAAACGATCTAGCGATGTAGACGGCTCCTTCCGGGAATTCAGCGAAAGGAGAGGGACAGGTTTTTTTAGCGAGAGGAAATTAAAGGCACGTTTTCTTACCGGTTTTCTTCCGTTTTCTTGACGTACCAATGTTGCTAAGAGAAATTATAGTAGAGAAGAGAGAAATCCCAATAGGTATAACTTACCGGTGGCAATGTGGGTAATTTATGTCATATTTGAGGGTAGTTTCGATGACCTACCAAACCAAACCAAGGAAGCCTTAACGTCTTTTATTATTAGGTATATGATTATTAGGAAAGGGCATTTGGTGATCATCTTATAATAATGATATATAAAGATACAAAATTCGAATTCCTGTCAATAGAATGGAAATACTTCTCCCCTTTTATTTGCAGGCCCATCTTGGTCAACTAATTTATTTCTGAAATGGTTGTTACTAGTTTGGACTTGATTGATTATTAAATGCTTAAGCTGCAGTTTGGTTTATATGTTCACGAGGATAGACAGATATAATCAAAATCATCAACCCCAAGCCTAAGAATAAATGTTCTAAGCCAAGCTGTCGCCCAATTAGATAGATTGTAGTGATTATGTCCTAACTATGCCTGGTAGTAGGATTGAAATTCTGAAAAAAAAAATGACATGATACTATTTCCCGAGAAAATGCAAAAGCTATGGGTAGTTAGAAATAGTTATTTACATGCGTACGGGTAGGCCGGGTACAACTCAGCATGCCACACCCTAAATTCAAAACTCCACCTATTTAGATTCTTCAAGTAAAACCATATAACCTCAATGCTAGCTGCCCTATCATTATTACGGGGCTACTTTGGTGGTCGAGTTTAGATGTTGGCAGAGTCCAAGTTTTTTTTTTTTTGCAATTCATACAGAAATCTGACCTGCAGTTCACGAAGGCAGGATACTACAGGGGTAAATTGTTGGTTAAAGCTCTCACATACAGTGTGAGAAAAATGTAGGAATGAACTATCGTATTAGTTAAGTTATGCTGTAGCTTTGTGATTTACGCAAGTTAATCTTCGCAGTTTGCCGGTGGGTGGCAAGTTTTCTGCTGGCATTATGATGGCGGGTACCTTCTCTTCTGCCTTGGTCGGGGGAATGTTGTATTTCACAGAGGAACCACCTGCTGCAGGTAGGATAGGACCACGTATGAATTAGTTACCTGTTGCCTAATTATGTAAACCATGAATTAAACCTTGTCTTGCTCAGCTTCGGGACTGAATTACATGGACGAAGCGACGCTCGAGGAGGTAATTGCTGACGAGGAGGACGCGACAAAGGAAGCGGCTTTGAAGCCGATGTTCGAGGAGTGGATGGTCAAGTACGGGCGAAGGTACAAGAGCGAGGAGGAGATGACAATGCGCTACAGGGAGTTCAAGCGCCATGTCAAAGACATTGAGAAGGCTAATGCGCTTGGCAGTGGAAAAGCCACATTCGGACTGAACCATCTTTGTGACTCGACAAAGGCAGAGTCTCGCATTCGTGGTGGCGGTTGCCGTGATCCTACTCGTACGGAGGAGTTGATGTTCATGCTGCATTGTGATGCTATGTACCGGCGTGCTGTCAGATGGTGGACTCAGCACCATGGTAATTGAAGGGATGCAGAATGATGAGGATGGCGACAGTTGTTCTAAGTTAGCGAGTCTGTGTGTATTTTCCCTATGATGAGTAAAAACCTGTAAGGGCAGTGACATTATTATGCGAGCCTGCTAGCAGGAACCTTGTGATAATGTGTTACTAACAGTACATTCCTACATATCCTACCTGAATTTGTTAATTATGGCAGTATCCGCCCTTGTTAGTCATGCTCCTGTAAAGTATCTGCATTTAGACGAGTCACTGTTGTACAGACAGTGTAATTATAACATCCTGATGTCTCTAATTTATACTAAGAATCACTCTCCAGTGATGCAAAATGTGTTGCATGGTTAGAGCAAGTTAACTGTGATCTGGGTTTATGCTTTGTACAATGTTCCAGCACCATTTCCTCGTTAACTCCACAAGTGATTTGCAGGCGGTCTGTTAAAATGCATGTGTTAAACTTTGTACATTGGCCTGGCGATATGAACTTTGGAGTGAAGGGCAATCAAACATGTTTGGAGCAAAGAGTGGTATTGCTTGAACGCGAGATATTATACTCGCACTGGTAGAAAATTACGAGCAGGTGGGAGGGTGGAAGATTCATTCTTTAGTTTTGGTCGGACGCCCTCCCACCCAACCCCACGTTGATGTTGATAAGTTTGATGGTGAAGATCTCGATGCCGTGTGTATTAGAGCGCCCGTGTTAAGGACAGTGGCGAAGCTAGAAGATCAAGTCATTGTTTTACCGGCCGGACCCGAACTCCCCTCGCGTCGCTCCCCTAGGCGATGATAGAGCCGATACCCCGCGCCACCGCCAGCCCTCCCAGCCGCGCAAGCCCCGCCGCCGGCGGCAACCTTCATCCGCGACGGTGGCGGCACCCCGCCGCTGCCCAAGGAGGTTGGGGAGGGGGCGGTCCGCGTCGGGCGGTAGGCCGACCCGTGGGGGCGGAGGCGGTCAAGGAGGTGGGCGCCAGGCCGGCGGGCTCGGTCGGGGGCCGACGTGGGCGGGCGGTGGCCGGCGAGTGGCCGGAAGGCGACGTAGTGTCGGCGGCGGCGGCGTCTCCCCTACAGCGAGCTCGCGCGCCCGATGGGATTCAAGGGGGGGGACATCTTGGCCCGTTAGGGCTGGTAGGCGGTGGGCGGCGGCGCCGCGTCCTGGGCGCCTCTATTGGGCGCGGGTGCGTCGGCGGGTGGCTGGTGGCGCCGATCGGGGAGGAGGACGCCGGGGCGACGGCCCCGGGGAAGATGGTGGAGAAAAGATAAACTGAGCGGTGTGTGTGTCGGTTTGTGGTGCAGAGGTGGTTGCTGGTGGTGGCCGGTGCTTGGTGGTGTTGGAGCTCCTGCCGGTGTGGTGCTGGGAGGCGTTGATACGTCCATTTTGCATCACTATTTTATATCGTTATTTTCTGTTATTCATCGATACATTTCTTGTTATGATACATTACTTATTTTATTTCATCTTAGTTTGCATGTTTTTAATAATTATGGGAGAAGAAACATCGGAACCAGAAATCTGATGGAAAAAGCACCGTCAGGACACCCTATTTCAGAAGATCAGAAGAAGAGGGGGAACACCGGAGGAGTCTTAGAAGTCCCGAGGAGGAAGCTAGCCAGAAGGGCACCCAGAGGGGTCCACCTGGGGCCCACACCACCAGGCGGCGCGCCCCCTGGCCACGCCCGTCAACCCTTATTATTGATAGAAAACCTTTCGATCTATCAGAACAGATCAGGCCATCTATCAATCGATTTGAATCATCTCGCTTTTCGTTCATTTCAGCCACGCCATAATAGCCGCCACAATAAGAAAGAAGCAAGCGAAACAGCTAGAAGCGCTCGCTTCGCCGCGCCCAACAATTCTTATTCACGGGAAAGCCAACCGAAAGATTCGATTCGGACTTCGTAGAGCCGGTGGGGGTGGTCTGGTCCCCCTGGCCCACTCATGGGCGCCCCCTTTTGCGTAGTTGACCCCCAGGGAACCCTAAGCCCCATAACATCGTCGAAGAATTATTTCGCCGCCTCCTCGGGGCGGAAAACACCAGAGAGAGAAAAGCTCTCCGGCAAGGAGAAATCTGCCGGGGAAATTCCTCCCCGGAGAGGGGAAATCGTCGCCATCGTCACCGTCATCACTCCGGGCTTCATCGAGTTCATCATCATCCTCATCCTCATCGCCAGCACCATCACCTTCACTGTCCACCTTCATCCCGCTGTAACAATTAGGGGTCTTTATCGTTGCTCTTCACTAGATCTCTCTCCCGGTGTGGATTACTTGTTAGTAGTTCATGCTTGTGCGATGTATCGGTGTTTATACTTTATGACCATATTGTTATTATCCATTATATCACTTCTGATTATGATCCATATGATGTCTTGTGAGTAGTTCGTTTAGTTCTTGAGGACATGGGAGAATTCATGATGTTAGTAGTGAACTTATGTTGAAGTAATATCTCTTGGTTCGGTATTTAAGTTGTGGTGCTATTCTTCTAGTGGTGTCATGTGAACATCGACTACATGATACTTCACCTTTATAGGCCTAGGAGGATCCATTATGTATTTGTGTATTAATTGTGGGTTTGCCGGAGTGACAGAAACCTAACCCCCGTTAGGAAACCAATGCACGAGGGAGTGTTGGGTCCCGGAGTTTTAAGGACGTGGTTTGATTTATCTTAATTACTTTCTTGTATTTGCAGATGCTCCTTTTGGGAGTTTTAAGGACCTCCCAAAAGGAGTTTTAAGGGGTATAATCACAAGTATGTATTAGTCCTAGTTGAGCGGTGCATTAGCATAGGTTCACCCACAAAACACTTAACGAACCAATAAATATTAATCAACTATATGAAGCGAAAGCACTTGAAGAAATTCCCATGTGTCCTAGAGAACGTTTGGTAATCATAAGTTGAACAACCGGATTGTCCTTTGCTCTCAAAAGGATTGGGCCACTCCCTGCAATTATTATCACTTTTATTTATTTACTCGCACTTTATTTATCTGCTATATCAAAAACCTCCAAAAACCCGTTTGCTAGTGTTTACAGTGAATTCTCTATCCAACCCACTTTTCAACACCTTCTTCTCCTCGTTGTGTTCGACACTCTTATTTATCGAAAGTACTACGATATACCCTGTATACTTGTGGGTCATCAGGCGCCGTCCTCTCCGACTGGTGTCTCCACGCGGTGCGGTGATCCGGGCATGGGATCGACGTTATCTAGAACCCAACTTTGGTGGAAGGTGGTGCGGGTGCTGGTGGTCTGCGTACTGGAGGAGGAAGCCGGGGCGGCTGCCCTGGAGCTGCGGCTGCAGCGGGAGGTGTCGATGTGACGCGATTGGCGGTGTTTTGGTGGTCTGGCCGCTCTCCATCGAGCGGTTTGCGGGGTTTGTGATACATCCCGGGCAAAAGCCCTGCCCTGGCTGTTGGCCGGGCTGACGACGGCGTCGCCTCCGGGCGCCGCGTCCTTTCTTGAAGGCGTCGTCGAGGCGGTGTTCTCGCTTCTCTGCGTCGGGTTCTCCGGGGTAAACCCTAGATCCCTTGCAGATTGGGCGAGGTAACGCTTCTTGACTCTTGGGGCCTCGCCTTAGATGTTCCACCGGCCATAGGAAGTTGTGGAAGTATGGTGGTCGGCAGCGACGACTCTTCGTAATCGGCTAGGTAGTGCACGCCCCCGGGGCTGGCGTGGATGTTGGAGCGGCGGCTCCGGAATATTTGCGTTGAGGTTGACTTTGCCGTGTTTAGTGTCGACTTTGGTTGCTAGGGCAACATGGTCTCGGCTAGTTTACGGGCGCGACCTTGGGGCCGGCGTGGAAGTCGGAGCGGCGGCTCCGGGGTTTTCATCTTGCATTGAGTTTGTCTCCGCCGTGTTTAGTGTTTGGCTTTGGTTACTAGGGTGACACTGGTCGTTGACTAGTTTAGGGGCGTGGCCTCGGGGCTGGTGTGGATGTCGGAGCGGCGGCTCCGGGTTTTCTTCTTGCGTGAGGTTGCCTTCGCCGTGGTAGTGTCAGCTATGGTTGCTAGGGCGGCGTGGTCGACGACTCGAGTTGTACCCTTTTTATCATTTTGGCCGCGTACTTCCTGTTTGCTCCTCCTATATCAACATGAAAGGCAAAGCTTTTGCCTCGTTTCAAAGAAAAAATTCATTGTGTTCAGCTCCATCTTTGAAGTGTAATATTTCACTAAATTAGCACAGGCTGCAAAATTAGTGAAGAATTTGGAAAATCTATTGGGTTCACATGAACCCAACTCTTGCGGTGCGAAACAATACTAATTATGATAAATGCGAACGGTGGTTGATTGGCCATCCTCGCCGCGCACCCCTCCTGTTGGTCGGGGCCGGCGGCTCACCTTGGCGCCGGGAGATCTCAATGTGGCAATGGGCTCACGCGCTCGTCCGCTAGCTGATGAGGTTTCACCGGAGTCGGAAGAGTTAGCGGTGCGCTGCGCCGAGGAGGTTTTGACGGAGGAGCGGGGGAGGAGGGGTGTCGCGAGATAACGTCCACCGGCCGCCGGTGTCCGAGGCGGTGGCCGCGTAATGTTTATGGGATCGGGCCGATTACTCCTCGCCGGATTCGCGGTTCTAGGAGAAGCGGAGGGCCCCCACCGACGTGAGTGCGTCTGAGTGCATCTCGGCGTCTTCATCGGAGGAGGTAGTGGGATCAGAGTACGACGCGGCTTCAAACAGCGGCCGTGGCGCGGGGAGGCCTATTCGGAAGACCCCTGTTGTACTGGGGTGGCGTGGCCCTCTACCGCGGCCTCGGGTCACGCCGGCTCCCTGCCTCGGGGATTTCTTCCCCGGTGCGCTGGAGAAGCTCGCGGAGGAGCCAGCCGGCAGCGACGTGAGGCAGGTCGGAGATTCGATCGTGCAGGAGGAGGCGGGAGTTGAAAATCCGTCAGGTGGGCCCGGGCTGCATGCGGCTCGGCCTCGACCATGGGCCTTCCTAGGGCCGTTCCTTTTCGGAACCTGGGACCAGAAGCTGAAGTCGGGATCGCGATCGATCGCAGCCGGCCCGTCACCCACGTCTTCGTCCAGGGCAGCTCCTCCAAATGGAGTCCTCATTGGTGGGGATTAGGAGGAGATCCATCCCATTTTTGAAGAACTTCACCATGGCTTCCAATCCGGGTACTCCATTATTTTGTGTGTTGCTCATTGCCTCATTATAGTCTCCTCTTGCTTAGGGTTCCCATGTACTATGGCTAATTTTTTTTGGGGATATTACTTAGGAATTTTTATTTGAGTGATGCCATGTTAGTGATTAGAGACTTCTTGTTTAGGGTTATTGCTTAGGGACTTTTATTTTAGTGATTCCACTAGTGTCTATTGCTTCCATCATGTTTAGGGATCTCTTGCTTAAGTGATGCCATGCTTAGGGATTTCCTATTAAAATGTTGCCATAGTGCTACCTCACCACTATGCCATGTGAAATCAATCTAGTATCTTGCCAAGACCATATGGCCATAACCTAGGGCTTTTTGCTTGCACTCTCATATTTGGTTTGTACTAAATGCTTCACTCCACTCCAAGTACCACTATGACATAAAACAAACCAACTCTAAATAATTTGTTTGCTCATACTCTCATATTTTCTTGCTCATACTCTCACTATCATGATCACTTATTCATCCACTTCTAATTAATCTATCAACCAATAACGAAAATAAAACAACAATGTTTTCCATATGACCATGTACACTCATATTTCATATGCACTTGCACTTTCATTCATTCTCAGGCAAGGAACCCATCGCTACCACCTATGCTCGCAAACGGACCAAGAGGAATGCTAAGGATGCTTGTGGATCTACTCCCTCTCAATCACAGGGGCGCCCTCTTCCTGTCAATAAAGATGACCAAGTTCATGATAACTGGGGGAGTCTCAACACAGTTGACAGGGAAAATCACCGCATGAACTTCAACCCATATGCTTTCCCTCAGCGCACCTGCCGTGACAATTGGTTTTATTGCAAGATGCATCAGCAAGTTCATGAGTTTGTGGTCTGCACTCTGAAGAATGATCATGTGCCTCTGCATTATTTTGACATTGATGCAACTAGAAAAGTTTGGACAGAGGTAATGGAACTCATGGACTTTCATCAGATCACCAAGCTCATGGGATGCTCTGTTCAGTTTTCTCCAGCTCTGCTTCAGGAATTCTTAGCCACAGTTCACTTTTTCATTGAGGGTTGACGTGCCATGACTTGGATGAGCGGAGGTACTCAGTGTCATGCCACCTTGGCCGAGTTTGGTGCTCTGTTTGGTATTGTAGAGGAAGTTCATTGTACTTTCTCCTGTGTCCGGATTCATGGTGATGAATGGAGGATCATGAAGGCCAAAGACGGACTTAGACACTGCTATCCCCCTCGTGTTGGCTCTCTACATGTTTCCAAGGTTGCCTTCTTCTAAGATTTTTGGTATGTGACTCACACCATTCTTCGGAACACCATTCATTGCAAGTTTGGGGAAAAGGGGATGGCTCGCCGTTGGATGATCAACCTTCTATATCATATTGTGACGGCCGAGAAGAACAACAAGCAGCTCGATGTAATGGATTGCATGTGGAACAAGTTGAAGCTTACGGTTCGTGACAAGAAGGTCCCCATCTATGGATCCTATCTTCAGACTCTCATCAACACCAAGGTTCCGGCTCAGCTCATCAACAACTATGACATGGTTGTTCCCACTATGAAGCCCCTTCTCAGTGCCTCCCAGGACAATGCTGCTCATCCTCCACGCTCCTCACGAGCCACTGCTCCCCCTCAGGTTGATGTGTCTCCTGATGATACCCTAGCTGCTTCTCCAGATCATTCTATTAGGGGTCCACAAAAGTTTAGCATCAAACGGGCGCTCCAAAAGATGAATTGCTTCTTTGTGGATAAACATCACGAGGACTTCCAAGCTTATAAGAAGTCAAAGGCCTACCGTCGTCACCAGCGTGCGATCATGGAGCACCTCCATCACCCACCGAGTCCTGTGAGCTCTGAGGAAGAACTTGATGAGCACAAATGGCAGTCCAAGCACACTTATTGGCTTGGCGATGATGCCACATGTCTTGGACAGTTTTGGGCAGAGAATACTTCTCAGGCCAGCTCGAGTCGGCCTCCACCACCACCTCATGATGATTATGCTGAGGACGAGGAAGATGATGATCAAGATGACGAGGACTTCGAGTATTGAGTTTCCCCTTTTTGGTACCTTGATTCCAAGGAGGAGAATTATCTTAGTGATCTTTGTATTTGCATAGCATGCATCCATTTGCCATTTTCTTTCTTCTAGTTGAACTCCTTATTTGGTTTATGGTTATTATTCCTATGTGCTATCGTAAGGCTATGTTGTTTTCGGGATATCTATTCCAAGTTGAAGACTATGCCATTCTCTAAATATCCATATTATGGTTATCCTAGCTATATTCATTCCTTGATGATAAGTATGGTGAGATGATATCATATCCCTTCATACATGATTAATTGCTTTGGATAGATATCTTACCCTATTATGATAATAAAATGACAATGGACTGAGTAGATAAATCCCTAGAGCTAAAAGATGCTTAATTATCTTTCATAAAGCAATTTCGAAAATCTATATAGCTCTAGAGATTATATTGAAATATAACATGTAGGGAAATTTAAATAGCCCCAAATATGTGTGCACTCAATATGATAACACCATTTATGATTATGGGCATACACATAGGGGGAGCTTCTATATATCCTACTCCCTCACAAATGCTTCAATCAATTTCTTTTTTAGATCCATATGTTGTCATCAAAGATCAAAAAGGGCGAGATTGAAAGGACATGTTTCCTAATCCTAGTTTTTGTGTTTTGATTACAACAATTGGAAGTATTTGACCATTGTGCTTAAGTGTTCTAGGGAACAAATGAAAAATATACAAAGCTATGAGAGCACAAAAATGGAGAAAGAAAAACAAGTCAAAACACTTGTTTGTTAAAGAAAATAGTCAAAGAAAGAAGAAGGAGAAAGAAGAAATCGAAAGGGAAGAAGAAAGGAAGAAAACTTCCTGCGGCCTGGCCGGGCCTTAGGCCGGGGGGTTCGGTTAGGTGGCCGGCCTTGTGGCCAGCCCATGCCGGGCTCTCCCCTCCGTAGGTCGGGCACTGCCTAGCCGGGCTCCTCGGTGTGCTGGCCGGCCTAGCAGCCGGCCCAGGCCGGGTCCTCTACGCCCAGGCCTGGCTCCCTGCACGACAGGCCGGCCTCCCAGCCGGCCAGGCCGGGCTCTAGGCCGGGCACTCTGCACAGCACCAAGATACCTCCCAACGGCCGCTTTCTTCCCCCCACTGTAAATAGGACTTGTATCCTACCTTTTGGAGGTTTCAAACAAGCATTCTCACACCTCACATTGTTGACCACCTCCAAGCTCAAGGTTATCCCCAAATACCCAACCAAAGCCATTGATCTCTTGGGATTTGGAGAAGAAGATCTAGATCTACAACTTCACCAAGCCGATTCGTCATCAACCCACTCATCCCCTAGGGATCTTGTTGTTCCTGGTTCATTGGAGCCAAGAACCTTGTTTTTTCTAGCTCATTGGAGTTTGGAGCCTTTTTGTTGTCCCCGAGGATCTTGTGCTCGTGGATCTTGCTTCCCGGTGTCTTGGTGGCTCCGGGGATTTGGTGAGGACCCTCCAAAGTTGTGGAGTGTGCCTCATCCTTGTAAAGGTTCTAGTTGTCAACCTCAACAGCAACATAGTGATTCGAGCCTCGCCACATCGGTTGAAGGACTCGAAGGAGATACGGTGTGCCATTTGAGGGCTACTCAATGTTCCACTTTGGTGGCACCGCACCTCTCCAACGGAGATTAGCTTCCATTGGGAAGTGAACTTCGAAATAAATCTCCGCGTCACTGTGTTCGGTTATTCCTCAACTTACCTTTACTTTTTGCTACTAGCTTAGTCATATGTTCACCTTGTGATAGTTGTACTTGCTCAACATACATGATTGTTCACCTAGTTGCATAATCTAGACAATCTATATCTGAGCACTATCTTGTTAAATCGAAAAAGAAGCTAAACTTTGTAGTTAACTATTCACCCCCCCTCTAGTTAACCTCTCGATCTTTCACAAGGGAGTATCGTCAAGTTCTCTCCGTTGGAGACGACGTTGGCTTCTTCTTCCATCAACGGATGGACCATCGTATCATCGTCGATATCCATGATCTACTAGAATCGAGCAACAAAACAACAAATCAACCGATCGCTGGCGTTGGCAAAATTCTGAAAAATCAATCCTACTGCAGTCCGTCGAACACCTTTCGTGCAAGATGGACGCGCGTGGTCATCAGGAGCTCTGTGCCTGGTGAGTCGAGGAGCTCCAGCACGGGAAGCCTCAAGGAGACGGAGGTGGGTGCGGCCTACGAGAGGGGTGTGGGAACGGGGGAAAAATGACGATGTGGTCAGACGGGGGGAAGTGAATTGTAAGAGAAAAAAGGGTAGAGGAAACAGTGTGTTGGCTGTCTCAATGAGAACGATGGCTCACCTACCGATATCTGATGTGGCAGTGCGCGCGTTTCGTCTGTCGATACAAGTTTACCCATACTGGAGTGGGAGTGGGATTGTAGTTCCGGACAAATTATTGGGCTGCCCCGGACACATCCATATATGCATTGGGTATCAGGATTTTAATCGATTCATATCTGTATGCTTCCGACCTGAAATCCAAAACCGCCAAGGACAAAAGAATTAGAAAAATCTCGAAAAAACGAGAAGTTGTCTAAATCTCCAACTGTTTCCCAATGAACGGTATTTTCACTAATAGCAGAGGTCTTGATGACTTGGCTAAACACTTGAATATTGCCTAGTATGTTAGGGATCATAAGTTGGAGTTTTTGGCAATTTCCGAAACAAGGAGAAGAGATTTTCTAGTGAGCGTTCTAGATCGCCTTTCAGATGGCCTAGATTTCACTTGGCAATCCATTCCCCCTCGAGGAAGGTCGGAAGGCATTTTACTTGGCGTTAAAGCAGATTCTATGAAAGTGTTTGCTTATACGCATGGGGACTTTCATATTAAATTCCACGTCCGTAATAGAGCTGACAATTTTACATGGAGTCTTGCTGCCATGTATGGAGCCACCCAAGAAGATCATAAGGTTGCTTTTCTCCTTGACTTGGTTAACTTGGCTAATAATGACCCATACCCTATTTTAATAGGAGGGGATTTTAATATGCCGAGGTTCCCACATGAGAAAAGTAGGGGGAGGTTTGATATTCATTGGCCCTTTTTGTTGTCAATGATAGCCTTGACTTAAGAAGGTGCACATGACGGGAATACAATTCACTTGGGCGAACAGTCTTCCCGAGTCTATATACGAGAAACTGAATCGTGTATTGATGAGTACTGTTTGAGAAAAAAATACTCAGGTGCACGCCCTAGAATGTATCGAGGATTTTATCTGACCATGCTCCTATACTTTTATTGGCCGGCACATTCAAACCGTGAGCACAAGCCCAGTATAAGTTTGAATTGGGATGGTTGCTGCGAGATGTCTTTGATGAGTTGGTCAAAAAGGTATGGTCGATGCCAGTTGATGCTAGTTGTCCGATCCGAAGATAAAATATTAAAATACATAACTTGCGCAAATATCTTCGGGGTTAGGCTAGACACACAGCTGGTATACTAAAGAAAAAGGAGCGCATGTGTTTCATTATTGATGAGCTTGACCAACTAGTAGAGACATGCATACTTTCACAGCAGGAAATTTAGCTTAAAAGCCAATCGAATGCGTAGGTGGCGCATATGCTACGTGGGGAAGAGTTCAAATGGTACCAAAGATCTAAGGCAAAATTCATTCTTGAAGGGGATTCGAATATGGGATATTTCCATGATGTCACCAATGGTAGACATAAGAAAAAAACGTATACATTCTCTTATTTAGGACAAAGGTTTGATCGAGGGACAGGAACAACTCAAAGAATATATCACAACATACTATAAAAATCTGTTTAGGGCTACAGAAGAAGGAAATTTCTCTTTGGACGACTCATGCACAGAGGATATCCCCCAAATTTCTAATGAGTAAAACACGTTTCCTAATGCTCCTTTCACCGAGGAGGAAGTTAAGAAGGCTGTATTCCAAATGGAACATAATAAGGCTCCACGGCCTGATGGTTGTCCTGCTGAATTCTATCAGCATTTCTAGGAAGTCATCAAGCCCGATGTTGAGTCCTTGACTCGGTAGGTCCATTGTATGGGATACTAGGGTTCGAAGATTAGGAGACGAATACGCGTTGGTGATCTCCATGGCTAACAAGGAGCATCGTTTACCCTAGGTTCGGGGCCCTCGTAGAGGTAAAACTCTTACTCCCGCTTGTCTGATCTGTATTATGATGAGGTAATCGAGATGTTACAATCGTGATGCTATGCTAAAGCGTACGGGGTGTCTCCCGTGTATTGTCTAGTCGATCTTGCGTGTAGTTGTGGCTTGTCCTTTCTCTCCTTCCTCCTGGCTTTATATAGGTAGCCAGGAGGGGTTTACATGAGTCCTAGTAGACTACAAATAGAAGTACTTGTCTTGTGGTTCAAGAAATCCACTTTGGCTTCTTGGACCCGGATGGGCCTTCGAGCGGGCTCCCCGTAACGTAGAAGACGGTAGGATCAAGTAGGGGACATGGCGAGTGTCCCCATGTCACTAGCCCCCAAGAGTTTAGTCGACTCATTTGAGTCGGTTAGAGACTCAAGGACAAGTTTCGATTCTGAAGAGTATTTGATAAGTTGTTGAGTCGTTAGCAGCCGATAAGTCGTTGAGCCCGAAGGACCCGATAAGTCGTGGAGGACTCGAAGCTTTTTTGAGAGTCGATGATGTCTGATGTTTGAGGGTGTCGAATCTGTTGCTCGGCAAATCCCTCGGGTGAACCTATAGGGTTTCGAATAGGAGAACCCATGAGCACTGGTGGCAATCGTCGGCTAGACAGGGGCAAAATTTACCCAGGTTCGGGGCCCTCGTAGAGGTAAAACCCTTACTCCTGCCTCTGTCGATCTGTATTATTGAATAGATCGGTTACAAAGATGATCGCTCAAGTCGAGAGTACAATCTCGAGCTTAAGGCTTTGGTGGTGCGGTATTGCTTGGTCCTCTTCCGGTGGTTCTCCTGGCCTTATATAGGTGGCCAGGTCTCAAACCCTACCCGGGGAGGACTCGAACTCTAACCCTATGTCGGTTACAAATTTCCTAACTTAGCCCGCAAGGTACTGCGGGTGGGCTTCACGTGGGCCTTCTGGAACACTCCAAGGGCTTCCCTTCTTGGGCCTTAACGTCGGGTCTGAGACGGGGTGTCCTTACCCGCAGGGTCTAAGATCCATTCCTTCGTCAGTAGCCCCCGAGCGTTTGCTCGATTGGGATTTTTCCAGTCGAGTAGACGGTCAGATTGTTCATCTTACCTTCGGATAACCATTATGGTCGTTTCCTGTTTTAGAGGGTGTGTACCCTGTGTGATGAGCTTTTGTACTCGAGTGTCGAGTAATGAAAGTGCCTAATTTTATGGCTGTTATCGCAGAAGGATACGGCGCAGTAGCTTGGCTCTCCCGAGAGATCGGGGCCAATTAATTGCGACTAGGGCAAAAACAGTTCTGGCCTACACAGATTCGAGACCTCCGACTCGAACCCGATGAGGTGATTGTTGCGACTGGGCCGTAGTGGTCTTACCGAGTCGAACTTAACCTATAGGGGTACCTGGCGCGTCCGCTAGGATTTTTCTTCGTGTTGTTGACACGGAGTTATACCGGAGGACGCAGCATGAGTGCGATTCCAGGCCCTTAAGAGAGATCTTTTGGGTCTTACCTTCATATTCGAAAGAATATGGCATCCGGATGTACCTAGTCGGCTGAACTATCCAGGTTTATGATGTGCACACATCGTGTGGATGAGTGGCAGGATCTGCCTACTCGTGTAGTTTTGGGTTTGTAGTTCCTTCTTCATACGAAAGAGTTTTCGTGTTAGGAGTTTTCATGCCCATATGAAAGAGTTTTCATGTTTTTGGGGTATTGTGCCCATACGAAAGAGTTTTTCGTGTGTAGGGTATTTTTCATGTGAAAGAGATTTCACGTCATAATTTCTCCATACGAAGTTATTTTCGTATTCGGATTTTCTATTCGGAGGAATTTGTCCATACGAAGTTATTTTCGTGCTTGGGCTTTCCATCCGAAAGATTTTTCAGCTTGATGATGCACGCTATGACGTCATGGCGCACTTTTATCCTCCCGATGGGACGTGACGGAGTGAGAGAAGAAGGGCTGGCCCACTTTGTCACCTTTTTGACTGAAAACGAGACGTCGTTCCCGGTTTTTACGTGAACAACGCAGTAAATGCGCACGATCCTCCGTTAGGATCGTGGCACGAAACAGCATCTGTCGCCCTCTCGTTTCGCCTTCGCACGCGGCGGCCGCGATGGACGCCTCCTGGCGTATCGAGTGGCCAGGATCGAGCGGTCCTGTGTATAAATACAGGCCTTGGTGGAACGGTGAAAACTTCCCAGCCTTTGTCTTCTTTGCTCATCTTCCTCCTCGCGCTCCATCTTCCCTCGCTCTCCAAGCTCGTGCTAGCAGCAATCGCGGGCGGCAAGAAATGTGTTGTAGCCTCGTCGTCGAAGGCTTCAGGGGATGCTCCTCCGCCACCCGCGCCGCGCTCAGGTGATTGGCGTTCGCCCAACACCACGGCCAAGAGTATCAAGGGAATGCAGCGAGACGGACTGCTGCCTCCGGAAGCGGAGAAACGGGTACGCCTCGGCAAGAAAGAGGAGGTACCTAATCCCCGCGCGAATGAACGCGTGATCTTCGCGGATCACGTGTCGCGCGGTCTTTCTCTCCCTCTTCACCCTTTCCTCATGGCTCTGCTGTATGTCTACGGCATACAGCTCCATGATCTGCCTCCAAACGCAATGCAGCACATCTCGTGCTTCATTGTTCTTTGGAGTGCTTTCTGGGCATTCGCCCCCACTGGGGTCTCTGGAAGGCCCTCTTCAAGGTGTGTGTCTTCCGCGAGAGATCGCGGGTGGAGACGGAGCTTGGGGAACCGTTGCGCACCGGCGGCTTCGGGATCCAGGCGAAGTCAGAGAACGGCTACTTCACCATGCACTTCATCGACTCCGCCCAGGGATGGAGGAAGAAATGTTTTTATGTAACCGACAACAGCGCGGGTGGAGTCAATGAATTCCACCCGTTCGCTGTTTTGAAGAAACGGAAGTCTTGGGCGCACAAACTTTCGGCTGAAGAAAACCGAGTTGTCGCTCCTCTGCTCGCCAAGGTGGCTACTCTTCGTGATCAAACCGCAGGAATTGCGCTGAACGGCCTGCACTTGGCGAGTGTCTTCCTCAAGCGCAGGGTTCATCCCCTGCAAGATAGGCCATCCGCGATGTGGGAGTACCAGGGCGCCGGGGATCCTAGTCGCGTGAACCGTGAAGAACTCTCGAGTGCTGAATTCGAGAAGAAGATCGTGGCTATCACCAGTTTAAAGGAAGGCGATACCTTCCCCGACTGCCCGG
The DNA here is from genome assembly GCA_028641055.1 of Alopecurus myosuroides. Classification (NCBI taxonomy): domain Eukaryota; kingdom Viridiplantae; phylum Streptophyta; class Magnoliopsida; order Poales; family Poaceae; genus Alopecurus; species Alopecurus myosuroides. The sequence goes on from CM054062.1 coordinate 18,825,309, forward strand.
TAGCTGCTTTTGAGGCATCGAGGCCACCACCAGCTGAAGTAAGTTCTGAATTTCTTTGTCTTCATTTCTTTTCCTCGTTCTGAGATCTTGTCGATTGAAATTTTCTCTCGTTTTTCTTATGTCTTCTTCAATAGAGCCTAGCCGTGACTACATGCTACCCGCCAATATCTGGGGAGGATGCCTCCGATTTGCTGGCAAGTAACTTGGACGGCCCAGCCGACACCAGTGTTGCTGACGCCTCCTCGAGCTTCGAGAGTGATTCCTCGGATAGTGTGGAGGATTCGGGTGACGGTCTCCTCCAGCTCAAACGCCGTCGAGTAGAGGGTGACGAGGCCACTTCCAAGGACAATTCCTTGGAGGAATCGTCCGGGAAGGGGCCCCTCATCGTAACTCCGCTGCACACACTCGCCCCTTCTCCTTCATTTCCAGCAATCGAAACCGCCTGGAATGCGGATATGCTGGACGAGGAAGATGATGACGAGTAAGTTTCTCTTCTCGTTCTTAGTCGAACATTTCCTTTCGCATCTTGTTGACGCATTGTCTTCATTGTAGCCTGCAAGCTATCAGCCCTCGCAGGTACGCCTCTTCCCTTCCTCCCGAGAGGAGGAATAAAGTGGGAGCTGCGGGTGAGACTCCTACCGCCGAAACCGTCCAAAATTCACCGAGTGTAGCCCCCAACGCGGCGACTACGGAATACAGAATTCCTAGTTTTGCTGCTGGGGCTTCGGTTCGTAAGGAGGTGTCGGGCAGCTCGGCGGATCCCCTCTCCTTCGCTCAAGGCCAGGTAAACTCTGCTACCTGCTCTTTAATGCTTTATCGTCCTTGGATTTGTTATCGGGTGCACGTCAGTGCTCCCGATGGGAGTAGCCCCCGAGGCTGTAGTCGATCGCATGCGATCGGCTACAGGCTCAGAGATAGTCTTTTCCTTCTTCTTCTTTTTATCGGGTGCACGGCAGTGCTCCCGATGGGAGTAGCCCCCGAGGCTATACTCGAATGTTTACAATCGAGTATAGTCTCAAATTTCACTTTTCTGATTCTTCTATCTTCATGTTCCTTGCGGTCGCTTATCGACTCCCTTGCGGCGATGGGTCGGCGTGTTGTTCTCGCTGAGTCGGAATGCGGGATCCTTCGATCAGACCGTGATCGACTCGCCTCGGAGAACGAGCTTCTTCGGAGTAAGTTTACCATCTTCTTTTGTCTTTATTTTTCCACCAATGCTTCGGCTCTAACAACTACTGCTATGTAGCTCAAATTGTCTTCTGGGTGTCCCACTGGAGCTTCCTGGGGTCCATCGGGTGGATCCCCTTGCGGCGATGGGTCGGCGTGTTGTTCTCGCTGAGTCGGAATGCGGGATCCTTCGATCAGACCGTGATCGACTCGCCTCGGAGAACGAGCTTCTTCGGAGTAAGTTTACCATCTTCTTTTGTCTTTATTTTTCCACCAATGCTTCGGCTCTAACAACTACTGCTATGTAGCTCAAATTGAGTTTATGAAGACCGAGAAGGCGAATTCCTCCACTCGGGCAACTGCTCAAGAGGCTGAGTTGGCGGCTGTTCGACGGGATCTCGAGTCCTCCCGCATGTTGTCAGCTGATCTTGAAGGAAAGTTTGCGGCTGCCCAGGATGCTCTGAAGAAATTGGAGGAAGATGGCACCAAGGCGGATACCGACCTTGTCGACTTCCTTCGTCCCCTTGCCGAGCGCTTTGCGGGTAAGTTACCTTTGTCCTATGATTTGTCTTCTGCCGTGGCGAGTCCTTTGGATCTTAACATTTTTCTTTGTAGGTCTTCTGGGTGTCCCACTGGAGCTTCCTGGGGTCCATCGGGTGGATGCCCTGACGGATTCTTGCGCCCAGCTCAGGAGGCACGCCGAAGGGGTCTGCACCTTGATTGGTGATGCCACTCGAGTGTTGACGCAGCTGCACGGCCGCCTTCTCGTCAACGCCGTGTCTCCACCCGCGCTGAGTGATTTCCTGAAGATTTTCTCGGAGAGCAATCTCCTTGAAGCTTACGTGGTCGCCCAGTCAGAGTCTGGGGCGAAGACCGCCACCCAGTTCGCGCTGGCGCACGGAGTCACTGGCTTGGAGGAGGCCTACTCGGAGCTCCCTGTCGATCTTGCTACGGGCAAAAAGGTAGGGCTTCGTCGTTTTGGCGAGCCAGCCGGAGTCCTTGCTCGGAAGTTATCCGAGTTGTTTGCTCATGCTAAGGGAGGGACCACCGCCGCGAGCAGTTGCACAACTGTAGCTCCTTAGTATATTTCTTTTGTACTTCGCTGTTTTCGATTGTAATGAACCTTGGGAGGTGCTCTCGTATTTTCAATGTTTTAATCGAGGTGTTCTGCTGAAATGCTTCCCGCGATTGTGTGTTTCCTCCTGATGGGAGTAGCCCCCGAGCACCTGTCGAATAGGTGGTTAATATATCTCGAATAGGGCATCTTATTCCTTTAACTTCCTTGTATTTTTCAGATAGCCGGGGTGGCTGCGGAGCCTTCAGGTGGACTTGCTACTCCAGCAAATCCTCTTGTTGCCGCCGTTGGGACCTTTGCAGGTCTCCGTGATCGTGTAGCTGATGGTGAACGCAAGCTAAAAGCGTTGTGTGGGATAGCTGATGTCGCTAAGTCCAAACAAAAGCTGGCGACTGAACGCGAGCAGTTTGTGATGGATGAATTGGCGTCTGTTGCCAATGATTTTCTCTGTAAGTAGTTCAGCCCCCAAGTCTTTCTTGTCTTTTTCCCTTTTTTGATCATGTATCTTTGCTTTTCAGTTGTTCGGCCGGATGACAGGAATGAGAAACAGTGGGTGGAGAACCACATCTTTCAAGAAGCTGGCAGCTCGAGGCCTCATGCGAATAATTTTTGGTCCGATCATAGTCGAGGTTTTGTGCTTGCTACCTTGAAGTTCCGAGTCATCCAGGCGAAGATACTCGTGAGTTCCTTTCACGAGGTTTTGATTGCAATGAACGCCGCTTTCTATCCGCCGCAAAGGGGTCCTGAAGATTGGAGCCATCTTCTCAGGGTGTTTGGTCGAGAAGGAGAGATTCGCGAGTGTGTTCGCAATCAGATGACTTGCGGCTCGGTGGTGGCTCTCTCTTTCGTCCGGTTGTGGCATCCTGAGGTGAATTTCAACTCCATAGCTAGACTTCCTGATGGTCCAGTCGACGATATGTCTCCTCATTATAGGGCTGTTCGACATGCAGCAGAGGAAATCATTCGATTGACCTTGGATGAGGTTGATCGGGTTTTGGCGGCGGAGAATGCTTATCACCATGTGTAAATGTAGGATGTATGTATCATGTTGTGCTGTATAGTTTGTAAAAACTGTTGTAAGGTGTTCAACCTTGTGTATATAAATTTTCATGTAATGCTGAGTTTATGCGTAACCCTCGTGTGTTTGTGGGGTGTATACCTGTTACTTTTTAGCATGTAAGGATGAAGAATCTTCGAGTATCTATGGTTGAGAAACCATGTATTTTATTATAATGACTGAGAAGTCATGTGTTTTTCTATCGAGCTACAAGATGGCTAGTATAGCCTTATTACTGCGAGTATAATAAATCTAGGGATAAAATTTGCGGAGGTGTGCAACATTCCAAGGATTGGAATAGATGCCTCCAGTCGCCGGGTTCTTCAGTCTATAGGCCCCGCCTGGGATAACTTCGTGTATTATGAAGGGTCCTTCCCATGGTGGTTCGAGCTTGTGTCCTTCCTTCTACTTGAGCCGTAACACCAGATCTCCTACTGCGAAGGCTCTGTGGCGTATGCGGCGACTGTGATAATTTCGCAGTGATTGTTGATATACTGCGGATCTTGCGAGTGCAATATCGCGCATTTCATCGAGTGCGTCCATATCTTCCGCGAGTGCCCTGTTGGAGGTTTCTTTGCTGTAGGCAACAACTCGTGGGGTGCTGAACCTGACATCCTCGGGAAGGACTGCTTCTGCCCCGTATACCATGAAAAATGGTGTGTATTTTGTGGATCGGTTTGGAGTTGTGCGGAGGCTCCATAGCACGGAGGGTAGCTCTTCTGCCCAATGTCCTGCTGCTGGGTGTAGACGATCGAGTAGACGCTTCTTGATGCCAGCCGAAACTAATCCGTTGGATCTTTCGACTTGGCCGTTGGTTTGTGGATGGGCAACTGAGGCAAATTTGAAGTTGATGCCCTTTTCCTCACAGAACTGCTGTGTTTCCTTTGCTGTGAAATTAGTACCATTGTCTGTAATGATGTCGTGTGGTACTCCAAACCTGCAGACGATGGAATCGAGGAATTTGACGGCACATTGGGCGCTAGCCGAAGTTACTGGCGTGGCTTCAATCCATTTGGTAAATTTGTCAACTGCGACCAGCAAGTGTGTGTATCCACCTGGCGTGGACTTGCGTAGTGGTCCTACCATGTCCAGCCCCCATTGTGCAAAGGGTCAGGCGATGGGTATCATATGCAATTCCGCAGCGGGTGCGTGTGGTTTTGGTGCGAATCGCTGGCAAGCGTTGCACCGGTCGACCAGTTCCTTTGCATCTCTGGCTGCTGTAAGCCAGTAGAATCCTGCTCGGAAGGCTTTTCCCATGATTGCTTTCCAGCTAGCGTGATGTCCACAGTCTCCTTGGTGGATGTCTTGTAGTAATTCCTTGCCATCTTCGGGCGCTATACATCGCTGGAGTATGCCCGAGATGCTCTGTTTGTATAATTCTCCGTTGACCACCCGAAAGGATTTACTGCGTCTGATTATCTGTCGAGCCTCGCGAGGATCTGCTGGGAGCTGTTTGGCGGACAAGTAGTCGAGGTATTTCTGCGTACAGACTGGCTCGACCAGAAAAACTTGTCGCGAAATATTATGAATAAGCTCGATAATGGCAACTTGCGGGCTTACCTCTGTGTCCGGTGCTGCGGGTGCTCCTGCAGCTTTTTTGACTTTGACTGATCGTTTAGTCATTCGCTCGAAATATATCCCTGGTGGTACGGGTGTGTTTGTGGAACCCATGTTTGCCAGCCTGTCTGCTTCTTCATTGCTTGATCTCGCAATATGCTTCAGCTCGCATCCCTTGAAACTTCCTTCGAGTAGGTTGTACATGTCGCGATAAGCGACCATGTTTTCAGCGACAACGTCGTATTCCTTCATTGTCTGTTGCACGATGAGATTGGAGTCGCCGTAGATCATCAGTCGGGTGGCTCCACACGCAACTGCCATCTTCATCCCGTGCAACAGAGCTTCATATTCTGCGTCGTTGTTTGATGCTGGATCATCAGGTGGAAAATCCAATCGGAGGACGTACTGTAGTTTGTCCCCTCTAGGTGATATTAGGACGATTCCAGCTCCTGCTCCTTCGTTTCTTTTGGACCCGTCGAAGTACATAATCCAATTGCTCGTGTATTCTGGTGGCCCGGGCGTTTGTAGCTTTGTCCACTTGCTCAGGAATTCCACGAGTACCTGGGATTTTACTGAATTGCATCATGCATAGATTATGTCCCAAGCGCCTAGCTCGATGCTCCATTTTGCTATTCTTCCAGATGCCATTGGGTCGTTCATGATTGTACCGAGTGATGCATCATTAACCACTGTTATGGTATGTTCCTGGAAGTAGTGTTTGAGCTGTCGAGCTGTGAGAGCAACTCCATATGCAAGCTTCTGGTAGTGAGGATATCTTTGTTTGCATGGCGAGAGCACCTCACTGATTTAGTAGATCGGTCGTTGGACTCCATATGCCTTGCCCTCCTCAGGTTGTTCGACTACGATGGCTGTGCTGATGACCTGGTTTGTTGCGGCTAGGTATAGGTAGAGTGGCTCCCTTTCTTGCGGTGTTGTAAGGATGCGCCTGCTTTGCAAAGATCGTTTCAGATCTGCGAATGCTTGCTTAGCCTCTGGTGTCCACTCAAATTTGTCCGTCTTTTTTAACAGCTTGTAGAAGGGTAATGCCTGCTCGCCCAATCGTGCAATAAATCTGCTAAGAGCGGCTAGTCGCCCCGCGAGCTTTTGGACTCCGCGTAAATTGGTTGGCTCCTTCATTGTCAAGATTGCTTGTATTTTCTCCGGGTTGGCTTCGATGCCTCTGGCGGATACCAGGTACCCGAGTAGTTTTCCTGCTGGGACGCCAAAGACGCACTTTGTCGGATTGAGCTTGATCATGTATGCGTTGAGGGCGTCAAATGTTTCTCTAATGTCCTCGAGGAGTGTATCCTCTACTCGAGTCTTGATGACGATGTCGTCAACGTACACTTGTACGTTCTTACCAATGAGCTTGGCGAGGCATTTTTGCATGCAGCGCTGATATGTCGCACCTGCGTTCTTGAGCCCGAAAGGCATTGTCGTGTAGCAGTACACACTGTGTGGCGTGATGAATGCTGTCTTTTCCTCGTCTTCCTGCTTCATCCGGATCTGATTATATCCCGAGTAGGCGTCCAGGAAAGATAGGTGTTGACAACCCGCAGTAGAATCCACGATCTGGTCGATTCGCGGGACGGGAAAATTATCCTTGGGGCAGTGCTTATTTAATGACGTGTAGTCAATGCACACTCGAAGGATGTCAGTGTTCTTCTTTGGAACCAGCACCGGGTTTGCTAACCAGGTGGATATCTTGATCTCTCTGATGAATTTTGCTGCTAGCAATCTGTTTACTTCTTCTCCAAGCGCTTTCTTCTTGGGTTCTGAAAACCGTCGAGTGGTCTGCTTGATGGGTTTTGCGTCTTTGAAGACTTCGAGTGAGTGCTCGGCGAACTCCCTGGGTATTCCTGGCATATCTGAGGGCTGCCAAGCGAAAATTTCCCAGTACTCACGGAGGAGTTCAACGAGCGCGCTTTCCTATGCTGGCGAGAGGGTAGTTCAGACCATCGCTGTCTTCGCAGAATCCGTCGGGTGCACGTGATGCTTTCGGGTGTCGCTGTTTGTGCTCAACTCCAATTCCGGCACGTTTTTCTTTGTGAGGGGCATCACGGAGTGGTCCGTGGTCTTTGCCAGCTCCTGCTGTTCTTCTTGCATCCCGAAGGATTTTGCGATCTCGTTGAACTCGATGTCGCATTTGTTGGACTTCTGGAAATCTCCGTCGATGGTGATTACACCATATTCTCCGGTTAGCTAAAGCTTCAGGTACGCGTAGTGCGGTACTGCCATGAATCTGCCGAACGCTGTTCGACCAAGAATGGCGTGGTACTGTGAGGGCCAGTCGACTACTTCGAAGTCGAGGAATTCTCTTCTGTAGTTGCGTCGATTGCCCAACACAACCTCTAGGTTAATTGTTCCAAGTGGACGGATCGCCTTTCCCGGAACTATCCCGTGGAAGGATGTTTCTGATTCCGCAAGGCCGTCCAGGTTCCTGTTCATCCGGCGGAGCGTATCCGCGTAGATAATGTTGATGCCACTGCCACCATCCATAAATACGCGGGCCAGTTCCTAGTTACCAATCTGTGCTTGGATTACGAGGGCGGCGTGTCTTGGTCGATAGACTCGTGGTGGATGGTCTTCCATTGAAAATGTGATCGGTTGGTCCGCCATCTTCAGGTATTCGGGCCTTGTTGGCGGGGTCTGCACAGCCATGCATAGCTGCGTTGTGTTTGTCTTCTGAGCTCTGCGGGACGGGCGGACCTTCTGGATCATTCCTAGTTGTCCTGCCGGGTTCGGGTACGCGTTGGCTCCGGCGTTTTGTGCAGGTGGCGTAGGTAGTGTGGCTAGCGCCATGTTTGGATTTGCTGGTGGAGGTAGGGGTTGTGGCGGCTGGAATCCTTGGTGTCCTGCTCCCGGAAGTGGCGGGTAATTTTGGTTGGCTGCTGATCTACTTTTCTTCGAGAAGGCCTCACTGATTTCGATAAACTTTCGGCAGTCCTTGAGAAGGTGTGTTGCCTTAGTTTTGCCCGTGCGCTTATCTGTAAATAGATGTAGCGAGCAGTACGCATCGAGGTCCTCCTCGGGAGTTTTGTCCTCAGCCTTTGGTCTCCACTCACGATTTCCACAGCGTCCAGTGTCGCGACTTCGCGTGAATTCCGCTGCTACCATCTCTTCTCGATCCTCGTGATCGTAGTATTTCCTCCTTTTCCTTCGGCCATGGCGATCTTCTTCGGGCGCAGGTGATGACACTCTCTCATTGCGCACTGCGTCTTCTCCATTAGCCCATTTGTCGGCTATGACCATTAACTCCCCGATAGTTTTGGGTGCTGCTCGGCCTAATTCTTCTCTGAAAGCAGTTCGTCGGGCGCCTTTTGCGAAGGCTTCTACTGCTACTTCTTCCGAGATGTTTCCTGCGGTGTTCCTGAGCGTGGTCCATCGCTGAATATACTCGCGGGTGGACTCTCCGCTCTTCTGTTTGCAGGCTCGTAGTTCTTCAATGGTTGCTGGTCTTTTGTAGGTGGACTGGAAGTTTTTGCAGAAATCTTGCTTCCAGCCATCTGCGCGCCGCGCCGACCAAGTGCAGGTTGAGATACTGCATAGCCGTGTTTTTATTCCCACGTTGGCATTTTACTGCCGTGAGGTAGTCGTTTAGCCACGACGAAGCCTCGAGTGAACCATCGTATTTCGTGACTTCTGTGCTGAGCTTGAATCTCTTGGGTAGGGGTGCCTCGCGGATGCTGCGAGCGAAACACAGCGCGCCGCAGGTCTCGTCATCCGAGGAACTGGACGAGGAGCGCGCGCGGTTCCTCGCAGCTCTTGCCTTGTCCACCTTGTTTTGTGCGATATCTGAACGCGCGTTATATCCTGGCTGGTCGCGACCAGTTTCTTTCCTTGGCTCTTTGCTGCGATTCCGCGAGCGGCTGCTATGACGCCGCGAGCTTTTATTTCTCGGGCTTCCTTCACTGCTGCTTCGACTATCGCCGCGTCTCCGAGCTTCTTTTCCTCGACCACGGCGAGGTGATTTGTCTCTTCTAGGCGAAGTGCTCCTATGCTTGCGCGATGCCTCTTTTTCTTTTTCCTTCTCCTTTTCTAGCTGTTCGGCGGCCTTCCGGCGGTCATAGGAGGCGAGCCTCGCGGCTGCCAAACCTAGTCCCTTGCGCACCTGCTTGTACTGTTCTGCCCGAGGGTCGCTTTCCGTCGGTTGGTACATCTGCATGTAGGTTGTTGCGGCTAGGACTGCGGCAGCAGGAGTTTGCGGGTAGACGTTTCCGTCTTCATCGAACCGCATCAGAGAAGGTGCGATCGACCTGCTGACTCCACCTAAGGACTCGACGTCCATGGATGTTGACGCGTATCCCCTCCTCGCAGGTCGGGTTCCGACCGAGGGTGTTAGGGACAGCTCAGCTCGTCGTTGACTTGATTCATCCGCCGCTCTTTTTCGACGGGGCAGATCTATTCGAGCTTCTTTGATGGTTGCGGCCGCTCTCACTAGATGGTAGTTGTAACATCCCAATTTTGCTAACAAAAGTGTGTGGTGTGTGTTCATCCCATACATGCATGGAAACAAAAATTGAAACCAATTTAAACCAATTTAAGTTATGAATTTAAATGGTTTGAGAACATCCCACAAAAAGTACTTATTTTGGGTTCCAAAATCTTGTATTGGAAAATATTTCAAACACACCAGACCAAAACATGGTTTTGTTGGAAATTTCATAAGCGTTCCAAAAATAAATTATTCCAAATTTTCTGATTTCAAAAAGGCCCTCAAAAGGTTGTTTTCTGTTCTGTTTTTAAAGAGAAAAGGACTTCTTTGTAAAATTCAGCAATTCCTGGGGGTTTTCGCAAAACGCACTTTGTCTTCTACCTCCTGCCAGTAGGCGAGAAGAACGCCGACGGCGCCCCGCGCCACGTCCTGCTTGGTCCCTTCCGAGGGGATAAGGGTGAGGAGAGCCCTCCCTGTGCGCTGCTCGCTCCCTCATCCTCACCTCTTCACGCTCCCTCTCTCTGTGAGTTCATGAACTGGGTCGAAACCCTAGCTCGCCGGCCGCCGCGTTTTGGCGCTGCCCTGGACCGCGCCGGACTACTCCGAGCACACCACGAGGACTACCTCGTCCCTCTCTATCTCCCTGTGAAAGCAATTTGTCGAGGAAGGCCGGAATCCCTGCCGCCGTGTGCATCTTCTCCGACTCCGGCAACCGCCGCCGTGGCCGATTCCGCCGTCTTCCGGCGCCGCCTCGCCTATCCAACCACACCACGAGCATCCCCGCGCCGTGGTGAGCGTCCCCATGCCCTCCAACCTCCCCCTCCCTCTCTGGTTCTTTCCGTCGTCGTGCCCCGTCGGCCGCCGCCGCGCCATTGCTCGCCGGCGACACTCCGGCGACCAAATGGTCGGTGCGCCACCACCCCTAGACTCGCCTCGGTCCCCTCTAGATGGTTCACCCCTCAATTCCACGAATCCACGAAGGAATCACTCGAATTTGAGTTCATCTGAGAAGATCCTCTTCCTGTGATGTCACAGTGACGTCACGATGACGTCATAATCTCTTTTTTTTAGTAATTCCAGCAATTTCGAGAAAATAAATAAAATTGATATTTTAATAACTTTTGTTTTATTCTTCAGAAAAATAAAAGTAAGGTATAGAAATGATCAGAAAAATGATCTCTACCCAAAAATGTCATTTTCATATATGTTTGACCAAGTTGAAAAATGAGTATTATTTTAATGTTGTTTACTCATTTAAAATAGAAAAATAAGTTTTTATTCAATAAAATTAGAAAATTAAAAGATATATACCATTTTGCTCAAAATGACATTTGCAACCTGTTTATGATGTTTTCAACCTCATTTGAGAAATTAAAATGGTACTCACTTTCATAATTGTCCGACATGCCCCTCCGGGGTCTATTTCGGCCTAAATTTCAGTAAAACTGCATTTCTGACATGCGAACCCTAGCAACCCATCGAACATGTCTAGGGCTTTACTTCAACGCATTAATTTGCTCATGCATACATGTTGTGCATTGCATCGATGCCATGTTTGATTGTTGTTCTTCTTTGTTTCGGTGTTGTTTCCCCCTCGGTAGAACGTGACTCCGAAGAGAAGGCCAACAATCCAATGGCGAATACTTGATCCTAACCGACAAGTCAAGCACTTATTCCTGAAGACTTTATCTGGTTTTCTTATAACCAAGGCAAGCATAACCTCTTATCTGCTCATATATGATTTCAAAGTGATTTGAATCTCGTACTTTGCATTCGGTTCCAAACTATTTGATGTCAGTAGATAGAGTTCTCCTATATACTGCATAACCTAGATATCCTGATCCACTGCTCCTAGCAGCTATAGGTTTGTTTGTGCGCGCTTCGCTAAACCTTGTGAGTCTTGCTTAGCCATGCCTAGTTGCTGAATCTGGTCAATGCGTGAATCTTCTATGTTAGGTGTTTATGGTTTGAATTACCTTTGATAACTTGACTAATCATGGCATGGATGTGAGGCCACAATGGGTTGTGGTGTTTTGTCCTGTTCATGCCCCTAGGAGCGAGTTCTCGCCTTCGAGCCAAGACTGAGCGTACAGCCACACGTGGGCCGATGAACCCCGTCCGGCTGACTAACTTGTTTAACCTTATCCATGAGCCACGTAGTTTGAGCTTTCCATCTGCGTGTGTGTCGGAAAATGTTTTGGAGAAAACTAGGTCGTGACCGGGACAAGTGATGGACGTACACGGATCTTGTTCCCGACTCACAGAACAGGTGCCGTCAGGAGGTGGCCAACTCCCTGTTGACGGGGTGGCCCTGTTTGGGTTGACTCATGGATATGGTTCGACAAGGTAAAGGCCGGGAATCGACCACCCTCTGCCGGCACTTCCCGGACTAGTGCCAACCCGGTGGCACTAAGAGTCGGTTGGTACATGTGGGTAAAGTTGTACACCCCTGCAGGGTTAAATCTTTTCGAAAAGCCGTGTCTGCGGTTAAAGACGACTTGGTGACGGATTCTGTGATCATAGACAACTTAAACGGAATGACTAAAACTTGCTGATAACGATTGAAGGATGCCTCCTCGGAGATGCCGAGAGGGGTTACCTTGTAGCATGAGATAGTGTGGAACAACTGGAGGAGGTGATCTTTGAAGCACGAGGTGCTGAAATGGTTTGGTGGATTAAACGATGATGATATCAGTAGTTGAGTAGCTTTCTCATCTGTTTTCAAAATACTCCATGAGACGTGCTATTCCTTCCTCAACTTGCAAAACAAAGATTGCTTTACGCAAATCAGCCTTCATGAAACCCTTTTCGAAATAGCAGATATATAATAGGTTAATTAAGTCTTGTTGAGTACCTCCCGTACTCAGGTTTGCTTAATTTTGGTTCAGGAGAAGATCTCACTTTGGTGGTGTTTCAACGTGGACATCGACGAGTAGTTCGGGGTTCCCAGGTAGCAGCCTGGAATCTATGGGCTGGGACGTCGCCTTATGTTGCGGCCTCTTAGGCCTTTTTGGTTATTGTTGATTAGCAACATAATTTGCCTTCCGTTGTCTGATGTAATGTTGGGTCGTGTGACCTCTGTTTGTAAGCTATCCTCTAGTAACACTTGTTTAATACAACTTCCTTGTTTAGAGTACTGCTTTGATCGGTTGTTGGTTTCGCGCTCATTGTTATACAGTTTTGGCTATGCCTGCATAGTTGTCGCAGTCGAGGGGTTGTGGAGCCGATAATCCATGTCCGAGCCCGCCTGTCGATTTGATCGGCCTGGGGCGAGGTAACCCCAGTAACCCTCGATTGTTGTTGCACTTTCTGGACACATAGCAGCTCTGTTTAACTTTGGTCCCGTTCCTTCAGTTTCATCCGACTCGTGGACGCTTGGGTATGCATAATTGGTTATGACTAGCATGGATATAAGGAGTAGTAGACCGGGGATCCGGACTACGTGCCGATGAATCCGGTCTGCCTGCCGTTGTTTGTTGCGGCCGGGGCTGGTAACCCTGAAGCCCTTGTGAGTCCGTGGCTAGGAGCACATAACAGTATGTATATCTCTAGGTCCGGGGTCTGACAAGTCATGGTATCAGAGAAGGACTGCCTGTAGGAAAACTACTTTGAAACCTCAAATGAGTTGTGAAAACCTTCTTAGGATTCTTTTTACTCCTTACCTGGTATCGATCTAATTCTGGGTCACCTTACCTGTTTTGATTTGAAAAGGTTTTGCTATCTCCTCTAGTCGTTCAAAACTTAGGTGCCTTCTTTGGCAAGGACGTTTTTACCCAAGTTGACCTAGTGTTATAGTTTCTGGAGTCGTGTGTGTTCCACAGTCCGTTTTCTCTTGATCAAATTGGGAGAATTCCTTTCCATCCCAATCTCTCTCAAAGTTGTCCGGATTCCACATTCTTACATGTTCCAAAGTATCAAAATCCTGAACCTCGAGATTTTCTTTTAATCTCGAATGTATCCGTTATCCTCTGCTCAAGTTCTTTCGGAGCTATCGTTGTCCTTCTAAAGATACTTCGTGATTGCTATTCGTAGTGTTCTTCGTGGCACTAAGATAGTAGTTACTCCTTTCTCGGTGCTTTTAGCCCTTGGATTTGAACCGAAGGTCCCGGAATGTGCTGAATTGCGGTGAGTGGAGTGTCGGGGGGTTACCCCCGAGTAGGGTAAAGACAAGTGGTAAAGGCAGCTTACGGAAGAGAGGTTTGGTCGAGTAGCCGACTACCTGGTACTCGCTACCCGGTCGACTGCTACTCGGCTTCTCCTCAAGATGCCCAGAAGGAGAAATCAAGCAAGTTCTATCCGTTCGAGTAGAAAGTTGGCCCGAGTACAATTGGCGGGAACAATTGGCGGGAACCTACTCGGGCCAGAAAGTCAAAGGAGCCGTTCTGACACAGGATCCCGCGTATCCTGTGTCCGTACTTGGCAGCATTCGAACTACTGTTCATCGGGTACCGGCCTGCCTGACAGTGACAGCATGGAAGCAGGCCGTGGCAGGATAAGGGGGGCCTACTCTGTGCCTAGGTACAGTAGTACCAGTCTGTCCCCTAGTTTTGCCCAACGACTTTCCGGATGCAGCCAAGGTTGGGAACCAAAGCTGTCAGCGAGGACCCGGAAGAAGGACGGTGTGCACACTATGTCGACACTTGTTCGTATTTGGACGTATCCGGCTGGGCATCGTGTATATAAGGTGCCCAGCCGCTTCCTGCGCGAGGCACGCTCGCATGCTCTAACGCTCACGGCGCTCATAGTTCACAAGTACCCTAGAAACCCTAAGTTCTTGACCTAGCCCTACTCGGAGCAGGGTGAAGCTACTCGGTAGAGATACCTTTTGTACCGTGGCTACTCGGAGAAACATCATAATACATACAGAGAGGCAGGAGTAGGGGTTTTACCTCCTCACGAGGGCCCTGAACCTGGGTAGATCGTGTTGTTTGCAGTTTGTTGTTCTTACCTCACGCGGCTACTCGTCGCGTGATCCCTCCCCGAGCACCTCCAGCGTCCATCGTCCCCACATCTTTAGCCATCCTATGGCATCTGCCGTGACACCACCACGACAGTTGGCGCCCACCGTGGGGCAACCAGCGGCGCTGGTTGGAGTTACTGTTCGGACGGGATCTTCTTCAGCGGAGCGCGTGGTCTGTGGCCTTGTCCACAGATTCGGCTCCTTCGACTTCGTCACCGACAACGCCGGCTGTTTCGGCGGCAAGGCCATGCCGGAGGGCGGCTCGGTGGTCTCCTTCGGCTCTCACCTCGTCTACATCGCCACCGTCGTCAACCACGCGTATCCTGAGCAGGTGCAAGACGCGGAGGATCCTCCCGCGGTGATTGCTGCTCGCGGAAGGCCCGCGTCTCGCTCTGCGAACTGTGCTAAGGTGCTGGTGACGGGCTTGGCGGAAAACGCTGGCGCAGCCGCTACTGGCGCTGCGGCCGTCGTTGAGGAGGTGGACGTACCGGCTGGTGGCAGGGTACACCGGCCCTACGAGAAGGAGAGCAACATGCCGCCCTCCACTTCTGCGGCCATTCCCGCGTCTGCTACGCAGCTTGGCATGCCAACCCCCACCGACATCGAACTCCTGGCCATGAGGGAGCAGCTCGAGCGGCAACGCTTTGAGCTGCTTGCCGAGCAGGCGGAGTTGGACAAGGTGAGGTTAGAGCTGAGTCTAGATCAGCTTGAGTACAATAGGGCTCACGGTTTCACGCCGGTTGTTAGGAGGCCCAGCAGAGTAGGTGCTACTCGGCGTAACCTTGGTGCCGAGATGGCAACAGTCGTAGAGGCTCCCGCTCAGTCCGCCACCGCAAACACCTCCACCAGGCCCAGATACAGTACACCCGCCAAAACCCTTAGAGCTGCAGAAGCTGTAGCTGCTGAGTTGCCTCGCCTAGATGGCGATGCGCGTGTTAGGCAGCAAGAGAGGCTCAATGAGTTAGTGTTGGAGGCTGCTAGGCAGAACGAGGAGTTCCGGAAGGCCAATCCGGGGGCTGGGGCTTCGCAGATGGTGCATTCGCACGCGGCTAGATCTAAAAATCAGGCCTCATCTCCGCATCCCAGCCGCGAGAAGAGCCGCATCGGCCGCTCGGGCAGAGACAGGCAGATGCAGGTGTATGACCCGGCTGCTGCCGCGAAACAGATTACTGTGCCGCAGCAGCCTGGGCAGGAACACAATGCTGCAAGAGCAGGCTCTCAAGCCCATCAAGCTCAAAGCCGTGTCCGAGAAGCCGCGCGTCCGGGTACTTCTCGGCAACCCGCAGCTCAGCCTACTCGGCAGAGGCAGCAGCCGCGCGCTGTGGCGCCAGTCGCCTACCCGGTGGAGCAGCCTGCAGCGGTGCAGGTGGACAGGTATGATGACGGCAACTCGGCCATGGAGATGGCTGGCTATGATATTCGGGACCGTGTTGGTGACCGTGTGCTGGCGCCTGGCGACGCAAGGCACCAGCTGGACCGTATCAGCTTGTCGGCGCGGCTGGAGAGCACGGGTCCTCCTGGCCCCGAGTGCTTTGGCCCGCGCATCATGAACGAGCCTTCCGTGAAGGGCTTCCAGCTTGCAAGAGGCACAAAGAGTTACAATGGCAGCACCAAGCCTGAAGATTGGCTCAATGATTATGTTACCGCGGTCCACATCGCGAATGGTAACAGAAGATGGGCGGTGCGCTATGTGCCGCAGATGCTAGAGGGTCCAGCCCGTACTTGGCTCAACAACCTGCCCAAGAACAGCATTAACTGCTGGCTGGACTTCTCGGACGCATTCATCAGCAACTTCACGAGCACATACAAGAGGCCGAATAGGCCCCAGCAGCTGTCAGCTTGCAGGCAGCGAGAAGACGAGACGGACCGCGAGTATCTTACTCGGTGGAGCACCTTGAGGAACACCTGTGAGGGTGTGAATGAGGCTCAGGCCATCACTTGGTTTGCGCAGGGTTGCCGACATGGCAGCATGCTTTGGCAGAGATTGCAAAGAGAGATGCCGAACACCCTGGCCGAAACCATCAAGATTGCGGATCAGTACGCACTCGGAGATCCCACTCAGCCACTGATGGACTCCTCTGAGCCGAGAAGAAACTTCAACAGCAACAAGCGCAACGAGTTCCGCAACAAGCGCCGAGTAGACAATCGGTATGATCCCGAGGAGGTCAATGCAGTGACTGTTGGAGGCGGTGGTGGCCAAAGGCAGAAACCTGCTGGAGCCTACGGGCAAAACCAGAACCAGGGCCAAGGCAACAAGAAGCCATTTCGCGGGTCTCAGTCGGGTAGCGGGAACTCCGAGCAGCCGAAGAAGTTTGTCTTCGATGACATGAAGGATGGCCCATGCAGCTTTCACACTCACCATCCGTCGAGGCCTGCTAACCACACTACTCGGCAGTGCGAGTGGTGGGAGGCAATCAAGAGTGATGGCTTGCCTCCTCCTCCTCCCCTGCCAGCAGCCAATGACAATGTGCAGCCTGCTCGGGCACCCGCAGCTCGGCCGCCAGTGTACCCGAGAAGAGAGAACGTGAACCAGGTGGCTTTAGGAGCCAACCAGTACTTCAACAATGAGAGATACCGCAACAACAACAACAACAACTACAACCGCAACAACAACAACAACAGAGGCAACAACAACAACTACCAGGGCAACAACAACAATGGCAACAATGGGGGCAATGGCTCCAATCAGTACCAACAGCACCACGAGAGCTACATGATCTTCACTTCTGAGCCTGACGACAAGCAGTCGCAGCACAGGCGGGCTATGGAGGTTAATGCAGTGATTCCTGCTGTTCCTCACTACATGTACTGGTGCGACAAGGAGATCCGTTGGTCCCGGGTAGATCATCCCAAGGTGATGCCCAATCCGGGTAGCTATGCCTTGGTGCTGGATCCTACCTTCCTGGGTCCCGTGAAGAATGTGAGGTTCAGTAAGGTGCTGATCGACAACGGCAGCAGCATCAACATTGTGTACAAGGACACACTCGAGAAGCTTGGCTTGGCCGAGAACATGATGCTGCCTAGCAAGACTACCTTCCATGGCATTGTGCCCGGGATCTCATGCAACCCGATTGGCCGAGTATGGATTGATGTGTTATTCGGTACTCGGGAGAACTGTCGCACAGAGCGCCTGCAGTTCGAGGTGGTGGACCATCAGAGCCCATATCATGCTCTACTCGGCAGGCCTGCTCTGAGCAAGTTCATGGCCTCCACCCATGTGGCTTATCTGAAGATGAAGATCCCTGGTCCCAATGGCATCATCACCATCTCGGGAGATTACAAGAAATCCATTGAGTGTGCCTCTGCTGGTTCCCAGTTGGCGGAATCAATGGTGATTGCTGCCGAGAAGAAGAAGATGTACGAGGTGGTGGCCATGGCTCAGTCCGCACAAGCTGGCGCACAAGGTGTGCCGAGTACCCAGCAGGGCACTGCTTTCCAAGCTGCCAAGGAGACGAAGAAGATTCAGGTCGACCCTGAGTTCCCCGACCGCGTAGCCATTATTGGCTCCGGGTTGGCGGAGAAATAGGAAAGCGAGCTCATCCACTTCCTCCGTGAGAATCGGGATGTGTTTGCCTGGACCAATGAGGATCTACCAGGAGTCCCGAGGGAGTTGGTTGAGCACTCTTTGCATGTGCGTCCTGACGCCAAGCCCGTGAAGCAGGCTATGCGCCGCTTCGGAGATGAGAGGAGGAAAGCCATCGGTGATCAGATCACCAAGCTGCTGATAAGTAACTTCATCATGGAGGTGCTGCATCCGGATTGGCTAGCCAACCCGGTCATGGTCGAGAAGAAGAAGGAGGATCCCAAGGCTGCCACTGCATGGCGCATGTGCGTCGACTACACCGACTTGAACAAGGCATGCCCCAAGGATCCTTTCCCGCTGCCTCGCATCGATCAGGTGATCGATTCCACTGCTGGCTGTGAACTGTTATCTTTCATAGATGCCTACTCGGGTTTTCATCAGATTGCACTCAACCCTGCTGATCAAATAAAGACTGCTTTCATTACCCCGTACGGGGCTTATTGCTATCGTGTCATGTGTTTTGGCTTGAGGAATGCGGGTGCAACCTATCAGAGATGCATGCAGAAATGCTTGCACGACCAACTCGGCAAGAATGTGCAGGTGTACGTAGATGACATTGTCATCAAAACGAATAAAACACATACTCTGCTTGCCGACTTGGAGGAAACCTTTGCTAACCTACGCAAGTACAAAATGAAACTGAATCCGAGTAAGTGCACCTTTGGTGTACCGGCTGGAAAGCTACTCGGATTTCTGGTTTCTAGTCGTGGCATTGAAGCCAACCCTTCCAAGATAAAAGCTATTGAGAGCATGTCTTTGCCGAGATCACTGAAAGATGTGCAGAAGTTCACGGGTTGTTTGGCATCTCTGAGCCGTTTTCTGGGCCGAATGGGCGAGAAGGCCTTGCCTCGGTACCAGCTGATGAAGAAGAGTGACAAGTTTGTCTGGACTCCGCAGGCGGACGTGGCATTCAATGAGCTGAAAGCAATGCTGGCTAGCGCTCCCGTCTTGGCTAGTCCGCTACCCAAGGAACCTATGCTGCTGTACATTGCCGCGACTAACCGAGTAGTCAGCGTGGTGATAGTGGTGGAGCGAGAAGAAGAAGGCAAGAGTGTGCAGCGCCCAGTCTATTATCTCAGTGAAGTGCTGTCCAGTTCCAAGCAAAATTATCCGCACTACCAGAAGATGACATATGGTGTGTACCTGGGCGCCAGGAAGCTGAAACACTATTTCCAGGAGCACCCTGTCACTGTTGTGAGTTCAGCTCCCATCTCGGATATCATGGGTAACAAGGAGGCGAGTGGCAGAGTGGCCAAGTGGGCGATTGAGCTAGCCGCGTATGCTCCTGCGTACGCGAGAAGAGAAGCGATCAAGTCTCAGGTCCTGGCAGAGTTTCTTGTGGACTGGGCCGAGATGCAGTATGAACCTCCCGCTCCAGTATCCAATTATTGGAGGATGCATTTCGACGGTTCAAAGGTGAAAGAAGGCCTTGGCGCTGGTGTTGTGCTTACATCACCCAAGCGGGATCAACTCAAGTACGTGCTGCAAATTCACTTCAAGGCATCCAACAATGTAGCCGAGTACGAGGCAGTGGTGCATGGTTTGCGAGTAGCAAAGGAGGTTGGTGTGCAGCGCATTATATGCTATGGCGACTCAGATCTGGTGGTACAGCAAGTCTCAGGTACCTGGGATGCTTTGGATGCCAACATGGCATCATATCGCTTCTTGGTGCAGTCAATGACTGGGTTTTTCGAAGGCTGTGAGTTCCAGCACATTCACCGAGCAGAGAACGAAGCAGCAGACGAGCTATCCAAGTTGGGATCTTCTCGGCAGTCCATCCCGGCAGGGATTGCCTTGGAGCATTTGAGGAAGCCATCCATCAAGCCTTCCCCCAACTCGGAATCCATCTTTGTTCCTTCTCTGCCAAATGAAGAATCTGACCCAATGGAAATTGACTGGGAGAGTGCTGCAGTGAACCCGGGGACTGCCGCTCCCTACTCGGGGACTGCCATTCCCTACTCGGGGACTGCTGTTCCCTACTCGGGGACTGCCGCTCCCTACTCGGGGACTGCCGTTCCCTACTCGGGGACTGCCATTCCCTACTCGGGGACTGCCATTCCCTACTCGGGGACTGCCGCTCCGTACTCGGGGATTGTCACTCCGTACTCGGGGACTGCCGCCCTCAACCCAGAAGCTGTTGCATTCATTGAAGAGGTTCTCGCCAATCGGTCCGGGCTGCAAAGAAGCGCTCCTACTCCTCCTGTGCAACTGCAAGAGTCTGTCCCAATGGAACTGGACGAACCAGTGTTTCCCATACGGGAGACACCGAGTTGGGCTATGCCCATATTATCCTTCCTAAGGGACGGTACTTTACCTGAAGATGAAGTGACTGCGAGGCAGATTCAGAGAAGGTCCAAGGGCTACACTATAGTCCGAGATGTGCTGCACAAGAGAAGTGCCACTGGTGTGCTGCAACGTTGTGTGAGTCCAGAAGAGGGAGAAGAAATCCTGGTGGAGATACATCAAGGGGAATGTGGGCACCACGCCTCTTCTCGGGCATTGGTCAAGAAAGCTTTTCGGCATGGCTTCTACTGGCTCACTGCACTGCAGCAAGCTGAAGATATTGTGAGGAAGTGCAACGGCTGCCAAATGTTTGCAAGTAAGATTCACATGCCTGCTTCCGAGTTGAAAACAATTCCTATCACATGGCCATTTGCTGTTTGGTGCTTGGATATGGTTGGTCCCTTCAAGCCGGCTAAAGGCAATATGACACATATTTTGGTCATGGTGGACAAGTTCACCAAGTGGATTGAGGTGAAACCTATTCGGAAGTGTGATGGAGTCACAGCTGTGAAGTTTGTGAAGGATGTGATCATGAGATACGGCTACCCGCACAGTATCATCACCGACAACGGCACCAACTTTGCAGAGGGGGCAATGGTGCGATTCTGCAGAGATAAGCATATCCGACTAGACGTTGCGTCAGTCGCGCACCCTGCCTCCAATGGGCAAGTTGAGAGAGCAAATGGAATGGTACTGGCAGGCATAAAGCCAAGGCTGATCGAGCCATTGCTGAAAACACCTGGGTGTTGGCTAGAAGAGTTGCCAGCGGTGTTGTGGAGTCTAAGGACTACCCCTAACCGGTCAACCGGCTACACGCCATTCTTCTTGGTATACGGGGCTGAGGCCGTGTTGCCAATAGACTTAGAGCATGACTCCCCCCGAGTAGCCCTCTACACTGAGGTGGAGGCGAGAGAAGCTCGAGAAGACGACGTTGACCTGCTTGAAGAAGCAAGAGAGCTGACTCTGTCACGTTCGGCTATCTACCAGCAAAACCTGCGGCGTTATCATAGCCGAAAGGTGAACCCAAGGGTTTTCCGAGAAGGAGACATGGTCCTTAGGCTTGTGCAGCGCACAGCCGGGATGCACAAGTTGTCTCCTCCTTGGGAAGGGCCTTTTATTGTGAGCAAAGCGCTGCACAATGATGCGTACTACCTTGTAGATGTGCGCCCATCGCAGGCGAACAGGGCTGATAAAGCTGGAGAGGAAACCAAGCGCCCTTGGAATGTAGCTCTACTTCGTCGATTTCATGCGTAAGCAAATATGTGTCTGTACCTTCTTATCCGAGTTGAAATTCTACTCTGCAATCTGAAATTGTTCTCGGGGACTGCCCTCGTCCAAAATTGCTCCAAGTGTTTTTCTTACTCGGCTTGGTCCCTTGTCTATTCGGTTGCTCTACTTCAGAACCCATAAGTGCATTGAGTACTGTGTTTAAACCTATATGCCAACTCTTCGACTCTGCTGCTGTCCGAAACCCGGCTTCATGGCAAGCAAGAGAACAAGCAAAGGGTCAATGAGCACACGAAAATCACTAAGGAAGAAAGGGTGCAGCAGCCGAGTAGACTGTTTGTTACTTTTGTTCCCTGTTTTCGTCTTCTCGGCTAAGTGGTGAGCTGCGTTACTATGATTGTTTCTAAGCGGCTAAGTATTTGCAGCCCTACTCCTTGACTCTTGTGACTCGAATACCAAACAAGCGACAAGTCGCGGGTAGAGCAAAGATGAAAGGATAGGGTGAATGAGAAATGCTACTCGGGGACTCGCATGGAAACGCAACTCGGCATTGAGCCGATGTCGTTCAAATTGATTAATGTCGAAATAAACAGAGTGGGCATAAAAATTGTGTAGCAAGCAAAACAAAGGTAGTCTATTACATCTGCTCCTGGCATCCCGGGAATCTGATAAAAATTCAAGTGGAAAGAGATTGCAGGTTGCTTCAAGTTGAGGAGGCAGTGTTCTCGGCGCTGGCCTTGGCTGCTGCTTCTTCGGTGGCGGTCGTGGCAGCCGTTTCTTCTGTACTGGCATTGGCGGCATCCGCTTCCGTCTGGACGGTGGCGGATTCCGGCATCTCGGCAGCATGCTGGGTGGCCGCCTGCTCGGAAGTGGCCGTGGCCACCGAGACGGGACCGGGAGCCGAGGAGGAGCCTGAAGCGTGGCCAGGAGGGGGCACCGTGTCATCGAGAGCAGCACCTGAGGAGGTGCCGAACTCGATTGGAGCGGTCTCGATGTGCTCAGCCTCCTCATCGCTACTCGAGATGGCCGTGCCCTTCCCCTTCCCGGCCTTGCCCTCAGGAGAGTCGAAGAAGCCTTCCAACTCGGAATCAACCTCGTCGTCATCCTCTTCGTCTTTGTACTCGGTGTCGGGCTCGGGGAGGCCCTCGATGTAGGTCTCCGTCTCGGCGCACTCCGCAACCTCGTAGGCGATCTGCTTGCGTGTGGCCACGCAGGCGGGATCTAACTCCCACTTGGAATCATTGCGCTTCCCGCGGATGAGCTGCATGTTGAGGTTTTCATACCAGGAAGATATGCAGAGAAGCATCACATCCGCACCGGCCCGGGCTCCCGAAGCGCGCCATTTCTTCAACTCCTTCTTCACATTCTTCAGCTTGGAGGCTAGGCCCTTCATGGACTTTGGCAGAGGATCACGAGGCCAAAACAGCTTGTGGAGCTCAAAGCCCTCGTGCATCAAGTCGGTTCCGACGCCAGCCAGCTGTTCGAAATAGCCTTTGAGCACCAGCAAGCTGTCCTCGATCTCGGCTCGGGTATCTGCTGCTTCACCTTTCGCAATGCGAGCCGCTTTGGTCTTGGCCAGCGTAGGCGCAGAAGGAGAGTCGAGATGAGGCCAGATCTCTGAAATAACATGTGGTAACTTCAGAACCAAGAAGAGAAGAACCGAGTAGAATCAAAAAGAGAAGAACCGAGTAGGGGAAAACCGAGAAGAAATGCGACCGAGAAGAAAAGAAGCAACGAAGAAAAGGCTTACCGGACAGTTCGTTGCGCAGCCGCTGCAGCTTCTTCCTCCAGGATTCCTCGTTAGAAATGTGCCTTTCTTGGATCAGGCGCAAGCCATCCATCTGAGCGAAGAGATCAGCATTGGTCTTCTTTAAAGTTTCGCACTCCGCCTCAAGGGCCCTCTCCTTGGCTCGGAAAGTGGACTCGGCCTTGGCCTTCTCGGCGTTGGCTCTGTCCCTCTCGGCGCCAATGTTGATGGCATCCTGGAGTGCCTGTTGCAACTGGAGTTGCAGCTTCTCGGTCTCGGTGGCGTGCTCCTTCAGCAACACAGTGGCCTGGTTGGAGAGTTGGTGCTGCACCTCGGCCGGCTTGACACAATCTTGGTGTGCCTCTGCAAACACCTTGTGATCTTCTGCGAAGAGCCAGACAAGATCAATACAGAAAGCAGTGAAGAAATAGATTCAAGATCAAACCGAGTAGACAACAAACTCACCTTCTAGCCTCTTGATGGTGGCTTCATCATCCTGCACGAAAGCACGGCATTTATCGTGCTCTTCGGCTAGGCTCTTCAGCTTCCCTGCAGAGAAGAAGAGGTTAGCGCAAAAGAAAGCATAAGCGAGCGTAAACAAAAAACGCATGAATCGCACAGCTGAGCGCATACCTTGCACTTCAGACAGTTGCTGGGTGTTATCATTGGCGTTCTTGCTGGCCGCCTCCGCAGCTGCCTTTTCCTTCTCCAAAGCAGCAATTCGCCTCCTAGCGATGGAGTGGTTCTAGAGGAGATGGCGGTATAGATTGGTCCGTTTCAGGACGCTGTCCTGAGAAGCGAGAAGAAGCGAGTTAGGAAAAGCAGAGTAGATTCAACCCGAGTAGGAGGCTACTCGGAGAGTATCCACCTACTCGGCTAGAATCTCGGGGACTGGGAGTGATGGAAAGGAGCAGAAAGGCGAATAGAAGAGAAGAAAATTCAACTCGGACAATTCAACTCGGACAAGATGAAGAAAACTTACTGCGTAGGCCTGCTCGATGTCCTCGGCATTCTTGCGATGCAGGAAGATCTTGGCTGCAAGTGTTGCCGTCTCGGTGGAGACGGTCATGGGCTTGTGTCCCAGGTCGACCTTGTTCCAGTCCACGCGCATGTGGTCGAGGCCGCCAAGGGTAAGACCATGCCATTTCTCCACGCCGAGAACCTTGCTATCCCATTTGGCGTCAATAAAGCCAACGGTGTCCAGTACCTGCTCAAGGCCTTTGGAGGTTATTGGTTTATCTTGGACTCCACGAGAAGCAATGTTGGCAGTCTGCTGTTGGCTTGGATCTGGAGGAGGGGAGTTCATGGCTACAGCCTTCCTTCCATGCTGGATAGCTAAAGCTTTGTCCTTGGGAGGGAAGCCGATTGAGTGCTGGTGGCTAACCTCAATCATGTACTCCGGGTAGCAGGGCTGGCCAGCAGCGCGAGCATCAGCCGAGAGCGCGGCGGGAATCGGGCCGGACTCGCGGATCACGAGTGCTCCACCTGAGGCTGGTGGCGGCACTTAGTCTCTGGACCGTTTCTTCGCCCTTTCCTTCTCGGCCCGCTGCTTCTCGGGATCTTCAGGTCTCTTCCCGTCAGCTTTGGCCTTCGCCTTCTCGGCGGCTTCCTTCTCGGCCTTGGCCTTCTCAGCGGTTTCCTTCTCCGCCTTGGCCTTCTCAGCAGCTTCCTTCTCGGCTGCCCTTCTGTCAACCTCGTCCCTCAGAGCATCCAGGGCGGCTCGCTGCCTGGTTACTCGCCCAGCAGGGTCCTTGGGCTGCGGAGACGAGGAAGAGCTTGGCGGTGCAGGGCCTTGTGCGGCTCCTGGCTGGGAGCTGCTCGGAGCATCGCCTGGCTGCATGCTGCTCAATGGATAAGCATCGCTTGGGGCGGCATCCATGGCGGTGGCGGTTTCCACTCGCTGCTCGGAGGCTAGATTCTCTTGTGCAGCAGCCCCCGTGGTGGGCTGCTCTTGCTCTGCTTCAGGCCGCTCGTCGGCGGTGTTGTCTTGCATCTCTTGGTTTTGATTCTCCTCGGCATTGCTAGCCGGAGGAGAAGGGGGTCTCTCATCGAGGACGGTAGCGTCCTGTGCTGCTGGTTCGGACGCTGCTCCTTGTGCGTCGGTGGTCTGTGGATTGGCAGCAGCAGCATTGGCGGTGTGGTCCTCGTCATCATCGAGGTTGATTAAAGGAACAGATGGTTCCTTAGCTTGGCCGGACGCGAGAGCTGCGTCCGCATTCATGGGAGGTCTGTAGAGAGGGAAGAAACCAAAAGTTAGAAGGAGTTTGGGGAGAATAGCACAGCACGAGAAAAGAAACGACCGAGAAGAGGGCTTACGCGGTGGTGGACTTGAGCTCTCGTCTGGGCTTCTTCACAACCACCTTCTTCTCGGTGGGCTTCTTCCTCTTGGCAGGAGGCGCTGGTGCTCCGCTACCAGTCCGTTTGCGGGTCTCAGGAGCGGCAATGGACAGAGGCTTGACGGCTAGGGGCGCATTGCCCTCGTTCTCGTCTTCGTCCTCGTCGTTCTTCTCTGCGGCACCCTCATCTGAGAATTCGAGAGAAAAAAGGAAGGAATCAGAAACAGCAAGCGAGGGATTGGTCGTTCTCGGAAGCAAACAGAGTGAAAGGGTACTTACCGTCGAAATCTTCATCAGACCAAGTGCGGAGAGCGTCGCGCTTGTCAGCAACGGGGGAGCGAGGGGGGTTGGACTGCTCCCCGGCATCGAGAGAGGGCACATCGTCCTCCTCACGATCAGGAGACCAGTTGCCCTCGAAAACCTCGCAGCTCTCGATGATCTGGCGAGTAAGAACCTGAAAACCAGAGAAGGATCACAGACTGGCCGAGTACCAGGAAGGAACTCTACTCGATAGGCGTGCGAGTACAAAGCACACAAAGCCTAGGCAATTTACTAAGCATTCTACCCGGATAGGCGTGCAAGCACAAAGCATACTAAGCCTAAGCATGATTGCGGAATATCCTACTCGGATGGGCATGCAAACACGAAGCATATTGAGCCTAGGATCCTACTCGGATGGGCATGCAAGCATAAAGCATACTAAGCCTAAGCACGGTTGCTGAAAATCCTACTCGGGAGGCATACACAGAAACAAAGTAAGGAAGACGTACCCGATCAATCGGTTTGGTACGGCTGTACGGGGTGAACCCGTACTGCCAGTGGTCACCAAGGCTTGTCGTCAAGATGTTCCTTGCGTGAAGGGGAACATCGATGTTGTCGATCTCAATGGTGGTTGTCCTGGTGCAGTCGCGAGGGCCTCCCATGTAACACATGAGATGGCAGCGCTCCTGCAAAGGCAGCACTCGGCGCTGGATCCAGCAAGCCACCGGATCGTCGTTCTTGAGGCCTTCCGCCTTCAGCCAACCGAGTCTGTTCTCCATCTCGATGGCGTCTTCGTCGTTGACGGGCTTGTCCTTCCAGTACATCCCGATTGGAGCGCGGTTGCTCCAAACGGGCAAATTGATGCGATCATCTACTCGGGCTCCTTCCGCGGCGGCAACGTTCTTGACGTAAAGGAACGTCTTCTGCCACAGCTTGACGGAGTCCAGCCCCTTGATGCGGGGGTGGTTCGTACCGGACCGCTGCACCATCATGGCGCAGCCGGTGTCGGTGGCGCGGGCGGCGCCCGCGGAGTCCTTCTTCCCGGTGGACTGCTGGCGCAAGTGGAAATACCTGAGCCACGTCTCCCACGTGGGCCGGACGCCGAGGAAGGCCTCGCAGACCACGGTGTGGTAGGCGAGGAAGACGACGGCGTTGGGGGGCAGATGGTGCATCTGGATGCCGAAATGGTTGAGGAAGTTCCGCATGAAATCGGAAGCGGGCAGTCCAAAGCCGCGCTCGAAGTGCGACATGAAGACCACCCGCTCACCCTCCCGCGGAGTTGGCACGATTTCACTGCCTGGCGCCCGGCACTCCACGCCGGGAGGAACTCGCCGGGTATTGACGAGCCAGGCGCAGTCTTCGGCCGTGACGGAGGAGCCGGCCCAGCCAGCCTTGGCCATTGCTGCGGGTGGAAGGAGTGGAAGGTTTTGAAGGAGTTGGTTGGGGGATTGGGTCCGCGGCGGCGCGAGAGCTTGCGCGGCGGCGGAGAGCTCGGTGGCGGAGAAGAGCAAGAGACAAGGGAGGAATAGCGCGAGGAAGGGGAAAAGTGAGTTACCGGGGGGGTATTTATATCTCCTCCGCGGATTTACCGTTACCGTCGCGGGAGTGGGATCGATTGTGGCGTGTGGTGGATCCTGTGGCCGGTTAGAAACGCACACAAGCGCAGGTTGCGCGCGTAATGGCCGCGTTGGATCCCACCACCGAATCGTGGCCTATAACTACACTTGATGGGACATGACGGCCGGTGGGCCCACTGCGTGAAAACTGGACGCGTGGCAGATCGTGTCCTGGGCAACGAAACGACAAGGTCGTGGATGCTTGACACGTGTGCAGTTGCTGCGCGGAGGGCTGGATCGTGCTCTGTGCCGCAACGGCTCAATTCCGGAAAATTCTCTAAGTCTTTTTACTCGGTTACAGAGTAGAAAGCGAGTGATACTCGGAAGAGAAGAAACTCAAGGTACGTTCCAGATAGCTACTCGGAGGTTCTACTCGGCATCTTGAGGTTCAAGGGCTGAGATGAAAAGATTGGTTTTAAGCTGGCTGAGCCTAGTGAACGAGTTCGCGAGACTCAACCAGCTTCGGGGACTGCTGTCGGGGGGTTACCCCCGAGTAGGGTAAAGACAAGTGGTAAAGGCAGCTTACGGAAGAGAGGTTTGGTCGAGTAGCCGACTACCTGGTACTCGCTACCCGGTCGACTGCTACTCGGCTTCTCCTCAAGATGCCCAGAAGGAGAAATCAAGCAAGTTCTATCCGTTCGAGTAGAAAGTTGGCCCGAGTACAATTGGCGGGAACAATTGGCGGGAACCTACTCGGGCCAGAAAGTCAAAGGAGCCGTTCTGACACAGGATCCCGCGTATCCTGTGTCCGTACTTGGCAGCATTCGAACTACTGTTCATAGGGTACCGGCCTGCCTGACAGTGACAGCATGGAAGCAGGCCGTGGCAGGATAAGGGGGGCCTACTCTGTGCCTAGGTACAGTAGTACCAGTCTGTCCCCTAGTTTTGCCCAACGACTTTCCGGATGCAGCCAAGGTTGGGAACCAAAGCTGTCAGCGAGGACCCGGAAGAAGGACGGTGTGCACACTATGTCGACACTTGTTCGTATTTGGACGTATCCGGCTGGGCATCGTGTATATAAGGTGCCCAGCCGCCTCCTGCGCGAGGCACGCTCGCATGCTCTAACGCTCACGGCGCTCATAGTTCACAAGTACCCTAGAAACCCTAAGTTCTTGACCTAGCCCTACTCGGAGCAGGGTGAAGCTACTCGGTAGAGATACCTTTTGTACCGTGGCTACTCGGAGAAACATCATAATACATACAGAGAGGCAGGAGTAGGGGTTTTACCTCCTCACGAGGGCCCTGAACCTGGGTAGATCGTGTTGTTTGCAGTTTGTTGTTCTTACCTCACGCGGCTACTCGTCGCGTGATCCCTCCCCGAGCACCTCCAGCGTCCATCGTCCCCACATCTTTAGCCATCCTATGGCATCTGCCGTGACACCACCACGACATGGAGTCATGTGGTTTCATAACCATGTGATGCTCATGCCATCAGTACAGGATGCTGACCTTCAACCCAAGTTCTGTTTCTTTGAATCCCGAGGAATCTGTTCTACCTCGGGATGGCTAGGAATTTCCAACTCTCATAGCCATAGGCTTTCCTTTGGAACCAAAAAGGGATCACAACAAGAGTGTTCTTTATGATTCCCATATCCTTGTTCTTTACTCTACTATACCTCTCGTCTTAGCATGGGTCTTACAAATGAGTATTACCGTGTGTAATCAGCTTGATCTTAAGATCTCCCCTGAGCATGATTCTACCCTTTTTTTTTGAAACATTTTCTACTGCAGGGGAGTCCCCCACAGCCCTTTATTACCAACCAGAGAGTTACATTTACAGATATGTACAAAAAAAAACATGGGAATAGACTAAGACAGTCTATCCCAGGCTAATGTAAGGAGTTAATCCATAAAACTAAATCAGCAGCCACAGAAGCACTCAACCTATGCTTAAGCATAAGGAGATCTAACATGAAGCCCACTTTCCATCCCAAAAAGGAATGTCTTTCCGATTTAAAAATGACTCCATTCCTCTGTTTCCAAATATTCCAGCAAGCAAGAATCACTATCTCAGTGAAACAGGGCCCTTTGAAAGACTTTTTGGCGACAGTAAGATTTTGCACAAGTGTGTTATCACTCCAGATGATTTGCAAATAATTCCAAATCCTGGAGCTAAAGACACATTGAAAGAACAAATGTATCCAGTCTTCATTGCAATGCTTGCAACAAAGAACACAAAAATCAGTACCATCAATCTTCCAGTTTCTTCGTTTGATCATATCCTTTGTATTAATCCTATCCTTGAGGATCAACCAAGCAAAGAATTTATGTTTTGACATGCATTTGGATTTCCATATCCACTTTGCAGGCCCATCTGGAGGTAAATGAGCAAATTGTAGCTGATAGAATTTGCTGGAGGTATATATGCCTTTATTGAAATTGCATTTCCAACTGTCCTCACTGTCAGACAACTGAACATTATTCACAATGACACTCAGATCATTAAACTCCTGGAAAGCTTCAATTGAAAACGGCAAGTGGAAAGCATCCGAGAGGTCTGTCATCATTATTAAATCTCTTACTGAGGACAAAGGATCCTTGGTGAAAGAGAATAATCTCGGGAATTTTATAGCCAAAGGTTGTCCAATCCACGAATCCTTCCAAAAAAGCCCCGAAAAACCATTTCCCAAAACGCAAGAGGATAAGGAACACCAGGTATCTGCTAATTGCATAACTCCTCTCCACCAAAAAGAACCACAGGATGTGACAGCATGTGGTACTGTTTGAAAATAATAAGCATTCTTGACTAAATGAACCCAAGGGATATCCAAATTGTTATAGAATTTTGCCAAGAACTTCAGTAACAGAGCTCTATTTTGAACCTGGATATTGATGATCCCTAATCCTCCTTTGAATTTGGGTCTGCATACCATATCCCAGGCAGCTAAAGAATTCACTCTTTGCTTATTCTTGTCCTTTCTCCATAAGCATCTCCTCCTTGCTTTATCTATTATATCAATGACACCTTTAGGGATTACAAGAGTGCACATGTAGTATGAGGGCAAGGAGGAAAGAACCGAGTTCACCAGAACCAAACTATCTCCATAAGAAAGAAATGAGACTGTAGCAGAAAGTCTCCTCTCAATTCTGTCAATTAATGGTGCAAAATCCTTGATATTTGGCTTAGTGGTTCCCATAGGCAAACCTAAATAAGTGAATGGCATTGAAGCCACAGTGCAATCAAGAACAGAAGCCAAATCAACACTTTCCTGCTGTGATAGATTAATCGGAATCATCGAAGATTTATTATAATTCACTTTTAGCCCAGTGAGACTAGCATAAAGGTTAAGCAGATCCTTAAAGACCAAAACCTGAGCCGGTTCAGCAGGAAGGATGACCAAAGTGTCATCCGCATATTGCACTATAGGAAAGTCTCCACCAATTGGAATTGGCAACCTGAGTCTTCCATCTCTTAGTGCCAGATTAACAATACTTTGTAACAAATCCCCACCTAGCACATAAAGAATTGGGGACAGAGGATCCCCCTGCCTGACACCTCTTTTGCAAACATAAGTTTTGCCAGGAACTCCATTCAAAAGAACTGATGAAGATCCAGAAGCTAGAATTTCCTTGACCCATTTAATTACTAGAGGAGGGAACCCCTTAAATTTCAAGATCTGCAGAATAACAGAATGCTCAATGGTATCAAATGCTTTCTCAAAATCAATCTTGAAGATCACCACTTTCTGCTTAGATTGTTTACATTGGTGAATGTATTCAAAGCACCATGCCAGACAATCTTGAATAGTTCTGGATTTGATGAAACCATATTGATTAGCATGGATGCAACCAAAGATTTTGTCTTGAAAACGATTAGCCAGAATTTTGGTGATGAATTTCAAACAAGTATTGGTCAGAGAAATAGGTCTGAAATCATTTACAGTCTCAGGAGAATTAATCTTTTTAATCAGAGTAATGAAAGATCCATTAATGCTCTCCAAAGAGATCCTGGCACTGTGAAACTCATTGCATAACATGACAAAATCATCTTTAATTATACTCCAGCAGTGTTTAATAAAAAGTCCAGTAAAACCATCTGGTCCAGGCGCACGATCAGATTTTAGGTGTTTTACAACACCCTCAATCTCCTCAACAGTGAACGGATTAGCCAAGGTATCCAAACCATCAACCACAGGCAAGAAAACAGACAGATCAAAATCAGACATGGGTGGGCAGGAAACACCCATTATGTTCTTAAAGCAGGACCAGAAAGCAGCAGCTTTGTCCATATGATCCACCAACACATTTCCAGAAGCATCAGAGATGGACGGAATAGAATTTCTTCTAAATCTCTCAGTGGCTCTAGCATGAAAATATTTGGTATTCTCACCAGAAAGCTTGGCCCATCGAATAGTACATCTTTGCTTCCAGTAATCAGATTGTAAAGCAAGCAAATTCTTGATATGCTTCTTAACAATAAGTCTGAAATTAAATTCAGGAACACTCAACTGTCGCACATCTTCCAATTGATCCAAAAACAAAATCACTTTACTACTCATATCAATGAGAATCTTTAACTGAGATAAATTCCTTCCCCAATCCTTCAAAGCATATCTGAGATTCTTTAATTTAGCAGTGATTTTTGAAGTAATTGTTTTGGCCAAAACAGGGGTATTCCAAACCTTTGTCACAAGATCCATGAAACCAGGTTGCTTGACCCAATGATTTTCAAACCGAAAAATCTTTGCCTTTGGGATGTTAGTTCCAATTTTAACCATACAAGGCAAGTGATCAGAAGTGATTTTAGACATTGGTAATACCATGGTATTAGGGAAGTCCAATGTCCAATGACAGGAAGTAAAGAACCAATCTAGTTGAACCAGAAGAGGATCACTTTGCATATTAGACCAAGTGAAATTCCTACCTTTAACAGGCAGCTCCAATAAACCCAGATGGCTGATGACATCATTAAATATAAACATATCATTTAAATCAGCTCCCGGTTTATTTCTATTATCCAGTGATCTAATGAAATTAAAATCACCAAGAATCATCCAGTTCTGATGAATTGGAATGGAAAGATTATATAACCAATTAACAAAATCTTCTCTCTCCACCCCTTGCAAGTACCATAAGCATTCACCAAATTCCAAGAAATTGAATTGTGAGTGGATGTGAATTTAATGTGAATGGCAGAGCGATGAACCTCTACCAATTCTCCACTGAATATGGAACTATTCCAAAGCACAATTAAACCTCCAGAAGCTCCAACAGAGGGAGATAAAACAAATTGATCAAACCTTTTAGGGCAGAATGACCTAATAAAGGAATGATCAAAATCCTGGCATTTAGTCTCCTGTAAGCAAATGATAGAAGCCCGGCTTTCATCAATTTTATTATAAACTGCATCTCTTTTAGATTTATCATTGAGTCCTCTCACATTCCAGTCAAAAACAATCCAATCCAAATTCAGATAGGCCTTATTATCCATGGAAAAGACAGATAGTAAATAAATTTGCTGATCATCATACAAGACCAGCACAGTAGATAACCAAAAGATAATACCCATAGAGTAGTACATATGTCATGTAGCATAACAAAATGTAACAGTGAGACCCAGCAACAACTCCAGGGACCAAACATGCCCATAAGAAAGAAAAAAGGCCCACTAATCATCAGAACTAGAGGAAGTGGTGGGCTTCTTTGGAGCTGCTTCAAGCTTCTCCACCGTTATTTCAGAATCCTCTATTTGGAGCATGGTTCCCGCCCTCCGCAGAACAGCAACAGGAGTGAAGGGGGGCACTCCCCCTGGAGAGTCTTGAGGACGAGCAGACTTGGCCTTTTTCCTAGGTTCTGGCTTGTCGGAAGCAGGCAGAACCCTGAACCCAGCGTTCTTGGCAAGGCTACGCGTCACTCTACGCTCCTCAAGGACAAGGGGAGTAGACACCCTCCTGGTCCTCTTCTTGGTAGCAGGCAGAGGAGTCACAGGATCAGGAACAGGGCATGAATCCATCAGCAGAGGAACAGGGGCAGCATAGGAGTCTGGCACCTCAAAAGGCAGCAATGTCGACAGAAATTCAAATCTTCTATCGAAAGTAACCCGAGCTTTGTGTTCCAAAAAATATTTGGACCACTCTACCACAGGGTCAGGCAGTAAGACTTGAAGAATCTGCACGTCATTGTTCAGGGCTGCAACATTTGCTGGAGGTGGTGGAACAAAAGGAACAATTGCCAGCTGGTTTTGTTCCACCTGCTGCTGCAGCTCCACAAATTGTTTCGGGCCTTCAGCTCTGCCAACATTCATGGAGTCAATGGAGGCACCCGAGAATTGAACCGAAACAGAGGATTGCACTTGCTCAGGTTCCGGTGCCTGATCAACAGGCTCCTCCGGCTCAACGTTCTCCCCCTGCTCCTCATTGTTCCATTCTCCCCAACCACCTTGTACAGGCTGAACAGGTGGCACCCATTCCTCAGGGATTGGGACCTCAGGTGCACCAAAGGCAGGATGAGGATTGCCTCCAGGAGGGAGAAAATCTTCATCTCCCGGCAAAGCGTCAGTAGCATCATTGTTCAGAATAAAAACAGGGCAGGTCCAGGAAACAACGTGCCCACCATAACGCTGGACCTCCCTAATCACAAGCGAGCGGGGAACATCCGCGCCGCCACCATAGGTAACCTTGAGCAAGGTACGAACAGGGGAAGCATCTTCCCTCCACCAGGTCCGGAGCTTGCCAAACTTGGACACAAACTCACGAAGGAACTCATCAGTGCGATAGTCCATGTGCAGATTCAGAATCATAATCCATCCAGTCCTGGTATAGGTTGTTGCTCTAACATTGTCTCCTTCATCATGTCGAACGAAGGACAACATCCTACCATCAGGAAACATCAAAGGATGAGAGTGTACCAAGATATCTCTGGCAACTTGATCCGCCATGCGGAACATGCCAACTCCCACAGCGCTCTCCGAGAAGGAGACAACTTGCAGATGCAGTTCTTGAAGGATGTGATCAACGATTTGCTGCAGGATATCATCTAGCTCTTCCACGGGGGGCCGCGGAACCAACTGAGCAATGGCCCAAGATTCATGGCGCCGAGGAGGAGCCGCAGAGGAGGTGATGTAGAGCCGAGCCGGTCGCTCCTCGGCGGCCCAAGGCTCCTCAACATGCATCCCCGCGGGGACGAACCTTGTCGGATCACAGGGGAAGTTCGCCATTGCTGGAGGAGGTTGCGATTCGAGTGGCGATTCCGACGAGGGTTTTCCAGGAACAGTGGCAGGGGCAGGGGATAGAACTGAGGCAGGGGACTCCTCGGTTCCGATAGTCGACGATTTAACTACCCAACGCAGAGTTCCATTAATTCCCGGGCAGTTTTTGCGGATATGGCCCGAGCGTGAACAGGACCAGCACCGAATCCGTCCCGTACACTCATCCGTTGCATGTTTAGCTGAGAGACAGTTAGAGCAAGGCCAAACCTGGGCCGCCAATTTATCAATTAATTTTGCAAAGCCATCATCCACAGGCACAGATGCCACGGTAGAGGGTATAGAGATGGGATCCGTAACAGACTTAGTAACGAGAGAATCAGCATCAAAAGTTCCAAACTTAATAGCAGGCAACTCACGATCAATAACAGAACCAAATTTATTGGGAATCGTGGGGGGAGCAGTTGGTGCACGAGTAGCAAAGTGTTTAAAAGGCTTGTAACGTTTAGTTTTTACCTTTTTCTTCCTCGTGACAAAAGTCCACTCATTTTCCTGATCGTGGTTCCACTTTCTCCACTCAGAAAGCCAATTTGGACCACCGAAACTCCAAAGATGAAAAAAGCACTTGAAGTGAAAGCAAGAAAACCATTTAATCTTCATAATATGAAATCCAACCTCCTTAGAAGAGACCTCAAAAGAGAAAACCCGATCATGAAGACATGTAACATTCAAGGATCCACAATATCCTCCAATTGCCGCTTCAAGAGCCAAAGCAACAGTATTTTCATCAATTTTGAAAGCAGCACGACCAAAAGATACCACCATTTTGAAAGCGCCGTAATTCTTAGCAGGATGAACGTCCGATCCGAAGAGAATTCGGACTTCCTTAGCAAGAGCTAGACCTCTAGAGAAATCCAGGTCTAGAACCTTAGCTGCATGAACTAAACCCACCGAAGGATCAATGGGATTCCGATCCAATAGCGGCACCAAGGAATCCACGTCCAAAATAGGAACGATGGCATTTGCATGATCCATAAGAGACCCATTACGTGGAACCAGATGATCTTGAACCCTGGCACGATGACAAGCAAATTGGATCTCAGATCCAGGATGAATGCTTTCACGTACCTTGAGGAAACGTTGATCAAGTACGAAACCCGCTTGATCTACAAGTTGGATCCTCTTGTCCTTCGGATCCAACAGCACAAAACCCACGTAAATGGGATTGAACTTGAGATCCAGCTCGGTGGAGAAAATCGCCCTCCAACGCCAACAAGAGCGATCAAAGAGAGACTTTGCCTTGGTCATTGTAGAGAAAGGGGTGGACGACAGTGCCGGAGTGGCAGATGCCGTAGGAGAGGAGGAGAGGGAAGGCTAAAACCCTAGATCTCTTCGGAGTCGCCATGGGCGCCGCCTAGAGAGAGAGTCGCCATGGGCAGGACTTCCTCGGATGACAATGATTCTACCCTTCAGTTGCTCTCAGATCTTCATCTGTTGTGTTGGACACCAAGTTGCTTATGTGTATCGGATTCCTCCAATGCATTGCTCTTGTTTTCCGTCATAATGTTCCACCTTGGAATGTAAGGAGAAACAAACTCCAGTACCTCGTTCATCTCTAGTACCAGGTCAAAGTTTTGTAATCCACAGATTAGAGAAGTTTTTAAAGCTTCTGTTCTGTTTCACCTTCGAGTATCACACTCTTTAGTATCTAGAGGTCGTGCTGAGTTTCATGGCCTTGTTGATGAAGTGATGCTCTTACACATCCTTACCCAACTTCCCTCCAATCTTGAATGCTTGAGAATGAGGGGTATGTGCATTGGTGCGTGTTAGTTATTCCTGGCAATTCTTATTGCTCTGAAAAACCTAAGAAACATCTGTATCCTTCTTAGCACTACTGGTCACCCAGCCTCTGTTTGAAGTTGACTGAGTCACCAAATCCGTTCAATCCGGTGCACACTTTTGGTCAGAGAGATAGGTTCGTACGAAAGCTCTCAAGACCATATCAGTTGCTTTGAAAAGAAGTCCCTTTCAAACTCCAAGACATACCGGTGGGTTGTGATATTCTGGTTGTCTTTCTAGAAGTATCACCAGGTTTTACCTGACCGTGATATCTAAACCAGGAGTAGTTTGAACTACTCCTTTCTCCAAGGAACTCTGCTGGATACTCCGGACTAGTTGGTTGAGCTTAAACAACAACTTGGAGAGTTGAAAGACAAGAGCTCCTCCTAAATGGGTCCTTCGTTAAGGGATGCCTAGTTTCCTTTGTGCTGAAGCAGGATAGTATCTCCTTAATGGACATGCTATCTTTCTAACCTTGATTTGATTTGGGTTATTGTCAGATCAAGTTCAGACCCAAGGACTACCTTGATGGTGTTTCACTCCTGGTGTATTGCCTAGGTACACCTTCATGTCTTTTGGTCAGACCAATATTTTGCCTTGTTCATGTGTCATATGAGTTCCTCTGCTTGGAGTATCTCAATAAGTGTGTTCTCGAGCCCATCGATGACATTCCTATTTACCCAAGTTGCAAGAGGTTAATGTTGAACACTTGGCACTAATGTTGGAAACTTTCGAGAACCATCTTTGTTCCATTACGAAGATTTTGCTCTCGGTGTTCGAAGTGACTTTCTCGGGTTCATGTGCTTTTGGTGAAAGTTGTCACCGTGGATTCGAGAAGAGTTTCCTTGTTCCTTCGGGAATAATCCCAAGTCGGTCATACATGTGTGGACTATTCTTGATATGGTGGATTGTTACTTCCATTTCTTGAACCAGTTTTGTATCCACACCCAAGCCACTGATTGATTGTTTGTGAAAGGGAAAAAGTTCAAAAAACTTCGTTATCTCTGTAACCTCCTTCTAACAAGGACTTCGATGTGTTCCTTTGCAAGTAAACCATGTAGTTGCAACCGTCTTTCACAAGTTGCCAACACATGAGTCCTGCAATCTCGCTCATCTTTTCGAGCTTGACATCGTAGTCCATGTCTTGAGAATCCAGCATATGTATTCCGTTGATAACCGGTGCAACCTCTTTGATCAATAATATCGAATCTAAGTTATCTGTCCACTAACCAGAGTTGAATCTCAAGCAGCAACGGTGGTTGGTGTTTTCTCAAGGGTTACGACTTAGGTCTTTTCCAGAATCCGGTATGGTTGATGTTGTTGTTGACACAATTAGCCGTAAGGCCTAATGCCATACCCCTTTGAATCAGAAAGAACAACCACTCTCCGTGAGAATTCTTGTGTGGCTCATTCTGACAAGTTTCCCCTCCCTGTTCTTACAAACCGGAGTTCTATTTTCACTTGGTGACCTACAGAAGGCTCTTCGTGAGCCTGTTGTCTGTATCTAGAACATCAAGGAAAACTTGGAAGTTGATCTTTCGAATCTCTCTCTATCAATCCTACCAAATCCTTGTTCTCGTGAAAACAAGTTCATCATGAGAACCATCTCCTGGTGTTTCGTAACCGCCGTTGATCAGTTCCCTTTTTCAAGTTGTTTGTACCTGAAGTTCCGTTCGTCTCACACATTGTGTGAATTTGTCAGTTACTTCAGCCATGGGGTCTTAACCATGTGCTAAACGTATTGCTACGTCAAATCCACAATAGGAAAGAGATTCCCTATTCTCTTCTGGTGTTTCAATCCCTGTTGGTTACTCATTTCTACGGTGTGACCAAGAATTCCTCCTTAATTATAGTGCTCCAACTTCTTTGGTTACTCATCTTCTGCACTGAAGTAACATCCCGATCTTTGACAAAGTTTTCGACAAACTTTAACGGAGTGAAAGTGTAGTTATCTTTCGTGTCCACTCCGACGAGTGAACATGATCCTGTATCAAATTTTCTCTGACGCACGATTACAGTGTTTTCTCGTGTTCTCCCTCGTCCACGGATATTACGTTGTGATATCCAAGACCATCCTTCCCACCTTGGTTTTCTGTTTGAAGAAACCTCGACGTCATAAGTGGTCGAATCTTCTTTTTCGAAAAGGAGTTAAAGTCTTGTGCAAAGCTCATATTCTAAATCCTTTCAAGACCAATCATCCATAAACTTGAAACCTTCTCTCAGTTCCCTCCGTTATTTTGATGTGTTTCATGTGTGTTAACTCAAAAGTTCTTTACGGACATTCTTGTCATGAGTTACCCATGGGATACTCGATCTTCGTGAAGATCATTTCCTAAGAGTTTTCCCTCTTACCTAAGGTGTATCCGTTCAATACTTCGAGATCCTACGGATCAACCTATTCGAGAAAAGAACCGTAAGGTTCAAGAAGATCGTTCAAAACCGGTGTTCCTTCTTTCTTCTCCTTCGGGAATCTCGGGACGAGATTCTTGTAAGGGGGGTAGATTTGTAACATCCCAATTTTGCTAACAAAAGTGTGTGGTGTGTGTTCATCCCATACATGCATGGAAACAAAAATTGAAACCAATTTAAGTTATGAATTTAAATGGTTTGAGAAAATCCCACAAAAAGTACTTATTTTGGGTTCCAAAATCTTGTATTGGAAAATATTTTAAACACACTAGAGCAAAACATGGTTTTGTTGGAAATTTGATAAGCTTTCCAAAAATAATTTTTGCCAAATTTTCTGATTTCAAAAAGGCCCTCAAAAGGTTGTTTTCTGTTCTGTTTTTAAAGAGAAAATGACTTCTTTGTAAAATTCAGCAATTCCTAGGGGTTTTCGCAAAACGCACTTTGTCTTCTACCTCCTGCCAGTAGGCGAGAAGAACGCCGACGACGCCCCGTGCCTCGTCCTGCTTGGTCCCTTCCGAGGGGATAAGGGTGAGGAGAGCCCTCCCTGTGCGCTGCTCGCTCCCTCATCCTCACCTCTTCACGCTCCCTCTCTCTGTGAGTTCATGAACCGGGTCGAAACCCTAGCTCGCCGGCCGCCGCGTTTTGGCGCTGCCCTGGACCGCGCCGGCCTACTCCGAGCACACCACGAGGACTACCTCGTCCCTCTCTATCTCCCTGTGAAAGCAATTTGTCGAGGAAGGCCGGAATCCCTGCCGCCGTGTGCATCTTCTCCGACTCCGGCAACCGACGCCGTGGCCGATTCCGCCGTCTTCCGGCGCCGCCTCGCCTATCGAACCACACCACGAGCATCCCCGCGCCATGGTGAGCGTCCCCATGCCCTCCAACCTCCCCCTCCCTCTCTGGTTCTTTCCGGCGTCGTGCCCCGTCGGCCGCCGCCGCGCCATTGCTCGCCGGCGACACTCCGGCGACCAAATGGTCGGTGCGCCACCACCCCTAGACTCGCCTCGGTCCCCTCTAGATGGTTCACCCCTCAATTCCACGAATCCACGAAGGAATCACTCGAATTTGAGTTCATCTGAGAAGATCCTCTTCCTGTGATGTCACAGTGACGTCACGATGACGTCATAATCTCTTTTTTTTAGTAATTCCAGCAATTTCCAGAAAATAAATAAAATTGATATTTTAATAACTTTTGTTTTATTCTTCAGAAAAATAAAAGTAAGGTATAGAAATGATCAGAAAAATGATCTCTACCCAAAAATGTCATTTTCATATATGTTTGACC
The DNA here is from genome assembly GCA_028641055.1 of Alopecurus myosuroides. Classification (NCBI taxonomy): domain Eukaryota; kingdom Viridiplantae; phylum Streptophyta; class Magnoliopsida; order Poales; family Poaceae; genus Alopecurus; species Alopecurus myosuroides. Next base: position 18,865,290 of record CM054062.1, read on the forward strand.
AAGTTGAAAAATGTGTATTATTTTAATGCTGTTTAATCATTTAAAATAGGAAAATAAGTTTTGATTCAATAAAATTAGAAAATTAAAAGTTATATACCATGTTGCTCAAAATGACATTTGCAACCTGTTTATGATGTTTTCAACCTCATTTGAGAAATTAAAATGGTACTCACTTTCATAATTGTCCGAGATGCCCCTCCAGGGTATATTTCGGCCTAAATTTCAGTAAAACTGCATTTCTGACATGCGAACCCTAGCAACCCATCGAACATGTCTAGGGCTTTACTTCAACGCATTAATTTGCTCATGCATACATGTTGTGCATTGCATCGATGCCATGTTTGATTGTTGTTCTTCTTTGTTTCGGTGTTGTTTCCCCCTCGGTAGAACGTGACTCCGAAGAGAAGGCCAACAATCCAATGGCGAATACTTGATCCTAACCGACAAGTCAAGCACTTATTCCTGAAGACTTTATCTGGTTTTCTTATAATCAAGGCAAGCATAACCTCTTATATTCTCATATATGATTTCAAAGTGATTTGAATCTCGTACTTTGCATTCGGTTCCAAACTATTTGATGTCAGTAGATAGAGTTCTCCTATATACTGCATAACCTAGATATCCTGATCCACTGCTCCTAGCAGCTATAGGTTTGTTTGTGCGCGCTTCGCTAAACCTTGTGAGTCTTGCTTAGCCATGCCTAGTTGCTGAATCTGGTCAATGCGTGAATCTTCTATGTTAGGTGTTTATGGTTTGAATTACCTTTGATAACTTGACTAATCATGGCATGGATGTGAGGCCACAATGGGTTGTGGCGTTTTGTCCTGTTCATGCCCCTAGGAGTGATTTCTCGACTTCGAGCCAAGACTGAGCGTACAGCCACACGTGGGCCGATGAACCCCGCCCGGCTGACTAACTTGTTTAACCTTATCCATGAGCCACGTAGTTTGAGCTTTCCATCTGCGTGTGTGTCGGAAAATGTTTTGGAGAAAACTAGGTCGTGACCGGGACAAGTGATGGACGTACACGGATCTTGTTCCCGACTCACAGAACAGGTGCCGCCAGGAGGTGGCCAACTCCCTGTTGACGGGGTGGCCCTGTTTGGGTTGACTGATGGATATGGTTCGACAAGGTAAAGGCCGGGAATCGACCACCCTCTGCCGGCACTTCCCGGACTAGTGCCAACCCGGTGGCACTAAGAGTCGGTTGGTACGTGTGGGTAAAGTTGTACACCCCTGCAGGGTTAAATCTTTTCGAAAAGCCGTGTCTGCGGTTAAAGACGACTTGGTGACGGATTCTGTGATCATAGACAACTTAAACGGAATGACTAAAACTTGCTGATAACGATTGAAGGATGCCTCCTCGGAGATGCCGAGAGGGGTTACCTTGTAGCATGAGATAGTGTGGAACAACTGGAGGAGGTGATCTTTGAAGCACGAGGTGCTGAAATGGTTTGGTGGATTAAAAGATGATGATATCAGTAGTTGAGTAGCTTTCTCATCTGTTTTCAAAATACTCCATGAGACGTGCTATTCCTTTCTCAACTTGCAAAACAAAGATTGCTTTACGCAAATCAGCCTTCATGAAACCCTTTTCGAAATAGCAGATATATAATAGGTTAACTAAGTCTTGTTGAGTACCTCCCGTACTCAGGTTTTCTTAATTTTGGTTCAGGAGAAGATCTCACTTTGGTGGTGTTTCAACGTGGACATCGACGAGTAGTTCGGGGTTCCCAGGTAGCAGCCTGGAATCTATGGTCTGGGACGTCGCCTTATGTTGCGGCCTCTTAGGCCTTTTTGGTTCTTGTTGATTAGCAACATAATTTGCCTTCCGTTGTCTGATGTAATGTTGGGTCGTGTGACCTCTGTTTGTAAGCTATACTCTAGTAACACATGTTTAATACAACTTCCTTGTTTAGAGTACTGCTTTGATCGGTTGTTGGTTTCGAGCTCATTGTTATACAGTTTTGGCTATGCCTGCATAGTTGTCGCAGTCGAGGGGTTGTGGAGCCGATGATCCATGTCCGAGCCCGCCTGTCGATTTGATCGGCCTGGGGCGAGGTAACCCCAGTAACCCTCGATTGTTGTTGCACTTTCTGGACACATAGCAGCTCTGTATAACTTTGGTCCCGTTACTTCAGTTTCATCCGACTCGTGGACGCTTGGGTATGCATAATTGGTTATGACTAGCATGGATATAAGGAGTAGTTGACCGGGGATCCGGACTACGTGCCGATGAATCCGGTCTGCCTGCCGTTGTTTGTTGCGGCCGGGGCTGGTAACCCTGAAGCCCTTGTGAGTCCGTGGCTAGGAGCACATAACAGTATGTATATCTCTGGGTCCGGGGTCTGACAGTAGTGGTAGGCGATCGTGTACTCGTGTGGCGCTTCAGCTGCGGGTGGCTTGCTAGTTCGCATAGCTTCCTTGGTTCGATCCCAGGCTTCCCGCGAAACGCCAATCTCAGCGCGTTCCGCCGCACTGTGTTCTGTTTCCGGGGGTAGTTCCGATCCTGCCATGCAGACTTGAGCCAGTCGTGGCTCGTGCGTCCTAGGCGTAGTACGGAAAGCTTTTCGGACTCGGGAAGGTTCCTCTGTCGAGAGGGTGTGGTAGTCGTTGGTGTTGAAACGGACGGACTCGCCGCTTTTCTCCAGGTAAGGGCGCGAGTCGACGAATTGTGACTCAGATCTTGATTCCTCAGGGAAGTGGAGGATCCCGTCCCTGTTGGTTAGGAACTTCAGGCTTCCGAACGTCAAGGTGACGCTCCTTTCCAAATCGCTGAATACTGGGCGTGATTCCGGCGAGTGAGGGGTGACCACGACAGATCCGATCCGGATCGGATTGGTTGGAGCCGTAGTCGAGGGTTTCCAACGTGAGTTGGTTGTCGATGAAGCCGAAGATGCCGGAGATCCAGCGCCCGCCGTTTCCACAGACGACGCCAATTGTCGAATCTGTTGCTCGGCAAATCCCTCAGGTGAACCTATAGGGTTTCGAATAGGAGAACCCATGAGCGCTGGTGGCGATCGTCGGCTAGACAGGGGGCACAATTTACCCAGGTTCGGGGCCCTCGTAGAGGTAAAACCCTTACTCCTGCCTCTGTCGATCTGTATTATTGAATAGATCGGTTACAAAGATGATCGCTCAAGTCGAGAGTACAATCTCGAGCTTAAGGCTTTGGTGGTGCGGTATTGCTTGGTCCTCTTCCGGTGGTTCTCCTGACCTTATATAGGTGGCCAGGTCTCAAACCCTAACCGGGGAGGACTCGAACTCTAACCCTATGTCGGTTACAAATTTCCTAACTTAGCCCGCAAGGTACCGCGGGTGGGCTTCACGTGGGCCTTCTGGAACACTCCAAGGGCTTCCCTTCTTGGGCCTTAACGTCGGGGCTAAGACGGGGTGTCCTTACCCGCAGGAAGCTTACATGGTGCATCCAGACAAGCGCTCCCGACGTGCCGGATGTAGACATTTAACCCCACAGCGAGAAGAAGTATACACACACAACTCACCTAGATTTCTGTCAACCTAGGGGGTGTTTCGCAAAAAGAACAACGCCACATGTCCTCACTAGAGCAATTTGGACCAAATTTGCATCCACATCACAAGTTAGTGTACTGATTCACCCCAATTTTTAAGTTGTTGTATGAATTTGCACGCACCACGTAAGTTGTTGTATGTCCCGTGTTATTAGCTCTATTTAATATTATGGCTAACATGTTAGCGATTATGATTGAACGTACCAAACATGATGGTCAAATTGAAGGGGTAGTCCCAAATCTAGTTGATGGGGGATTATCAATTCTTCAATATGCATATGATACGATTCTTTTTATGGGACATGATCTGGCTAAGGCAGCGAATCTCAAGTTGATTTTATCAGCTTTTGAACAGTTGTCTGGTTTGAAGGTTTATTTCCATAAAAGTGAGTTGTTTTTCTTTGGCAAGGCCCAGGACGCAGCGGCTCAATATGCCGATATATTCGGTTGCGAGCAAGGGCAATTTTCTATTAGATACTTGGGTATACCAATACACTATGGATGGCTGACCAATGTTGAATGGAAACATTTCGAGGAACATCCGCGGAAAAGACTGTCAAGTTGGAAAGGAAAACTGTTATCCTAGGCGGGAGATTGGTAATCATAAATTCAGTACTATCGAATATGGAATATGGTAGTGTATATGATATTCTTCTTCCGGTTGCCAAAAGTAGTCTCAAAATGGTTGGATTATTTCCAGTCGAGATTCTTTTGGCAAGGAGATAGCAAAAAACTAAATATATATACTGGCTAGATGGAATATTGTATGCCAACCTAAAGATCAGCGAGGTCTGGGAATCCATGACCTTCAGGTCAAAAACTCTGTTCTCCTAGGTAAATGGCATTTTAAGCTTCTCAAGGAGGAGGGGGTCTGGCAAAAACTCCTTAAACACAAATACATAGGCACAAAAGCAATATCACATGTCAACTGAAACCTGGTGACTCTCATTTTTGTGACAGACTAATGGCGAGAAAGAAACATTTGTTTCGCTATGGAGTATTTAAGATTATGGATGGGTCGGAAATTCGTTTTTGGGAGGATGAATGGTTAGGTAATACAACCCTCCGAGAAAAATATCTGACCTTATACAATATTGTGCGGCATAAGGGAGATACGCTTTCTACCGTTATGCAAGATGACCACCCCCCACCCCCAAATGTGACGTTCAGGCGAGATTTAATTGGACCGAGCCTTGCGTCTTGGAATTCCTTGTTGGATCGGTTGGCTTTGATCCAACTGACACAAGGATCCGATGAATTTCGGTGGAATCTAACCGCGAATGGAAATTCTCGGTTGATTCTATGTATAGGGCGCTACTCCATTCTGACACACCAGTCAATAATAAAAAAAAGGCGGATGAAGGTACCATTGAAGTTGAAAATATTCGCATGGTACCTTCGGAAAGGTGTCATATTAACTAAAGAAAATCTTGTCAAGCGAAACTGGCATGGTAGTACCAGGTGTGTTTCTTGTTCTCAAGAGGAGACAATAAATACTCGTTCTTTGACTGCAAGCTCGCACACTCTATTTGGTCAGCTATCCAAATGGCTTCGAATTTATACCAACCCACCTCCATTGCAAACGTTTTTGGCAACTGGTTGGTTGGGATTGATGATAAGTTCAAAACCATTTTAAGAGTACGAGCGCTAGCCGTTATATAGTCGCTCTGCCTATGTAGAAATGACAAGACTTTTAATGGTAAGAATTTCTCTTGTTTGTAGGTTCGATTCTAGTGCACATGTATTCTCTGTTCGTGGTCCACATTATAACGGGCGGAGTTTTGAGGCATTTTTACGGAGCCGTGTATGCGGCTGGAAGGAGTGGCGAGGGATTTTTTTTACCCAACATGGGTGGCGGCATAATCTTAGGATTGAGTCATCCTAGGCGACATTGGTTGGTCTTTCTCAACGTGGTCCATGACGTTTTACTTTTATGTAACCAGTCGATTGCTACATTTCTTTCTTTCATACTTTGGTTTGCGGCTATGTGCATCTTTGTCATGCAGAGGCCGCGTGTAATGCTTAAACTTTGAGTAATAAAAAGTCCTTCATGTAAAAAAAAAAAGTTAAGAAAATATCTCGGCGATGCCAAAAAAACAAAAGGTAAAGTGGCTACAGAAATTAATTCGAGGTCATGATGGATTCTCATGCAGTCTTGACTTGAACCTACAGAACAGAGAGCCTATACCTCAGACAATTAAGATGCATGAATTGGGCTACCAAGACAATCATGCAAAATATGTCAACAGTCAACTGCAATCAGCAATCACAATAATCTCCAGCTATGTAGAGGACACAGAGCTAGAGAAATACAAAAATCATAGATCTCTCGTAAGTTCTGTAGAGAAATACAGAATTGAGTGTGTAAAGTGGGGTCCGTAGGTTGACCATGCAGAGGCCGGGTGTGTGCATCTTTGCCATGCAGAGGTCGGGTGTAATGCTTAAACTTTGAGTAATAAAAAGTCCTTCATCTAAAATAAATTAATTAAGAAAATATCTCGGCGATACCAAAAAAACAAAAGGTAAAGTGGCTACAGAAATTAATTCGAGGTCATGATGGATTCTCATGCAGTCTTGACTTGAACCTACAGAATTGAGAGCCTATACCTCAGGCAATTAAGATGCATGAATTGGGGTACCAAGACAATCATGCAAAATATGTCAACTGCAATCAGCAATCACAATAATCTCCAGCTATGTAGAGGACATAGAGCTAGAGAAATACAAAAATCATAGATCTCTCATAAGTTCTGTTAGAGAAATACAGAATTGAGTGTGTAAAGTGGGGTCCGTAGGTTGACCACGTGGCAAGCTTGGTAAGCAATCTCGAAATTCTATAAAAAAAAAATCTCTGTGCTATGGAGAAGGAAAAGAGTAAGGCTACTCTGCTGATACAAAGCTCTCTACATTACCAGATTTCCCTCTGGAGCTGGCAGCCGTATGGAAGCATTTCAGAATACTAAGGCCAACTCCAAAGAATTTAGTCATTGTGCTGGTTTTTTGTAAAGGATAGGATCCAGGCTCAATGAGCCCGCAGAGCTATTGCTAGGCCAAATCTTGACCTCAAACTAACAACATCAGAGAAAGGAAGGCCAGGAAAAGTCACCAAGGACGTAGTCCACTGATGCTGATAAAGAATCCCATTCAAGGTGTCACTGTTGCCAAACCTTGATTTCAATGATTTACATACACGGGATCCTTCAGCGGAGAGACAGTTTGATCTTCTCATGAACCTTTGTGTTAGCTCAGCTGCTACATTTTCATTGTGTTTCCCTGAATCAAGAGAGTATTTTGACGTTTGCCCTTTATCAGCCCTATGCAGCAGGAAAAAAAATGTTAGTGCGGGAATAAACGATTGATTGCTTAAGGAGAAGCATCCATTCATCGAATTGCAAATGGCTCCAGTTATAATCAAGACGTACAGAACACCATTACATATAAACTGTCAAGTACTTGGGCATCTAAAAAACGATTATATTGCGTTTCTGCTAGTGTAATATATTATATCTTTTAACCAAGTCTGAGTCAGAAAGTCAATTCAAAGCATCAAATTTTGGAAGACTGAAATACTGAAATCAAGTAAGTGCAAGATTAGCTAGGGAAGTTCTTCCAGGTAATAGTTTAAGCAATAAAGAACATAAGCATTTCTAGATATTGCAAGCGGGGATGAAATATTAGTCGGAAACTGTTGTAGCTATGTATACACATAATACTGTATCTCAAACCAAGCAGAAACTTGAAAACTTACAGTAGTAAGGCAGAAGCGCCATCATAGATTTTACAGGCCATTCCTCTGTGATGCTTAGGTGCAAGAGGGGCACAAGCAAACCCAACAGCATCGGTAAGATATTCAGGCGGAATTTGTTGCCAGTCAAGCTGCCAATGAGCAATTATAATCATTAGCCAAACATTGAAAAAATTGCAATATTACAGAAAGATGGACTTAAATGTTGGTTTTAAGCCGATTTTAAGGCAATCCTCGAGGTGATAAGTAGCACAACATGAGAAAGGCTAAGACAAAGTTCACAAGAATCCACATTTCAGTAAAACTGATATTCCTCATTTATATCAAATATACTACTAACCTTCTCTGGCAATCTGAAGCTGCCTGAGGTCCAACAATCATTTGTCTGGAAGTTTCCAAGATATGAGTGCAGCGACCAACTTCGGGCTTTGTACTTTGATAGAACAGTTGATACTTCATAAGGATTGGATAGATAACCTTCCAGGCAAGACTTTATCAACATCTCAGAAGAACTTTTGCCTCCCAGGAGGTCAAGCATAGTAGCAGTACTATAGATCACATGCTCTGGAGTTACTATATCTGCAGTAAAAACAGCAGATTAGAACCAAATAATAGCATTCATCTCAAGCTATGGAGAAGGTTCGCTACTTACCAGGAAGATCAATAGGTGTGGTCCATACTTTCACAGCATCTTTGAGGGGATACAGTAGATACTTTGCAATAAAACTAGGATCTGGGTACAAATACCCAACTGGGTAAAAGCCAGGCTTTCGAAGCATGCCACAGGTACCCCAGGGATGGGCTGTTCCCCTTTCTAGCCTTGCATAGCCACCTTCACCCCACTCCTCCCCCCAAGAATTCTTGAGGATCCAATATTCCTGCCCATCAGGGTCGGTGTCATACCCAATTAGAAGAATCGCATGTGAAACATATTCTGGACTGGCGATTGCTTCAAAAGTTGGAGGTGGGCAGTCCTTTATCGTGAGTAGACCTCCTTTATATTTTTCCAGATTAGAGCTCATATGAACATTGAGGGCAACTGGGTTGATAGCCACGGCTCTTTTCAGGGCCTCAACTGTAGTACCCACACTCTTGTAAGTGCGGATGAAAGCTACGGATCCTTTCCGCTTTCGACAGTCTTGTAATCTTGTCAAAATACTTGGATTCTTGTCAGGTTCAAATGGGTAATTTTCTTCTGAGGTGAGCCCATATCTTTCAATGTAGCTAAAAGCTGTTTCCCTATTGCCGCCACCTTCACATCCGTTGGCTTGAAACTGACAATCCAGTATTTGTTGAACAGAGAGCTCGACCAGGTGTCCAGTCTCTGTGTGATAGAGAGTCTCAGTGGATTGCATCGGCGCCATGGCCCAACAACCACCACAGTCTTTCTGGTCTCGCACAGCGGTGACTGCTCCCTTTTCTCTCCAGTCTACCCTCTCTGGGGGATCTGTATCAGAAACCTCTGGATTGTGCGCATGAAGATTATTGCTGGTCTCTGTGAAATAATTCTTCAGTTTCTTAAGCACACCAATCAAAATGCATCTGTTCCATTTGGTTACCATTGTTGTACCTGCGTGTACAAGGTACCAATTAGTATAGAGAAAAACTGAAAGTTCACTGTTGTGGTTATACATCATTAGAAACTTGAGAGACCCAACAGTCGGCCAGGATGCATCTACAGCATGGAGAGAACAGTCTCTGTTCATGGCTAACTGAAAGCTAAAACAACGGAAAGGGAAAAAAAAAAAAGGAGCTAATCCTAGCTAAAACGGAAAAGGAGGCATGACAATGTTAACATCAAAATCATATATCTTGTCCAACAGACTTTCAGTTCAAGAAGGCTGTGAAGATATTCCAGATCTGATGATGGAGTATTACAGTTCGAGGGAAAATATTGACAAGTAATCTGGTCTACAGCGATCAAACCACTGCCTCATTTTAACCACACGGAAGACAAAAACAAAAAGGTACGAACTCATGTGAGACATAGAGAAATTGCTAAAGCAGAAAACTGAGTGTGCTCGGAACATGCACTCCTCTGGCAAAGACCTGACTAACGTTGCAAATAAACTAAAAGCCACAGTACCAGCTATGTCGGATTGGAGCAGAAGAAAGTTTGGCGGTCAGGCAGTGGCGGAAAAAGGTTCGTTCCCAGTCAGGCAGTGGCGGAGCGTGACTGGAATATTAGGATGGGCCAAACTGTCAACCCACAATGGAAGTATGGGCCAATGAAGCTAAATTTCTTAAACAACCATTATTTATTATGATCTGGTGGGTCAAATACACAGATAAAAACAAATTTCACTTGGATTAGACTGGGCCATGACCCAGGATGGTCTCCAAGACGCTCCGCCAGTGCAGTCAGGGTCAATTACACCACCATTGTCCAGATTCCGAAAACAAAAGATGTTGGTGATCTAAAGGATTTCGGACCAATTTCCCTCTGCAATGTCATTTATGAGGGTATCTCCAAGTGCATTGTGAACAAAATCAGACCAGTTCTCAGTGAGTTAATTTCTGAAACCCAAAGTGCATTCATCCTTGGATGGTTAATTTCAAACAATGGCATAGTGACGATCGAATTCTTTGACGCCATTAAAAAAAACAAGAACCATACTTGTTGTGCTTATAAGTTGGATCTTGCTAAGGTGTATGATATGGTGTACTGGGTGCTCTTGGAGGGCATGCTAAAGAAATTTGGGTTTCACAATAAAATAGTCAATTGGGTCATGACTCACGTCAAATTTGTGAGGTACTGTGTCAAGGTTAATGTGAGCTTTCAGAAATGATCAAGTCTTCTAGGTGCTGAGGCAAGGGAATGCCTTGGCCCCTTAGATGTTTCTGTTCATGGCAGAAGGGACAAAATTGATCCGACAGCTGTGTATAACCAGGAACTGAGAGAACTGAAAATTCCGTCGGAGCTCCCCAGGCCTATCTCATCCCCTTTTTTTGCTGGTGACAGTTTGCTTCTTTTCCAGGCCTCGGCTCAGTAAGCACGAGTGGTTGGAGATATCATATAAAAAACTGAGAGAAACAGACAACAAATATTGATTTGTAACAAATGCTCGCTGCTCTTCAGTGAGACTTGCCCTACACAGACCAAGAATCAAATTGAAGCTATCCTCTGTTAAGAGCAGCACGTCTGAACAAAAGTATCTTGGTTACCCTACCCCGGAAGGAAGAATGAAAGCGGAAAGTCTTCAGCCCATAAAAGACCATTTTGCAAAATACAAAACAATTGGTCTGAGAAGCATATATCCCTGAGCGGCGAAGAGGAGCTGATGAAGTCGTAGCTCAAGCTCTACCTACTTATACAATGAGTGCGCTCAAACTTCCAGCAGGTTTTCATGACAATAACATGTGTGTGGTAGAGAGCTTCGGGTAGGGTGAAGAACCTTGCCAAAAGAGAATGCGTTGGGAGGTGTGGGATACCTTAACCAAGCCCACGAACTGTGGAGGTATTGGAATTTTTTAGACACTAAACTGTTGAACAAAGCGCTGTTTACTAGACAGACCTGGACACTATTTACGGAACCTGAGAGCTTATGTGAGAGAGTACTGAAATACATCTATTACCCCAGAGGTAACTTGGTGGATACAGTATTCAGATCTGAAGCCTCCTCAGCTTGGCAAGGCATTGAACATGGACTCGAGATCCTGAAAAAAAAGTAATGTTTGGAGGATTTGGGATGGCAAGAATATCAGGGTTTGACAACTGGACTTCAAGTCATTAAAATTTGAAGGCCACAAAGGGAAATACAAATCCCAGAATCCGCAAAGTTAAATGGCTAACCCTCGCAGTAACCAACAACTGGAGTGTGCCGTTAATCAACCACATCTTCTATAACCAACATGCTGAATCAATTTTAAGGATGAAACCACCATAGCAAAATAGCCCAGATTTCCTAGCTTGCCACTATGAACCTTTGGGTGTCTTCACCGTTAAAAGCGCTTACAGACTTACGTACAATCTGCAACTTGAAGACTAATGGCTGCCTGGTAGAAGCAGCACTAGGGACCGCACAAGAAAGATTTGGAAACTGATTTAGACAGCTCCAGTGCCAAATAAAATTAGAGTGCTTGCCTGGAGGGCGGTGAAGGATAATCTGGCAACAGAAATGAATAAACATCGAAAAACCTTAGAATGTGTGGCCTGTGGTTCAGCTACTGAAAGCTACCATGCAGACATGCAGTAGTGGACTGCACTAACGCAAGAGCCCTGAGATCAGGACGAGTTAGTTTTGGGACCTTCACCTTCCTACCGAAACATACTGGACTGGTTATTGATCCTAATGGCTACCTGTCAAAAAACACAAAGAGGTCTAACCCTGCTAGTTCTCTGAAGAGCTTGGCATATTGCGTCCCAGTTCAGGATAACAGCAGAGGAAAACGCACTGTGCTGGTGGAACGGGAGGGCCCAACTCCTAAATCACTGCCTGGACGGCTCTGGTGGAAGGTACAATAAAAGTGAATTCGTGCATTTATTCTTTAAACTTCAAAACTGCGCTGGTGCAGGGATTGTAGAGCACAATTGTAATGGTGAAATTCGTGTGCTGCAAGCCAACTGCTAAACGGCTATGAGGGCGTCCTCCTCTAGCAAATTAATAGAACCTAGGGTTTCCCCGGGCTGGGCAGCCCTATTTTACGTCTGATCTCAGCATCGCAGAAAAATTAATCGAAATCATTCATACAGAAATCAACATGAGACTGAAACCGATGACGCCACGGATATACACACAAGCAGCAACTATCACCATGGACGGACGGGGGGAGGAAGGGAGAGGAGGAGGGGGAGGGGCCTCACCTCCGTGCCCGAACTCGCCGCCGCCCGGACGATCGGTCTGGAACTCCGCGTACTTCGGATTGCCGGCGCTCCGCCGATCTCAAGCTCTGGGTGCTCCGCCGATCCCGGCTGCGGGCGCTCCGCTCTCCCTCTCCCTCCGCCCCCTCCGCTTCCGGGTTCCCGCCCCTCTCCTCGGAGCCGGAACTCGCTGCCGCCCGGTCGATAGCTGTAGCGTTCCGCCGACCTCGGCTGCGGGCGCTCCGCCCTCCCTCCCCCTCCCCCCTCCTCCGGGTTCCCGCCTTTTTCCTGGAGGAGAGAGCGGCGCAGGCCTATTACTCGCTTATATCGAGTTCTAGCGCGCATTCGCCCGTGGCCGCGCCCAGCACGGTCCGGCCCATTACTGCTGTTTTTCTCTTCGTTTTCTCTTTATATTTCCTTTTTCTTCTTTCTCTTTATATTTACTTTTTCTCTATATATTTCGTTTTTTATTTCCTTTTTCTTCTCTCGCACACTGAGCTTGATAGCCCTGGGTTTCAAATTTTTACGGTTTTACGAAAAAAAATTGTGGCCACGCTTGTCTGGGGGTCTCGCTCGGGCCACCGAGTCGGGCATAGGGAGACAACTTCCAGGTTTTGAGTCGGTTCGGTGTTGCCAGGCAGAGCCTAACATGTCATCTCTTGCCGTTATGGTGGGTTGTCATGGCGTGGTGCTTGCTAGCCGTCGCGATGCATGATACCGTGTGATGACGTCTTAGGCGACGCGTTTCGCCTCCGTTGTCGACACCTGGCCAACCATAGATGTCACGATGAGAGGTCGTGCAGGCCCTCTTTGGAGGCACCGGTCTTGGAAGGTACGTGTCTGAGTGACGTAGGGTCTATCTCTAGCGCCGGCGCATAGGGCTGCGCCCGCGATCATCACGTCGGTGGTATCTCTAGCGCCGGCGTGCAGACCCGTTGCACCGGGGGTAAATGTTAGCGATGGCGCGTTGGCACACTGAGCCGGTGTTAAATCTAGGTTAGCCTCGGCGCTCCCACTGTGCTGGTGGTATGGTCATCTGTTGCACCGGTGCTATATTTAGCGGGTCCAAAAAAATACATGTCGTATTTATACAGAGTTTATACTGTTACAGATAGTTGCTAGACAGATAGATAGATTGCAGACCAAGTACAAAAATACACAATGAAAGTAGCTAGATAGATATCACGCACGAATATACAAAGTATCGAAACCGAAGTAGCTAGAGATAGATCACACACGAATACAAAGTCTCGAAACCGAAGTAGCTAGATATATCACACGCGAATACAAAGTCTCCACCAAGTTATATCTCGCAAGCTAGCTCAGACATTGATCTATACTAGGAACATACAGAACATAAACACGGACACGATGAGCATCATGAAGATGGTCTTCATCCGCTTCCTCCTCCTCTCTATCGCTAGATACGCCTCTCTCGCTAGATAGATCGTGTATCGATCTTGTACATCCGCTATAGTGGTGTGCCATTTGTAGCTCTTGCGGATGAATAGGTGACATGCTTCCCAGTCGTCATAGACTCCGGGAACATGTTCCCGGTACACGACATACCACGCCGTCTATTTGCACAAGACAAAATATACATCAACAGTGAAATCATATTTGCAACAAGTACTATGCAACGAGAACCGGCAAGTTTAGGACCGACAAATATTTATAGGACGTGGGTTGAGGAATAACATTTCTTACACAAGGTTTTGGCTTTGGCGGGAAGGGGGACGGTAGTCGTCCATCGTGTTGAATGGCTTATTGTCACCATAGGTCTCTAAGCAGGCTTCTATATCGGCATTAGTTGGTCGTACATGGCCGGCGAAGAACAGGTCACCCCTAGTAATGACATCCTGATGGATTATTGGGGCAATCTGCTGCTGGATGTGATGAAGCTCATCTCTCACCGTTTCACTAGGGTTTTCGCCATGCCTATGCCCCGTTTTTGAGACTAGATGACAACAAGAGGTCATTTTGATCATTTACGAACTCCCTCATATGAAGGATGGCATACCAGACGCCCATCCCATTGTCTGCACCCAACTGCTTCATGCAGGCATAGTTGGTTATGTGGGTGCAGGTGAGGCATCCTCGGCTGGTTTGTCTCTTGTTGTGAGGGCACCTGCCTGGGCGGCAAATCCGATGAGAACTATATCGAGAACAGACTTGATGTTGGTGTAGTTCTTCTACTTCGCACTCCCTGAGTCAAGATAAAGAACGTGCGAAAGAATGTAACGATGGAAAATCTACGAAAGAATGTATCGATGGCTAGCGATCAGTCGAATACTTACTCGGAAAAGTAAGGCATGAGGAAGACTTCCTTATTCTTATTCTCCACCAAGAATTCCTCGATATGCTTCGTGGCAAGCACCCGGTCCCGTGGGCTGGCCATGACACTCTCATGCATGTAGAAGGGGTCCATTATCGCGACACCCGGGGTTCTATATTTTATGATATTGTGCGCCATTTTGAGCGCTACTAGGCGCACCACGGTCATGTCGAGTCGTCTCACGTTGAAGATGTCATCAAACCTGATGAAGAACGCCTCTTCGGGGGTATTTATCCACAAAACCCACGCCGAGGGGCACCTTGATTACGTGGAGTGGATACGAGGGAGAACGCGATTACAGAAGAACCATCTCCGTGTGCAGAACACCGTCATGCACGCTCCTCATACCCCTAGTCATGATTTTGACAAGCTCTGGCGGTGGCATCAGCTCGGCCAGAATATGGTGCGTGCGCCACTGGCTGGGTAACTTGTCAAAAACCCGAGGAGCCGACTGGCTGGCGGAGGGCCTTTTTTCTTTAGGGGCCTTTTTCTGGTGGTCTTCCTCGCCTTCAAGCATTGGGGAGTTGTCACGCCCCGAGACCTGGCCTTGGAGAATGACAGCCGCCGCACTTCTATAGACTAAAGGCCTATACACGTGCAAGGCGTAGAAAAACAGGATAAACCAGCAAGTGGATCTCAAACAACTCATTTACTCAAATTACAACATTATTACATTTACAGGAATAAACTGTCTAAGCGCTTCCCACCCAGCTGGTCCAGCCTACTCTTCGGATGACGAAATCTTCTGCTACGAACTCTGATAAAAAAAGGGTGCAAGGGTGAGTACGATAAATTATACTCATCAAACTATTCATACACTTTCATATACATTGTAAAATAGACTAGGTTTTGGAAATACAAGTGTTAAGTAGTTAAGCAGGTTAAAACTCATGGTGCCACACATGAAGGTAAGGTTCCCTACCCGGGACTCAAGGGGTGACATTCACACTTTTACACTCTTAAGAGGGGTACTCCAACATCGATAGTCTTGACTAGAACCACACAGACTCCAGAACAAGCATAGCTCTTTGACCCTCTCAAACACCGGACATCTTGACCTACTCATGTCGGTCGCTCCTACGGATCCATCACCGACACTTTCCCGAACAAGGGCCGCCCCTCACGGAGATCTCAGATAGTCCCATACCTGAACTGTGACCGGTACAATACAATCACCTTCGTAACACGAAGTTTTACTTTATCAAAACCTTTATTTCATTTCCATGTTAAATATATGTGCTAAGACTCGTTCGTATCGGTGGCTCCTATGGATCCATCACCGCATGCCGACACCAACACCATAGCCCCGATATATCAACATACATCTTGTATAAATACGGTATCATGCAAGTTAATAGCAAAGCATCTTGTATCTCCATCGACTCCACCACCATCTTCATCGTCGTTGCTGACTCTCATGATGAGGAGGGAGTAGTTCTCCCCCGAGGCTGAGGGCTCTACCGGTAGCTATGTGGTTTATCTCTCTCTCCCATAGTGTGATCTTTATGTGATCATGAGCTTTGTAATCTAGTTGAATAAGTAGATGTTACTCTTCATCTATTATGCTACTCTAGTGGTTTTATTAATGTGACCTCCGGAGACACCTGTGTCCCACGGTGTGAAGGGAATAGTGTGCACACCGTGTGTGTCTTATTATGAGTTATATTTTGTGTTGGACATCTCTATGACATTGTGGTGTTGTCTGGAACCATCTAGGGCTCAAGGTGATAGTGTGGATTTACCTAGTGGGGAATGTAACTTTAGGGTGTGCTTTTGCAGCCCTACACGATGAATTGGTGTTCGTTGTCCAACCGGAGAGTGATTTAGACTAGCATAGTGAAGAGAGGATATTTATGTATTCAATTACATTATTATTGTTGATAGTGTCCACTAGGGAAAGTATGATCCCTAGGCCTTGTTTCCAAGCATTGAAATACCATTTACAACCAATTCTGCTACATGTTTGCTTGCTGCCATTTTTATTTCAGATTGCAATTGCCACTTATAATCATCAATATTACTTATATTTCACTATCTCTTCGCCGAACTAGTGCACCTATATAACTGACAATTGTATTAGATGTGTTGTGGGACACAAGAGACTTCTTGTATCTTAATTGCAGGGTTGCTTAAGAGGGGTATCTTTGACCTCTGCCTCCCTGAGTTTGATAAACCTTGGGTGATCCACTTAAGGGAAACTTGCTACTGTTCTACAAACCTCTGTACTTGGAGGTCCAACACTGTCTACAAGAATAGAAGCGTGCGTAGACATCATCGGCGTGGATGAAGTTATTGACGGGTATGTTGCATAGAAAACAAATAAATCCTACGCAAGAGATACCCGAAGGGCCAAGATCTAATCTAGGAGATCAAAGCAACGGGGAGAAAGTGTCTTTGAACAACACACCCTCGAAGACTCTAAGCATTACGAGATCTAATCTCGCTGTTGGCGTACTCGTATTCACGTCGATCTCAAGACCGAGAATATGTGCACCGCAATCCGGCGGTGCCTCCATGATTGGTCACACATATGGCTTGATGACAACCTCCATTCCCTCGATCTAGGGGGGCAGCGGAAGTAGAGGATCCCTCGGAATTCCAGCAGCACGATAGCATGGTGTGGTGGAGGAAACTTTGTTCAGGGCTTCGCCAAGCACATGAACATGAGGTGGAGCAGCGGGAGGAGGAAGGTGAAGATGACACCAAGTGTGTAGAGGAGGGAGAGCTCTCACCCTCCTTTTGAAGGGGAGGGGAAGGCATCCCAAAGGGGGTGCGGCCAAGCCATGGTGGTTGATGCGCGTGTAACACACGTTCGTTGGGAGACCCCAAGAGGAAGGTATGAAGAGCATAGTAGCAAGTTTCTCTCAGAAATAAACCAAGTTTGAATCGACCAGTAGGAGGAAGGAGTAACTTCAGAAGCTTGATGCAGCTGAGATGCCAGGGCTCACTACCGGTAAAGCAGCAACATGGAACCTACACAAAACAATCAAATCACTTTGCCCTAATGAATCAGTGAGGTTGTCAATCTCACCGGTTTTGCTGAACACAAAGAGGTTAAACGTATGATGTGGAAAACAATATGAAAACATTAGCGGC
Source organism: Alopecurus myosuroides (assembly GCA_028641055.1). NCBI lineage: Eukaryota > Viridiplantae > Streptophyta > Magnoliopsida > Poales > Poaceae > Alopecurus > Alopecurus myosuroides. The sequence continues at coordinate 18,882,796 of CM054062.1, forward strand.
AGTATGAGAGCAGTGGAAATAGTGGTTGTATTATCAGTATGAGAAAATGGATCGGGGTCCACAGTTTAATAGTGGTGTCTCTCCGTGAAAGATAAATAACATGTGTGGTGAACAAATTACAGCTGGGCAATTGACAGATATGAAGGCTGCACCGTAGTGCATATGCAAGACATAAAGATTACTATGTGATTCATGCGGGAATTACAACAAGATATATAGACCGTCATCCAACTGCATCTATGACTAATAATCCACCTTCAGAGTGTCATCCGAGAAAACCTTGGGTATTAAGTTGCAAGCAACAGATAATTGCATTAAGCAAAGTGTGTAATGTAAACAATAACATCATCCTTAGACAAAGCATTTTTGTTTTCTCCCTAATGGCAACAACACATCCTCCATCACTCACGTTTCTGTCACTCGAGCACAGATGCAAAGGAGGCATGAACCCACTATCGAGTATAAATACTCCCTCTTGGAGTTACTAGCATCTACTTGGCCAGAGCATATACTAATAACAGAGAGCATGCAAGATCATAAATAACATATACATGGAGATAACATGATAGATTGATAATCAAAAGACACAACATTCAACATTCATCGAATCCCAGCAAACACAACATGCAACATTACATAAAGATGATCTCGATCATGTGAGGCAAATCACGAGATCTAAACATGAGGCATAAGGTGGAGGAGACAACCATATAGCTACTACTATGGACCCGTAGTCTAGGGATGAACTACTCACGCATCACTTCGGAGGAGGGCATGGTGGTGTAGACCCCTCCGGTGATGAATTCCACTCCCGACAGGGTGCCGGGGCGAGCTCCAGAACCCTCCCGATCTCAGGATGACGATGACGACGTCCTCAGGTGTTTCTCGGGAAAAAGTGGTATATTTTTAGTGTTGATATGTCGAGTGGATTATATTGCCGAAAGGGCGATGGCAGAGGGCACCTGGGGGGCCCAGACCACCCTCAGGCGCGGCCAGGGGCACGCCGCCCTATGGTGTGCCCCCATTGGCCCCTCTTCGGGTCTCTTCGGGACTCTGTGGAACCTTCAGGAATTCTAAGACTTCCAGGCTTCGAACTTTCCAATTTCGAGAATATTTCTAGAACAACTTTTGTGAAACTAAAAACAGCAGAAACCAGGGAACTGGCTGTGTGGCATCTCTTTAATAGGTTAGTCACGGAAATCGATAAAAATGACATTAAGTGTATAGGAAACATGTGGGAAATAACATGAAAACAACATGGAACATCAGAAATTAAGGATACGTTTATGACGTATCAACATCCTGAAGCTTAGTTCCTACTCGTCCTCGAGTAGGTAAACGATAAAAACACATAATTTCTAAGGTGACATGCTACTGATATCCCACAAGTATAGGGGATCGTGTGTATCCTTTTCGATAAGTAAGATTGCCGAACCCAACGAGGAGCTAAAGGTAGGATAAATATTCTCTCAATTTCAATCAACCGCTGATAGAACTCTACACACACTAAACGTTTGCATTATCTAGGAAATAAAACTAGAGCAATAATACGGGTATGAGAGATAGCTTTTCAAGATAATAAATACAAGAAAGTAAATGTTAGTGCTGCAACAATAAAATATACTAAGTAACCATAAAATAATAGTACCATGAGTGTGGAAAAGTGGTCGTAATTGTGGTGGCTTTGTCCAAGATTAATTAGTGAAGATATCGGGTTCATTGTCTTCGATGCAGTTTTCTATATGGGAGAGGCAAAGCTAACAAGCTCTCACTATCCAATGATTGCAAGTACTTATGATTAGAACTCTAGCAAACATTATTAACTACTAGAAGATACAGTAAGGTAAAAATACCCAACCATAGCCTTAAGTTAATGGTCATCTTACTCCCATACGTGCAACTAACCGGTTTGAGTCCTTAGGTTTCTGTCACTCCGGCAGAACTACGCCCCTTCATTTGCACATACTACTAACCCTATGGTGTTGATCCAAACGCGCACAAATATAATGGACACCAAATGACAGTACCATATCAATATACAATTCTAATGAACCAAAGACATTCAACCATGACACAGATCATAGGATAAATATTATAGCATAAAACACCATGTTTACATAGGACGGTACAGAGGTTTGTGGGAGGATGAACCACTGAATACAAGGAGGAGATGATGATGGAGGTGTTGGTGAAGGCGGCATCACAACAGAGAGGATGGAGAAGGCGCATCACGTGAGGTGCAGGGCGGCGCCAGCGGCCGTTGGCGGCGCAGGGGTCTCCTCCTGGCTCCGGACGGCCATCATGGGGGAGCGCCGCCCCTTAGACCCCTTCCTCCATGGCTTCTTGGTGATGTATATGAGCCATCCCCCATGGAGATGAGACCATGGGGAGGCAAAATTCGTGGCTTTTGGTGGCTGCCCAAAAATTAGGGTTTTCCTCTCCTTATATGTGATGGGACATTGCTCCCCGACCCTCCGATGGATGTCCCCTTGATCCAAAGGCTCTTGGGCACCTCTAGAACCTTCCTAGGGACCCCTCTCAGCCCCAAAGTCGTGGCTTGGCCGAATCAATCAAATATGGTAAGAGTTGGACTCAATCCCGTCACCGATTCCTGTAATCCTGTAATCAGATATATATCCTCTAGTAAAATGGGTCCACAGGTCGCATACGAACTCGGATTGAGCTGTTCTTGGGCTTAAATGAAAGGTATGGAAACGAACAAAAACTTTGTAGGTAATTTGATCTTCATTTGACGTTGTATTTGGGGGTAATTGATGGACAAATTTCAGGAAAGTCAGAGTCCTTTTTCAACAAGTCTCTTTTTGTGTTTTCTTATTAATTCCTACACATCAAAGAGTAAAACAAGAACATTGTGCACTCTTGCAACTATTAATAGGTTAGTCTAAATAAATCATAAACTTTATATAATTGTTTTTTTCAAAAGCATAATATTAGCATGAAACAATCAAAAATTATATATACGTTATGGACGTATCAACATCGCCAAGCTTAATTCCTGCTCGTCCTCGAGTAGGTAAATAATAATAAAGTAATTTTTGATTGTCAATGCTATGATCAGGTCCTTAACAATTGCATGATGTATGGATAGTAAAACTTAGCAATCATGTTACCTAATTAAAAGTATCAATGAACTAAGAGCTCATAACATGAAATTTATAAACATCAACAAAATTGTAATGATCATAATAAAGCATGGTAGAGTGATATCTCGCTTGCCCTTAATTGTGTAGCAAAACATAAATGTCAGGGCACCTCTGAAGTTCAAGAGAAGAATAGAAGTAAAAATATCAAATATATAAGCATCAAAGTTATACTACAATTAACCGTGCTTTGGGACAAACACATCACACTAAGAATGACAATTATGCTCTCAAAAAGGTGCTCAGAGAATATGGTGGAGACTCAACATAAAAGTAAAAGAAAGACCCTTCATGGAGGGAAGCAGGGATCGCTCATGTGCTAGAGCTTTTATTTTATCAAATAGAGGTATTAAAAGTTTGACACTCCTCCCATCCATCTTACACAAACCATGGCTAACCGAATCCTCGGGTTCTTGACAACAATCACATACCATGGAGGAGTGTCTATATTTTAAGAGAGGTGTATGCTAGTGTCAACGAATGGTAAACAGAAAATACAGTACGTCACAAGCCAACTAGATTTCACAAGAGCGGCTCCCATATGAAGGACGCATATGGGTAGAAGGTCATCCCTCTTTCTCTTTTGTTTACACAATTATGCTTTGACTGATAAATCAGGGACAAAAATAGTGAAGAGAATTTGTTTGCAGGGGCTGGACACCCCGCTGCCAGCTCTTCTATCAATTGGATAAGCGGATAAAGCCACTAGTCCAGGGTGTGAAATCCAATCAACAAGTGAGATAAAGATTCTCTATTTTACGTCCTAATGAGCAAAAACAAGAACACAAAACATGAGTAATTTTGAAAGTTTTAAAGGCAGCACATGAGCAATTTACTTTGGAGTGGCAGTTAAATACCACATGGGAGTTTATAGTGGACACTGTGGAATAACTTGGTTTTCAGGGATTTAGAGGCACGAGTAGAGCTCATACTCAGTGCAAGTGAAGGCTATCAATAGACTGGGAAGCGACAATCAAGAGAGCAATAATTACCATAATCATGTTTGCGACAAAGTAAAATTAACTAAGGCATAAAATTGATAATAGAACTTTAAGGCAAAATAAATCATCGAGGCTTATTGAATTTTTGTTTTCAGTATTAGCATGCGTGAGCATGTGCCAAGTCGATTCAAATGAAACCGACAGAGGTGGATACCACAATGCCATACCCTACTATGAATAGGACAATGAATGTTAAGATCAAAATGACATAATATACACTATTAGCAAGTTGAAACTAACCATAAGAAAACATAAACTACTAAACAATATCATTTGTACATCATTTTTAAGTTTACTAAACTTTGAACCACCTCTCTAAACAGGAGATAAATAAAAGATATGACAATCAATTTATTAATATAACTGGTGTTTGATGCTAAGACAAATAAATAGTAAGATACAAATGCTCCAAGTTTATTCAAGTTTCTATGTTGCTCGAAAACAAAGTTTAAAGGTTTGCAACCCGAGGGATTGTTGATGAAGAGGGATGCGGAGACATACCCAAGCTTATTACTTTGTCCATTCTTCAATATTTCTCTGTTTGGTGTTCCTTCATTCTCTGTGAAAAAATTTCAACACAAAAACTTTCCCCTTCTTTTCTGCGGTTAGACATTAGTGCAATAGATAATATTTCTAAAGTGCTACTATTAAAACAAATCAAATTTTTGTTTTATAGTTACATAAAGGTTTATTAAGTGGACAACTTCTAAATAAATGGTAAGACCCAAAAGGACTTAAATGAAAACGTAAAAGAGGCCACTCTTGCAAAAAAAGTCAGAATCTGTTCGAAAAAACAACAGCTGGAAAACGTAATTTTTTAGGTGCACTTAAGAATGTAATAAACTTTTGCCAATTTTTGTGCATGCAGAGGATTAGGTGATACATAATCTTTAAAAATTTCGTGACTTTTCAAGTTTCCAGTAAAATATGAAAAATCGCGCAGTGGGCAGTAGATGCTGAAAACAGAAAAGCCATTTTTTTACATATGTATCAACTAAGCCAAATGGGTAAACCTTGGTAATTTATTTTTGATAAACTAAGAGACCAGAGGATAAACAAGATATAAACATTATAGATACATCAAGGGAAACAAAAAAAAACTGAAAGCAAAAATAAATGACGCTCCAAGAATAACACATAATATATGAAGCAATAAAAATATAGTGTCTTGAAAGAGGACCTGATATTTTTGTTGATGAAGAAGGGGGTGCCTTGGGAATCCACAAGCTTTGATGATTTTACTTCTTGGATATATCTTGGGGTTACATGGGCATACCCAAGCTTGAGCTTTTGTCCATTCTTCATCTTCTCGTATCGTTCTTCTCTCCCTACACTTGAAAACTCACTCCATACAAAACTTCACACAATCTTCATTAGCAACGTTAGTGTAACCAAAATAGTAAATCCACTTTGGTTCAGTTTCAACACAAATCTAACACCCATTAAAAAATTAGCTATTGTCACAACTTATTGTAAAGCTCTTCCCCTCAAAAGAACACCAAAAGAAAAAGATTAAGAGGCAAATGCAAATATTGGCAGAAATTTTTCAAAACAGAACAGCAGGTAAAGATTGATTTTTTTCGAAAATCTTATGTTCATAAAATAAAAAAGTGCAAAAGTAATGAAAGTTGGATAACAATCTGGGGCATATGCGCAAAAAATTTCAGCTCAATTCGATGTTCTGGCTGAGAGAAATAAGGTTTTTGGTGGCAACACAGAATCTGTTTTAGGACAACAACTTCCCCAAATCTTACTTACTCCCTATTAGAGTCTATTCTTGGCAAAAAAAACAAAATAAAAAGGATAAGAAGAGCTAGCTACAGAGGTCAAAACTTCCAAGACTCAAAGAAAACAAAATAAACTGAAAGAAAACAACACAAAAACGGAATAAAACATGGTTATCTCCCAATAAGTGTTTTTCTTTAACGTCTTTTAGCTAGGCATGGAAAAAGAAGGGATACCGAAGGCATCCCCAAGCTTTGATAATTGAATATTCTTGAATATTTAATTGAGGTGCACTCGGGAGTTCCCAAGATTGAATTTTTCTCTTCTCATTTACCTCGTATCACCATCTCTATTGGATCTTAAACTACATTCACATAAAACTTGACAAAAACTCATTAGTAGGGTTAGTACTATTAAATAAAATCCACTCATGTTCAAGCTTTGAAAATTTTAAATTAATATTACATAATTTATACTAACCAATTTATAACATTTATCGATCAAATAAAGATTATAAACATTGAGTATAAGCACGATACAAATAAGCATGACAATCTGCCAAAACTGAAAAGTCTGTAAAGATGACAGTGAACGAGATATCTACGTAGATCAAATGAAGAAACTCAAAACTAATGAAAGACAGATAATGATCTCAAGTTTATGCATAAATTTTTTCAAGTAAAAATAATATTCTGAGATTTATCACGATTTTTTAAGTGAAGCACAGGAAATCTGTCTAAACAGAATCAGTCAGTAAAGATCGAATTATTAGACCTATCTACGTACCTCAAATCATAAAAATTACTTCTAATGAAATAAATATAATAATTATTATTTTGCAATCAAGAAATTTCATATCAATATCACTTTCTAGTAATTTTTTAAAGTTTCTACGGTGGAGCCCAGAAATCTGTTATCTAGACATTTTATTTTTATGGTACAAAGGAATATGTACAATATATACACACTATATACAAGTTTTTAACTGAAAATCTTCCATGGAAATAATTATTTTTGTTTCATAGGCATGAACACAAGTGTTCAAGGTCGACCCCCACTTAACCATTACTCATATTTCTAATCACTTTCCTTTTTGAAAACATTTTTAGATACCAAGTACAACTATTTTTTTTTATTCGTGTTCCCTATCCATAACTAAAAATAGCAAACAACTTAAAACTGAAAAATAAAACTACTTATAACTGAAAGCAAAATTACTTAGAGACAAAGCAAACAAGTGCACACAAGAACATTCACCCCGCGCTATTGCTCCCCGGCAACGGCGCCAGAAAAGGTCTTGATATCCCACAAGTATAGAGGATCGTGTGTAGCATTTTAGATAAGTAAGAATATCGAACCCAATAAGGAGCTAAAGATAGGATAAATATTCTCCCAAGTTCAATGAACCACTGATACAACTCTACACATACTAAAGGTTTGAATTATCTAGGAAATAAAATTAGAGCAATAATACGAGTATGAGAGATAGCTTTGCAAGATAATAAATACAAGAAGGTAAATGTAAGTGCTCCAGAAATAAAATATACTAAGTAACCATAAACTAAAAGTACCATGAGTGTGGAAAAGTGGTCATAATTGTGGTGGCATTGTCCAAGATTAATTAGTGAAGATATCGGGTTCATTGTCTTCGATGCAGTTTTCTCTGTGGGAGAGGCAAAGCTAACAAGCTCTCACTATCCAATGATTGCAAGTACTTATGATTGGAACTCTAGAAAACATCCATAACTACTAGAAGATACATTAAGGTAAAAATACCCAGCCATATCCTTAAGTTAATGGTCCTCTTACTCCCATACGTGCAACTAACCGGTTTGAGTCCTTAGGTTTCTGTCACTCCGGCAGACTACGCCCCTTCCTTTGCACATACTACTTACCCTATGGTGTTGATCCAAGCGCGCATAAATATAATGGACACCAAAGGACAGTACCATATCAACATACAACTCTGATGAACCAAAGACATTCAACCAAGCAATCAAAAGACAAATAAACTACACAAACATGACATAGATCATAGGATAAATATTATAGCATCAAACGCCATGTTTACATAGGACAGTACCGAGGTTTGTGGGAGGATGAACCACTGAATACAAGGAGGAGATGATGATGGAGGTGTTGGTGAAGGCGGCATCATGGCTGAGAGGATGGAGAAGGGGCATCACGTGAGGTGCAGGGCAGCGTCGGCGGCCGTCGACGGCGCATGGGGTTCCTCCTACGCCGACCGGCCATCATGGGGGAGCTCCGCCCCTTAGCCCCTTTCATCCATGGATTCTTGGTGCTGTAGATGAGCCCTCCCCATGGAGATGAGACCATGGGGGAGGCAAAATTCTTGGCTTTTGGCGGCTGCCCAAGAATTAGGGTTTTCCTCTCCTTATATGTGATGGGACATTGCTCCCTGGCCCTCCGATGGATGGCCCCTTGATCTAAAGGATCTTGGGAACCTCTAGAACCTTCATAGGGACCCCTCTTAGCCCAAAATTCGTGGCTTGGACTAATCCATCAAATATATTAAGAGTTTGACTCAATCCCGTCACCGATTCCCGCAATCCCGTAATCATATATATATCCTCTAGTAAAATGGGTCCACAGGTCGCATACGAACTCGGATTGAGCTGTTCTTGGGCTTGAATAAAAGGTATGGAAATGACTAACAACTGTGTAGGAAATTTGATCTTCAGTTGACGTTGTCTTTGGGTGTAAAACTGATTATCTCTAAAAACAGTTGGTGGACAGATTTCAGGAAAGTCAGAGTCCTTTTCCAACAAGCCTCTTTTTGTGTTTTCTTGTTAATTCCTACACATCAAAGAGTAAAACAAGAACATTGTGCACTCTTGCAACTATTAATAGGTTATTCCAAATAAATCATAAACTTCATATAAAAACAAGTGTCAAAAGCATAATATTGGCATGAAACAATCAAAAATTATAGATACGTTATGACATATCAGCTACCAACATGAACTTGATCATCAATAATGTAAAAGCATATGTAAACTGAGATCATGGAACTTTTAAACACAAGCATGATAAATAAATTTTTAATAATAAAGCATAGCAATCACCTTGCATCATGAGAAGTAACACAAATAAAAGATCATGAATAACAATGCATCGAAAGTTATACGTTTGTTTCAAGTATAGAGAAAGCATGGCAAAGTGATATTTCGTTAGTCCTTAACAGTGGGGCAAAACATAAATGCCAGGACACCTTCAAAGTTTATGAGGAAGACTAGAACAAATAATAAGAGAACAAGCAATAACACATCATGAGTCAATTAATAATGTTTCTGGGACAAATGCACATTAAACTCAGAATGACAACTATGCTCTCTCAATTGTGCATAAAGTTAGAAGATGGAGACTCAACATAAAAGTAAAAGAAAGACCCTTCGCAGAGGGAAGCATGGATCACTCATGTGCTAGAGCTTTTATTTTAATAAACAGAGTTATAAAATGTTTGACACTCCTCCCATCCATCTTACACAAATCATGGCTAACCGAATCCTTGGATGCATGTCAACAATCACATAACGTGGAGGAGTGTCTATTTTTATGGGGGTGTATGCTAATGCCAACGAATGGTAAACAGAAAATACAGTACGTCACAAGCCAACTAGACTTCACAAGAGAGGCTCCCATATGAAGGACACAACTGGTGTAGAAGGTCATCCCTCTTTCTCCTTTGTTTACACAATTATGCTTTGACTGATAAATTAAGGGGAAAATAGTGAAGAGAATTTGTTTGTATTAATTTGGGGCTAGGCATCCCGCTACCAGATCTTCTATCAATTGGATAAGCGGATGAAGCCACTATTCCAGGGTGTGAAATCCAATCTACAAGTGAGATAAAGATTCTCTATTTACGTCCTCATGAGAAAAAACAGAAACACAAAGCAGGAGTAATTTTGAAAGTTTTAAAGGTAGCACATGAGCAATTTACTTGAAGTGGCGGTTAATTACCACATGTAGGTAGGTATGGTGGAAACATTTGGCATACTTTGGGTCTGGGGAGTTGGAATGCACGAGTAGAGCTCATACTCAGTACAGGTGGAGGCTCGCAAAAGACTGGGAGCGACAAATCAAGAGAGCAATAATGGCCATAATCATGCATAGCGACATAAACTTCATTAATCAAAGCATAAATGGTACCAAAAGTTCAAAGAATAAATGATCATGGAGGCTATTAGTGACTGATTCGTAGTCATAAACATGGCGTGAGTATGCGCCAAGTCAACCAAATAAAACATTGAAAGGAGAACACCACAAAATTATGCTTCAATATGACAAGAACAACTCATGATTCTTTCAATGGAACATTAAACACTCTCATATATTTGATACAAATCATGCTACTCAATAACCACTGGGCTTTAGAATTAAAAATAACATCTAGCATGGTATGAAAAAGTCTAGCCACAGTCCATACAAGCTTCTATTTGCATCGTTTATAATTTCACCAAATGCAGCAGTTTCTTTTCCCAACATGCACCATACAAAATATGTTTTAACAAAAACTCTCTAAATGATACAGCAAGCAAACATGAGAGTACTCACATAACACTACTAAAAGTAACATCTCTGAATAAGAGATGCAATGAAAACAAGGGCAAAACAAGAATTTTCGTAGCAACTAGAAGAAAAACGAAGAATACGATCATAACGATTATTCAAACAAAAAAGCGGGGCTTGTCACTCTCCCAAAAAGGATGCTGGGTTCCAATGATATTATTGCAGCAAGGAAAACAAAACGAAAAATAACAGACGCTCCAAGTAAATTTCATATAACGTGACCGAATAAAAATATAGTTTCACTAGAAGTGACCTGATAAATGGTTGATGAAGAAGGGATGCTTTTGGCATCCCCGAGCTTAGATGCTTTAGTCTTCTTAATATTTTCTGGGATGAACCACGAGGGCATACCTAAGCTTTGACCTTGCACTCTTCTTGATCGCATATATCACCTCTTCTTTTGACCCTTGAAAACTTCCTTCACACCACACTCAAAGAGTAATTCGCATTAGAGGGTTAGTGATACAATAAAAAATCCATGGGTTTTGTATGGGAACAAGTTCTATTGATAATTTTAAACATTAGCTACAGCCACCGATGTTTCGTGAAGCAAATAAATCCACTTGACATCGTAAAAGAGCAAATGCAGAAAAATGGCAGAATCTGCCAAAACCAAAATAGTCTGTAAAGACGAATTTTTCGAGGCACTTACGCTGCTCAAATAAAAAAACTTAAAGAACAAAAAAGTTGCGTAATTAGCTGAGGAATAAGAAAAAAAATTGCAGGTCATTCTGATCTTTCTGGATTTTTACGATTTTTTACGGTGGACAGCAGAAATCTGTTTCGTGCGCAGAAATCCCGAAACCAACTCCAACTTTCGTCAGAAACTTTACTTGGAACAAATAATACATTAAAATAAAGATACACAGGAGTTGCTACAGAATTATACACCCCGTTGACTCAAAGAAAACAGATAAAACAAAGCAAAAAATAAAACCATGGGTTATCTCCCAACAAGTGCTTTTCTTTAACGCCTTTTAGGCTTTGTTTGTTTGGGCTTCTACTTCTGCTTTTGGGGTCTAAAAGCAGAAGCCCAAACAAACAGCACACGGTAGGAAAGTGCTGGCTATAAGCGTTGTGGGGAAATACACGTAAAGAGCCAACCAGCGCAGAAGTAGCGTGGGAGGCGCTTCCCGCAGCTTCTTGTTCACAGTCCCGAAACGTTTTTTCTGATTACCCATTCCATTGTCTGAAATTACACGTAAAATGCCACCGTGAGCTGAGCCGTTGCCTTCTGGCCCTTTACTGTCTTCGCATGTACGTAGCCTCCAGCAGCAGTAGCTACGTACGCCTCCACCAGCAGTAGCTACGTACGTGTCCAGCAGCATAGCAGTAGCGCTAGCAGCCGGATTGCATGCATGCTCTAGCACATCTTCAATCTCACACAAATATACATCTATTCAAAATAATTTGTACACTAAATACGTGTGTATTTATGAGTAGGTTCCATTCCTGTAATCAATTTTATCTTTTACAGATTCTAACTTCTCAATTTTGGACCGATTTCCGAATCAATTTTAGACGAATTTGGTTAAATTCGTCGCCCTGGATCTACAGTTTGAAATTTACTTTCACGAGTAGATTGACCTCACCGTTATCCACAACTTTCATGTTGTAATATTTTAGTTTCGACAGACATATATAAATAAATAGATCTTGTATATATATATATATATATATATATATATATATATGCATTTATACTCTTCTTTTTTCACCCGTTCACAGTGTGGTCGTGTTTACTACTGGTACAAACTTCATCAAACCGGATCTTGTAATGAACTTGTTTAGCGTTCAACATCATTTGTTCCCCGCCGCCTTCGTCGGCGTTCCATCGCCCTTCCTCGCCCGTCGTCGTCGTTCAACTAGTGTGGCCTACAAGCCAAAAGCCAAAAGCCAAAAGCCAAAAGCCAAAAAGCCAAAAGCCAAAACGTTAAAAGCCAAAATTTTGAATTACAAGGCAATAGACAAAAGGTAAATCGAGATAATCAGACCTTAAGCATGGTAATTATGTTAAAATAATGTAAGAATTAGTTAATTTGTTTCGAATCATCATTTATACGACTTATTTAACATTCAGGTGCATTATGCAAATTGAGATAATTGAGCCTTCGAAAGTGTCAGAATTAGTTAACTCGTTTCGAATTAGGAGCTATACAATTTCTTTAGCATTCAAGGGCATTCGAGACATTTCATCATTCAAACCAGCAACAGCAGCCATTAACAGCAGTCCTTCCAAACATCAAATCTCAGAATCCTGCAGCAGGTTCCCACAGCTGCTTTCTAACAGTTCGCCAGCTACAGCAGCTTCTCAACAGCAGCAGCCCAAACAAACAGGGCCTTAGGTAGGCCCAGTAAAAGCGGATTCAAGTGTTTTCAAGTGAAGAAGCATTTAAATTGTAATGGGTTTGAATAACAGAATCAAAAGCCAACTTCATTCTCTTTCTAGGAAAGTGTTCCATACCTTTCTTGAGTGGGAATTGAAATTTAAGATTCCCCTCTTTCATATCAATAACAGCACCAACAGTTCTAAGAAAAGTCCTTACCAAAAACAAGAAGCTTTGCATTCAATATTCAAGACAACAAAATCAACAGGGAAAAGATTATTATTAACCATGATAAGAACATCATCAACTCTCCCCAAAGGTTTCTTTCTAACATTATCAATAAGACGAACATCCAAATAACAGGGTTCTAAAGGTGGCAAATCAAGAATATCGTAAAGTCTTTTAGGCATAACAGAGATACTTGCACCAAGATCACATAGAGAATTGCAATTAAAATCATTCACTTTCATTTTAATGATAGGTTCTAGCCCATCATCTAACTTCCTAGGTATAGAGGCTTTACATCTTAATTCATACTCTCTAATTTGCATGCGAGCATTTGTAATATGTTTTGTGAAAGCCATATTCATATATAGCACTAGTGTTAGGAAAACTAGAAAGATTTTGTAAGAACTTAATCACTTCAGTTATGTTGCAATCATCAAAATTAATATCATTTTTATCAAATGTAATGGGACCATTGTCTCCCATGTTTCTAAAAATTTCAGCACTATTATCAGGAGCATTTTTAGCAGTTTCAGGCAATTTTGCATTTTTAATAGCGGCAGTGGGAATATAGAAAACACCAATTGCTTTACCATTGATATTAGAAGGTTTACTAGCATGAGAGGCTTCAGTTTTACTAGTGGTGGTAATGGTGCAAACATTAGCTATATTATTCTTTCTAGCTATTTCGTCTTCTCTTTCCCATCTAGCATGCAATTCAGCTAACATCCTAACATTATCATCAATTAGATTTTGGATGGCATTCAAGGTTTTACTTCATTTAACATCGTGAGGAATAAATTTTAGTTTCAGAAAATCAACATCAAGAGCAAGGCTATCAACTTTATAAGCAAGAAAATCAATTTTTAAGCATGTTCACAAGATCAGAGGGTACACTTTTGTTGCCGTTATAAGAATTATCATAAGCATTATTATTATTAGGAGGATATGGCCTATAATTATTGCTACCAAAATTATTCGTATAAGCATTGTTGTTGAAATTATTATTTTTAATGAAGTTCACATCAACATACTCTTCTTGAGCAACCAAAGAGGCTAAAGGAAAATTGTATGGATAAATAGGAGCATGGCCATTAACAAGTATAGACATAGTAACATCAAGTCTATCACTCAAAGAGGAGGTTTCTTCAACAGAATTTACCTTCTTACCAGTTGTAGCTCTCTCAGTATGCCATTCAGAATAATTTACCATCATATTATCAAGAAGCTTTGTTGGTGCCCCCAAGGTCATGGACATAAAGGTTCCTCCAGCAACTGAATCTAGAAGGTTTCTTGAAGAAAAAATCAGCTCCATAAAAGGTTTGGATGATCATCCAAGTAGTCAGTCCATGAGTCAGACAATTCTTTACTAAAGATTTCATTCTTTCCCAAGCTTTATCAACATGCTCATTATCAAGTTTCTTAAAATTCATAATGCTACTTCTTAAAGATATAATCTTACCAGGAGGATAATATTTTCCAATGAAAGCATCTTTACACTTAGTACAAGAATCAATACTATTTCTAGGCAAAGATATCAACCATTCTTTAGCTCTTTCTCTCAAAGAGAAAGGGAACAATTTTAGTTAAATAATATGTCCATCTACATCTTTATATTTTTGCATCTCATATAGTTCAACAAAATTATTAAGATGGGAAGCAACATCATCAGTATTAACACCAGGAAATTAATCTCTCATAACAAGATTTAATAGTGCAGTTTTAATATCATAAAAATCAACAGTAGGAGCAGGTGGAGCAATAGGTGTGCTAAGGAAATCATTGTTGTTGGTGCTAGTGAAGTCACACAACTTAGTGTTCTCAGGATTAGTCATTTTAGCAAGATTAAAAACAGAATAAAAACTAAACTAGAATAAGAACTATTTTGTTTGATATAGAGAAGCAAACAAGATAAAATAGAATAAACTAAGCAAAACTAAAACAAAGTAAAGAGATTGGAAGTGAAAGACTCCCCTTGCGGAAATTATCTTCCTCCCCGGCAACGGCGCCAGAAATTAGCTTGATGCGCGTGTAACACATGTTCGTTGGGAGACCCCAAGAGGAAGGTATGAAGAGCACAGTAGCATGTTTCCCTCACTGAGAAACCAAGGTTGGATCGCCCAGTAGGAGGATGGAGTAACTTCAGAAGGTTGATGCAGCTGAGATGGCAGGGCGCACTACCGGTTCAGCAGCAACGTGGAACCTACACAACACAATCAAATCACTTTGCCCCAATGAATCAGTGAGGTTGTCAATCTCACCGGTTTTGCCGAACACAAAGAGGTTAAACGTATGGTGTGGAAAACAATATGAAAATAGTAGCAGTAGTATGAGAGAAGTGGAAACAGTGGTTGTATTATCAGTATGAGAAATTGGACCGGGGTCCACAGTTCACTAGTGGTGTCTCTCCGTGAAAGATAAATGACATGTGTGGTGAACAAATTACAGCTGGGCAATTGACAAAAATGAAGGCTGCACTGTAGTGCATATGCAAGACATATATTACTTTGTGACTCATGCGGACATTACATCAAGATACATAGACCGTCATCCAACTACATCTATGACTAATAATCCACCTTCGGAGTGTCATCCGAGAAAACCTTGGGTATTAAGTTGCAAGAAACAGAAAACTGCATTAAGAAAAGTGTGTAAATTAAACAATAACATCATCCTTATACAAAGCATTGTTGTTTTCTCCCTAAGGGTTAAGAGAAGAGGGTGATATAATGTGATGAAGAAGAGTCCAAGGTCAAAGCTTGGGGATGCCCTTGTGGTTCATTCCAGAAAATTCTAAGAAGACTCAAGCATCTAATCTTGGGGATTCCCAAGGCATCCTCTTCTTCATCAACAATTTATCAGGTCACTTCTAGTGAAACTATATTTTTATTCGGTCACATCATATGAAGTTTACTTGGAGTGTCTGTTTGTTTTTCTTTGTTTTATACTGTTTTCCTTGCTGCAATAATATAGTTGTACCCTAGAATTGTTTGTGTTCGAGATAGGCATGCTCCGCTTTTTCGTTTGAATACTTGTTATGCTCGTATTCTTAGTTTTTCTTCTAAGCTGCTGCAAATTTCCTATTTAGCTCATGTTGTTCTTGCATCTATTATTTAGAGCTGTTAGTTTTAGTAGAGTTGTGTTATTACTCTATTTTTTCATTTCCGTATCTCTTGGAGAGTTTTTGTTTATTATGAAATGCTTGGTGTTGGAAAGCAATAGTACAGTTTTCGTGCTTATAATGGTGCAAATAGAAGCTTGTATAGACCATTTCTAGACTTTTTCATGTCATGCTAGATGTTATTTTAATTCTAAATCCTAGTATATATTTTTGTAGCATGATTTGTCCAAAATAGTTGAGAGTGTTTA